>OX465525.1:13661774-14882365 GCA_950022985.1 Udea ferrugalis
AAAAACCTCGACAGGGAGTTAGTTCCACAATTTAAGTGTCCTGGGAAGGAAACATCTCAGGAACTGGACTACACGAGATCATGGTGGCTCTAAAGTATGCAAATGAAAACTCTGACGATAGTGGGTGGCCTGTTCTCGAACTCGAACTACTTTGTGTGCCGTTTGTCATCAGTTTCGTTTTTGTCTGGTTCATCGCCAGTCCAATGCGATAGGACACTACCATTAGTCCTTTGAGCATTGTCTGCTCTGCCAGACAGCAGGTGTGTTGGCGAAAAGCACGTTGTCGTCGGCAAAAGTTGGTCAATAATTTGAGATCGCTTCCTTTATTAGACTAGGTCTTGCGAACTGCCTCCGATACGATAGTTAATAATCTGAGTGATCCAATATTGGACTACTTACATCATCCAAGTACAGAAACGAAACGCAAACTTCATCGTCAGCATCAACAACCACACGACGTCCACTGCTGAACATCCATATAGGCTTCCCCCATAGTTTTCTAGAGCGGCCGGTTATGGGCGGCCCACATTGACCAAAACCCTGCGATCTATATCAGGTGCTGACCTTCGCTGGTGGGAGTCCCACGCTGCGTTTGAATTCAAATGGTATAACACTCGAAACTTTTCGACCGCAGTAGCCATCAGTTTCTCGTGCAATGTGCCCCGCTCACTGCTACTTCAACCTGCCAACCAGCGCAGCCCCACGTCGCGACGGCGTTTTTAGTGCCAGCAATGTTAGATGCGGCGATTTACCTCTTTCTCGAAGGTGGACCTGCCTACTTGGATCATTTGGCCAAGACATACTCGTATATTGATTACATGTACATACCTATATTGTACATGTAATCAGTTCCGTTAACACATTCCCCTTGAAGAAGTTTTGCGTCTGGTGATAACGCATTGACCAATATGTGTTGCTATGGAGCCATCCAAATGTCCCACGACAATTTCCGAACATTGTGGAGGCCGCCAGGCCCTGCCATAGCGTTCCCGCGAGAAACGAAGTTATACGAGCGCGCACGAAAACTTCCGAAATGAGTTTCGGTTTCGGCTAAAGTTTCGGCCGATTTTGGCCGAAACCGAAACTGTGGCCGAAACTTGATTTTTTGGCCGAAACTGGCCGAAACCGAAACCGAAACCGAAAGTTCGGTCGGACACTAGTTTTAAACAAATTGATGACTACACTTTAAACGAGTTAGTTCTGGAGGCCACATTACGCCGAGCTGATGTAAACCACCTACGCTCTTATCTATCTACGAACTTCAGTGAACTCCTTTTTTTTACTGACGCGGATAATGCATTTACGCACTATCGCGAGGGAGTGTGGGACTCACCCACCCCAATAAGAAGGGAATACCCACTAAACTCCGCGGAGGCCATCTTCTGCGCGTTACCAGAGGTCACCGAGTACCACCGCGAGGGACTCTACCGGCGGACCCCTGGCGCGCTATGCCGGCTTCCCAGCTCAACTCGAGGGGAGCTATACCTCCCCTCTTACCCCCGGTGTTAACGGCAGTGCGAGCCCCCCCCCCTGCATCGCCGCCTCCACGGAGTCACGTCGCCTCTTACGAAAGGCGTGGGTTTCTAAGGTGGAAACCCACGCCCTGTGGCAGTATTCTACCACAGGGCAAATTCAGTTAACTCCTGCCTCAATTATGTGGCGATGACGTAATCTAATATACGAAACTACTTGAACTTAATGCACTGTAGACTGGATAAGATCTAGAGGTGCTTGTCTTGTCTGACAGCAGACACCGGATATAGCTACCGGATACATCACAGCTATAGAGCTATATTGATATGACGCTTGCAACACGCGTAATAGACCTGTCGGCCCATGTCAAACTCTGCCGAATGTTAATACATAGAGATATCGACACCGGAACCAAACTCGTCTCCTATGGTCTGTTAGACGTGTGCAATTTCCGATCGTGTGGGGGGAAATCATAGCCATTTCGTTTCATGTTTTTCTGTAATCTTTGGTGGATGGTAAGCCTCTAACAATTTGCGAGTATGTGTGATGTATGAGTATGTTTGCAAAAACTTAAGGCGAATAATCGTCATTCAAGCCTAGTCCACTGCTGAACATTTTCCTCAAATAGGTAGACCTCCACTGCTGGACATAAGTAGTCCCCCACGACAGATTTCCAGAGCGGCTGCTTGTGGGTGGCCTTTATCCACCGTACTGCTATCCTAGGTTATCCGTCCCACTAGCGGGTAGGGCTAGACGCTGCATTTTCCTTCAAATACTCTACCAAATTTTTGTATTGGCGACTTTATTTCATTATTTTTGATTCGATCTCGTTTCTAAATTCCTAGTTAATACTAAGTAGCACATACACATATAAATTCACAGCTGTAACCTCTTTAACCTGTGTGAAAAAATGTATGTTTTAATCTACCCCGAATATCATTATTATATTTAGCTACAGGGTTCTTCGCTTTATTAATATTGGCCCAATTTTCGCGTTAAAATATCAAACAGAAGACTTATTTTTGTCCTTAATTTTGAAGCATCGACATTTAAAAATACCTCCAAAGCCATTGAAGTAACGATCCTGTTAACAACTTTCTTAGCAGTAACCAGATATTCTACTTAATTTGGCCACAATATTTGCAGTTGTTTCTAACGATGCCGTGATCAAAGTTTCTTGTCAAATGATGTGTAACGGCATGATAATCTTACTTATGGGGGAAATAGGTAATTAAAATGTTCTTGCTTCAAAAACCCTTGGACGTAGAAAACCAAGTGATACCGCTCGGTTCTACATTGGCTTATAATAACTAAAGTCGGCAAAATTCTATTATGAACTTGTTTACTGCCACAGCAGATTGTACGTATATAGTGTTAAGAAAATAGAGAGTCATCGTTGTCCGCCAGCAACAAATTATTTAGCAACCCAACCTAAGCTACCTGATTGATCAAGGCGCGTGGCTAGGATAAGCGGATTCTAAATACTACCTTTTTCCCAACACGATTGCACTATGCATTCATAGTTTTAACAATAATAGTTCAAACCTTAGTTCCTTAGGATCGACTGCGTTTCCAAGATTTTTAGCATGAACTGAATTCAAAACGATGGTCCAACCCAGACTTATTAAAAATGGTTACATGCAATTGCGTTTTCTCAAAAACTTTTCAATCCACTTCAAGTCATTCGGTAATTTATTTTAACTTTTCTTATAATTCATTCTCATTCCCATCAATTAACAAAATTACCCTAGTATAGCCTCGTTATTTTAGTCAAAGTGAATTTTCATTAAAACCTCTTCTAACTTGGACAGTTTCATCCTTTTTATTAGTTCTTTGATTAAGCATTTTACATTTTAACTTGAATTTTGTAAACACAACTCTTCAAATACGAAATTTTAAAACAGACTTTAAATAGTTATTTTCCGACCGCTAACGATAATTATTTTCGAAAAACTGAGAGTATAAGTCCGATGATTGTCATTCCCAACTTTTCGAGAAATGTTTAACTCAAGATTAAAACGGGAATGAGAAACCGGAACTAACCGGAATATCCGTTCTAGGCGAGGTATCCTCGGTATATCCTAGGTATTCAGAGGCACATGATAGTTTTGCCGTCACAGTGAACAGGGCGTTCAGAGGCCTACACTCCGCTGAGTGAATTGGTACTCAGCGTAGTAAATCGTCAGCCTACCGCCGTTTTTAGGGTTGCTTAGGTCTAGGAAGTATACTCGTACCTATAAGTATAGAAATATTGTTTCAAAGCGGTTATAGTTCCGATAGTTCCGACGAATAGAAATCTTACTCCTTTTTTAAGTATGTTAAAAATAACTTATTACTCAACTGAACTCCACAACTATCGCCAACTTTCAACCGATTTACATCTCTCGTTCCATCGCTGACATAATTTAAAACTCAATCACGTATAACGAATTCAGAATTTTCTCGACTGCAATAAAGGAACTTTTCTCTTTAGAGTAATAAGCTAGTCTATATCAGAAAACTCATTATAATATTCTTTGTTGCAGGTAAGATGGCTACAATCTTAGAGACGCAAGGTTTCAATTGATTTTTAATAAGATAAGTCTAAGATGAAAGACGCACAGGATGTGCTTGTTTCCGCGGTTTGGTAAGGATCTTTTCCATATTGAACTAAAACCACTTTGCCATACTAATATGAGATAACTAAAACACATTTTGATGTACCTACAATTTAGGCATTTTGTATAATTTCACTAATTGAAACTCTGTTTGACATCCACTGACTCTTTTCTCTTTTCTCGACCGAATAGGTATCTGGGTTAGGAGTCAGTAACTACACCAGGGGTCACAGGGTCCGAACCTGTGACCTCAGTTCTGACCCCACATTTCCAGGCTACAGCCTACGTATTGGGCTGGATGATTCCTGTGTAAATCCCATAATGTAAGCTGTGCTTAGCTTGCAGCCTGACGGCGCTGTTATATTCCTTTACCGTGGCTGTGTGGAATAGTATCCAGTCAAGGTTTTTATTTATTTATTCTATTTTAGCTCTATCTGACAGCTAAAAGTACCATTCAACTTGCTGAGTCGAATTTTAAAAAATGTTCAAAGGTAAGTTATGGAATGGTAATAATTTTAAAATAACTTCAAATAAAAGTAAATGAGATTCAATTTAATTTCTTGAAAGGGATTAACAACCGTAAATTCTTAGCTCACAATTTGAACTGTCAGCAGCGATCAAACCTTCAATACTTTTCAAATCAAAGTTTTCCCTTAGCGAGCGAAAAGAAATTGGGCCGACTGGTGAAAAGGTACTTAATTTTTTGTTTTTGAAGTAGTCATTTATCAAATATAACTTAATTAACGTCTCGATAGTTTAATGGACTACTTACATACTGTGTTAACTGAATGTAATGTTTACTCTAATATTATAAATGCGAGAGTTTGAATGTGTGGATGTGCCGTGTTGCTCTTTCACGTAGAAACAACTGGACGGATTTTAATGAAACGTTACAATAATTGATGATTAAACGAACTTACCTTAAGTGAAGTTCTATCATAATTATATGAGTCGCTGCATCCGAAGGGATTTTATCACAAGGTAGTACATTTCTTCATGTACCAGGCATCAACACGTTTTAGAGCTGGTATCACTGAAACAGAAACAAAAAAACAAATTCCCTCCCAACGGTAGGTGCGTCGCTCTGACAGGTGACAAGTTCATCATTCTTTTAGAGACAGATTTCCCTAAAGTTACTCGGGTCAGTTACCAAAGGGTATGATGGTAACTATGGGTAGGGTGGGAGCTAAAATCCCTTCGGATGCAGCGACTCATATAATTATGATAGAACTTCACTTAAGGTAAGTTCGTTTAATCATCAATTATACTTCGTCGCTGCATCCTCGGGATTTTATCACAAGGTAGATGTTTAGAGGTCTAGGGAAATCAATATCAAGGATTCACTAAATTGAATTTGATACCAAATTTTATTTTTGATGTTAGATAGGTAACGTTTATTATAATTTTACCAGTTTACTATAAAAACGCAATAAAATTAAGGACCAATGACCAAAAGTCAAAAGATCATCGCAGCTTCAGTATTATGTTCCAAGATGAATATATATTAAGATAACTTCATGTTATAAATATGCTTTGCATAATAATGAATATTAATTTAAGCAATGTTAATTAAAAAAACTTAATGGTAACTGTATGAACTCTGCTGTTACCACACACAAGAACAGGTAAACATATACCACCCAATAATAAAACCTAATTTACTCGAATATTTAATCCATAGTAAATTCGTGATCAAAGAACGACGTCTATTGAAACAGGTTAGCAGCTTGAGCTGCAACTTTTCCGTTAATATTTTCGTAATAAATGTAAGGTAAGGTGGTACATAATTATATACAAGTACACTGGGCAGTGGCTTATTACAACAATTTAAATGCCCAGCATAGTATGTGCTCGTAGTGTGGGTGACACATAATTAGTCACCTAACTTAATTCAACTAAAGCTGTTGTTTGGAAAACCTATTCCTAAATAGAACCCAACGGCAGTGGGTACTAAAGTAAGTTAGTTAGTACCTTACTCTCCTAGTTTTAATAATAGTGCTAATAATATTTCTTTATGTAAGTATGTTGTCTACTGCACAGAGTAAGCAGATTTTAGAATCCGAAAGAATAATAACCTAGGCATAATAAGCTTTAGTTTTTATTATTTTTCTTAAGAGTTTCTATGACTCTCATTGATGAAATGTCCTTCCAAGATAGAAACTACACATGACCTAGTCAATGCAGCTGGCCTATGTTTTTAATCTAATAACCTAACTGAGGTATTATTACTTAGGTAATTTATGCCACTCTGGTGAAAGCTGGGGCGTTTTGTAAGGATGAGACGTCTTACTATTCTTTATGACAATGTTTTCGTGAGTGGAAATCGTCTATTTTTTAACTACCGCTATGCGAATAATATCCGTAACACTGTAAGTAGGTAGGTACCTACAGTTCCCTGTTGGTACAGTTAAGGTTAGAATTGCATTAAGATATTCTACTGACTTCTCTTCTTAAATCTTCTTACTGTGAATTTCTTATTAAATGTCAAATCTTGTTTGGCTTGGTACACTACTAAAGTGTGAACTAATAAAAGAGCTGTTGCTTATGCGAAGGTGTTATTTTTCATTCCATTATTATTGTGATTTCAGTCCTATTCTCACGAAAAACTTAACTTATAACCTATTTCGGTCATTTTAAAATGAAAGACCACGATGTCTTCTACTCGTGAGTGCGTATGCAACAAATCCTTAATGGTAGGTCACCTACCTACATAATATCAAATACTGAAACTATTCAATTGTAATTTAGCATCTGATTGCAATTAATTTCTTAATCAACAAACCTTGCCAGATGCGAACAATAAAAGCTAAAACTACATACTTCCTATAAATTGGTAATCTGCAAATCATTACCAAACATTTTTGTCTTTAGGTATATGCTGTCAGAGTATCTGCAAATGACTAAGTACTAGTCTTACTGAAATCGAGACAAGATAAACATCTTTTTCCAATACATTTCCAGTATTCAGAAATGCGATCAATGTGAGATGGTTTTAGTTCAATTTATAACTTTTAATCCCAAGTCAAAACCAGTCATGGCTTGGATATGGTTATCAACTATACCTATTGATTGATTTTGTTATTTCAAAAAATAACCACGGAATCGAGGTACTAAATCAAGCCTACATTACAAGTTGTGCCTATTGAACTTGGCTAAAACAGCAGATATACCTTTAGAAATCATCTACTCAATCGTTAAATGACAAATTTAACGCTTTCTGAATTATGAGTAGTCACTAATGTTTGCTAAACGGCAAAAGTGTAGCATTTTGCATATAAAAGAAATCCGCGTTTCTTAGCACACCACTCAACAACAAGTAAATCAAGTAGATACATGTATGCATATACATTTAAAAGACGGCTGTGTTTATGTACTTACACCATTTTTAAGTGTTGTTATTCAACATGTTATTGTTAAACGCGTGGCTGCATTAAATACTGTGTAAATTATTAGGTGGATTAGGTTTATCGCTTCATAAGAATAAACTATTGATAAAGAATTTAAGTGTCTCTTCAATTCATGTTGTTTCAAATGCCTTTGCTAATTTATTATATTAAAATAAACTACTACTACTATATAAAATAAGTCGGGTTTTTATTTCTGACGCTATAACGCACAGACCGATTTCCACGGTTTTGCATTCGTTAGAAAGGTCCCGCGCTCCGTGAGGTTTATAGCAAAGAAAATTCAGCAAAATTTCAACAGAAAAGCGGGAAAATCTTTTTTCACATACAGCTAAGGCCACGCGGACGAAGTCGCGGGCGGCTTCTAGTCATAGACAATTATTTCTTGAATAATAAAGGAAATTTTGAAAAACTTACATGGGTTCTCTGCCACCAGGTAAGGTTATCAAACCATCAGCAAGGTAATTTCCAGAAAAATACTGGTAAGGCTAGGTTGTTTAATACATACCTGACTTTTCATGATCACTATGAAAATACTTTTCATGATCACTATGAAAATACTTTTCATTTCATTTTATGTTTTATTTTATTTCATTTTATTTCATTTTATTTCATTTTATTTCATTTCATTTCATTTTTTTTCAGTTTTTTTCAGTTTATTTCATTTTATTTCATTTTATTTCATTTCATTTTATTTCATTTTATTTCATTTTATTTCATTTTATTTCATTTTATTTCATTTTATTTCATTTTATTTCATTTCATTTCATTTTATTTCATTTTATTTCATTTTACTTCATTTTATTTCATTTTATTTCATTTTATTTCATTTTATTTCATTTTATTTAATTTTATTTCATTTTGTTTTATTTCATTTCATGGGCCATTCACGGGTTGAATATAGGCCCTTAATTCAGATATTGCGATATCGTTACCGTCATGTTGACTCACGGCCAACTCCCAGGTTTGTTCCTTATGTACAGATCAAGCTATTAAGTCTCAAATTTGAGATCATTTTTCTGTATTTATATGCCTTCGTGATGACTCGCGGCCAACCCCCAGGTTTTTATTATACCTTCGTGATGACTCTCGGCCAACCCCCAGGTTTTTACAATACCTTCGTGATGACTCTCGGCCAACCCCCAGGTTTTTTAAGAAGTAAATAAATAAGTATTTTAATTAGGCACCGGTACTCACTGGGATGGTTTTAGGCGTCGGCCTCTAATTACATAGCTAATTGAATACTTCATTCTGCTAAATCCGCATTGGATTGTCATTTTCTTATATATAAAGCATATGTTGTGAACTTTGTGGGCAGCAAGCCTACGTGTGTGGTTATCCCGTGGTAACACGGGTGTTAGCCATCATCATATTATGAATATTGTAAACGGTAACCACGAAGTGGTATCAAATGTATTTAAATATAAATTTTATAGCAACTAGAGTAAGTTATGATGTTAGCCATAGCTGTATAGCTACAAAAGCTGTGGCGTGGCTACTCAGATGTGTCT
Organism: Udea ferrugalis; assembly: GCA_950022985.1. Taxonomy (NCBI): domain Eukaryota; kingdom Metazoa; phylum Arthropoda; class Insecta; order Lepidoptera; family Crambidae; genus Udea; species Udea ferrugalis. Next base: position 13,670,760 of record OX465525.1, read on the forward strand.
GTGTAGACTTAGCAAAATGAAACATTATTTCAATGTCAGGTACTACCATTACTAAGACTTATTCTTAGTCTGCAGTTTTCAATTGAAATTACAATCTAATTCTTGAAGTTTTTAGGTACTAGTGTACATAAAAAGAAAGGTTTTTGTTATGCAAGGATAACACAAAATAACTTACAGTTTGGTCTTCGATTTGATTTTCACCTTAAAATGCTTTCGAAACCACACTCGCGTTGTGGGCCTGGCCGTGCTCTCGTTACGGGACGTCCTCTTGGACAGGAATCAACAGGAACCTTTATTCTGCTTGGCTAATTTGTTGAAAATGCACCGACCAACTTGGTACGGGAAAAAAAAGGATCTTCTTCTTCTGTTTGTCTCGTTTGTTGGAAACACACACTCAGTGTGCCGTTTTATCGTAATCTCGTTACGGTGGGTCCATTTTGGACAGGCCTCAACAGGATCATAAACAGCTAAAATTAATGCCAACAGTGATTAAGACCACTTCACGGTCTCATCATTGACGTGTTTTGTTAAATTTAAACATTGCATCGTCATGCTATTGCTTAGCTTTGTTTACAGTCATACGAAGATTCACTTTTAATCACGAGTTCTCTTATTAAAACATTTTGTGCAAGAAAATGTGGGTAGATTTTTATTGTAGATCGTATTTAGTTATTGTTTAAAACGAAAGTTAAGTACGATTTTAACGTTGTATTTCATTTAGGATCTATCGATTTACACTACTACAACTATTGCAAACACTTCAGCACTTAAAGAAACCGTTATATAAAAAATATAACGAGAGAGGGTGTGTCGATGCCCGAACACTAGAAACGAATGATGAACTTGTCACCTGTCAGAGCGACGCACCTACCGTTGGGAGGGAATTTGTTTTTTTGTTTCTGTTTCAGTGATACCAGCTCTAAAACGTGTTGATGCCTGGTACATGAAGAAATGTACTACCTTGTGATAAAATCCCGAGGATGCAGCGACGAAGTATAATATAGCTTATGCACCTGTTTAGCACATAGGCTACAATTTATAAAATGGTATAAGACATTTTTTTTAACCTTAGTCCACGCGGACGAAGTCGCGAGCGGCCGCTAGTTCTTAATATATGTGAACTAACGTCATTCGTGGTGGGTTAGTTTGAAATTTAATTTTTAAAATTAATTATGTTAAAAAATTTTCTTTTTCGCCGAGTTTTGTATAGTGAGAATTAATCTGCCGGCCGATGGTTTAAGCACGAGAAAACGCGCGAGAAAATTTTGTCGCAGTGAGGCCTCGCGACTTCTAATGCCATACATTTTTGGCACTTTCTACTTGTAGTGTGGCTGGTGCTCGTAACTCCCCCCTTGAGATCTGTCCACTTGCTATTCAAGTATTGAGTAATCACTGTCTATCTACTTAGCTACTGATGTAACAGTTAATAGTAATAAGGGAAAACCTTTTTCTGTGTAATATTCATCATTTCATTATTATAATTCCTTACGTGTTTTACACCTGAGACGTGAAATATGAAAATAAGTTAGGTAGCGTGAGAATGGCAAATCGCGTGACATTCATGCCCGTATTTCACCGGCTCTAGACTATCTTTGTAAGTGATATTTTATTGCCCGAAAGAAAAACTCTTTCATTCGTATAATGTGACAAAGAGTAGCGTTACCTGATTTTAACTGGAGTTTTACGAGTTTATATTCCTTATGGAATACGCTACTTCTTGAGATATGGCGGATGTGGAACACATGATTTAGGAACAAGAAAAGTCATCCAGTTAAGTCCTTAGGTCCTTGTATATTTTTGCAGATAGATAATTGTTTGAAGATTCAATTCGGTCACATTATTTATTTATTCACATATCATTCATAAAAACGTAAACAGCGCTTCATCATCACGTTATCTTTTGTAACGCATTGTCCCTTTCATTCATTGCTGTCTTCATTTGCTTCAAGTGACAAAAGACGTCAATAGCTTACTGTATGCTTTAGCACTGCGCTGGTTTACATGAAAAAGGGGGTTAATTTTTCATGTACAAAATGTACAAGTATACTCTAGAGTTTAGTTAGGAATGCTGCACATCAATACAACACTGGACATTATACAGAACACATAACATCACGACTACATCCTAAACGGAGTAGTCAGAAGTAATTCTATAAATCTATCTATCTTTTCTTCGCCCTTCTGGTGGACGGAACATTCAGAATTTCGTTCGGTGAATTTTAGAACCCAACGTTCTAAATGGCGAGACTACCGCCGTAATTCGGGTTGCTTTGGTTTTAAATCAAAGTTTTTCTTCGCCGGAGAGTTAAAAAATGTAAAAAGAGGTGTTCCGACCACATTGGCCTTTGTGATGCCGATCATACGGATTCTTAGTCACTGTTCAACCATTAGTCCACAACTGTCTCATAGTATAACATCAATCCTCGATATTATAGTGGAAACAAATTCAATTCAAACTGTTAAAGTGCACAGCAGCCATATTAGATTCTTTCATACATTAGCCAATTTTCTGCTGCATGATTTCGTACATTGACAAGTCATGTTTCAACTGTTGAATAAGTCATTTTATTATTTGCTGCAACAACTTGGTTTTCTTTGCTTGGTTATTTTTGTATAAATTGCAAGACTAGCGCTGTAAAAATATGGTAAGAAGGTCACAAGTCCGATCTCATTTTTCGTATGATTGACGACTTCGCTAAATTGAGCTTAGTTTTATTTATAGGTTGGCTGTTTTGGGCATCTGTCTTGTCATGTTTTTACCGTCTTCCGACAAAAAGCCGGGTCTTTATCATGAAGACAATGTTTCTAACCCCCGAATTCACAAACGCGAATCAACTTTGAGCATCCCTCAGAAGTATAGCTGTCGCTTTCCGTTCTATTGCCATTTCGCGGGACAGCATGAGCGTGAGCGCGTGCTTAGCGTTGATTGACGTTTGTGAATTCGGGGGTAACACCCTTAATTTTTCGAATGTGAGACTTGAAAACGGGTCATAATCACTGAATAGTTTCCATGACAAGAACAGTTTACAATATTAAGTAGGCGGACTTAGTGCTAAAAACATTACCGACCAGTCAATCTTACAGCTAAATCCGACCATTCAGTCATACAGCAAAATATAATACTCGTTGAGTATCCGTTCAACAAAATCCTAAAAATGTTTCACACGACGAGATTACCTCGTAATAACTCGCCGTGCTTGATAATCCGCCTCGCCACCTTACGAGATTAGTGTCACTCAGAGGATTACAGCGCGGTAATTACTTGGACAGTTTGCGAAGAACACGGGTAAGGGGAATGAAATTAGACAGGATGTGGAGTCAACGTGAGGAGTGATAGAAACCTCTTTGTTAAAACCTACCTGCTGTAGTTCCACTGTTGTGTAATTAATGTACAAGAAAGTTTCCAGCACGATTTTTAACGATTGGGTATTGTTTCGCGTCATTTGTAAGCAACAAGTCTTCTTCTGCTAAACCAAGCAGGATATTTGTATCTCTGCTAGCGGCTGGACTTCGTCCGCGTGGACTTAGGTTAAAAAAGGTCCTATTCAGAATCATAAGCTGAGCTGTAAAGTTTCATCAAAATCCATCCAGTAGTTTTTACGTGAAAGAGCAACACGGCACATCCATCCACACATACAAACTTTCGCATGTGCCTACACAATTTTATTCCATGGAAGCGTGCTTAAAAAATATTTTCCCGATATACAAAGAAAATCCGAACTGACCGCACAATTTTGCTGAATTTTCGTGCGAAAACTTTTCGGTTCTCATAAAAGTCTGCAAAATTTGATTAACTGGCCCAAAGCTTGGAGGTAATTTGCTTAAGCCACAACTTCGGACTCCCATAAATTGGATATTCACAAAAGCAAATCCGAAAAATTCAAGCACCAGAGTTGTATTACAAAACGAGGCGGAATTAACAAAGGAGTTTGTTGACTTGAGGAATATCTGAGGTCTGTTAACTTTTTTTGAACATGCATAACAATGTGGAACTTTTTTGAAAAAAACTCGGTTTTATGAAGTGTTTTTCCGTGCATCGAATAAAATACTTTGATTTTTAAATATTCACATGGTCCTACAAATTCTTTGTTTGAGCCTACATCGGTTCGCTTTAAGATTGTTAAAATAACCTTGCATTCATCACCTAGTCGTCAATGACGAAGAGATCTCAACTAGTTACCTATTCGAAAGGAAAAGTACGCGATAACGGACAGATTGGTACGCATAATGTTGAGAACTGCGCTGTTCAGTACCGGAGTGGTGTTTGAGCCTGTTCATGAACTTCAAGACAATAGTTATTGTTGCATTTTTTTCCTACCTTTTTAGCCTTAGCTGTATAGTTCTCCATACCAAAACTGACGGTCTTTTATCAGAACGGAAAAAGTGATCAGTTAAATTTTTTCTTCTTTTTTACCTTTCCGACACAATGCTCGCCAAGTCCAACCTATAAAATGCCCAGTGAGAAAATGACAATAAAATTAGATTAACTCTCAACATCATTATCACGTCAAAACTCCTGGCCACTCGAAAGCCAAACAATCCAGTTTCACTAACTACGTAAAGGGGAGTGCTTTGATATTTATTTGAACGGTTCCCAGCTCCCAATTAGCTCGGTTTTATACGGTTCGGTTTAGTTTGTTTAGTGGATCGCCCCAAATCGATGATGCTGGGAACTGATTGAGATGTACATTAGGTAAATTGAAATTAAATTAATTTATTGGAAGCTTTCCAAGCTCCAGCTTCCGTTGGAGAGGTGAGAGGAACCAAGAAAGATGTTTATTTATCAATGCACAAATATTTCCCAATATGGATAGGGCTGGCAGTTGGTAGGTTGCAAGTCTTGGTAATTGTATATAAATGTGATGCAGCAATACATTTTTATGTTATTTGTTCTATTTTATTTACATTTTACCTTGATTTTGTAAAAGAACATTATTTACATTACATCACATACCCCCACCACCAATTCCCCAAACGGGGTAGTCAGAGGCGCAACGATTGTTCCGTCACTGTGAACGCAACATTCAGAAGCCCAAGTTAATTTGAGGCCATATTTGTTTAATTTTACAAAGACTAAGGAAAACTTTGAAGCATAAGTATTGGAACTCTAATAAAATAGAAATATTACATGTGGCATGCGAAGGTTTTTATTATTAAACAACGGCACGAACCACTCTGCTGATTTATAGATAATGCGGACGGAGAAGTGGAATAAGCTTCCTGTGTAAGTGTTGCCAAAGTATTTATACCTACTGGATAATCTATGCTATGCATAAGCATAATGTTGCTGAAAAACGCAATACATTACATACAAATTTAAATAAATAAATATCACTGGACAATATATAATATTACTCCACCCAGTGCCATCTAGCCCCAAACCGAGCAACTAAATGCTTGTGAAATAGGATTCTAGACAGTGGATAAACATACTTAAAAACATTTTGTGAATACATACTTAACATGTAAAGGAAACAACTAGATCAGACAACCAGATTCTGACACAAGGTCAGAAACAAGTCTTGCTGTGTTTTTTCTAGTACCCAAACTGCAAGCATGGTATAGCTAAATAGTTAATGGTTTTAGTAAATAAATTACTCTTAAGAGCATTAAGTAAAGTTAACTTTTTATTTCACAACTTTGTGAAGAAACGTTGTAACATGACCATTTGAGTCAGTCAGACATCAGACAAATCAGCCGCGTGGAACTCCACGAAGCATTAAATACACAATACAGTTTTAAAATTGTTTACATGATTAACTTGGCAATTTCATAATCTACTTGTTATTGGCAGAATACCATCGTCAACAGAGAGTGCATTGTCATTTATCATAGAAGACAGTTTTGCTTGATTTGCTTTCCACGAAATCTAGCGAAATCAAAACATTCCTACTCAAATCTTTCACTAAACGAGAAAAACAAGACAGCTTCGAAGTCGCTCGAGAAATGTGTCATGTGATTGGCATCGACTAACACAATCCGAAGTTGAATTTGCACTCCAACGTATTTCACTGCAGAGTCAGTTCATCTGAGACCTGATTGGTTTTCGCAGAGTACTATTTTGTCTGCCCACATTCTGGTGAAACCGAATTAAAACAGTTTTATCGAAATGAAGTAAACAATTTTGATAAAACTACGCATACAAGCGCGGTGACACGTTGTCGAATTTTCTCACGCATTCAACATTTGTTGTACATACTAAGTAAGTTATTTATGCAAGTTTATCATTTTTTTATTTGAAGTTGAAGTTTGTTGCATAACTATTTTGGCTACTTATCATTTATTATTGCCATGATTTGGGGTAATTGTCGAACCATAAGGGCGAGGAGTCCCACACTCCCCCACCGCTTTCCCACACCAATATCCCCGAGAACAAAAAAAAGGGTTATTGATCGATGAAGTTATTAATTAAGCGTATTAATTTAAACCACGAAAACTGGTTTGAAATAGATTTAAGAACAACAAAACTGCCCTTATTCTAATTGTGACAAAATGCTTTTATTTACTGACGAATGTTAGAGTGAATGCATAATATTTTACCTTGTCCATAATATTTCCTCTTGCACTTCGCTTCTCCTAGGCAAACTACTTTCCGACACCGATGGTAGTCATATTATGTTTGTATACTACGTATTTATAATATTTTTGTTAAAGTATTGCTATTTAAGTGTACATTTGGGGAATGTTTCTCGGTTGTACTTAAAGTACTTGTCTATTATAATTCGATTAAATTAAAAAATTCACCACCATGCTTTGCAAAAATGATAAAGCCAGTGCTACATAACAACACAAAAAGAATGCTCTAAAACCCCGCAATCCGCATTTGCTCGGCTTTGCCAGTACGCAGACAATTTTATCGCTTCGCCGGAGAAGAGCCGGATCATATTTCATTAGTCAATATTGCTTTTTCGCTATTTTGCTTTTAGCAGCTGCTAAATGGATGTTTGGATACGACGGAGCAGCTGCTACGGTGACTTATTAAATCCTCTGCTCGTGTTTTTCTGTTTGGGTTTCTGGGCTTAGCCGTTTGTATGTGTCATTTTATTTGTTATTTATTGCACAAGATTAAAAGTACACGGCGAATTTGATGACTCCCGCATGAAATTGCCTTTCATTCTCATACGTTCAGCAGTGGACTTCGAGTGGCCGTCTACGATGATAATGATGACTTGTACATGTCTTGAAAAAAATAGTGTCTGTCTTAAAACTATATGATCCAAACAAATTGTCTTTTGGATCATGTGAAAAAAAATCTACTCACATAATTTTCGATATTCAATTGCGGGTGTGAATCTCACAATCACATTAATGTTTAGAACGTGTTAACACATTCTATAAAATGGGATTCGATTTACGAAGAAATACCTCTTAAGCGCCCTCTATCGAATGAATCGATCATTCGCCTGTATCGGAACTAAATTGATATGCATTAAGATGTTTGAACGTTGCACTAACCGAAGGTTTAAATCCCGCTTGCGATTTCTCGCTCCCGCTTTTAACGGCTTACATTGAAAGTAGCAGTATATTAGAGTACCTTTTCATAACGTAAGTTAAAGTGGTAGTAGGCAAGGCACTTAACGCTGATAGTAGATGGAGCAGAAAAGTTACAGTATGGAGACCATTCGATGGTAAACATAGCCTGTGAGCCCACTTGGTAGGCTAGGCGGGCGGCGGACGGACGACCTGATGAAGGCGGGAAAAACAAAGTTTTTTAGCAAAATTAAGTGGTAGAAATATCTGTTCACCCCTATTTTGTTAACATTCGACCATTTTGGTGTAATGGTTAAGAAGTTGGCTAATACAAAAGGTCGCGAATTCCACCCCCTCTGACTACAAAATGCGCGTGCATGAACAAGCATAGGTTTGTACTGGTCTGGGTGTTTTCTTCGTGGTAATGAGATATAGCTTGGGTCATCAAGGAGAGAGTGAACAGCCATTTGTTAAGCTGGCATGTACCAACTCAGACCACATCATCACTGATGATCAGGGTCTCAAGGTATCAGACTGATATTTAAACATAAAAAAAACGTAAAGGGTAAAGGTTTCCTAAATAAGAGAATAAAACAATTGTTTAATTGAGCTCCATTTGGCTCCAAAGCCAACTCTTGATGCGCTGACGTGTGTTATAGAAAGTCATTTTGGTGAACATTCTGAATAGCTATGCACCATCCACGTGTTAAAAAAATGAATCAGACATTTTCGTTGAATACCTACGTTTTATTGGCAGAATATCAACTCAAGAAGGACCAAAGCTAGCTATTTCAGGATCGAGAAGCAATACTTCTAGTTGAAAATAACATTGAGTTTCAAACTCGTTAGAATTTTGGTCATTTACTTTGAGGAACTCTTTGAATCCCGTCAGCCGAACGACGCCCACTGCTGGGCATAGGCCTCCCCCAAAGATCTCCACAACGATCGGTCCTCTGCGCTGTCCGCATCCAGCGGCTTCCCGCGACCTTGACAAGATCGTCGGTCCAACTTGTGGAGGGCCTGCCCACGGAACGGAATCCTGTACACCTGCTTACACTTAGTTATCGCGTTCTTGCCGTATTATTTAGACCGAGTCGTCTACTATGCTCTAGATCGTTGCAATCTTCTTTCCTTGCTCTTTCATGTAAAAGTAGCTAGATTCAACTTTAGGAGAACTATCTCAAGAGAGCAAAGCAATTGCTATGGCAGTTGTTGTGAAGTAAACTTTGTGATGAAGACACGATGCGACGATGTTTGCATGTTCGCAAAAGCACTCAACTTTTTTGAAAATCCCTTCCTAAAACCATGTCATAAGAACGCCCTTAGATTTAGGTAACCTATGTTGCGAAGATGTCGCTAGTTAGATGGGTCAATAAAATCGGGAGGCGTCTGTACTTGTCAATTGCCCCAAGCGTGCGATTGCAATAGGTTAATCAATCATTATAATGGTGTGACTGAATACGTTTTTACACATCCGTGGTTACTGAGGAAATATACTTCGGAAAAATAGTCAGCTGAACTATAGTTTTTTTTCTTTTTTTGTAATTTTGTGTAGCCGTATTGCTTAGGTCTATGAATTGCTTTTATTTCCTACCTTGGTGTCTTCAAGGCAAGAGTGAATAGGCATTTTCTGGGTAAGCGTGTTCCACCTTCGGCCTCGTCATCGCTTACCATCAGGTGAGTCTGAAGCCAAACGCAAACCCATTTTAAATAAAAAAAATAAAAAACTTAAAAGTGAACACAAATGAAAAACGAGCTAGCCTAAATCCTAAAGTTCCTTCCGATTCTACGATTTATTTCCAGAGACCTCGAGTCCATTATTCGTCGACACGTTCAGTCTCCAGAGCTTTGTCACTTGCTCCATGTCACAGTATAATCTTACAGTAAGCTATCTACATACAAACGTGCCACTCTCGGTTTTAATGTGTGCGTGCGCGTCGCGCGCCGTGTCGCGATATCACGCACACGCAATTTCACGCACACGCTAGCATAAAATAGGGAGGCATAGGGAGGCGGCAGTACGGACGGGCTGTGCCGCGTGTCTGTGTGCACGCTAGGCTAATAACTCGGCGGGCGGCCTTAGATAGCCTACTGTATGGTTTATACTGTGTCCATGTCCTCGCGATATCTTTTGTATTAGTTTCAGTGTCGATTCAAAGTTTAAAACTAGAAATGAAATTAATCTTTGCTCGTGTTGGACGCTTTTAAATAGCTTTGCGAGACGTCAACTTTAATTAAGTTTTTGTTCAAATATTTTGTTTGCAAGTCACATTTTCTGACGAAATTACAACGTTGCATTCTGCTCTTTAGGGTTAATTGTGAAAAAAGTAAAGGTTACCTTTGATTAAAAATATTTTGCTTGTATATAAGGTCCAGGAGAGTATTGCATGACTATACTGTGTTTTTATTGGCAATTTCAGTTTATCCGGTCGTGCAATGTCATATTATTAGGCTAGGAGAAGAACCGGACACACAAAAAACACCAATTGTCGTCACATGAAAGCTTAGAACCAACAACCATCGTCGCTATAGGCATAACTCATTGCAACAATCGAAAGCATTTATTTATTTATCTATGCATGCAATAAGGTACAGTCAGTAGCTGGTCTTATAGCTAATTAGGTACATTACATTGGTACAACTTAAGTTTCACTTATTTCTACCCTTACAGGTATATGCACGAAACACATACGCGTAATACTTAAACCGAAACTAAATAGTACAATTTCAATATTTATACCCTAAGAACACTTGAACGCTATAAAAACATTTGTCGACTAGCCATGCCTTCACAGACTTTTGAACAGACAGAATTTTGTGAACTTGAGTACTTTAAAGTCGTCTGGCAATTGGTTATAGATTACAATGCAAATCATGTAGGTGCAAGTTATGCAAGATACTCCTCAACAATTAAATCCCAACGGTAAATTCCTAGTTATGAACCAAAACCCAACAAAGATTCACAGGGAACCTCTAATATAACATCGGCTCACCCATTCGGGTTAACCCAAGACTGCAGTGCGCCATTTAACCCTTAATGGACTCACTGGCACATTCGCCACTACCATTGACCGGTATTGATAATCCTACGTCCATACAAACGAATTCCCTCCATTTGTCTTTAGTTATTACAGTTATATGTTAGTTAAATGCATAAAATTGAGCTTTGCTATGATTTACTTATACTAGCAAGTGAAAGATAAAATTAAAATTGGCAGTAGAACTACTTTATACGGTATTTGATACTCAAGTCCTCGATCTGCTTCATATCATTTGTCTGAAGATTTGTTGGGTTTATTGCTATAACATTCGAAGTAAGATTTAACGACAGCGATTGATCTCAAACAATCGAAATAAAAACAAAAAAAAAAAAGAATCTATATACAAAATATGTTTAGTTACCTATAAAATAACCTTTTAAATTGACAAATCTAAATAACAAACAATGAACTTTTAAGATAGCAAAGCAAAAAAGATAGCCTTTTTAGTTGGCATGGCGTCCTTCCGGTGTCTCATTTTTGGGTACGGAAACAATCAACTGAGAAAATTTAGAAAACTTCCCATGGTGCTCAATTCGTGTTTGGCCATAGGAAACCACATCACCGATTCTATACGACTGGCAATAGCCGCCCATATCCTCAGCTCTATGATTTATGGCTGCCAGCAATGTATAATGAAAAAGAGGTAGATACGTTACTTGAGCTAAAAAAGTGGCACCCGAAATCAGAACTTTAGCATTGGCACTGTTGACAGTTTGAGACGACACTGCGCAACATGTATCTGTCTCGTTTACGCTTTAGTAAATAGTCATACTATCTTGTTCACACGTTAACAACATTACAGGGCCGTATGCAGTGGATAATTTTTAACCTCGCATCAGTACTGACGTAACCTATCTACCTCTTTTTTATTATAATATCATTGGCTGCCAGTTAATCAACGGTTCCAAACGGATTTCTCTGATGGCGATTTGTTTTGACCCGTCCAATTAAAGCTGAAAGCGTGGCGCTGCATTCGATACATTATCCAGACGTAGGAATGTAACGTTCAGTGTTTTGCACTAGCAATTGCAGTGCGAATAGTAATTAAATTTTATCCCGCTGCTGGACAAAGCTTACAATATCTAACATCAAATCTAATGCTCAAATGCGGATTGGCGATCAGAAAACCTGGTTAAGAAAAACTTTGAATACTTTTCCGATTTAAAATGCTGAATGCTTTCAGTATTTCAACATAATTATAATCTTATCCATATTTACACAACCAAACCCTTTAAAGAGCATATCGCGAAGTATTTATAAGGTTAACTTTACAGCTTGACCAGCGGCCGCCCACGACTTCGTCCGCGTGGACTTAAGTTGAAAAACGAAGAGTAATATTTCTTTATCAATTGTAGCCTATAAAATATGTGATTCAGATACATAAGCTACATTATTGTAAAGTTACATCAAAATCCATTCTGTAGTTTTCACGTGAAAGAGCAACACACGTAAAAACTTTCGCTTTTATAATATTAGTAGGATAGGCGAATCACACTCACGATGAAAACTGTTTTTGCCGCAATGGTTATCGAAACGAAGCCACTTTACTTAGCGTGGATAAACTAATCAGTGCTTAGCGGTGAGGCCACCGTCGTTGTTATCAGGTTATTTTAAGCTTAGGGTGCTGAAGGCACAGGAATTAAGTAGTTCAACATTTTGTCATCAGACTCAAAACATATTTTTGGCTAAGATTGATTTAACCAATTTAAAAACGCAATGTTGTCAAACCGACATTAAAACAAAATTGTAACTTCGTACTTTAACCTTTTATCGTCTTTCTCAGTTCAAAGAGTTCAAACCATCAAGAGCCCTAAGGGTGTTAGGCCAAGGAATAATCGTGCACAAGTGGCCGGTAAACTTCGTCCGCCATTTCGTGAAGCATTTAGATAAAACGAAATGGCGGCTCCGTTGCACCTCACCGTTTAAGGTTCGCTACTAGGGTCGGCCGGAGAGAAAATCTGTCAAATTTGAAAGCGATCGTGACAGCTATGGTCACACAGTGGTTGGGCCGTGCAATCCGTGCATAAATGCAATGCATAAATCCGGACGACCGTCTTGGTGTAATTGTTTAGAAGTCGGCTACTACACCAAAGGTCGCGGGTTCGATCCCCGCACAGTACAAACATTTGTGTGCATGAACATGTCTGTTTGTATTGGTCTGGGTGTTTCCTATGTATAATAAGTATGTATTTACAAAAGAAAAAGTATTTGAGTATGTTTATCCGTTGTCTAGTATCCCATAAAAACGGAGTATAATTAACTCACTTGGGGCTAGATGGCGCTGTGTGGAATAATGTCCAGGGATATTTATTTATTTATTATTATTATAAATCGCGGCATGATAATCATTTGATGCGTTCACCAAAGATATTTTTATTTCACCACCCAATATATTTCAGGATATAGGGCAAACAAAAGAAACTAACCAAAAATTTTATTTTATTAAACATACTAACAAGCGGTTTTGCCAATTATTTTTTTACACTATTATTTGCAATCTATTCTCGTGACCACGTTATTTGCACAATGTTATATCTGGTACTTGACGATTCCATCGAGATTTAGTTGTAACTTGGTTTATCCGTTCGATCATCATCAACACAAAATATTTCTTACATCCAATGCATATGATATAGCAATACACGGACCCATTTCTAGAAACATGCAGAAGAACCCACTAATTAATTGGTCTTACTTGTAATGAAAAGCTGCAAGAAGCATTAAACGGAGCTATCTTGTTACTAACTAAAACGAGGAATTTAACAGTTGTCAACAGTTGAGACACTTTTAGTGGATAATTTATTTTAGATAATAACACTTGAGTAATACCTTTAGTCTCCTGTAGAGGCCATCGCGCTGAATTTAATACAGAATCCACCGTGATCTTCATCTTACTGGAATTGATCTACGAGTAGAGCATAGTATGAAAGCGTACCCTCCGCGTTTTTCTGTCTGTTTTTACATAAGCTTTCACTATCTAAATGATAGTTGATGCTAATTATATTTTCTAGAACGTTTGTCTGTATAGTTCATTCAAATTACTACAGGGAAAAGCTGTGTGCAAATAGCCAGTTAGAGATAAAAATGCTTGCACTGCCATTTTTCCATGGCTGACGTAAATATGATAATTCATATTTATATCAAAGTTCTATCTGATCCATTTTTTTTTAATTTAAAATGGGTTTGCGTTTGACCTCAGTCTTGCCAGCCACGCTTACCCAAAAAATGCCTATTCACTCTTGCCTTGAAGACACCAAGGTTGTATGTATCCGGAAACACAGACGCAGGGAGGGCGTTCCACTCCTTAGCGGTGCGGACCAGAAAGGAAGCACCAAACCGCTTAGTTCGGACCGCTGGAAAGTCGACCACATGGAGATGAAAGCCCTCGCGGCGTCTTGTGGTCCGTTTGTAGAAAGTAGAGGGTGGTATCAGGTCATGAAGTTCTCGCGCACACTCTCCGAAATACACCTTATAAGAAACCGATAGACAGGCAACTCTACGCCGATGCTCCAAACTCGAGTTTGGTTCCAACGAGCGTCTCGTCACCTATCAGTCTCCTGGCTCTTCGGTCTACTGAGTCCAGTGCATCCAGCTGATACTTGGCAGAGCCATCCCAGAGGTGGCAGAAGTACTCCATACACAACCGAATTTGTGCTTGGTACAATTGTAAAAGCTGTTCCGGTGTGAAGTGTGTTTCCGTTTCGAATAACTTGTCATTATGTTCTATTGCAATAACTATTTCTGTTTCGTATAAGCAAACGCAAACTTTATTTTTTTTTGCTCGAGATCTCCATCCTAATTACTATTGAACGAGTGAAGTTTCTTTGACAGCCGTCTGCGCAGTCCCGCAAGTCAGTCTTCCACATGACGCCGGGTGAGTGCACGTCACTGCGTAAAGAATAGGAAAATGAAATGGCAACTAGTACGAAATTGTCAAACCCAAGAGAGCTTTTAATCAAGTGTACTTATAAATATAAACCTGCCATATAACTCTCATGGTGAATCATGATAAAATCATACGTTTGATAAATTATGCATAATGCATATGAACAAACAGTACGGAGGTAAAAAAATAAAGTTGTACTATTTTCAACAAAAGACCCTATGTGCGCCTATTTCGTGTAAATTATCCGCGTAATTATAAATGTCATTTTCGTCAAAAGCGACGTGCGCTCACCTTGGGGACATGGGGGGGAGTGAGCTGCGACGGTGCGCGGACAGCTATCAAAGAAACTTCACTCACTCCATAGTAATTTGTATGGAGATTTCAAGCGGAAAATTCGGAATGTTTGGGAATTTTTTGCACAAAACTGAAATAAAGCAATGAAAAACAACTGATTGGCAATGCTACTTTGATATCTGATCTTTACACGTTATTTAAAACACGTAAGTTGTTAGTTTATATTATGATGCCTAAACTTTTGAAATACGGGAGTGCGTTTTGCACGTTTTTAGCGATATTCTGTTTTTTTTTCACATTAATCTAGTAAGTTGATCCATATACTGGAAGTTTGAGCTGATTGTGCAACTCTTTGACTACTATGACGATTTTTTTCGTGCCTCATACTTCATATTTTCTATATAAAACTTTAGTTTTCCCGAGAGCCGTTTTCCTGGTATCGCGCCTTAAGTGCCTTTGTCCGGCTATCACCCTTACAATGTCAGTTTTAAGCCTTTTGTACGTCTTCGGGGCTTAAAATTAACATTGTTACCTTTTTTATGTTTACAAAAATTAGGGAAGCAAATTTTAGAATTGTAATGGACGTTTATATTTAAGTACTGCGATACGGAGTTTATTATGATTGTTTGAAATTATGAAACAAAGACCAGTAAAATAAGTGGAGTGCTCAGCTGTTGAGGTATTTTATAGTTTTTTTTAAACCTACCTGACTTTTTAAATTTTCCCTTTATTTCTGTCTTTTCCTCGCACTCAGGGAGTATGACTATGTCTATTCTAAATAGTCCCCCATTTAGAGCTATCCCTGACTGTTGCCGCCATGGTGAATGTATTTCATTTATTCTCATTATTATCATTTTATTCAAATTCAATAAAACTAAGGCTAAACGGACAATTAATGAATACATCTAAAGATAAAACTTAACATTGAAAATAAAAAAACCGTTCATTAAAAATAAATTATTCGTCTTCGAAAACATCAAAAGTTATATTCAAATTAGGCTTACAACCAACAATTATGTTAAAACTAAACTGTCAAACTGTAACCCTCCCTCTGGCACAGTCGGCTGAATAGATTGGGCTTTCTCTATCTATAAAAGTTTAGTATTCAGATTGTGTAACTCAAAGCGAATATGCATCTTTTAGCCCTATATTTTTTTATACTGCCACCCATGGAACTACAAATGCATTGTCGGCCTCTTAAATTCTATTTAATCAATTAATTTTATTTCTTTGTGTCCATTGTGAAATTTGCGGCTAACTCTCCGGTAGTGGTAAACACCGATTAAAATCCAAAACTTGCTAATCTCAGGAACTACTGGCCCGAATTGTTTTTTTTTTGTGTTGAATAGTGTATTTATTGAGGAAGCATCACGGTATCACTTCATAGTATAAAACAAAGTCGCTTTCTCTGTCCCTATGTCCCTTTGTATGCTTAAATCTTTGAAACTACGCCATGGATTTTGATGCGGTTTTTTTAATAGATAGAGTGATTCAAGAGGTAGGTTTAGATGTATAATAACATCCTATTGCACCCGTGCGAAGCGGGGGCGGGTCGCTAGTAACTCATAATAGTCCACGCGGACGAAGTCGCTGGCGGCCACTAGTACATAAAAGAACAAGCTTTAGAAGTAAAATTGGGGTGGTGAAGTACGGAATAAGAACTGTGTCTATGAAAAAATATATTTTTCAATGATGCGGCCATGTTCTTCGCGCTAACATCGTAAAGGTTCCTCTACGTCAGCCCTAATAATATTTATCGCCACCGGGGGTGGTGTTAAATTTGTATAAAAGCGTTTCCTTGCCTCGATTTCTGTGATAAAGTACCACCATCAGTGGCATATCCTTACCCCTTAAACGTCAATGTGTTCACATAGCCAAATTTAACCCTTATGTTATGCGAATTTAGGTTCTAAGTTCGAGACTTCGGTAATGAGTAGACAGATGCTTTATTGTACGAAAAAATACACTAGGACAAATCATTAACTAAGAATAAACTAGTACTTTGGATGACAATGTCCATATCCACACATTCTTAAATACATACTAAGACAAACAACTTCGCAGTCGTCAAAACCTAAATAAATAAAAATGCTTAACTTACTTTACAATCGAAAATACACGCAACATGAAATAGATGGTCTACAATATACGTCTCACGAGCGCAACTTTGATTGGACCCTAAATCCACCCCTGGAAGCTGCCAACGTGAGCTATCGGTCGTAAGCACATCTGGATTATCTTCAATACATCTCGACTCCGCTCACTTGATAGACTGTACTCGTATATCGATAGATTTCAGATAGATTTATAATCTCGATTTTTCATCTACCTACATCAAAATCAAAATCAAAAATAGCTTTATTTAAATAGACCTGTTACAAAGTACTTTTAAATCGTCAAATCTAATTAACTAACAAAACATTCTTAATAATAGACTTGAAAACCATAATATTAATTGTAAACAATAAATATACTGTACTTAAAGAAAGTTGTTTCTGTACTGAGAAGAACCGGCAAGAAACTCAGCAGTTGCTCTTTTCAACTGTTTCTCTTTATCACTATAGTTGTCATGTCATCTATTTCATACAAGTCCTATGGTCAGTTTTAAGTCTGCTGTTGATTTATGTATCACAGATCTTGCTTTTTATCCTCAGAAAGATTTTTCTATTTTCATCATTCAGTCCTTGGTCCCAGTTGGTCCCCGCCCACTCAAATCTTGGACAGATGGATATCTGTCCAATTTATTTCATGGTCTCAATACAACGACGTCCTGTATATATTGTGGCATGTCAAACAGGTTCTATTGGGTAACTGGGACAATAATTTAAAAGTTTACTGGCCTTTACACGTTCAGATTATATCGTAGCATTATGGAAGATAGATTTTAACGTGGAATCTTTAAGATTCCTGATTGTTTTATTACTTACATGAAGGAAAACTTAGCTCTTGCTCGCTTTCGTAGAGTCTGGTGAGAAAATCCATAAACACTGCAACACCGCCAGTATAGTGTGTGAATACGACAAGATAAAGATAAGATAAGATATACTTTATTGCACAAAGAAAACAATAACACAAAAATGCTTACAGAGATATAATAGTACAATGTAGGCGGCCTTACCGCTAAAAGCGATCTCTTCCAGACAACCTTCCGGTAGAGAAAAAGGAAAGAAAAATAGATGTGGTAGTGCAAGATGGTTATTGAGAGATAATCGTTTCTTTAAAAAGTTATTTAAATAAAAAATATAAATAGACATACATACAATAGGCATGACGAACAATTTTGAAATCTTCTTTCGTGATGTAGGTACACATGTATTGTAAACTAAAAAAGCTTTATTTCGGTTTCAAAGGTCAGTTTAACAAAGTTTGAGGACATTCTTCTAGTATTTTATCAACAGCGCTCGAAAAAGCTCGCAGGTGTCATGGCGTCCGTTTGATTGACGTAACTCTCATGTAAACATCACGTGTCTGTCAAACTCACTTGTATGAAATACGACAGTGACATTTGTTGATTTCCGTAAGAGTGACGTCATAGTGCATGATTGACGTTTGAGTCAAAATGGCGAATTGCAGTATTTTATCCTTTTACTTTATCGAAAATCTGATTAATCACAGATTTTAAAATAAAACTAAATGTGTCTTTTTAATCCTTTTAATATGTATTTTCCCCTAAGATATTCAAATCGTTGATTATTTGATACTGTCGTCATGCCTATTAAATACTATGAGCAAAGCAATAAACATACATATATATACATAAATATAATACGTTACGTTACGTACGTTTATAGTACGTGAATCGTTACTTAGGGAAAATGTTTTTATAAGTTTAGGTAGGTGTGCGAAAAGCTGCTACAGTCTTCAGGCTTTTTTAAAAAGCATCATTATTAGCCGTACAAATTACCTTTAATAGTGGCCTGGAAACTCAAACCTTAATCAGATCATCCCTCAACCTTAGTTTGCTATCAAGTCATTCCAGAACCATTCAGCCACAACAGCCATCAGTTCTTAGCGCTATGTGCCCCAGCCTATGCAATTTCAAACTGCGTAACTTCTGGCCTGGCTTTATCTACAAAATTCATCTTTACTTATTCGCCCTTGTAGCGGATCCGTCTAAAGATCGTCGCATGTAGAGCCTCATTCAGTCTTATTGTACGAATGTAGGCTGTCAGCGCGTTTGACGTCCATTCACGTCTATTTTGAGCCACAATGCTGAGGATCTGACAAGCCAGATAACGTCCCTGACAGGAGGTCAGATTGGTATGTTTTTTACATCACATTTATGTCGGTTCCATTTGGCTTTCTTTGATAAAAGCTGCCGTTTTTTACCTCTATTGTTTTGAGAACAACAGAGGCAAATCAAAAGCACATGTCACAAAAGGAAAAGCTAGAAGCGCTCTCGTTAGTCGAGACATTTCGAATTCTGAGCAATTTCCGAGCAAATAAAATATATACCGTCTAAACTCTTGATGAAAGCGGATAATAGCAGCATAGCAACAGTATGCCTATACTGTTGCTATGCTGCTATTATCCGGTCCATGTCAATGATATTACAGTAAAAAAGACGTAGATAGGTTATGTCAGTACTGACACGAAGTCAAAAATTGGCCCCTGGGGTACGTACCTATAATTTGACCGTGAGTACAAGATAGCATAATGCGCAGTGTTGTCTCAAACTGTCAATGCTCAGGTGGAAAATTGCCCTTTTTTAGCACAAGTAATCTATCTACGTCTTTTTATTATAATATCATTGGTCCATGTCCATGAATGGTCACAGCCACACTCAGGTGCGACCTTTATCTGGAGTTATGACTGGATCCAGAAAGTGATGCTATGGATTTCATTTGAAAGTTCAAGATCTTTTAATACCTAGCTGAAGTGATATTCCGATATTTCGCTTCATGATCTAATCAGAAAAGAACTTTGAAGAACTTTTGTATCCCACATACGCTACGTAATCTAGTAGGAAAGTTAGTGAAAGGATGGTTGGCAGAGCACATGACACGAGGACCTAATGGCCACTTGAGCTGAAAAGTTTGAAAATGGAGGCAAAATACAGTGCTTGTGAAAAAGATGATTAGCTATTATGATTTATGCTGTGTTCTTAAAAATAATCTTTGTAATTTTGTTAATTTGTTGCAGGTCGATTTCTAACGTGTCAAATGCGAACGAAATGCGTATTTATGCGAACGCTTCTTTTTAAACAAAAATATAACTACTTCACAAACAATTGCTTCCTGGAGGGAAAAGCGCAAAGTGTTTCAGCACTTTTCCTCCTGATATATTAAACAAACAACCTGATTTTAGCTTCAGTGAAACTATACTTCAAGGCAGCTTCACGGGCTGTTAGCGTTATCTTATAGCCTGTATCTTCTTGCCATATTCGAGGATCGCTTCGTAAATCCTCCGTCGCACCTTTTTAGTTTTACATTTCTCAGGAAAAGCATTTAATCGCCTACCCGTCGCTGGGTAAACTCGAAGATTAATTGGGGAGGAAAATCCTCTAGAAAGCAGGCGTTTTATTGTTCTGTTCGTGTGCACTTGTTTCTTTGAAATAACACTTATATAACTTTTTACGCTACTATTATACATTCGCAATATTGTACATACTGTATAAGTATTTATGAGTGAACAAAACAAACGATTACCTTCATACATCTAACTGCTGGGCTAAGGCCTCAGTTGTGCGGTGGAACGAGCTATACTCCAAACACGTAGGTTCAGTGTGTGTTGTTAGTTGAGGTGCAATGATATTATAATAAAAAGACGTAGATAGGTTTCTTGTGCTAAAAAAGTGGCACCCGAAATCAGGACTTTCGACCACCTGAGCAAAGCATTGACAGTTTGAGAAAACACTGCGCAGCATGTATCTGTCTCGTTTACGCTCCGATAAATAATACATTATTTTTACACACTAATAATCCGTTAAATAATATTGTAGAGACGCAATCGGAAAACACCTCTACGGTACTTTTCGTTGTAAAAAGGTTAGGTATCATAGTACATTCGTACAGTCGAGTGAATAAAAAAGTTTATAAAAGTCATTTATTCTATCTGCAAACGACCGACGGAAACGTTGCCAAATCTAGATGAAATTTTAACACGCACCATTGCGTAGCTGAGTGTACTTTTGTCTGCTCGGAGCAGTCTACTGTATTATTTACAACGACTATTTCATACATTTTTGATTTAAAATGCTAATAAAATGGTTAAGTGTTAATTTGTTGTTATAATAATATGCGTATTTTTTGATAACTGTTGCAATTTTTGTAGTTTATTTTGTAAAATAACATAACACTTCTCATGCTATTGTGTAGTGTACATGAAACCTTGTCATATTTACATTGTTGACGTTTTCATAGAAATATTGAATGTGCTGCCAAATTAGCTAGTATGACAGGGTACTAAAGTGTTAACTTCATTTTGACGCTGAACTGTATCTACTAATTTTATTTTCTACGTTATAATTATCGTAAAGAAACAAGAAATTGCCTAAAACGATTAACATTTCAATATTTCCGCACCTTCTCTGAAAATATACGAGTCCGGAAGGTAATGCGGCCATTTTCATTATCAACGGTCCTTCGTAACTAAATTAGATTTCCCTTTGTATATACGACCTAATTAAAGTTTCCCTTCGACTAATTTTCTACCAAATTATTAAAACTTCCTAATTATCTCAAGAACCCATGTAAATTAAGAATCTCTTAGCATAACCTTCTTCTTCTAAAGTGTATTTTTAATTTGAGGTTCGCGTGTTTGTTGGGGCAAGTCCACAAGTACTTTTTGTTCTAAAATTTGCGTCTTTATCAAAATATCTATTTACCCCTAGGCCCAGACTCCACCAGAGCTGAGCGGAGATGTGCGGCGTCGAGCTGTGTTTTCAACAACCAATAGAATCACATCTCCACATATAAATGTGTGAATAACGCAATTCGATTGGTTGTTGAAAACAAAGCTCGACGCCGCACATCTCCGCTCAGCTCTGGTGGAGTCTGAGCCTTCATAAAAACTCAAACAGCTCTTCCATAACATAACTTTTGTATCGCTTTGTCACTTTCATTCTTGTTGCCGCCGCCATTTGAGCACATTTAAAACAATTTGATTGCAATTTGTTTTTGTGTTTTTCCAATATTATATTGAAGAGTTAACAACATATTACTGATAAACATAAACGGCCCATATACGTCCCACTGCTGGGCACAGGCCTCACCTCAACTAAGATATAGGTATTTTTCTCCTTTCCCAGGCCATAATTTATCTAAATGACTACTTATTCTTGGTCGTTTGTTTAAATTGCATCAATAACTGTCGGGGTTTCATCCCTGCTGCTAAAATTCATGAATCTTCTGTATTGTGCTATCAGTCACGTCATATTCTGATGTTGCCTTAGACAAACGGCTGGAGGAAGAACGAGGGGAGATAGGGGCTAATAGCATCTCATGATATCATGAGTATAATCATTTGCGTTTAAAGTTTTCATACATTGTTTCAAATACACTTAGCTAATTCTTTGGTTTCATTCTAGTCTGTCGTTATTTAGATGAATAAAAATGCTATAAATATTAATAATATTTTACTATCAGAGATACAGATAGAGACTTGTCTTGTTTAGAGTTTGTTGTAGAGTTTGTTATTTGAATTACTTTCAAATGATAGTTTGAAAGTAAATCAAATAATAGTTTGTCAAGTCGTTCTCCTGAAATGAAACGCTATCGCGTTTGAAGGCAATTCCTGGGCTTTTAATAAATAATAAATACATGTTTATTAACCAAAAACAAAAATTTACAACGAGATATTTGGGTTCTATGACTCCCACACTAGGCAAAGCCTGTCCCGTGGGGATCAAGTTCTTTAAGTTTAAACAATCAAAACAAAATGGTGGCTATTTCTTAGCTAATTAACAAAAACTAAAAACATAAACTCTTAAGACTAAATTAACAACGTGGCAATATACATTTCTATGCGCGATGTGTGTGCGTGTGTTTGTGTATATGTGTGTGTGCGTGTGTGTGTATATGTCTGTTCGTGTGTATGTGTGTATATGTCTGTTCGTGTGTATGTGTGGGTGTGTGTGTGTGTTTGTGTATGTCGGTGCAAGAGCGTATGTGTGAATCAGGAGGGAGAAGCGATAAATAAAAATGCTAGAGATAGACTATAAACGCTATCTCTAGCATTTTTATTTACCGCTTCTCCCTCAAAAACATAACCCAATATTATAAATTGCAAACTTGGCAATGTATGACTTCCGATGTTTTTAAGAATAGCGCTGTCGCTATCAAACATTAACTGAATTTGGTTATCTTTTGTTCAGTCGGTTAACTTGCACAAATAAGATGTATGATAACAACGAAACTCGTAACTTCCCCCTTAATCCAGCCTCAATTCATCATATCATATCGGATGATTTACTGCCTATGTTGTGGGTACAACATATAACATAACAATATGCTCTATACATATTGCTAATAGGGTACTTAGTCAGAGGCACGTTGATTTTCGCTGTTATGGCGAATGCTTAACCTCTTGCCTCCCCGTAAGAGTAACACCCTGAATAAAATTGTAGTAATACAACAACGGAGGCCTTATTGGAAATAATATTATTATTCAAAATATATAACTAGTACTGTACTATACTGTACTGTAAACATAGATATTGAGTACTGTTTACCTAGATTGACAGGTTGGGGAAGCAGGGGTAGTTCCGTTCACTGCGTGCTGGTATTGTTTTAACGAAACATATTTAAATTGTATTTCGTGCAGCTTACTGAATTTATAGTTTATAACTTCTAAACGCCTGAGCGGGTACTAAGGTACCGGTGCCGAATAAGCTAGTAGTAGTAGGGGATATGTTAATAATAAGTTAGTATATCACTTATTGTGAAGTGAATCTTGACTCCCTTGATGGACTTCAAAAACATAAACCTGTATTTACCTACTTGTAATTTTTTTCGTTTCTCGTGTTATGAATTGATAATAATGATTGTATTTAATTGTTACA
Source organism: Udea ferrugalis (assembly GCA_950022985.1). Taxonomy (NCBI): domain Eukaryota; kingdom Metazoa; phylum Arthropoda; class Insecta; order Lepidoptera; family Crambidae; genus Udea; species Udea ferrugalis. The sequence continues at coordinate 13,694,452 of OX465525.1, forward strand.
GGTAAATAACGATACGGAGAAAAGGGGATAGAGTAAGATATTCGATTTATTTTGACTTTACTATTTATTGTTGTCTGCACTATCAGTGATTGGCATTTCTACAACAGAGATTTTTCTTCCCAATTCGATGGTTGATTTAGTATTTGTTTTTGAAGTAGAGCTTTGTTTTTGTCAGTTACTTAAGCAATGATTGCTCTCGCTAACCTACATACAAAGACATGCAATACTAAACGTTTTGTTTACTACCATAAGGTTAAAATTAACAATTCACATATAACGGGAGGGTATGTAATTGATTGCCTAAAACGCCAACCATCAAGCGGGTTCTCTGAAATTAATTTGAACTCATAAAATGGCGAAGACACTGCGTTAGATGCATACGTATAAAATCTTTACTACTGCAAGATTCCCCATTCTCCCCATTTCACTTCGGAACATGAATATAAAGGTGCTTCCTCACCGGGACCATTCGCGTTTAATGTAACATTATAGATTCGATTTTGACCATTGCGTTACAAAACTACCTACAGACTGACGAACATGCGCCTTTGTAACATTTAGTACATATTTGAATTTCGAACATTCACTGTTGATTTAGTTGAGTGATGTTTGTGATCGGATTGTACTGCTCGGTTCTCCTGCCTCGTTTAACGTTACATTACACGAGAATGCTCCCAGTGAGGGAGCACCTTAAGACGTAAAACTCGCTAGAAGCTGTCGTAAATGCGATGTGTACTGCAAGTCATTACGATTTACACGAATTTTCCGTTATTTTTATGGCGACTTCCTGCCATTTCAACCAATAAGATTTGAGCACTTAGATTACGACTTATGAGAAGTTACGAGAACTTACGAAAGCAAATTAGAAACCCGCGCAATGTGTTAATAGTAAAAACAAGATTTCTGATTTTAAGTCAGTAAAAAACGTAGAATAAAAACCGGACGTAATATTCGTTATATCCAACTGAAAACTAAAAAAGATTAAACAAATTGTACCCGACGACTTTCAAATTGGTCCCACAAATTCGTAATTGAACCTAGAAACTTTGTACTGACCGTCGTAAATAACATATAAATTGCAGTTATATCATATGAAACTCTTAACTCATTTATTAATGAAAGTTATGATACACATAATATTATAACTTTAGCAAAATGCCTTTTCACCTAGTTTAGGAAAATAGTTATTTATTTCCTTATCTACAATATTATTTTGATACCTTAACCCCTAGATCTAAAAAAATATAACACCCCGAAACACTATAACTTGGGTCTCTTCGAGAAAATACTGAATCGTGACTTGCTCCGCAGACATGTACCATCATCACTCACCATCAGGTGAGATTGTGTTCAAATTCCTATCTCTAAATGAAAAGGAAAATATTAAGTTTATCATGGGCTCGAAAATCAATCTTCTTTTATCTCTGGCTTAAGTAAAACTATTTCAGACAAAATGTTCCTACGTAGGAAGTGTTCGCGGCCAGCCGACAGATAGTATATCTTCCCGAGACATAATTAATTCACTGTCGATATATTCGAACAAACAAGGCACTGATAATAAGGGTGGGATCCCATCGCATCTGTCTCGTGTTGTAAATGTACTGCAGTATGTTTAAATTAACTCGATAACTAATATACATTTATGTACCAACATGGCCTTGGATGAATGCAGAGTTTAACTAAGTAGGAAAATAAAAAAAATAGGCGAGCTTATTAGAGATACTTTCAATGCTTTTAAACATTGTAATTTATACACATCTTGCGCTTTTCCCCCCGCGGACGGACCCGCGTTAAAAATGCAGCGTTCTTGTCCTTCGACCTAGCCCGCCCCCTAACCAATCAAATCGTTCTTAATTGGAAAGTCAAGTTCACAGTGCCCACATGAACGCATTCTTTCAAACGCAACGGTTTTGTACCTGATTTTTTTCTCTGTGTAACGGAATTAAAATAAAAAATGTCTGCATGCTTAACGCGAACATACTATAGAGGGAGTGTTCTTATGATAAATTTATCTTTTCATAAAAGCTCATTGGTCAAAGTTACTCTTAAAATATGATGTAAGTACCTACTAATATTTCAAGTAAATTTTAGTATCCAAAGTTGCTAGCATAATTTGTAACATTAATGCGACAAGGGTCGAGTTTTTAGGAAATCCTGGCTTAGATCTGAAAAGTGGCGAGCTTAGTTCATGGTCAGTATAAAGCAGTGTACCTACTATGTTCATCATATTTCCTAAATGTAATTATAAGTCCCAACTAACTGTTGTTGATGTTTTTAACCTCTCACACCTAAAGTGTTTTAATTCAAAAACTTCAAACATGTCATATTAGTTATTTAAAATGTAGATACTTTTCAGATTCAGAATTTAGAAGTTTCTTTAGTAAGAAAAAACATACTTCAGTATTCATGATAAGTTTACCATGTGGGTGTTGTCATGTGGGTATTCTTCAAAGAACTAAGAATTTCGTATAAAGTAAAGAAGTTTGAATTTATAAAGTAAGTGAATGCTTAGATTGTAAAATAAATTTAACTAACAGCTACGACACAGCGCCGTCTAGCATCAATCTAAGCGAAGCTTGTACTTTGGGATACTAGAGAACGAATAGACATTATATGTACAGAGGCGCACACATCAACCTTTACAAAACCATTGGAAAATGGGTCTAATGTCAGCCGCATAAGGTGCCACTATGTAAAGGTTGATGTGTGCGCTCTGTACATGAATACTTTTTCTTTGTAAATATGTTCATATCCTTTCAGCGATATGTTTTTACTCTGCGGGGATCGAATTACAATTTTGCTAGGTTCACCGGAAATGAACTTCTAGGCACCTATTGTTAGTTGATTCTATTTAGAAAACAAATTGAATCTACTGATCTTGAAAGTATGTCTTGTGATGTACCAAATTCATTAAAACGTACAGATTTATTTTTACATTCGTTTATAAACACCGCCTGAAAGACATCAGGCATCTTAAACTCCTATTCGATCTTCAAGAAGTTAATAATCTCTTATTTATGATATTTCACAAGCAACACGTAATCACTGACCTTCTCCTTATCTCGTCCATCTGAAGGCTCTTGGGCTGACGAGACACGTGTGACCTCGCCTTTAGTACCCTTAAGCTCTCAGGGACCAGATTAAGTTCTAGATTGTGGAGTCATTAGGTGAGATCTATTGGGTAAACAACTACCAACCCTTTTGTTGACTAGTGCGCAGTTTTGTTAAGTTAGAAAAATATTTTGTCAAGGGAAAATAGCGTAACTTAGACGACAAATTGACGTTATTTAGTTGATGCCCTAGGTAACCTAGATTGAATGCTGATTAAGTGAAAAAAGACCGTTACTTTTTTGGGATTACTTACTGCTTGGTGAAAGCTAGTCCATGCTTCTAAGTAAGAACCGCATTAAATAACGTAATTAACGTACGTACGTAAAATAACGTATTAAAGTTGAGTGACAAATTATTTTGATTGATTATCACCTGCTTTCGTATCGTTCTTACAAACAAAGATTGAAATTCTTAACCGAAGTGGTCTAAAACGCTGAATCAATCTGAATCAAGGAATCAGTTGGCTGACATTGTTGAGCACCAGCCACAAAAGAAAAAGAAAATACATAAATTATTGACTTTCGTCACTCATGAGTTAATGTTTTTTTTTGCTTTATGTTTTATTCGTCTTACTTTTTGCTAGGGAATTTGTAACCCGATAATCGGTCATTGATTTCAAGCCAAGTTCACTCTATCACACGGAGCTAAGTTTGCCCGTCCTCCTAATTGACTGATCGAGCGATGCCTGATGGTTTTTCGGCTGACCTTGTGAGATTAGGGAAAACCTTTTTTGTAGTTAGTAAGACAAACGATGGTGGACCTAACGAGGTCTACTCCAGTACAACATTTACGAATAAAATGGCTAACAGTAATACACCTCTTTAATTGTTCCAACTAATATGTACCTTTTCTTTCTGTCCAGCCAGTGCTAAAAGCTTCAAATCTCCGCCTTCATATCTCTGTTGATTTCTTACACCAATATAAACCAATTTGATTAATGTTTCAAATATTACACGGTCTTTCCTCACCCATGATAGATTTCACTTTAAATTCCCAGATCGAGTTTAGACCTTCTATTTACGATTTCCGCATAAAATAGGAAAGGGATAATATGAAACCCATTTGGTGACATATTTCACACTTCATCTTCGAAACGAGCCAAGGAAAGAAACGGTCTTAGATCCGTCGATAAAGTTTGGTACCGACTGATATATTGGTCTCGAACGGTTCCCATTTTGTAGGATTATTTGGCACACCCAATACTATTTGTTTCGTTCGGAATCTCTCGAAGTGGACGTTATCTTGGTGGCACGAGTAGCTTAAAGTATTTTTACTCGAAAACGTTGTTTGTGAACGTGGTGGCTCTTGAGGGAAGTGGGAGATCTTCTTTGGAGATATTTTAGTCTTTGTTTGAAGTTTCGGATTTAGTGCTAATTGTCTAGTGCTATTAGTATTGCAAAAAATGTGCCAGATATTGTACGAGTATTATATACATGTTTGTGAAAGGGTTAAATATGGGTCTGATTCCAGGTAAGTCTGATTCACGGTGTATATTACCCGTTACCTGTTGGATGTAAGGGGGCGATGGATGTAAGGGGGCGAACCTCCATCTATCGCCCCAAGTCAACCTCACCTGCACGCGGTGCATCCTGCTGAGTAACGAACGAGGCTCTGGCGACCGACCGACGGCGGTATATCCGTCCTGAATAGGCGAGCTAAATACCACAGGCCGGTGACGGGCAGCAGCGTCACCGGTGCGAGAAGCTTCGCCCTGCGATCGCCAACCCGCCTGCCCAGCGTGGCGATTATGGGCATAACCTCCTATGGAAGCACGACAAAGGCCACGGCCCCCAGTTCCCGGCAGCCCCACTATTCCTGGTTATGGTGGCGACCATGGTAACGGTGGGGCGGGGGGTGCAAAGAATCTCCGGGCTACGGGAGGCCACCACAACCAACTGACCCTGGCGACGTACAACGGACGCACGCTGCGGCTTGACTCGCATCTGGCGCAACTCGAGGTGGAACTTGGGAACATCAGGTGGCACATACTTGGGTTATGTGAAGTCCGAAGAGAGGGAGAGGACACCATAACTCTTAATTCAGACCACCTGATGTACTTCCGAGAGGGAGACCAAAAATCCCAAGGTGGCGTTGGGTTTCTGGTTAATAAGTCCCTAGCTAACAACGTTGTGGAAATGTCCAGTGTGTCGAACAGGGTGGCGTACCTCATCATCAAGCTCACCGAGAGGTATAGCCTCAAGGTGGTGCAAGTGTACGCACCGACCTCGTCACACTCGGACGATGAGGTGGAGGATATGTTCGATGACATATCGAGAGCCCTCCACTCCACTACCAAGACCCATTTCACCGTTGTTATGGGGGACTTTAACGCTAAAGTGGGAGTACAAAATTGCAGTGAATCGGTAGTAGGATCCCATGGATATGGAAGCAGAAATCATAGGGGGCAAATGCTCGTCAATTTCCTCGAACGGGAGGGGCTCTTCTTGATGAACTCATTCTTCAAGAAGCAACCCCAAAGGAAGTGGACGTGGCAAAGCCCCGACACTATGACAAAGAATGAGATCGACTTCATCATGGCGGACAAAAGGCACATATTCAGAGACGTCTCCGTGATCAACAGGTTTAATACCGGTAGCGATCACCGACTCGTCCGAGGCTCTCTGAATATCGATTTCAGAGCTGAACGAGTCCGCTTGATGAAGGCCAGGCTCCGACCAACTCTGCTTCAAACTATCATGGGATTTGAAGTGTTCCAGTCAAATCTGGAGAACCGATTTGCTGCCGTGGAAACCACAACTGACGTTAACCAGAACCTTGAAGATGTGGTTCGAGTCCTCAGGGAAGAAGGTACGAGATTTTGTAAAATGCAGCGTAAAGGCAAGAAGTCGAAGCTTTCCGAAGAGACTTTGGGGCTAATGAAGAGACGACGGGAAAACCCACCCGTCACTTCGTCAGGGAAACGGACTCTAAACCGAGAGATTAGTACGCACGTGCGACGCGATCTCCATTGCTCCAGTACTCTCTCTATTGAGACAGCGATTGAGCAGAACCGGGGTTCAAAAGTGTTCGTACAATCTCTTGGAAGAAGCCACCTGACGAAGTTGACCATAGAAAGTGGAGAAGTCGTTGTCTCGAAGCCGGCAGTCCTTTCGGAAGTAGAAAACTTCTATGGCCGGTTATACGCTTCGCATGCATCTCGACCTGACCCCGGAAATGAGGACTCTAGAGCCACTCTAACACGCCACTACACCGAAGACCTGCCAGAAGTCAGTATTGACGAAATCGAGATCGCTCTTGGGCGGCTTATAAATGGAAAAGCCCCTGGAGAGGACGGCGTTACAACAGAGCTGTTAAAAGCAGGAGGCAGACCCGTACTTAGGGAGCTCCAAAAGCTTTTTAACGCCGTCCTCTTTGAAGGGAGAACTCCAGAGGCGTGGAGTAGGAGTGTGGTCGTCCTGTTCTTCAAAAAGGGAGACAAAACCCTACTGAAGAACTATCGACCCATTTCCCTTCTAAGCCACGTCTATAAGCTGTTCTCAAGAGTGATCACGAACCGTCTTGCGCGAAGACTCGACGAATTCCAACCACCGGAACAGGCTAGGTTTCGGAGCGGATACGGCACCATAGACCACATCCACACAGTGCGGCAGATTATAAAGAAAACTGAAGAATATAATCAGCCCCTGTGCCTAGCATTTGTGGACTATGAGAAGGCCTTTGACTCGATTGAAATCTGGTCTGTTCTGGAGTCCCTGCAGCGATGCCAAGTAGATTGGCGATACATCCAAGTGATGAGATGCCTTTGCGAAGCAGCCACTATGTCCGTCCAAATCCAGAATCAGCAAACAAGTTCTATACCGTTGCATCGAGGTGTGAGACAAGGGGATGTTATCTCCCCGAAATTGTTCTCAAATGCAATGGAGGATATGTTCAAGACGCTGAACTGGAAAGGACGTGGCATCAACATCAATGGCGAGTACATCTCTCACTTGCGATTTGCTGACGACATCGTCATCGTGGCAGAAACGCTGCAGGACCTACAACAGATGCTGAATGACCTGGCTGACTCTTCTGTGCGCATCGGTCTACGGATGAACTTGGACAAAACCAAGGTCATGTTCAATGAACATGTACTACCGGAACCGATTGCGATACACGGCGCCGTTCTCGAAGTTGTTCAAAAATATGTATACCTCGGGCAGACATTGCAGTTAGGTAGAAACAACTTCGAGGACGAGGTGAACAGAAGAATTCAGTTGGGTTGGGCAGCGTTTGGGAAGCTACGTCGAGTCTTCACATCGTCGATCCCACAGTGCCTAAAGACAAAAGTCTTCAATCAGTGCGTCCTACCCGTCATGACATACGGAGCCGAAACGTGGACACTAACGGCACGGCTGGTCCACAAATTTAAAGTCACTCAGCGGGCTATGGAGAGGGCTATGCTCGGCGTTTCTCTGCGAGATCAAATCAGAAATGAGGTGATACGGCAGAGAACCAAGGTTATCGACATAGCCCACCGGATTAGCAAGCTGAAGTGGCAGTAGGCTGGCCATGTTAGCCGTAGAACCGACAACCGTTGGAGTAAACGTGTTCTTGAGTGGAGACCGCGTCTCGGCAAGCGTAGTGTAGGACGTCCTCAGGCAAGGTGGAGTGATGATCTGCGCAGGATGGCTGGCCGGAGCTAGATGCGAGCAGCCGAAGATCGAGTACAGTGGCGTGCAAAAGGAGAGGCCTATGTTCAGCAGTGGACTACAACAGGCTGATGATGATGATGATGATGATGATTACCCGTTATACATTATGTCTATAAAAATAACTCAGTATAATAGGTTGGTTTGCGAGTGGGAAAGTTCTATGAAGACTCGATATTGTAAACAGCGTATGACGCCAAGTGAAAATACCGAGTGGATGGATGGCCTGTCAAAGGCTTCATAGTACAGACAGGCTGCCTACAACCGGTTACTTTAGAAGTATAAGGACTGGTCTTGAAAATCAGGGTGTTCTGTAAAACACCAGAGTTTCATTAATAAAATATGGCCTTACTGTACCTTATTATTAAGTTACGACAGTTATATTTCGAGCGTAAGTTAGGCAAGAGTTTTGAAGGATGCTCAACAAAGGTAGGCAATAAGCCAAGATTAGTCCAATAAGCAGTTATAGTTCAGTGGTCCACTCAATACTGTGGGAGCAGTAAATATGTTTGCTTATTACCTTTATTGGTAGCGTAATTTCCCCTCTACTCGCCCCAACCGCGACTTGACTTTGCCATGAATACGATCCAAGTTATAAACGGAAATAGTTTCTTGCTAATGAATAGTTATGTAGACAATTTTATTCATAGTTTCGCAAAGTTCTATCTGAAATGGCTTTTAAATACAATTTAGCCAAAAAAGGGGCGTTGACTGATAGCCAGGCGGACTTCCGAGGTTCCGTTCATTTACTTCCGCGGAAACCCAAAAGATTACGTTCTTCAATATTTTAATGAAACTAAATGTGGGATAATAATGAATTTTTGAGGAATTATGAAGTTAAAGGAAAAACTATCAAAGCCAAGTCAGTTTTACTAGGTAATGAGTAATTGTCGGTCAACTTATGATATTCTGACGGGCAACTACGGACTCTATTCTGAGTGGTGTGTGGCTTGCTCTGGGCAGGCCTACATATTGGTAATCCAGTTACACGGCCTATATACGTCCCACTGCTGGGCACCGTCCTCACCTCAACTAGGAGGTGGAACGAGCCATATTCTTACACGCAGGGTCAGAGCGGATTGTTGAGCAAGGTTTGCTAGCAACCTTAATGTCAAATGTTATCAAGCCGCCCTAAGGCCTCTGACTAAGCTTAACGACTAACCCGAGAGATGTCGAGATGCCCGAAAAATATATAAAAATATTTCGGTCGAGGCGGTACCCTATCCCTTTTCAACAGCGACCGATGCCGATCACTGAACTGCGCCACGGGCACCTCATAAACAGTAATTTAGTTACTGAAAGACAACTTGTGATGAAACTTGTGACTTCCTCAACCGCTTTTTCTTTTTCTTTGAACCGTATTCGGGAAGCTGTTTGCGAATTGCCAGTTTCTTTATTTCTGACGATAAACTCCCGTTTATTTCCCCCCCTTATCCTATTTGCGGACAATTTGTCACGAGACATTCCCCAAGGACCCACTGGAAGGTGCCCATTTGTTTAGACGTTGAGGTTTTTATAAGCCACTCTTATGGCCATATAAGTTAATGATGCGTTGGCTTATACTTTGATCTACGTAGGCACTTTTTGTATCGTTTATTTTTGGTTTGATAGACAGTTGATTTCACATCCTGGGAGTAACGTGAGCCGAGTATTGTAAAAATTTAAGCAACACCTAGTTAAATAGGTGAAAAACCACTTCAATTGAAAGTCAGCGCTAAGAACTTCAAATCTCCTTAGAAAGTTGAATAAAACACAGCGAATTATACCAAATTGTAATTAAAATGTTCTAGCTGTGCGTTCGGGAAGCTCCGGCATATATTCGCGTCCGAAATTCCTCAATGTCTCAAGACGAAAGTCTTTGACCAGTATGTGTTGCCAGTAATGACATATGGGAGTGAGACGTGGTCGTTTACTATGGGTCTCATAAGAAGGCTCAAAGTCACCCAGCGAGCAATGGAGAGAGCGATGCTTGGTATTTCCTTGCTTGATCGAATCAGAAATGATGAGATCCACAGGAGAACTAAGACAACCGACATCGCTCGAAGGATTGCATCGCTGAAGTGGCAGTGGGCGGGACACATAGCGCGGAGAACCGATGGCCGTTGGGGCGTAAAGGTTCTCGAATGGCGACCGCGTACCGGACGACGTTCCGTGGGCAGGCCCTCCACAAGGTGGACCGACGATCTGGTCAAGGTCGCGGGAAGCCGCTGGATGCGGACGGCGCAGGACCGATCGTTGTGGAGATCTTTGGGGGAGGCCTATGCCCAGCAGTGGGCGTCGTCCGGCTGATATGATGATGATGATGAGCTGTGTGATTCTGAATCTTTTTTAGATAATGGCAGGTTTAGAAAACAACTCCTTTCATAACAGTAGTGTACTTTTGCAGAGGCGCGAAGTCAAAAATTGTCCAAGGGGTACGGCGTAGTTAATTTAATGATTATTTACTAGAGCGTAAACGAGACAGATACTCGTGACATGTTGCTCAGTGTCGTCTCACATTGTCAACACTGACAATGCTTTGCTCTGGTACGGTCAAGTTGGGTAGCTTTGAATTTCAGTGTAACATTGAATCCACTCTTTTAGACCAGTTACTGTTGACGAGTACTCCAACTAAAAGATGTTGTTGAGTCTATAAGGGGTTTGGATCAAAAACAAACCATAAACAACAGTATGTAGGTACTTTTACTGTTCTTAAACAGTGGATTCTATGTTAGGCTGAAATTCAAAGTTACCCAACTTGACTGTACACTAAAAGTCCTGATTTCGGGTGCCTCTCTTTTGTTATGACATCAATGGTCAAAAGCTGGTTCTGAATGAAATGTTTGCTCTCTCATTTTTAGATGGAAAGGGGTTATGAATATTTCCTAGGTTCTATCAAAATATCATTCTACGTTCCTGTCTGGGCTAACCGTAACGTTCCTGTCTCGACTCCCCGTACTTTCAGATTCAATCTCAGACACACTACTTTCACGTATGACTTAGCGCAGCCATTTCGAATGAGAAATTGCTAGAATGGAAATGAATTTGCAAATAAAATAGCGAACTGTATAATCCCCTTTTGTAAAGTCTGTCTGTATAAACTGAATTTTGACGTTTATTTGAATAATTTCTGACTGTTTCCTGTCTTTTTGGTCTCCATTCACAAAAGAAGCAAAGGAGCTTGCGGGTCACCCGATGGATAGTTTCCAGGAAAATAAGGATAAAATTTAACCTTATATCATTGCATAAATTATACAGATGATTATTGATACATTTTACTGAAATCATTCAGGCGAAACAGTCTGTTTCCAAAGAGTTATTTCGATGCCAGCTATTGTTGCAGAGTTTTCGGCCAAATTTTCGGCCGAAAGTCTGCTATGAGTGATTCCGGTGAAACTATCTAATGACGAAAGGTTTTGCGACATACTAATATTCTAAGCTCAGTGATGGACATGTAGAGGCTATTGTTTATTATTGTTCGTTACTCTCGGCATACATTTTTACTTAAAATTACTACTGAACTAATTGGAAACTACATTTTCCATAAAGCTATTGAAACTGCATCGCTTTAACTTAAGACTGCTTGAGTGAGGTCTCAAGACTAAAGACAGAGCTCCAACGGCTTTGACGACGCCAGAACGTGATCGAGAGGCTGGTTCGATAGTATGATACTTGATGCTGCAGTATGAAATTGAGAGCAGTTAGTTGTGTACTGTTTATTTATATCTACAGAATATTATAGTTGTTATTCTTTTTAAGTAATTGAAGGTAAACCTGTAAACTTCTTATAATTATATCTGTGAAAGAAAGCGAACTTGATAGTCATGTTACTGAAAGACCGATTTCTAAATGTTGCCCAATGAAGGTTAAAACCTTCATTGGGCTTTCACCGGAACCTATTATAATCTTGACAATCTTGACACAGCTTTTTCAATAATCTCAGTGCCGTTTGTTGATTACCAGTTAACAAAAATAATTGTAACTTCAATGAAGCTCTTCGTTCGAATGTGTCAAAGAAAAGCTTACTGAAAATTCTAAATATCACTTGATTTATTACTTTTATCGGTAAATATCGCTGAAAAAACTACTGCTACTGTATTGTGTCAGTTTTGTTAATGGACCTCAACAGCCATCAGGTCTTCGCGTAATGTGACCTGCTCACTACCACTTCAACCTGCTTACATGCAGGGCTATGTCAAAGATTGATAAAACTAGAGATCCGAAGATATTTTAGGGAAAACTATTCAAATACACCACTGCAAAACTAACAATAATAGGGCTCAAAATGGTACTTACTTAAGGTTGCTGAAAATAAACTTGCCCTCTTTCTCGAGGGACTAACATCTCATCTACATGCCATAACTATATTTTGTCTGCGACGGATGGCAGATGTTTCGCATCACGGACTGAGAAAACATATTCAGTCTGTGTCCTAAAGATATTCGTATAAAAGATACAACGGTGTTCCTACGTGACGTATTGAGTTTTACCATACTTACTCACGCACTGTTACTCATGTTCACTTACAGAAAGGACAATGCCGTTAAAGGATATGTATAAAAATCTTTATCAAAGCAAATATGTATAAAAATCTTTTTCAAAGCAATTCATTTTTTGTTTTTTTAGACATTCAAATAGTCATAAATCCAACACAATTATAACTTTTCATGCGTCCACGCAGCTGGGTCCACTGAAATCTAGCGTCTGAACCGACCTGTAGGGTTTCAGCTGGTGTCTGGTCCAGACACAAGAGCTGGTGACACAAGCTGACTGTGGTCCATTTTATTCTGGACATCGTAACACCGCTTCCTGGTAGAATTGTTAGTGACGTATTTTTTTTTTTTGGTTGTTGTTTTTTTTACTTTTTTTAGCCACCTTCCTACCGTTGCCGTTCAAACTGGGTGTATTTTATTTTTTTCAGAAAATATGGTCATTATATTATGTTCAACTATTCAACTTTTAATTATCTGTAAACTATATTATCTATCAGTGGCTTAGCTATATGTTTGTTGCTGTTATTTTAACACTGTGTGTGTCGCTAATTATTTTGTAAATAGTATTTGTAAGCATAGGTATAACATGTTTTTTAACGTTCTGTTCAGTTGATCCTGTATCACGCACAAGTAATTCTTTACTTAGTTTGGGCATCTATAATAACAAACCTGACCTACATGTCTATGTCATAATAATTAACCTGAATTATTATTATGGCTAGCATGCACATTACCTTGCATAAAACCGGTATTGATATAGTTACTAGCGTACAGTCTTACCAACTTATCTGTGAACTGAAAGAGGACGACGTCGTCGATTCAGTGTTGCTAATTAATATAAGGTGCCCAAAATTGGGTAAGTTTTAGAAGTAGGTAATTTGTCATAAGAAATAAGTATTAAATAAAAATAATGAAATTAAATATTGTAATTATTTATAAATAAAAGATAAAATAAAAAATATATTTGTAGTTAAGTAGGTACGCTAAACAGTTGTCCTTCAGGATTAAAAAATGGCTTTATTTAGAAAGTGATCCAGTGAAATGGAAATCCTGCAGATATTAAGGTTTGATAGCTAAAACAGTTAATAGAGAAATAAACTAGAATCTGGAAAACTTATCAATCATACTAAATGTTCCACACTTAAAACTTTCATTCAATGTGATTTATGTACCCTCCCTGCATCAGGTACCTGGTACTAATTGCTGGTTTTAGTTGAGACCGTACCTAACCCCTAACAACGATAAATTAATAATAATTCGCAGTGGTAAGTAGGTACCTAATGGATGTAATAAAAAAAACAAATTGCTTTACAATTATTTATTAAAAACCAGATTTACAGGAATGATCTTTAGATGAACCTGCACTACCGACATCATCATTGCTGTCCTGTGTAATTTATTTCTGTCTTTAAGACTTCTAGAAGGTTTTTAACCGTAGGCACCTCGTTTTTAGCAGAATCAAATTCATGTACGGTGGCCGGCACATCACGCTACCCATTTCCGTTCAGTCCTCCTTGCTCTATCGCGAACAAATGTCATTTGGCAAGAGCGAGAGAAAAAACGGAAATGGGGTAACCTGATGTGCTGTTGACTGTACTCTCCTCCGTATAACTCCCATGCCAAAATCATCAACGTGTATGATTCCACTTCTATCCTTCCTTGCCTGGTGTCCGAATTTTAGTAACAGTGTCTTCTGCTGCATGCCCCTCTTTATCTATTTTTGAAATGAGTCCTTGACTCACACTTGAAACATAGTATTATTTTTTTCATCGAAATTTGAAAACCGGCAGGTAAGTTGGCTCACCCATTTAACAGGTAACATATTAGATGTGCGTTACCGTTGCGAAGAAAGAAAGAAGAAAAAATACAAATACAGTAAGAATAAATACAAATATTCCGTGGACTTAAATATTTGGTTAAGTATATAGGTATTTATGAAAATAAAGTTGACAACACTAACCTGTTGCAGCCGAAATTCGTTTGTATATTTTGGTAAATGGAATAATCGGAGACCTCGCCCGAGCTTCTGCTTTAGAAATGTTTCAACCTTAGGAATAATGTTTCGAGCATCACTTTGAATGGCTTTCGGCATATTCAACTTCATAAATTCCGAAATATCACAATAAAACAACCATAGTACTCAAAATTTGTTGACACGGACAATCGAATGACATTTCAACATGGCGGTCGTAGTTCCAATTTTCGCCATTTCACAGATAAGTTGGTAGGTCTGTAAGCATAGTTTAAATGTCATCTGTCAGCAGATTTGAATTATGTAAATAGTATTAAGTTATAAATGTATTGATACCGTTGTCTCATAGGTTAAGTTTTATTCTGAATAAATGTTTACTTACTTACTTACTATTAAAACTATAACTAGACGCAAATTAATATTTTTAAACTTCCAGTTCTCAAAAGACAGTTTGCAAAGCATACACAGCCCGCATCGGACTCGGTTAACGAGTTTTATGTTTATTTAGGGAGATCTGCGCCTGTGACTTTCGTAGGGATGAAATAAATAAGGGTTGTTTAATAAATTTGAAAAACCTTAATTTAAGTGAGATTTTGTGACTTCTCAGTAAGTACGTTCGATTCTCTACTCTCTTGTCTACGTACAAAGTTAATTATTGAGTTTAAGTTTTTGGTCACTTCCAGCATTTTTTTTCTTACTTTTTATGGAAGAATAACATTAAATATTATTTGGGCTTATCGCCGTCACGTCAGAAGTCACCAGGTGTGACTTCTACATTATATTTAGAATTTACATAGTATTTGGCGCTTATTTGGTGTTGCTTTGGAAGTTATTTTTCAGCTTAATTTCAGCGATCTATTTATCGAATTGTGCCTCGAGCTGGAATTTAAATTTCCGTTAAATAATTGGTAAACAACCTGATTTAAACCCCCAACTCTGATTTAAACCTGATTTTCGCCAACAAACTGCATTGTTAAAGCAGTTTGGCGATTCGTTAGTTAAGTTTAAACTTTTATAATTTTCTTATAAATAAATAAATAAAAAAAATAAAAAAAATATATATATCAAAGGAGACATTGTGATTCATACCACAAACGTGACGTCCCGAACTGGTGGGCAGGTGTCCTATAAAGTTCACACTATTACAATGAATGCCGCCGACTACTTGCCACTTAGGTTTGTTCAATTGGGATATGAGTAGAGTTGAGCTCTTTGCAACTGATTAAGAGACCCCAAAAAGGCTGAACCTTGATTTACGTATGAGCAATTACAAACGAGCATTACTATTCCAAATTCGCGGCATAAGTTATGCCTATTTACGAATACTTTCACCCTAATTTGATCGCCACGTCAGTATAGGGAAGTTTTATTAGTTCCGTTACAGCTTCCATCCGCAAAGTTTGAGGTCGAAACAAGAACTGCCGTTTGTGGGTTGATAAGGAAAACGCCGTCGTTGGTCAACTAGGGAAAGCGGTTCTCGCTTCCGCCCTATGCACCATGATTTAGAACCGTTTGTAGACTGATTCTAATAGAACGAAACAACAGCTTTTTATACGTTGCACTGCTGGACACAGGCCACATCTTAATTGTGTGCGCTACGAGCCATACTATCGTCGTGTCGTTTGTGGGTTGATGAGGAAAACGCCGTCGTTGGTCAACTAGGTAAAGCGGTTCTCGCTTCCGCCCTATGCGCCATGATTTAGAACTGTTGTGTTGATTGATTCTATAGAACGAAACAACAGCTTTTTATACGTTGCACTGCTAGGCACAGACTGACTGTATTTTTTTATTGTAAGTAGTCTGGACCATACTTACTTTAAGAAGCGGGCTCAGTAACATGACTGATTTGATAAACTGAATTTAATTCTGCTTTTTAGTTCAAGTTATTATGTTAGTCATAACTAAAAGTTACTTAAATACTGTTATCCTTGTACTTTCTGTTACAAATTTATAGTGAATAAATGAATATGAATATGAAAGCCTTTAAGTTACCAGTAATCAAACTTGCCAGTATACTGAAAGTGGGGCCCAGTAGTGCCTCGTTGTTCTATTTCTTCAATATTGCGGGCAATGACGTAAAACTTAATAGGACACGCCAATGAAGTTGAATCAACGAGTGTCACAACGCAGCTCGCTAATTAGGCCTCACATCTAGTATACATTCAAGTTCGATTTTTAGTAACCTAAAGGCTTTTAGTTTTATCAAATCAGTCATGTGTTAGTATGGCTCAGACTACTCACAATTAAGATGAGGCCTGTGCCTTAAACTGTGAATATAAGCATAAGTTTTGCCATAAAACTTAAATAACCCAGCAATTTTTGCATGACAAAAACCCCTCGTTCCCCGAAGCCTGACTGAAAACAATTTGCACCACAATATTTCCAATTTGTATCGGCATTCCGAAGGCTTGGCACTTGATGCATGGCGCCGTGGAGTGGCTTCATCCATCAACGCTTCAAACGCCTTTGTTTATTGTCCGTTTACCGTATTTTCAGCTTCCAGGGCTAAGGCTAGGTAGACTACGGTTCTTAAAAAACCATCTGACACATATAAAACAATGTTCTGAATTCTGAAATAAATATATGTGTGAGTTGACGATCTAAGCAAGTCAAAATCGCATTTTGTTACTTCCGTAACTTTATAAACTTCACTTTATAGATAAAAAACAAATAGTATCAAAGTAACCTATTTACGCTCTCGTGTAGTATTTTTTCGGTTATGTCTAAAATTTTGATATTTTACTTGTAATTTTTTGCTCAATTATAGCCACTAAATACAAAAAGCTGAGTTTGGCTACATAAAATAAGTGTCTTATTTACTATGTTTGAAAAACTATGAAATGGACGAGCGTGGCGACTCGATAGTAGTAGTAGTTAGTCGTATGAATGGAGATGCTTAAAAAGGAATACTTACTCTCAAAGATGCAACGGCAAACTACTTACTAACATTTAAGAAGTTGAATCACATCCCTAGAAAACCTAGCCCGGTTTATAAATCCTCCCTGGTTCTGAAAACTGGCTGAACTGGAACTGTCGAACTGGCCAGTATTCAAAACCAAGTTTTCCAGGGTTTTCATTTAGGATCTCTAAAAACTTGTAAGTTTTTGAAATAAAAACCTATACTCATAATATCGATACAATATTGCGGTGTTAGGAATAAAGCTCTCAAAAAAAGTCAAGCCGCCTTTTGAATCATAAAACACATTGTATCTTTGAACAGCCCGCTAAGCCCGCTTGTGTAAATGTTATCAAAGCGAAAATTTCCAATAAAAGCAGCTCGTTATGAATGAAACCACAAGATAAAAGAGGCCAGTAAGAAATGTTTTCTTCGGAGACCCGGCTCTAGACACAATTTAGCATTGTGATTGTTTCGCACAATAATGGCATGTTGCCAAACGTTGCCACGCAAAAGCAATTTAGGAAAAAATCGAAAAAATGATCACGAGGTATCCAATTACTATTTTTCCGGCGAACGCTATGGTGAGGAAGTGGTAGCCAACGATTTTGGAGGCCTTGAGCGAGTAATGGGAAAGGAAGGGGGATAGAAAGGAAAAAGGTAATGGTAAAACAACACCATTTTTCGAATTGTGCAAAAAATCCAGGGATAAATTTTCACCTGTTATATTAAATTAAAAGCTCTGGTCGACAATTTTTTTTTTTTTTTTTTTTATTTAACCTGCAAGATCCCACTGCTGGGCAAAGGTCTCCCCCAAACCTTTCCATCGTTCCCTGTCCTCTGCAAAAGTCCACCATTCTCTCGAGTAGTATACCAGGTCATCGCACCAGCGTTTTTTAGGCCGTCCCCTTCGGCGATAGCCATCTTTTGGGATCCATTGGGTTGTGAGTCGGGCCCATTTATCCGGATGCATCCTACCGACATGACCTGCCCACTCCCACTTCAGTTTGGCTGCTTTTATTCCTACGTCTTGAACGCCAGTTTTAGCACGGATCGTGGAGTTCCTTATTCGGTCTGTGCGTTTGATGCCTAGCACACTCCGCTCCATTGCCCTTTGACAAACTCCGAGCTTTGACTTGAGACTCTCGGTCAGCGACCAGGTTTGTGCACCGTAGGTTAGGATAGGCAGAATGCAGACGTCGATGAGCTTTCGCTTTAACGAAATCGGAAGGTCCCCCTTCATGTAAGCCTTCATGGACCAGTAGCTCTTCCAGGCGTTCTCGATTCGGCGTTCGATTTCCCTTTCCTGCCTGTTTTCGAAGGAGACTATCTGGCCCAAGTAGATATACTCATCGACGTATTGCATTATCTGCCCGTCTACCACTACCCCACTTTGTGTGCCGTTTGTCATTAATTTTGTTTTAGACCGATTCATCGTCAACCCAATGCGAAAGCTCGCCACGCTCAGTTCTTGGAGCATTGTCTGCAACTCGGCGGGTGTGTTGGCAAAAAGCACAATGTCGTCGGCGAAACGAAGGTTGGTCAATTTCTTTCCTTCAACATTGATTCCTTTATTAGACCAAGGTCCTGCCAACTGTCTGAATACTTCTTCCAGCGCGCTAGTGAATAGTCTGGGCGACAGCGGGTCGCCCTGCTTGACACCCCTCCTTATGGCAAACGGTGGGCCCTGAGTATTCAGTTTTATGTCGGCTGTGCTTTGGCGGTAAATGAGCTGAAGTAGCTTTATGTACAGTGGTTCGATGTTCTGATTCTCGAGCGCCGAAAAAATAGCGGAGTGTGATACACTGTCAAAAGCTTTCGAATAGTCAACGAATGCTACGTACAGTATTTTGTTGTACTCAGAAAACTTCTCTATCACCTGGTTTAAGGCTTGCAGATGGTCAGTGGTAGAAAAGCCTGGTCTAAAACCGGCTTGTTCGGGAGGTTGCTGTTGATCCAATTTGGAATCTATTCTACTTTGGATAATTTTTATAAACAGCTTGTAAATCTGTGAAATGAGGCTAATGGGCCTATAGTTACCAACGTCTGTCTTATCTCCCTTCTTGTAAAGCAAGATGATATTAGCATGGCATGAGTTCTGTGGCAAAGTTCCAGTTTTCAAAATACTATTGAAAAGTCGAGTGAGGTGGGGACGCAGGCTAGGCTTACCCAATTTCAAGGCCTCTGCGGTGATGCCATCCTCACCCGGACTTTTGCTGTATTTTAAACTTTTGATGGCAGTGTTGACCTCTTCCTGTGTGATTAAAGGAATATTTTCATCGTATTGGTAGTCTATGGCATGCATGTAGCTTGAATCGTCTGAATACAATGTTTTATAAAATGTTGTGCAAATGTCCATTACTTTATCACGGCTGTTTTGTTTCTTACCCTTGTGATCCTGCAGACTGGTTATCCAGGTCTTAGTTTTTACATTTCCCTGTTTTGCCGACCGCAACGAAACGTTATTTTCCAGAGCCGTTCTAACCAATTCTGTGTGGTAGTTCCTAATATCCCTTCTGATGTGTCGTTTTACTTTTCTGTCCAAAGTTCTGTGCTCAATTGAACTACGTGGAGTGTTTTGTCTCTTTTCTATTAACTGAATTGTTCCGTTTGATAGTTTGCTGTTTTTTCTCTTCTCCTGTTTGATCTTACTACTGGCTATGGTTATACTCTTCAAAATTGCATTGTACTGGGTGTCCACAATTAAGTGTGTCGACAATTAAGTGTGTTTAATTAGTCTAAAAGTTACATATTTGAAAAAGTGACTCTAACCTTACATTTGCTATTAAGTCACTCTTGCACTAATTACCATGCAAAGAACTTTTCATTACTCATACTCTGAAAGTAGGTCATTACTGACCTGAGAAGCGGGCTGAAAGTAATACTTTTCATCCCTAGGGAGAATCACTTTCAACTGACAGCTGTCATATTATTTTAAAAAAAACTAGTTCTTTTTCACTTAACTATTGAACCATGTTCCAACTTTCTATACAGCCACGATGTAAAATTGAAATAACTTAAAGGTAAGTCTTGATTAGAGAATATATATTTTTAAATAACTTTATTTTATGATTAAGTTTCAACAATTTCTTTAAAATAACGTAGCTTTGAGCAAATTATTTACCATTTTTCCAATGATGAAAATAAAAAATAATGGCTGAATAGCGGGCTGGCCACAGAAAAAAAAAACAAACAAAATAGGCGGGAAAGCGGCAATTCGATCTTCATGAATTAATTCATGTTTTTATTTTTACTTTCCTCGTATTTGTAATGAAAAACCCCAGTGTTTACCTCGGGTTAAAGACTTATTTAGTCCCTCGAACTATTGGCGCCCTCACTTCGTTCCGGGCGCCAAACCCCGTCTCGGGACTAAATAAGTAACTTTCACCCCTAGGATAACAATGTACTATTACTGAACAATTTTGATACTAATGAACAAATATGGACAACTGAGTGCAGCATTAAATGTATGTTATTTGAATAGTGATCATGAAAATAATCTCCGAACTAGTTGTATTCTACTATTCTGAAAAGGTTGGCATCGCGTTTTTAGCCCACCAGCCCACTGCCACTTTAGCTTGGTCATTCTGCGAGTTAGGTATGTCGGTAACTTTAGTTCTCCTCAGCAAAACCTCATTTCTATTTTTCCTTTATAGCGACTCGGAGCATACCTCGGTCCATAGCACCTTAAACTTGTCTACTTAAATCAACCATAGTGTAGACGTAACCAGTAACACCGATGCACATCTCCGCTGCATTGTTGTCGCGTCGTGTTTGTTCGGCGAACAAATGACGAAGCCTCCTTTGTGCTGTGCAGTCTGCGCTAAACGCTGCGGATGCATACAGGTGCGATGACAATGGTAGGCCTGTGTTTTGATGACGTGGGTAGTGTACATATTTGGAGGTTATAGTGAAAAATACGTGTTATATATTTATTCAGTAGAATAGTGAGCAATATTTACTACTGGTTTTTTTGTTCTAAATCTCCTTATTAATGTTAAATAAAGCGTGAATTAGTTTCCTTCTGGTTTTTTTCTTCATCAACATTTATTAGTTCCTCCTTTTAGAATGTGTTACCCATTGTGTCTGAAAGTTACCTTGGAAATATGTATCTTATTAAGAAAGCCTTCAAAAGAAAAATAGTATCAGACAGCGGGGTCCAGGTAACGATAGCCTAGTTATGACAAAATTATAAAAGACAATATAACACTTGCCTTTAACATTGCCCATTGATTGATGGCCCGCATGGGTTCCTTATCTGACTAAAATGACCTTTCCTGTC
Source organism: Udea ferrugalis (assembly GCA_950022985.1). Taxonomy (NCBI): domain Eukaryota; kingdom Metazoa; phylum Arthropoda; class Insecta; order Lepidoptera; family Crambidae; genus Udea; species Udea ferrugalis. Next base: position 13,715,837 of record OX465525.1, read on the forward strand.
CTATCCACGGCATACATCCACAACAATCCTGTAAAACACGGCTGTGCATCTCTCATGGCCACGTCGAGTTGTCGTGAAGAATAAATACTACTGCCATTTAACCCTTTACCGCATGGATTTTTTAAAAGTGATGAAAAAAATATATGGTATAGATCAGCTATTCTGATGCTTAGGAAAAATATCAAGAAAAATATACAACAACAATCAGCGGAGAAAATTTGGAAAAACAGTAGGTTCCAAATTTGGAACACCATGCATTCTGGTCGTGAAAATTCTGTGTTCCATATTTGGCACACCATGCAATAAGGGCAATGAATGAAATTAAACTATGTATATATTAATCACTTTATTTCTAATTGTTAACGGAAGATGCTGATTGGTACATACTAGTAATGATTTCTTTGGGGAATTTGTTCGTTATTTCTTAAGTATCCTAAATGAACGAATGAAATTCTCTATAACAGTTATGATCCTAATTTAAACACAAGAAACACTTCTTCTAGAGAATCGAGGGCACCGAAAGTATCATCGTCTGACAAGATTTCATCCTCACTACTTTTTGGTATAGTGACAGCACTACGAGAAATACCTGTAATCAAATTATTTAATAATAAAATCATTAACCCTTGCTTCGGAGACCAGGGTACGCTTCGGTCATGGTGAATAATATAAATAGTAAATCAATTTAAAAATAAAATAGCATGTAGTCATTACTGCATGATGTGCCAAATTTGGACGCCATATTTTTCATAGGTTTTGAAACCCGAGTGCATAGTGTGCCAAATTTGGACACCACATTTTATTCTTTAATGCATACAGTTCCAAATTTGGCACAAACTTTAACTCTTCATATAAACATAACAGACTGAACAATACTTACGTTTTGTTCCATAGAAATGCGCTGGATCCATTGTTTTAGTTGAAAAAATTTTATTTTTGCCGAAAAGTCTTTTTGAATCACTCTAACTATTACGGACAAAAATGACAAACTCATGCACACAGAAATTTTCCATTTCGACTTATTCACCGCCCGATTTCAACTATTGACAAACGTTTTTTGGCAATCTACCCGCATTTTATACAATTGTTGAACCATAAGGAAAGGAGGTAAAGCCTATTCGAATCCAAAGATTGCACTAGGAGTTTTTTAAATAGAAAACATTTACGTGTTCCAAATTCGTCACGACATGCGGTAAAGGGTTAAACTTGCTTGTTCGCTAATCTATCACAGTAGATATTTGCACTTCATCAACACGCCAATTTGTGTTGGAATTGAACAAAATTGCACACGATGCTGATATGAGGCCACTATTAGATTTGACTCAATATCCGTGCTGTGATTGCCTGCGCTCGATTGCGACTAGTTGTTGACGTACTACTGGTTTTACACTGCACTATGCAGTTTTTTGAAATGATATTTTTTTTAAACAGCAACGTATATCTTAGGATTTGATCTTTAGCTAACTCCTTGATTTTTTGGAATTACCAATAACATTACTGAAAAGGGTTGTTTTTTTCTGAATTTGGAACCAAAAACGATTTTGAGTCACTGCGCCTTAATAGGTGGTGCGATCCAAACTCCAACACTCCAACAGGCGGGCTCATTGCGGATTGTTGAAGGAAAGCAAGATTTATGATTAACCTTACAGTCAGGTGGTAACAAGCCACCCTGAGGCCTCCGACTGGGCTTAATGACTGTTAGGCGGGACAAACTGACTAACGTGGCTTCCGATGTGTGGTTTGCTTAACAACGGCAATCGTTGCTGATTCACTGTCTCAGCTGAGCCACTTGTGCCTCCACTTAATTTTATTCCTTTCTTATTTAATACGAGAAATGTTTGCAGATGTGTTTGGAACATTCATATGTATATTCATCATAGATATCCGTCGTTGTTTAAGGTACAGAGGCGCTCATATTACCCTTATATAGGGACACCTTATGCTGTGGACGTAAGACCCATTTTGCAATGGTTTTGTAAAGGTTGATGTGGCCGCCTCTGTAGAATTCCTAGATGGACCGCAACCTGCGCAACCAAGCGACACTACTGGTTTCTATGAATCTCTATGAAAGTGATTTCAAGCGTTGCTGCTCTGCAGCGCCGCGCTTGGTAACAAAAGTGTCGCTTGCAGTTTGCGGTCTGCAGTCCGTCTCGTAATTGTACCTTTAACCAGACGGCAATGCCAAAATACTGACCACTGATTGGTTCTGAAAACCAAAGAAAGACATTTGGTCATTAAGACATCAGGCGGGAATCGAACCCAAATAAACATAGTAAGAGCTTTTTCATCTTAATCGGAAGTTAAATATTTGAAATAATATTTCTTCCGCTATAACATTGATGAAATCACCCTAGCTCATAGGGTAAACATACCAGAAAGATTCGGCCGGTCTGTTAATGGTCTCGGTAGCACAGTGGTTAGGGCAGTCGCCCAGTTTGCGAAAGATGCGGTTTCGATTCCCACCTGATGCTAGAATGACCAAATGTCTTTTGCTGGTTTTCAGATCTTTAGGAAAGATACTGCATGGAAAATGCTAAAACAATAATAAACACTGATTGGTTATTTGAAACACAGCTCTACTGATTTCCACCTCGCTCTGGCAGAAATAACTGCAGCTAAGCTGAACAATAAAACGTCACTGAAACCCGGCAATAAAGTCATTTACGCTATCAAAGCATAATTTATCGAATTATCTCCGGAGCCCGCGGTAAAGTTAATAAGCGACGCCACAAAACTGATTTAGACCTTGTTGTCTTCGGAATAATAACGTTTGTTCGGTGGCATCTTATTTATGATTGGCTCTGTTTTTTTCTTTGGTAGTTCTGTCTACTAGATGGAGGTAATGGGTAATCTGCGTGCTTCGGAAGGCATGTTAAAGTTGGTCCCGGTTGACGTCGCTAGATGTCAGTCGTTAAGCTTAGTCAGAGGCCTTAGGGCGGCTTGATAACATCTGATATTAAGTTTGCTCACTAATCTTACCTCCAACAATCCGCACTGAGCCCGCGTGTTGGAGTATGGCTCGCTCCACCTCATAGTTGAGGTTGAGGTGCGTCTTAGTGAACGGAACATTCAGAAGCCTACATTTCGCTATTCGTTCATTCGAAACATTGCTATGGTTTGCGGTATTTAAAGCCACAGATCCATAAAATATCATCCAGTTGTTAATATTTAAGAAGCTCTTTAGACGCATCAATATATAAGTGGGTCGGATTCCTGCGAATATTGTATACCTATTGCATTTCTGATAGAATATTAACATACCCTTAGAATCTTGAGGGTCCAGTCACCGTGTTATTGGTGTAGTGGCAGTAGGATATTGACCTTTATATACTTAAAGGGAAAGGTTAGGTATTTATTATTTCATTATTAAACTTTATGATCGTTAATATCAACATCGTTAGCTTACCATTTAAACTGTTGATCAATAATGACTGCGAAATCTATTTAAAAAAAAATCTTTTTTTTTTGCACAAAATAGTCAAAAATTTACCCGTGCCATAATTTATAAATAGATTCTCAATAGTTTTATTAAATACTATCAAATGAGGTCGCTATTTGACTTTTTAGACTTAAACTTTTACACTAAGTTGGTTTTTATTTTGTCAGAAAGTTCGAAATGCCCTGAATGTGTGTTTTTGGTAACCTAGTCCGACTGAGATCATTAAATTCACCACTCAAGCAATATTCCAAACACATGATGTTTGCCCAGCACTGTCACAGTACACCACTGTGCAGTATGTCAATATGAAATACTGGCAACACTCCACGGCTTTTTAACATCAATTAATTCCATACTTAACACAAAAAGGCTTTCGTAAGAATTTCTTGCTCGTAAAATATACGGAACTGAAGCCGTGTGCGTAAAGAACGGGTCGTTACCGCCAAATGGGGTCGGTGGGCCGTAAATCCCAGCGCAGAATCTTATGAAAAAATGTACACAAAGTGTTTATTGCTGGAGTGGGGGGTAAGTGAGAAAATATTAAACTGATAACACTATGCGAGATGTTTTTTTGCCAGGGTTTGCGATGAGTAATTTTACTGTCTTACTAAATATTTTGGTGCCCAAAAACAATAATTTACAACCACTGTGTTGCCAGGTACAATTCACAGTCAAGTTCAAAACTTATCTTACTAAGTATGGGGCTCCCGAGGTCGCTCAATAACTGCTGTTTAGCCTCCGATGGCTTTGACAGCTTTGCCGGACTGTAATGCAGCGATGCACTCGCAATACAATCGGACTAGCTTAATTTTTTATTCTCTGGTGACGTCGCATTGTGTAAGGGGTCCCTGGTCTCGGACTTAACCTAGGCTCTTGGACCTGACCTGATCTTGATAGTTAACCTGTTGATTTTGAAAATCAGAATTACCTTCCAAAGTCTTCCCTCTTCAACTCATAAAACACATCTAGATGTATTTTTCTAACGACGCCTTGAGGCTCTTTCAAACCTTTGCTGGGCCTTCTGACCGCCCTATCCCGATTTACAAGAACGAGAAACGTTTTACCCAAGATTATTGAATTTGCCCCGCAAAATCTATTATCTATGCTATTATATCACACCCATAAGGCGGGGCTTGAGATCTTTCCGACGGTGCTATCATAGTACAGTGTACTATCCTACTAATATTATAAATGTGAAAGTTTGTATGTGTGGATGTGCCGTGTTGCTCTTTCACGTTAAAGCTACACTGAATTGATTTCAATAAAACTTTACAATAATATAGCTTATAGGTACATCTGATTGGTACAGTACAAACGCTTGTATGCATGCATGTCTGGTTGTTTGCTTTGAATATATTGCATGATTCTACAAAAGAAAAAAGTATTTAAGTACTAGCGGCCGCCCGCGACTCCGTCCGCGTGAACTTGAGTTAAAAAAATGTGATATATCTTTATAAATTGTAGCCTATGTCTTATTCAGATGCATATGTTATAGTACTGTAGAGTTTCATTTAAATCCATCTAGTAGTTTTTACGTGTAAAAAATGTAGTAAATTATCTCGTTTTCCCAATATTACCCTTCACTGCTCTGCTCCTATTGATCGTAGCCTAATGAAAAGTATAATGTAACCTGTCTAAGAGTATGAAGAATAATAGTGCCAAATTTCGTTAAAATCCGTTGAGTAGTTTTTGTTTCTATAACGAACATACAGCAGACAGACAGACAGAAAGACAGACAGAAAGACAGACAAAAATTTTACTGATTGCATTTTTGGCATCAGTAGCGATCCCTAATCACCCCTTGATAGTTATTTTATAAATATATTTCATGTACAGAATAGGCATGACGACAGTATCAAATAATCAACGATTTGAATACATTAGGGGAAAAAACATATTAAAAGGATTTAAAAGACACATTTAGTTTGATTTTAAAATCTGAGATTAATCAGATTTTCGATAAAGTAAAAGGATAAAATACTCCAATTCGCCATTTTGACTCAAACGTCAATCACGCACTATGACGTCACTGTAGTGGAAATCAACAAATGTCACTGTCGTATTTCATACAAGTGAGTTTGACAGACACTTGATATTTACATTACAAATACGTCACACGGACGCCATGACACCTGCGAGCGTTTTCGCGCGCTGTTGATAAAATACTAGAATAATGTCCTCAAACTTTGTTAAACTGACCTTTGAAACCGAAATAAAGTTTTTTTAGTATACAATACATGTGTACCTTTATCACGAAAGAAGATTTCAAAATTGTTCGTCATGCCTATTGGCCCCTCTACAGATTTATTATAAGTACTATAGATAATATTTTAGGATTATAACAATCTGACTGCGACATGCACATTCCAAAAAGTACAAAATAAAAAAAAACAATTTTCTCAGGCTGTTTCTGAATTCGAGGGTTGAAACTTTAGGGTTTTGGTAGTGAACTTACATACATACCATCACGCCTCTTTCCCAACGGGGTAGGCAGAGACCACTTCTTTCCACTTGCTACGATCCTGACACACACTTTGCGCCTACTCTACTTTCATGAGCCCTTTCATACATGCTCGTCGGTTAAAGGTACTCCTGACTTGACCCTTTCTGAGAACATCTTGAACTTGTCCAAGAAACGTTCGTCTAGGCCAGTCTTTCCCAAAGTGGGCGATAACGCCCCCTTGTGGGCGCTGCAGGTCTCAAGGGGGGCGGTAAGAGACCCAGAAAGAAATTGGGGGCGTTGTGTTGAGGCGGTAGGTGAAAAAATGGGGGCGCTAAAAAAATATTTACTCTCGAAGTGGGCAGTAGACAAAATAAGTTTGGGAACCTCTGGTCTAGGCCTTCCGCTTCCAACAGCTCCAACTAGTAACTACTACTACTGCGAAGCCATTCAGCGAAGTTTCTTTGTTTATTTTTTATTACATTTTATTAAAATTAGAATTTGGTTCTTGTAATTTATTCTCTGTTTTTTTGTTCACAGGTAAACTTTATTTCCGGTGCCTGTGAACGTAAGTCCCTGTACTGACACTAGTACAATAGTTAGTTCAATATTGATTTTTATTAATTACTTAATTAAATCAATAAAATGCACCGGTTCATCAGTTTGCAAAATAATTTTGAGTTTATCGATACTTGCGCCATCTAAGGTTTTCAGTCTGTACTCCATTCTATCCATCGGTCCGCAGCGCCCTCTGTGAATTTCCTCGAATTGGGAACTAAATTAAGCAGCGCCACCTAGAAAGTTTCCTCCGAAACGTATCCTCGGGGTTGGGATTACGTTTACGTTGGGGTTGCTTGTGCTTTCCGATGCTCATGGTTTCGTTAGTACTCGCGTAGGATTGACGATGGCGCTGAAAACGTGCGCTTCTTTTAGCTTAAAATTCTTCTGCAACTTATTTAATTTGAATTTCAGCTAGCTGGAAATAAGCCAAAGACCATTATCGTGATATTTAACAAAATCAAGAACCATGGCAAGCCCATGGCTAATTATAGTTATCATGCCTATTTTGGTTCTTTGTTGCTAAGTTGCGTCCCCGTCTAAGGGCCGGTATCCTTGAATAGAAAGTAAAAATTCCAGAATCCTATGTACCGTTTGTTACAAAGAAGATATTGACATAGGGATCATTATAATTATTAAGATTTTTTAAACAATGGGGATGGGGACGCTACTTTACGCCTACCTATGGGCCGGCGCCCACTATCGGCATCGGCACGCTTCAGGCTTATAAGGTGGCAAATAGTAATATACTCTAACATAATGGCAATAAACTAGAAAATGCCAAAACAGAAACAGAACAAATGCATTTTGTTTTTACGGGAACACATCACGGAAATTTCTACTTTATTGCCATAAAGTTAAAGTATATTGCTATTTGCCACCTTAAAATCCTGAAGCGTGCCGATGCCGATAGTGGGCGCCGGCCCTATTATGGTTCTTATACGTGTCGTAAAGTTATCGTAGAAACTAACTGTTTGAGCAAAATGAGATACGATATAAATATCACCTTATGAGTGAACTTACTGAGCCAGAGAGAAAGTCTCATACTTAAGTTGATTCGGTTTTAGGGATTGGCCCTCGGTCGATCATCAAGTTTAAGTGTCAGTAAAACCTTTCCAATTCGGGTTATAACTCAGACTTCCGAAGGCAGAAAAACTATTTGTCTGATTATGTTGGAAATCAACCTGCATGCTGTATCAACATAGATAGATGCAGCTGCCAAATAGAACTAAGAGTAGTTTTGTATTGTTTACTTTTGTTCTCATGTCATGGCTGTCGCATTCTGAAGTACTCCAAATAAACACCTATCTATTATCTACTCCGCGTATTTTGCTCTACCACAAATAACCCCAACAAAGGTTATGGGCCCAGATATTGCAAAGAGCAATAGCGTGTGTGTAAATAGTGTAAATAGTTATTGTAAATATAATTCGTAAAAGTAGTGTCGGTCGAATACAAAATGGCCAGTGTACGAATCGAATTATTGACCAAGGATAACTATGATAGTTGGAAAATACAGGTGGAAGCGCTGCTGATAAGGCACGACTTTTGGGAGTACGTAAGTGGCGAAAAATCAAAACCCACGGATGAGAGCTCACTATCAACATGGAAGGTCTCAGACCGAAAGGCAAGATCTGAGTTGATTTTAGCGTTGGATCCGAGTGTAGTTCGTCATGTGAAAAGGTTGGAGACTGCACGTGAGGTTTGGTTGAAGCTGGAGAGTTTGTTTGCGTCACGAGGCCCTGCCAAGGAGGCAACTCTGATGAAGAGACTCATGTTACAGAGAATGAGTGAGGATCAGAAGGTGACCGAGCATCTCGATTTGTTTTTTGAAGCAGTGGACAAGCTCGAGGAGATGGACATCGTGATACACGATGATTTAATAGCAATCATGTTACTGTACAGTTTACCAGTAAGCTATGAGAACTTCAGATGTGCAATCGAGTCCAGAGATGAGCTACCAACACCTCAGCAACTGAGGGTGAAAATCATGGAAGAAGACAGTTCCAGATGCAACACCAAAGTTAATGACAAAATAGAAGGGGCGATGTTCGTAAATCAGGAAAAGAAGAGTGGATTTGAAACGAGCTTTAAATATAAATGTTTTAAATGTCACAAGATGGGACATAAGGCATCGGATTGCAAAGTTAAACCTAAGAAATCCGACAAAAGCACCTCAGAAGTAAATGGCATCCAGTCATTCGACCATATACAAGAACAACATGAAGCTTTATCTATGAATTATGTTTCAGATGACTGCCTAGCTGTTGAAACTAAGCGTCGTCAGGAGTGGTTATTTGATAGCGGTTGTAGTTCACATATGTGTAATGACGCGGGAAGGTTTGATGAGGTACTGCCAACAAATGAGACCTTAAAACTAGCCACCGACTCGCAAACGATCACGCGAGGTAAGGGTACGGTTAAGATATTAGCATGCAACGATGACATGACGCGGAAAATCCAGTTCGAAAATACTTTATTAGTTCCGGATCTACGCACCAACCTGATCTCAATTTCAAAACTAACAGACAGAGGCTGCATAGTTACGTTTAAACGTGATGTAGCGTATGTAATGAAGGATGATGTGATTAAGTTGACTGCTGATCGTAAAGGTAATTTATATTATCTGAGGGAACCTAATGCTTCGGCATCTGTTATTTCAGGAAGTATAGATGTGGATTTGTATAGATGGCATGAGCGCATGGGACATTTGAATGCTAGAGATCTTACGAAAGTACTTAGGAAATCAGGTATTGACGCCGTAAAGTCAAATACAAAATTGCAAGATTGTGATGTGTGTGCTATGGGTAAGATGGTCTCGTTGCCTTTTGTGAAGCCCAGTCAACGATGTAACGAAAAGTTGCATATTATTTATTCTGATGTGGTAGGCCCGATGCGAGTTCAATCGAACGGAGGTAATAAATATTTTGTTACTTTTATTGACGACTGTACTCGTTGGTGTGAAGTCTTCATGCTGAAAAATAAAAGTGACGTACTGTCAAAGTTCAAGATTTTCAAAAGTCAGGGTTGTCGACAAGAGTGAGTTTTTTTGCGCGGGAACCTCGAAAGTGAAAGGCGCCTAAATTTAATTAATTTGTTGAAAAATTTTAAAACTTGTAAATTTTTGTGTTTCAATATTTGAATTGATATCACAAGGACTGGTAAAGTGTAGATAGATATTGGTACAAGATGGGTGGAGTGAAAAAACGCAAAAAAGATCCTCCTGACGACTCATCGTTAAGAAGAAGTTCTGATTCTGAAGAAGATGATTGTAGCAGGAAATATGAAGTATTTAAGGTCCCGGGGTACTCTAGAAAATATCCTGAAAATAGCAAAAAATCAGAGTACATCGTTTTCCTCTCTCATCAAGATGAAAATAAATACTTCACAGATAAAGACAGACTAGCTATTTCTCATGCCATTCGCAAATATTGCGTTACTGGTATACTGCATTTGAAATCAGTCAATAAATTCAAAATAGGAATAACTTTTGATTTGTCCAACAACGCTAATGTGTTTCTACAAAATAAAAAACTGTTAGATGAGCTGGCCCTAAAGGCCACCATACCGGCCATTGACACTGAGGTGACTGGGGTTCTTACCTCAGTTCCTACCGAGTTATCGAACAACAGGATATTCACTTTGATTGGCAGTTCCAGAAACATTATACAAGTCAGGCGTTTCATGCGTCGCGTGCGAAATGAGGGTGGAGCGGTCACGTTCCAGCCCACTCAGACAGTCGCCGTGACCTTCGCATCTACTGAACTACCTCAATATGTATACCTCGACTCCTGGAGACACGAGGTAAGCGTATACGTTCCTCCCGTGAAACAGTGTTTGCACTGTTTAAAGTTTGGACACATCGCGAAATTCTGTAAGAATGCTGAAGTTTGCTCTATATGCTCACTAAACCACAGTTTTAAGTTATGCAAAGAAGATCCTACTAACGCTAAGTGTTGCAATTGTGGTGGCAACCATATAGCAATATCAAACACATGCCCTCAGAAGAAACTGAAAATAGAAGAAAATAAAGTTAAATCCCGAGCCACGCAATACTCTGAATTATTTAAAGAAACTTCATTCCCGCAAATTACAATGAGAAATATTGAAACTCATATCCAAAATTTGTCAAAATCCGATTTTTTCATGAACATGCTTACAAATGCTTTAACAAAAATTGTCTTAAATCAAAAGGATAACCCGATTAATTCTGCATCAATAAGAGAAATTCTTCAGCAGACCTTCAGAAACAGTTCCTCTTCTTCCAATGGATCTTAACATTATTCAATGGAACGCTCAAAGTTTAAATAGTAATAAGATCTTACTTACACATTTTCTTCAAGATCATAATATACATATAGCAATCATATCAGAGACCTGGTTAACTCCTATTAAAACTTTTAACTTGAAAGGGTATAAAATTGAAAGAAATGATATAGGTAACAAACACAATGGTGTAGCAATTTTAATTAAAAACACTATAAATTACAAAAAAATTAATACATATTCTGACAGCTCTTTACAAAATATTTGTATAAGAATTACTGTAAATAATAAAGAAATAAGTATTGTTAGTTTTTATTGTCCAACAAATTGTAGTCCATCTTTTAATAAATGTAAATTTGAAAGATTAGTTAAATCAGTGCCTGAACCAATGATATTTGCTGGAGATTTTAATGCTCATCACACATCCTGGGGATGTCATTCCATTAACTCTAGAGGCCGCGATATCATGGAAATTGTTGAGGGCAATAACTTGGTTTTATTGAATAATGGCGAAATGACAACAATTGGTTCTTTAACATGGCGTCCAAATGCGTTAGACCTCACTTTAGTTTCTTCATCATTGGCACTTTCTTGTGATTGGTCTGTACATGATGATCCACTTGGCAGTTATCACCTCCCTGTAATTATTAAAGTTTTTGTCAATAATGTTGTAAATATTGGTCTTCCAAATAATAATAAAAACCTGCCCATTTACCCTAACTTTAAAATGGTAGATTGGAAATTGTATACACAAAATGTTGATTTAGATTTGTCCAGTTTCCAGGTTCAAAACTATGCTCCTTTAAAATCCTACACTCTGTTTTGTGAAAGATTGCATTCTGCAATTACAAAGTCTCTTCCGAATCGTTCTTCGTTCATTTCACAGACTACAGATAGTTTTGTTCATAAGAAGTCAATTAGAACCTCTCCTCTTCCTTGGTGGAATAAAAAATGTTCTGAAGCAGTTGAAAAATCGAAGTCTGCGTATTTAAATTTTAAACATAATCCTTCAGATGCTACATATATAGAGTTCAAACGACTACAGGCTCTCAAAAAACTCACTTTAAAAACTGAAAGATCTAATAGCTGGATTGAATTATGCAACTCATTTAACAGATGTACTCCTCTGTCGAGAATCTGGAATTATATGAGAAGGTTCAATAAAACATTTTCCATTAACAATAGTGATGATAGTTGGGTTCAAGAATTCCTACTTAAATATACTCCAGACAATGTAAATAATAGATCTATTTTAACACCTTTTAGTAAAACAAATTCTGCAAATAGCTTTTTAGTTAATCCTTTTTCAATACAAGAGTTAAAGTCTGCAATTTTTTCTAGAAAGGATAGTGCTTTTGGGTTGGATGGTATCCCTTACATAATGTTAAAAAAACTCAGTGACACAGGTTTTCGAATTCTCCTTGAAATATTTAATTATTTATGGCTTAGTAATGAAATACCTGAACCATGGAAGCAGGATTGTTTGGTTCCCATATTAAAACCAGGGAAAAATAGATTGAATGCAGATTCTTATCGTCCTATTGCTTTAACATCTTGTGTTGGAAAAATATTTGAGCAATTATTAAAACAAAGACTAGAGTTTTATGTGGAACATAATAATATTTTACCTGCTAATCAATTTGGCTTTAGGAGGGGAATGTCAGCTCGTGAAAGTATATGTCAGTTACAGCTTGATATTCAAAATAGCTTAAATAATGGGGATTTTTTAATATCAGTGTTCTTTGATGTTGCTGGAGCTTTTAATAGTGTTAATGTTAATATTCTTTGTTCTGAATTGCTTTCTGTTGGAGTGCCAAATAAAATAGTTCACTGGGTACATAAATTCTTGACTGAAAGGCAAGTTCATGTTAAGTACAATGGCAAATTACATGGTCCAAGATTTTCTTCAGTTGGAGTTTGCCAAGGTGGAATACTGTCTCCTTTAATTTTTATTCTGTATATTAGGCGTTTAAATCTGATTCTTGGATCAGAAGTAAAAAATCTTCAATTTGCTGATGATTTGGTTGTTTATGCATCTGGAAAAAATATTGCAAATATTATAAATAGTCTCAATAAGTCTTTAGAAGGGTTGTGTACATATTTTTCCTATTTAAATCTTGATATAAATGCTTTAAAATCTAAGTTAGTTGTTTTTGGTAAAACTGGTCATATCATACCAGATGTATTGTATAATAAGGTTTCAATTCCTATTTCTCACGAAGCCAAGTTTTTAGGTGTCACCTTTACTCAAAATGTATCTTGGAAAAAATATGTAGAATTAGTTACTTCAAGAGCTAATAGAGCTTTCAATATTTTGAAATCATTGTGTAGAACATCCTGGGGAGCCGATCCTAAAACATTGTTGCTTCTATACAAATCTTTGATTAGAAGTCATTTTGAATATGGTTTTCTATGTTTTGCTGGTAACAGTAAATTGGTAGACATCTTGGACAAAATACAAAATAAAAGCCTTAGAATTATTACTGGAGCATTTAAAAGTACCCCAATTAATACCATGCAAGTTGAATGTAAACTTCCTCCTTTAAGTATCAGATTTTCTTATTTGAAAGAAAGGTTTTTATTGAAATTGTACTCTAAAAATAATAATCACCTGTTCTTGAACTTGCAAAGTTCTCCTGCACACTCAAACCGTTCCTCTCTTTATCTACTTCAGGGCTTTACTCAATTTATGGATTTTCTTGATAATCTCAAAATCTATAGATCCTCGCTTCTTCCATGCTATCAGGGAGACTTCAACAGTAAATTTCTTGAAACTATCATCATTATTGATCACAAATTAACCACTAAAGAGGAAGTTAGCAGTAAATTGACAGAATTTTCCAATCACAGATTCATATATACTGATGGGTCCAAAACTGAATCTGCAGTTTCGTTTGCTTTTTTTGATCAGCTATTAAATTCTGGTATTGGTTATAAGATCAATTCTAGCACAAGTATATTCACAGCTGAGGCTGTGGCTATACTAGCTGCTTTGAAACATATTAAACATAAGAATGATGGGTCTAGGGAATGGGTGATTGCAAGTGATAGCATGGGTGTACTTGAAAATCTTAAAAATAACAAGTTCAATGCTAATACAAATTATTTTATTTCATTAATTAAAGAGTCTTGGTTAGATTTGTTCACTGTACATAATATAAAGGTTGTATTTATATGGGTTCCTTCACATATTGGTGTGCTGGGTAATGAAAAGGCTGACTTCCTTGCTAGAACTATAACCAATTCTTCTGACGTTATCCCTGATTGTAGTTCTTATCTTAATATATCTGTACCTTGTACAGATATAGTATCTATTTTGAAAAAAAGGTCCATGGATAATTGGAAAAGGTATTGGAATTACACAGTACAAATGGAAAATAGAGGTTTATGGTATGCCACATTAAATGTTCCCATTGGATCCATACCCTGGTTCTGCAAACCCAATATGCCTTATATTAACAGGAAATTTTATACGACACTGTTAAGACTTCGATTTGGACACTGCCGTTTAAATTACCATCTCTTTAGATTAAAAATAGTGCTCAGTTCCCACTGTGATCATTGTCATTCACAAGCAGAACAAACAATCGATCACATCTTCTTTGATTGCTCATCTTTTGGCATTCAGCGCCTTGTGTTAATGGGTGAGTTAATTGATATTTATGGTAGCCAAGAGTTGGTGCCGCGCTCCATTCAGGGTCTTCTTGTAAATAATTTGACGTTCATCAGTTTATTTAAATTTATTTTATGCACCGTCGGGCAAATTTAGTTGTGTATTTTGTAGTAATATTTTGTTTAGACTTGATTATTTTAACTTAATCTCTATTAATTTTTCTCTTAGTTTTTATGTTGTTGTTTGTGTATAATATGATGCTGTCTGTCATAAGATTTGTCAATTTTGATTTGACATTTGATTTGGCATTTGACAATAATGAAATAGGATGTTCTGAAATGGATCTGAGAGGATTTGACTGGATTTGACGACAAAAAGCAAAAAGCTTGTAATTTGCTCTTAAGAGTGCGCATAAAGCAAAACTACCAATCTTTTTCTTGATTGTACGTGATAAATACTAGATGAAATTTTATGAATTTATTAAATGTTACGCTACATGATATTTTCAAGGGTTGTGTTTGATCAAAAACATAAAATAATTAAATTATCTCGATAAAAAAAAATCACGAAGTTACGTCTGATTTTCCCTTTTTTTCGATTTATACTGGACATGGCGATTACTATGATGACAATTTTTTTATGAATAATTATATTGAAAAATAAGTAAGGGCTATGTCTAGTCATTTTTTAAAATTCCTTTTAGTTTTGGATTTATAACGATTAAACACTTTTGGCACTTAATACGTTTTGATTCCGCGGAAAAAGCCATCTCCCGTCGCACGTTTGTGAAGCTTGACACATATTTCTATTTCACACATCAGTACCGATCGCTCCGTTGAGACGAGAAGACTACGCTCAAATTCTTAGCTGCTCCGAGTTTCAAAATAAATAGTGAAATGGGGAAAAAGAAAAGGACTTTAAAAAGACTTAGTAAACGAGAGCTAAAAAAGTTACAAACTGAAAGGATGGCTAATTGTCGAAGGTATGTTGTATTGTATTTTAAGAGAAATAAATTCATTTGAGTCGATCTAGTAAGATGACGTAAACAGATGGTGTAAAGTATATGCTAAGTAATCACATGACTTTAGATGGTCTCTTCAAATAATAGGTTGATTTCGAAGGAATTTGTTTCAATCCACCAGGTATTTATTGTAAGTAAATTGTTTTCAAATAATATTTAATTTTCAGAATTGCTGTATCTCAAAATATTTCACAATCTGACAGATGTGATCAAAATGAAGTTGTGGAAGCATGCGCGTCGTCGACTATGTAGGTTTCTTTAAAAATAGTATCCATACTCGCTTTTCCATCTTGGGTTTTTTTTTTTTAGTAAAGTTGAAGCTGGCTGAAACAATAACTAGTTACTACCACATGAGTAAATATACTAAGTACTGTGTTTATTTAACAGAACAACATTGAATTTGGAAAATGTAGACCCTAATAGACAGCCTATATCTACAGACTATTGTCAGCCAGAAAAAAATACTTACCGCAATGATTACTCCAGGAATGAAGAGAATACTCCAGAAAAGTATCCGCCTAAATTCTTACAGTACAATCGATAACATTTAAACTAGTGGAGACCTGTCATTAGAAAAATAACGAATGTTAAATAGTCATTTGAGAAATAACGTTAGATAATTTCTGATAAAGTTATCACTTTCCAAACCATCGTTTCTTAAATGAAAGTAACTAAGCGCAAACAGACGCCGAAATTAACCATTTCCCGCCTACTTTTTTGCCTGGCCGCTGCTTTGCACTCTCCTGTAAATATATAATAAATACGATCAGTTGAACGGAAAAGGGTGGAAATCCACCCAAATGGGTGGGGTGGTTAGAACTGCAACCACAAAACGCATGAGCCGAGCGATATTTTGACTCAGAACGCCACTTGCTACGAGCACTTTAATGCTTAATTGCAAATGACTTTCCTAATAGTGGGTAATTTGTGCCTTTTTTAACACAAATTCCGTAAAATATGGCTTCCGCATTATTTTTTTTCTACTGTGTCATTTCTGCATGTTTTTTTTTTGGAAATAGCTGAACTTTTTCATTACAGTTCATTGAAGCGACGACGCACTCTAAGTAGTCGGCCACAAGCTCAGAATGAAGATCAGGCTGAAAATTTGTACGATGCAGCAGAGAGAGTGATAATAGACAAGTTGTACTTTTTTGAAAAAATAAAAATGGTATCGAATCATGCTCCTCAATTCGGTTGCACTCTATCTAACTTAAACATCACAGGAGAAACGTAGGTAAAGTGGGTTTTTATTCTAAACTGAAACTTTCGTGTAATATGTGCAGAGGTGAATTCATACTGAACACGTCAGATCCACAACCAACCCAGAACCTAGACATAAACACAGCCGCTATCACTGGGATTACAAGTGTAGGCATTGGCTTAGAACAATGTCAAGAATTGAATGTAGCCATGAATCTTCCCACAATGACGCACCAAATGTAGAAAAAACAAGCAACCAACAACAAGCGCAACCGTGGGACCACATCGGAGACGTGTTTGGCGCTGTTTAAGCGGAATTCCGCGGAGTTTTTGCGTCGTTTTGTGACCGTCGATGAAACCTGGATCCACTGGTACACACCAGAGACCGAGAAGCAAGCAAGCAAGCAGACCGGGGAACATCCTGGAAAGAAGGCGAAAACTGTAAAATCGGCCGGAAAAGTTATGGCCACCGTTTTCTGGGATTCACAAGGTTTGATCTACATCGATTACCTCGAGAAGAGTAAAACTATAATAGGGCTTTACTATGCCGATTTATTGGGCTGATTCGACGCCGAATTAAAGAAAAAACGACCCCACCTGGCGAAGAAAAACGTGCTGTTTCACCACGACAACGCACCGGTTCACACGTCTGCCGTTGCCATGGTCAAATTGGTCGAATTGCGCTACAAATTGCTGCCCCATCCACCGTATTCTCCAGAGTTGGCCTCTTGAGACTTCTTTCTGTTTCCTAATCTGAAAAAAACACTCCCCGGGCATAGATATGGATCAAATGAGGAGGTCATTGCCGCCACGGAGGCCTATTTTGCAGAGTTTGACAAAAACTATTTTTCGGACGGGTTAAAAAAGTTTGAGCATCGCTGTGCTAAGTGTATCGAACTGAATGGAGACTATGTTGAAAAATAAATTGCCATTTTCCAAAATTTTCCTTTACTTTTTGTAGGCTAAGTAAGTATTTATTGAATGACCCTCGTATAATATTAACATACTTGAAATAAAGATGATGTTTTTGGCATTTATTTTCATTTTTCATTCACCTTTCAACGCCCTATAAACCAGATACAATTGAAAATCTATTATTATAATCGCTGACAATCGCGCCAGGCGGGATGCGACCCTTTAGTTCGTCTTCAGTTGGTGGAGGAGAGTCAAACCACCCTCTCTTGAGTTCTCACCTTGGCGTTGCGAGGGGGCTTAGTACCGGTGGTAGGGTCCAACCGCCGGGAAGCGAATAGAACTCAGGAGTGGCAGTGTGGTGGACTAGCCACCCACTCGCTGAGGCCCGTAAGGGCGACACGTGGGGTTGCGGGGCCAGTGCGGCCTGCAAGCGCCTTGAGGCGCGTGGTAGCGGCCGCGGGGTTTTAGTCGGTAGGAGTCCAACATAACTTCGTCGTCTCCCCGGGCGGCGAGGTATGCATAAAGATTTCCCCACGAAAAAAAAGGCGGGTCAAATCATGACACCGGGGAGCTTTTATTTATAAATATACAAATGCGTCCACCTATTACCGTCACTAATATAGAACAAAGAACGCAAAAAAAACCCGCTTGTGTATTTACTTTAAAATATTTTATTTATATTTTTTTAGTATATAAAAATAAGTCGTGTTTTCCTTCCTGACGCTATAACTCCAGAACGCACTAACCGATTTCCACGGTTTTGCATTCGTTGGAATGGTCTCGGGCTCCGTGAGGTTTCTCTCCGTTTATAGCAAAGAAAAATCAGGAAAATTTCTACAGAAAAGCGGGAAAATCTTTTTTCACATACAGCTAAGTCCACGCGGACGAAGTCGCGGGCGGCTGCTAGTATTTAGTATTTATTGTGAAAGAATCAACTGGTGACAGATAGACAGTGTAGTCTATATAATAGGGTCCTGTTTTGACCTTTTGCATACCGATCCTTAAAAATAATTTAAAAGATGAGACTACTATCTACAACATAACATTCAACTTATATACAAAGTAAAATTACACACATTAAAATGTAGGTAATGTATTCACAAAAAGAATGCCTACTGCGTTATCTGATTGTTTTACGTATACTACGGAAGCTACGCGTTGAGCGAGCGAGAGAGATGTATTGTGGTTCGGCGGGCGATAGTGTTCGCAGAGAGGGGGGTGCGGGTGAATTTTTAATAATTTGCTGGGTTTATACGCACTCTTAACGAAAAGAATTTATTGACTTGGGAAAAAAAAATGTTTGGATTGTACAACCGGATTTGAAAACTAATGAATTGTCATGGATTTTACATCAAAACCCTATCAACTGGGGAGAAAAAAGGAAAAAAATATTTGTGAACCTAACTTTGACTAAGAAAAAACCCAACTGAAGAAGTTACTTAATGAATCTAACTTGGATAGAAAGAAACTGATGACTAGGCAGCATGGTCTCAGACCCTAGCCTGTTCCATGAGGAACGAAAGAATGAAAAAAAAAAAAAAAAATTTTCAAAAGTCAGATTGAAAATGTCATTGGTTGTAAAATCAAATATTTACATACCGATAATGGTACTGAGTTTTTGAATAAAAGTTTTTCAGAGTTTTTAGAGGAAAATGGAATCGGTAGACGGCTTACAACGCCGTATACGCCTCAAAGTAATGGTATTGCAGAACGGATGAATAGGACTTTATTGGAAAAGGCAAGGTGCATGCTATTATCTTCTGGTTTACCTCCAAGTTTTTGGGCGGAAGCTGTTGCTACCGCGTGTTACATACATCTGTTGTCGGACATCTGTTACATACGTAACAGATGTCCGACAAGCAGTTTGAATTGGGAAATTCCGTATGAAAAGTTGTTCAATAAGACTGTGAATATTGGATATTTCAGGACATTTGGTGCTAAAGTACATGTTTTGGATAAGCAACCAGGAAAAGATAAGTTTGCCGCACGAAGTTCTACTGGCATATTTGTTGGTTACCCTGCTCAATCAGGAGGTTACAGGGTGTGGATATCTGAGAAGAAAAAGATAGTGATTTCCAGAGATGTTAAGTTTCAGGAAGGAAATCAGAGTGAAAGTATTTTGACGAAACAATTACCTATGGAAGGAGTTCTGTGTGGACCTTGGTCGAGTGCAGACGCTGCACACGTGCGCCCGAGACCCCAAACTTGCCTATTGCTCTCGAAAGTTTTTGTTTCAATTTCGAGCTTAGGTCGAGCATCGCGACGCAAAGTGCAAGAGTAGTGCGAACTTTTGTCTAATTTAAAAGTGGCAAATAAATACTTTAATCATTAGTTATAAATTAGTTTTGCGGTGCAGTGTTGTGATAATACTATAAGCATTAGTTATAAATTCGTTTTCGGTGCTGTATTGTGATAATACGATAATTATTCGTTATAAATTAGTTTGGCGGTGCAGTGTTGTGATAATACTATAATTATTAGTTATAAATTAGTTTGGCGGTGCAGTGTTGGGATAACCAAAATTAATCTTTTTCTAAATAATTCGTTATAAATTAGTCGGGTTGTGTTGTGATAACCAAAATTTAACCAAACAAAACAAATCAATTCCCTAAGTCAACATTAAATGTGCTAAGGTGCTGCTAAATTAAATGTGTAGAAGAAAAAACACCAACTTTCCAAAATAATAATTGGTGTCTCTCATTTCTAACAAAGTTCGAAATTTCGGATTATCTTATTTTTAATTGAGTAACATGGTAAAACAGCACTCACTTATTTCCATTATTCTACGTTAACACTTTATAAAAAAAAAAAAAAAAAAACTAAAGCACCATATCTGCAAGAAGTTCTAAACGATACCCAGGATCGCTATAGGGTCGCGAATTGGAGTTCGAGTTAAGCTACCAGTTCCATCATCATTCGCCGAGCCACTCATTCCTCTCGCACCACTCCGTCACGAGGAGTTCATACTTCAAGTGACCGACAGGCATGAGCTAAGCTGAAACCTGGTGAGCCCGTTCTTATTTACAACACCTAGGAATTACATCACCAAAAACGTGTTCTTGTAATAACAGAGCCTAAAAAACATACTGCGAATACCTTCGCCCACAAACCCACACACTGAGTCACACAGGAGCACGATCAAATACATACACACAGAATACATCCATTCAAATCCTCCATCATACCACCATTTCAGTGACTAATTTAAACCTACGCTCCAATATCAGACTTTTCCTTGACGTGAACTGTCATGGTAGAGACTTCTGAGTCAAATCATCTGTAATATTTACTCGCTTTGCCATAAATTTTACAATCTATTAAGCCTTGATTTACCATTAACACCTCCGATTGTTTTTTCCCCACATCTAATATTGATAAGCGTACCTAGTATCGAACTTACATACTACTGTCATGGTTCAGTAGGTGTTATAGCGCACAGAAAGGCGATTAGCTCTTGTAATTACTCCTGAACATACCACTAACTTAAGGCTATTGGAGCCATACAACGCGTAACAACAAAAAACAAGAAAAATATCTGAGAATACGACGCCAAAATACCAACATCTTGCAATTAAAAAAATACTAACAGCGATACTTCCATCAACAAATTCTCCGAAACCCTTACTTTAAAAAAAAACTGTCAGTAAGTACCAGTGTAAAAACTTTAAAACTATTCACACTCAACAGACACATGCACTTTCTAAAATTTATTTAATAATTTATCCTTCACATTTTCTCGGCAAGAAACCAACATCTGTAAACAAGCACACACAAAAGAGGGAAAAAAAAACACATCGTAAAATACACAATTTATTACTTTACTGCTGTAACCATCGGTCATCCACTCGATAGGGGTCTAAGCAAAAAACACAACCCCGAACACGAAACTACTCTTTATTTTAACCCATAACTAAGATCTCAAGCATCTGGCAATCATCCACAACTGAAATACGAATTTAAAGTCAAACACATTGAAGGTCTAAGGGTTATAGTAAAAAAAACAAACTTAAGCAAGGCGTCGCTAACGCGCGGACCTCGCCACTCTAAGCCGTATTGCCCAGGGCTTAGATCTATTTTTCTGTACTCTACAGGAGTTCACTAAGATCGCACGGTAGAGTGTAAGTTACAAAAATAATAAGTAAGTTGGTGAAACTTGATAAAACATTTGCAAATAAATAAAGACTGTATTAGCGCATTAGGTTAAACAGTAGTGGTAGCACAAGAATTAAATGAATAAATAAATAAACACTAACACCCACATCACACAAAACACTACAAACTAACTGTAATAGTATTAAGTCCTTCCTTCCAGCCTCAAGATGCTCGAAATTTTCAAGGTACCTGGAGATGGTAACTGTCTTTTTAGAGCAATAGCACACCAAATAAATGAGCTATTCTACCTAACATTTGACCATCATGCAATCAGACAAGATTTAGCTAAATACGTCGATGAAAATCAAGAGGACCTAACAATCAGGAACGCGATAGCAAGTAATTTCACTGATCCCAGCCATTGTGATCCGACTCACTATACTAACTACATAGCGGACCAATACAAGGATGGAACGTGGGGTGGAACTGATATAATCATAGCGGCAGCAAACTACTTTGGGGTCAACGTTATCATACACCAGCGTCACACCGGCTCCCAGATCAAATTTAGCCCTTATAATCCGGAAGATGCAGTTGGTAGCATTAATCTCCTATACGACGGCTATCACTACGATAGTATTATCAACATATCCCACAATGAGAAAGCAACGCACACCGACAACCTCTACTGCGAGCACAATAAAAACAAAGAAATATTCAGTACTAATACACGCACAGAGTTGCTAACCCAATCAGCCATTACCCCAAACACATCACAAGATTCTAAATCTGACATAAAAAATGATTACCATAGCTCATTACATTCTACGACCACGACGGAAGAGCTGCCAGATGAAACTGGCTATAGAATTCTAGGAACCAAAGCCTACCCCAAACAACAAACAAACCTCACAACTCTATCTATCGCAACATGGAATGTAAGAGGCGCGGCGAACCCTAAGAAAAAAACCGCTATAGACCGAATCCTTTTTGATAACAGTATAGACATTGCGTGCTTACAGGAAACACATATGAAAAAAGGCTCTCTCATCACCAAAAACTACCAATGGCATCTGTCCGGGTCAAACAAAAACCGTGGGGTAGCTATTCTTTTGAAAAAGAACGCTAATCTACAGATAAAAAACATTATAAACTTTCCCAACACCATGGCCGCTGTCATAAAAACATCTACAGAAAACTTTTACATCATAACAACCCACGTACCACACAACTCACCAAAAGCGGCAGATACCTTCGCGAACATTCTAAATCTAATAAGAAGAAAACCCAATACACGGAACCTGATTATCCTAGGGGACTTTAATGCTCATTTAGAAGACGCCGACATAGCAGACCTGAAACAATCAAATCAGATCGGAGCGAATATTCTAACACAAAACCCTAACGCCAATGGAGATTTACTTGCAGACATAATGAAAAGAGAACACCTGAAAATGGACACCTCTTTTGGCAGAAGAAGCTGCATGAAAACCTGGAAATCCGGAAAAAAAAACATCACAAATTGACCACATTCTCACACTTACAAATTACAAACACCTGTTCAACGAAATAATAGGTATTCCACACAACGACATATCCGATCACAAACTTCTTATCGGAAAAATGAAAGACCAATTCAAACGTAAAAAGAATCTTACTAGAAATTTATCTGGTAAGCAAAAACCGAATAAGAACCTTAGAAACTTTAACTATCGCCAGCTGGATTATGAAAAGCTTAAATGCAAAAGTATTCAAGATAATTTTCAAAAAGAAATCGTTCAGAATCTGCTCACTCAGAATACGGAGAAGGAAACTGGAAAGCCGCTGCCTTGGAATTCATTAACAGATATTATGAAAACTGCAGGCAAGCTTACACTCGAAAGAACATCGAAGATCTCTAGGATACGACGTG
This sequence comes from Udea ferrugalis, assembly GCA_950022985.1. NCBI lineage: Eukaryota > Metazoa > Arthropoda > Insecta > Lepidoptera > Crambidae > Udea > Udea ferrugalis. Next base: position 13,739,293 of record OX465525.1, read on the forward strand.
TTGCTGAAGCAAACCTACAAAAGGCCAAGTTTCTAAAACACCACCATAATAACAATCCCACATACAGAAAATTAACTAAAGAATGCCGTACCAAACTTCAAGTTATTACTGAAAAAGAAGAAGAAAGAGAATTTAAAGCATTCTTTGAAAACCTGCAAACCAAGCACCCTTCGACCCGGATGGCAATCACATATAATTACTACAGACGCCATAAACGAACATTAAAGTCCAAATGCAAAAGCAGATATATTCCAATCTCACAATGGGAACGGGAACTTAGCAATTCTGAAGGACCAACTATCCCTCTCCACTACGAGGATAATCCAAATGACCTCCCCAATCCTCCAACGGCAGAAGAAATTCGCGACATCATCACACAAATGCGTAACGGTACAGCCCCTGGAATCGACCAGGTAGTCTCAGAGCTTTTTAAAGCAATACCGGAATTGCTATTTGCAGAAATAATGGAACATGTAAATTCAGCTTGGTATGAAAATGTTATACCAACGGTTTGGACACAAACAGTGCAAATACCTATTCCCAAGAAAAAGAAACCACAGACAATAAATGACTACAGACGTATTACTATGTGTTGTACGGGCTACAGGATCTACGCCAACTTCCTCCTATCACGACTAGACCAAACGATTAAGAACCTAGGAAACTACCAAGCGGCCTTCCTAAGAAACCGGTCAACGGACGATCACATCTTTACGCTCCGCCGGATACTAGATGAAAATTGGCGAGAAGGAACCAAAACATACGTGATAGCCATAGACATAGAGAAAGCCTTTGACACCGTAGACCTGGACGCCCTCAAAGACATTCTAACCACAAGAACTAACAAAACATTCACCAACAGAATAATAAAAGCCTGCATGAATGAAATGACGGCCATAAAATGGTACGGTCAGCAAACTAAATTCATTATAAAAGGAAAAGGAGTCAAACAGGGATGTCCGCTATCGCCTCGCCTTTTTACTATGGTCATGGATGATGTACTTCAAACTTTAGAAGAAGAATTTCCTCAGCTAAGACTGAATCAAGATGAATTTATATCACTTCCAGTAATCCTTTCATTTGCAGACGATCTCTTAATAATAGGCACAAACTTGCACACATTAGACGGAATCTTTATACGGCTAAAGGCTCTTTTAAAAACAGTAGGTCTACACATCAACGAAACCAAAACTAAGATGGTCATTCGGGACCCCTTCAACTGCAACACTCACACACAGACTTGGATCAACATAGCGGGAACCAACCTAATAACATCTCAAGAAATTCGTTATCTTGGTACCTACATTACTGCTGGACTCAACAGAAGGAACACAGTTAGGACGAGATGCAAGCAAGGTATGAAAAATGCGAAAGCATTAATTCCGTTCATCGCCAAAACTCAAATGCACTGGAAAACAGCAAAGCTCATGTATAAAATGATAATTGAGCCCACCATCTCCTACGGTCTCAAAGCTGCAGCCATCACCAAAGCGAACAGATCTTATTTAAGAAGTTACGAGCGCCTGATCCTCAAAGACATGCTCAACCACTGTAAAAAGCCACCGAGGAACAAAAAAGTACGTCAACTACTAGACGGGAAAACCATAACAAAAAGAATTAAAATCTTAAGGATTTGCTACTACGGCCATGTTCTCCGACGACCGACCCCACATATTCTACATGCGGCCCTAAAATACAAGGCCAGCAGACTAAAAGTAGGTAGACCAATCTTCACCTGTAAAAACTCGCTCTACCATGACTTAAAATACTATAAAATTTCCCGCAACGAATGGCTGGAGCTAGCGCAGGACAGGAGTAAACTGAAAAAACAAGCCGAAGAAATATACAACATCAGCGAATCAGATAGCGAAACGGACGGCAGCGAACACGAAGAGACTAGACAATTACTACACTCAGATGACCAACTAAGCTTCGGAGAAACTCAACAGCAACAAAGGCTAGACTGCCCACCACCTCACCAACGCTCTCCTAAAAACAATTAACCTACCCAGTCCAACTCTCCTATACTGGTTCTAAGGATGAATTATCCGGCTGGTTGTGGTCGACCGGTTGCGGCTTGTCGGCCTTCCTCTCCCATCCCAGAGCGTGTCACTCCCCAAAAATACGCGCCCCCTGGTTTGCCGGTTTGACCGGATCAGGCTCGTCCTGGCTGGGTGTGGTGCATAATCATCAATCATCATCATCATCATCAACAATTACCTATGGAACTGCAATGTGAGCAAGAAAGCTGTATCAAGAGTAAGCCTGTCGACGTGGAAATTCCAGATGGACGACCTGTGAGTGTACAAATTCGTGATGAACGCTCAAACATTGAAATTCCAGTTGATCATTCACCAATCGTGCAAATGAGTGATGTGCAACGTACGGAAAGTACGATTACTACTGGTACGAGTGATGATAGTGATCAAGTTGAAAGGGGTATCACTTTGAAAAGAGGCCCTGGAAGACCGAAAATAGAGCGAGGGCATGTCGGCCGTCCTCGTAAAATCTATAATATGGTCGAAGTTAGAGAAACAGATAATAGTGACAGTGAGTCTCAGGTAGAGGAACATCTTGACTGTGTTGATTTTGCTGGAGCTATTGAAACTACTTTAAAAGAGGCCCTAGGAAGTGATGAAAAGTTTCAATGGAAGGAACCGATTTTGTCAGAGATAAGAAGTTTAGTGAATAATGACACATGGCAGATTGTGAAGAAGCCTATTGATAGAGATGTTGTAGGATGTCGATATGTGTTGACAACGAAGCTAAATGTTGACTTAACAGAGAAGAAGAAAGCTAGACTTGTCGCAAAAGGATACAGTCAACAATATGGCTTGGATTATTTTAAAACATTTGCTCCAGTGGCGAGAATAGCAACGGTACGGCTGTTGGTTGCTTTAGCAGTTGAATTGAATATGGACATTGATCAATTGGATATCAATACAGCGTACTTAAATGGAGATCTGGATGAAATAATTTATATGAAGATTCCAGAGTTGCTTATAGAAGCTTGGATAAACTAAAAAATGACGGTGGTGATATAGGCAAAAAGGCATCAAAAATGCTTAAGGATATAAAAGCAGGGGGTGATACCTGTCTTTTGAAGAAATCTTTATATGGCTTGAAACAAGCGGGAAGACAATGGAATGTCAAACTTGATAAGCAGCTTAAAGAAATGGGATTGAAACCTACAGTAAGTGAACCTTGCTTATACCATAAGTGTGACAAAGACGGAGCAGATTTATTTGTTGTTGTCTACGTCGATGACATTTTAGTCGCGTCTCGTGAAAGGATTGCCATAGACAAATTTAAGCAAGAGTTGGCTAGAAAGTTTGAATTGAAGGATTTCGGACCAGCCACTTTTTGTCTTGGAATTGATATGAAGAAAAATGGGAATGAATATCATTTGTCGCAGAAGAGGTATATACAATCCATCTTAAAACGATTTGGCATGGAAAACTGTAATCCTGTTAAATCACCGATGGAAGTGGGAAACATGTCAATGAGCGATGATGTTAAGGAAGGTAAATCATTTCCATACAGAGAACTCATTGGAGCGCTCATGTTCCTGAGTGTAGCGACAAGGCCAGATATCGCGAACGCTACGGCGAAGATGGCACAATTTGCGGAGTGTCCTCAAGAGGTTCATTGGACAGCAGCAAAGCGAATCTTAAGGTACCTCAAAGGTACGTTGAATCAAGGTTTGCGGTACAAACCGACGGGTCAATGCATACAAGGATATGCAGATGCCGATTGGGGTAACTGTGTAATTGACAGACGATCATACACGGGTTATGTTTTCATTTTAGGTGGAGCTAGCATTTCCTGGGCATCACAAAAACAGCGTATTGTGGCAACATCGACCTGTGAGGCTGAGTTTGTTAGTTTAGCTGAAGCTATGAAAGAGGCAGTTTATTTGAATGTTTTGATGAAAGAGCTTCAACTTCATCAATTGTCAAAGGTAAATATGCATGCTGATAACTTAGCCGCGATTTGTCTTGCCGAAGATCCTGGTGTTTATCATGCGAAAAGTAAGCACATTGATATTAGACATTTCTTTATTAGGGATGTGCTTCGTGAGCATAAATCGTATATTACGTTAAGGCATTTACCAACGGAGAGTATGTTAGCAGATATTCTCACCAAACCTTTACCGCGTGTAAGACATGAGTTGTTGAAAAATGCGTTAGGATTAACATCATCAGTTGAGCTATGCGATAAAGCATGAGTTGAGGGGGTGTGTTGGAAATCAACCTGCATGCTGTATCAACATAGATAGATGCAGCTGCCAAATAGAACTAAGAGTAGTTTTGTATTGTTTACTTTTGTTCTCATGTCATGGCTGTCGCATTCTGAAGTACTCCAAATAAACACCTATCTATTATCTACTCCGCGTATTTTGCTCTACCACAAATAACCCCAACAGATTAGACACTAGCTTCAATACTGAACATTGCTCTTGGACGTTAAGAATGAAATAAAAGAAAAATATACCTATGAATTAATTTAATTAGTATAATAAAATTCTGGTAGTTATCAGTTTCACCTAGTACAGAATATCTTACATCCCACTGTTGGGCACAGGCTACACCTCAACCACGAGAAATGAGCCATATATCACTCTTAAATGTAGGCTAATTACTATCAGATTGTGGGAGGGGTGGGGTGAGGCTAGTTTGCTAACCATTGTCAGATTTTGTCTAAACGTCCTCCGACCTCCGACTGGGCTTAACGCCTGACACCTAGCGATGTCAGCGGGGCAATCGACTTCCAAAGATGTCAAAAAATGCATACTTAACTAAATTACAGTCAGGGTGATCACCCATCCTATTAATTTCTTGAGATTCCTTTTGTTTTTGATGTAGGTATCCAGCACCGCCTATACATTCTAGCCTATTCATTGCTCCGAGCTGACATCTGTCAACCGCCCCCGAAATCGGAAGCCACATGTCGGGTCGACCACTAAACCAAGTTGACGTGATCTATCCGACTCGACCGGCAGAGTTCCCACAGAGCCAACGACAGAATTGCCAACATTAATCGTCTACGCTGAAACTTAACGATCGGAAAAGGTTTATAGGTGTTAAAGTGGAATGGTTGGATGGTCAAAAGACAGGGAGGGAGTTGCGATTTAAGTAGCCTATACTCCCGTTCTTATTGTATCGAAGTAACCTTGAAAATCATTATGGTTGTTTTATTACATATATTTTTTACTGTTTTAATGTTTATGCAACTGGACTTGTCATTTGAAAGGCCTGTTACTAGTTTTAGGTACTTGATTAAGTTTGCTCGATTCAATAAAAATCTCAAATAGTACCCCGTTATTCATAAAAACATAAACAGCTCTTCAACAACACACTAACTTTTGTATCTCTTTGTCTCTTTCATTCTTGTTGCTGCCGCCATTTGCGAGTAAGTGACTGAACACGTCAATTGCTTTAGCGTTCTTTGCGTTAATTTTTATGAGTGAAGGGGTTTAGTAAATAATATTTTTTTGTACCAAAATAAGCAAGTTATTAAATACAGTTAAAATGAAGACAATTTAATCAAATCCATTGACAAAAAGACTGAAGCAGATCCCAGAAATAAATTCATATCATTTACTTCTCTAGATCACAAATCTTTGTGCTGTGTCTGCGATATTTTCAACCGTGAATTTTCTACTAAATCTTCAGCATGCACATTGTAATAAATAAGATTTAGAGGTATTTCCATGACAAAACAGATACTGCGTCTGTTATTGGCAGGTGAATAAAGGTGCCAGTTGCAAGAGTCGGTGGAATGGGTTATCTAATATTCCGGGTTATAAATGACGTTGTTGTTAAACTGAAAATATCATTTATAACTACATACTGAAAGGAAGGAAGAAAGAAAAACAATTTGATTTCGGACATCGCAACATACAGATTAAAAAAAAAAAAAAACTGTTTAGTAACGACTGAGTTCTTCTCTGTAGTGTTAACTGAACAACGTCATTTACGAGTACCTTACTTATTTACTAACCCCCATATTTATAAAAAGGAACGCAACGCTAAAACATAGTTTAAGCAATTGACGTGTTATGTCACTGACTGTGTGAAAATTATCTAACAAATCATTATTATTAAAATTGTTTTTTTTTCGCTTCGGAGGGTGTTGATTGACACACGTCTGTGAAAGTGCGCTTCGTGCTTTACTAAATTAGTGTTATTTCTGCATCCTATTGAGTTTCTTTTCATTTGTGTTGGTTCTGGATTAACAAAATAAGGTAAACTAACATCACTAACTATTAATTTCAGTTGCAAATAACATAACCTCTCATCGTCCCGACTAGGTTGTGACGATGGATATTCCACCGAAACCCCCTGATCCCCCGGATGTAGAACCCATGTCGCAGTCGCAACCATTGTTCTCGGCTGATTATAGCGATGCTCGTACTAGGTCTGAAGTAAGAAAACATAAACTTCCCATGGAAAACCCAAACTCCGTTACTGCCTTAGATAAGCGTACCCGTAACGTCGACGACATTGACTCCTCAGCATCCCAGCAGTCAGTATACACACACCCGAGCTTTAACGAATCTCGTACTTATACTGAGATGGATCTTGGTCCTTATACTGTTCACGTAACTCGTATTGAACCAGATCCGGCGGCGGGTACAACTATCCGCCCTATCAAGTTCGGACAGTTGTTGCAGAAGCACCATGTGAAAGGCATTGTAAGAGATGGTATTAGAAACGCAGGACGTAGCAGAATCTCAATAGATTTCAAATCCTATGATGACGCCAACAGATTTATTAACCTTCAATTTCTTGAGGCAAACCAGTTCAAGGCTATTATCCCGACTTATAACTGCACACGCATGGGTATTGTTCGCGGTGTTCCAGTTGACTGGACCCTAGACGAGTTTGTTGAATCTTTAGAAGTCCCTGCCGGCCATGGCAAAGTACTGAAAGCCAGAAGGCTCAATCGTAAATCTTTAGTAAATGGCAATGTCTGCTGGACTCCAACTCAGTCTGTAGTATTGACATTTGAGGGGCAGAAACTGCCTGAAAGAATTTACTCATTCCATACTTCCCTTATTGTCAATATATACTTACTTCCCACAATTCAATGCCACAACTGCTGCCGCTTTGGCCACGTAAAAAGTCAATGCAGGTCGAAACCAAGATGCTTCCGCTGTGCCCAAGATCACGCAGGAGAATCATGTGCTGTTCTTGAAGGGTCTGCTACTTGTCTGATGTGCTCTGGTCGCCACTTTGCTACTAGCAGGGACTGCCAGGAGCAATCTAGGCAAAAAAACATAAAGCTTCTCATGTCTCAAGACAATATTTCATATTTGGAAGCCTCTGCCCGTGTGCGATCTATTCGTCGCCCATTCAATGATACTGTTAAAGACACTGCTCATGTTCCAGTCTCACCCATATCATATACCCACCCATCCCCAGCCCCCATCCCTTCCTCCCGAACTTCCTATAGTAAAACAATATTTCAATCTCCCCGAGCTCGTGCCCCTATGCCCCATGGTTATAATAAACAAGCTCATGATGCTATAGTTGCTGACCCCCCATCATTACTAGAAAACGGCTATGCTCTCCGAGCGTCTTCACCCTCTAACAAAGATGACTCACTAATTGAAACTTTAGTCTCTGCCCTTATGGCTATAATACTTAAATTTAACGACGCCTTACCGTCCAACGTTGCTGCTAAACTTGCTCAGTTGTTCCACTCTATACCCCAAGAAGTCCTCTACCCTAATGGCGACGGCGACTTGCCAGTTCCTTCAATGGAATTGTAAAAGTATCCGTCCCAAAACTAGTGACCTGATTTATTTACTTAATAAACACTCTGTGGCAGTCGCTGCCATCTCTGAAACATGGTTGAAGCCTGGCTCTCGTTTTAGAGTTCCTGGCTTTGCCTGTCTCAGGGATGACAGAGATGATGGCTACGCAGGTTGTTCCTTACTCATAAGAAGAACTTATACATATTCCCAAATACCCATCCCCACCCACAGTCCATCATTTAACATTGTTGCCGCGAAAGTAATGGATATCTCTGTTGTTTCTGTTTACATCCCTGATCCATCTCCTGATCTCCTTCCTGAGTTCCATCGCATATTTTCTTCTCTTCCCTCCCCTATTTTAATTCTTGGAGATTTCAACACTCACCATACATCATGGGGTTCTTGGAAGTGCGACACAATTTCCCACCAGCTTTTAGACCTATTTGAAGACTTGGATTTGTGTGTTCTGAATGATGGCTCACCCACAAGGAGGGTTTATCCCTTACAAAACCCTCGCTCAGCCGTGGATCTTTCCATTTGCTCCCCACTTTTAGCCCCCTTGTGTTTCTGGTCAGTCTTAAGCGACTCGTGTGGTAGCGACCATTTCCCAATTGTAATCTCCAAATCCAATTCTGTTTCCCCTGCTACTTCCCATCCTCCCTTCCTTAAGTATAAAATACAACTTGCTGATTGGGCTAAATTTACAGAAGAAATCGATCGTTTCTTGTCGAGCCACATAACTTCCACTTCTAATGATTTTGAGTACAAATATGAATTATTTATGAATACATTAATATCTGCAGCGGATCTCAGTATTCCCAAAAAAAAATGTAACCGCAAAAATCTCGCTCCGCCTCCATGGTGGGACTCCGAATGCACGTCGATGGTTGCTCTCCGTAAGGGGGCTGAAAAAGCTTACAACGCGTCCATGTCATCAGAAAATTTTATAAAATACAAGCAAATAGCTGCTCAGGCCAGAAAAATGTTCTCGATAAAAAAGAAAAAGGGATGGGTTAGCTTTTGTGAAAATCTTTCCCCCAGAACCCCACCCTCAATAGTCTGGAAAAACATAAGGCGTTTTCGTGGTTCTTTATCTGGTCCCTCTCCGGCGTCTAACGACACTTCTACCTGGTTTGACGAATTTACTAACAAATTAGCCCCTACTACTGTTCCCGAAAAAAATTGCTTCCCTTGTTTATACCCTGATTTAGAAAGTGATAATAGATTGGACCAACCTTTTTCTTTAGCAGAGTTACATTATGCAATCCGAGGACTTAAAGATTCCACTCCGGGAGAGGATGGTATCCCTTATTCGTTTTTGTCCCACCTAGGTTTGGCAGGAGAACTATGTTACCTGGATCTGGTTAATTGCATTTTTATGTCAGGTCACGTTCCTGAAGCATGGAAATCTCAGGTTATTATTCCCTTGTTAAAACCAGGCAAGGATCCCTCTGCAGCTTCCTCTTATAGGCCCATTGCTCTCTCCTCCACTCTTTGCAAGGTTTTCGAACACCTGATTAAAAACCGGCTTGAATGGTTTTTAGAAAATAAAAACATCTTAGCCAATAGCCAATTTGGGTTCCGTAAGTCAAGAGGCACCATTGATAGCATCAGCATATTAACGACGGACATAAGGATCGCTTTCACTAAAAATGAGTTCCTTGTAGGATTATTTCTGGACATAGCGTCTGCATACGACAACGTACAACTTCCGGTGCTCAGAGAGAAGATGATTCGCTTGAGTCTCCCTGTGAGGTTAGTTAATTGTTCCATAAATTTGTTAACAGGCAGAACACTGAAGGTCCGTTTTTACGGGCATGATTCGGCACCTAGGTCTGTCTGGAAAGGTCTTCCTCAAGGCTCGGTTTTGAGTCCCATGTTATATAGTATCTACACTAGCGATCTGGAGCAATGCGTTTTGTGCTTCTGCAACATCTTGCAATACGCTGACGACATATGCTTATATTCTACTGGGAAATCGATTGATGATATAAGTCACCGCCTTAATTCTGCTCTTTATTACCTCAACAACTGGCTGGTGGACCATGGTCTGTCGTTGTCGGCCTCGAAAAGTAATGCCGTGATCTTTACTAGAAAGAGAATTGTACCTGATATTGAGATTTCAGTAGCTGATCAAGTGATTCCTGTCACAGATAAATGTAAGTTCTTAGGGGTAATACTAGATTCTAGGATGACAGGCACTCCACATTTAAATCATGCAGTTGAGAAATGTGAAAAAGGCATTAACGTTCTCAGATCTCTTTCCGGTGTCTGGTGGGGTTCCCATCCCTATAGTCAAAAGCTTCTTTATAACGCCATCGTACGAAGCCACTTTGATTACGCCTCATTTCTACTTGAGCCCTGCAACAAAGAAGGTCTAGACAAACTAGAAAGAACCCAAATGAAAGCCCTCCGGATCATACTTGGCGCTATGAAGTCATCCCCTACGAACGCGTTGCAAGTAGAGGCTGTTGACCCTCCGCTAGAGCTTCGCCGTCAGTACTTGTCCGATAGATTTATTTTCAAAGTCAATCAACAAATTCGTCACCCTCTTCTGTCCCGCCTTCAAACCCTCTCCTCTTTAATCTCAGATCCGTCGTTTAAATACTGGACTCATAAAGAGTCACCTAAATATATCAAAAGCCAAGACAAACTATCATCTCTATCTTTTCCAATCCTTCAATATCACAATCATCCTTTATTTGAGACCAATTATGATGCCTTGATTTTTGAACCCAATATCGTCCTGGATTCCGGTATCACGAAAAATGACCCAAGTGCTTCACACAAATTTGAAGAACTACTTCGCTCTGATTGGCAGCAATGGCTCCCTATTTATACAGATGCGTCAAAGCTTTCAATTGATGGTCCGGTTGGTAGTGCAGTATGGATTCCCAAGTTTCAAGTATTGTTGTCTTGTCAATCCCCAGTAGAATCTTCGATTTTCACTGGCGAAGCTGTGGCAATATTAGAGGCCCTGCAGTATGTTTTATCCCATAATTTGAATAAATGTATCATATTTTCAGACTCCAAAAGCTCATTACAAGCTATTTTAAGTAATCACTTTAGAACTAAATTCACTTCTCCGGTCATATTAAAAATAAAAAATTGTCTTTATCAATGCCATTCACAAAATCTGCAAGTAGCATTAGTTTGGATCCCTGGACACAGCGGTATTCGCGGAAATGAAGAAGCTGACATATGGGCAAAAGAAGCAGTTGAAAAAGGTACCCCAGTGCGTTCCAACTATTCAGCTGACGTGTTACCACAAGCCATAAGAGACCTGACCATTAGCTGGCAGAACAACTGGGACCAAAGCTCTAGGATAAAAGGCCGTCATTACAGAAACCTTCAACCTCAAATCCCAACTAGGCCTTGGTTTTTTAAATTTAAATCTTTCAATAAATTATCAACCTCAGTCATCAACCGCCTACGTCTCGGTCATGCGTGTACCCCAGTATTTCTGAACAAATTACGGATTAAGGATAGCTCATTGTGCGAATGTGGTTTGGACGAGGGATCAGTGGAACATATTTTCTTTAGTTGTCCAAAATACCCTGTTTCATTATATGACACTCTCCCCCCCAAAATCCCACGTCCTATTAACATAAACTTACTGCTATGCTCTCCACGTTATCTTAAACATTTAAGTAAATATATTACTATGTTTAATATTAAGTTGTAAAGGCTTCAATTCCTTCCCTTGTTATGTCACTAACATTGTTGTTTGTGTTCGTCTACAGTGTTGTCCTTGTTTTAGGTGGTGCCGTCTCAAAGAAACTCAATTTAGTGGGGGAAAAAAAAAAAAACCTTTTATCCACCGGCCACTATCCATCGTGTCTCTCTGATCACGTTCTGGCGTAAATAACAAAGGATCACAGCTAAAAAGATCCACCGGCCAATCAACTACGATAGCATCTCCCATTCACCACTTGACGCTGGCAGAATTTGTGTGTGAAGAAGAAACACACGAAAAAGCCATATATAAAAAAAAAAAAAAAAAAAAAATTATTAAAATTTCATTCCTGTCTGATTCACCAAAAGCAACTGAAAATATTATTTTTATTATGTTCAATTATGTTTAAAATAGTTTTGGTTTTGGACGCAAATTTGTCCTTTTTTAAATGCCGAAAAATTTTACAATAGTTCAAGATACAGTGGATTAGACCAGTTGCTCCTTAGACGAGTTGCATTTTAGACCAGTTGCTCTTTAGACGAGTTGCATTTTAGACCAGTTGCTCTTTAGACGAGTTGCATTTTAGACCAGTTGCTCTTTAGACCAGTTGCTTTTTAGACGAGTTGATACCAACCCGTACTTGGCACTCTGGTTCGATCTCATATCAAAGTGTCGAGCAATGCATCATTTTCTGTTGACAAGAATGAATCCCACCAACTCGATCATTGCCTACATTGTATTGGTGTTTGTTTATTTACGTTATACGCTAATCGGCGGGTCCTAATCGCTGCTCAGTGAGATTAATCACGTTTTCCGTTAATCTGGATTGCTAAAGAGAAAATAATATTACGATGAGTAAATTCATTGGCTTGGATCGAATAGTGTGAATGAATGAATGAATGAATCTTTATTCGTTGTAAATCTTAGGTTTATAAAGGTGGTACATTTTGTTTATTGTTTCACTGCGATTAACCTTTAAGGTATACGAATATTAAACTATTAACAATAACTTAAATTTATCTAGCACTTATTTTATTATAATTACAATTTTATTAGTAATGCCAACCTAGGAGAGGTCATCATTCAGAAATTCATCAACCTTATAGTAACATTTAGTGTGGTTACCTAATGTAATTGACAGAAAAAAACAAGTTATAGAGTAGTGTTGATAAATAAAAATAAGATGTCCACTGAAAACGCAAGCCTCTTGGACTAAACATTCAGCGCCTTATGTCTCTTTAGTTCGGCAATATAGCAAATGTCATCTGTTCTTAGTAAATACTTGCTTGCAGGACAACGGATTACATCAAATTTCCCATCTGAACAGGTAGCATGAATTCAAAATTAAATTAAGGAAACTACCGGGTGCGGCAATTGAACTGTCCGCCCCCTTGTAACTATTTTAAAATTCGAACTACTGAATCGAACTCGGCAAAAAATTTAAAATATAATCTGTGACACATTATCTATGTTACTTCAAAACTATTCGGTCGTGAGAAGAAACGTTCCAATTTTAAAATAATGGATTTAAAACGCAATTCAGTGATTGCTCTTTATTTGGAGGGAAAATCGAACATCGACATTCGTCGAGCGCTACCAAATCTTCAATTGAACGAAAAATTTGTGCGTCGTACTATCCAAAGATTTAACGAGACTGGCAGTGTTAAGAAACGCTACGGGGGCGGTCGACGCCGTACTGCAACGGCGCCAGCAGTTGTCGAAAAGGTGCGACATCGTTTACGCAGAAATCCAGAGCGCTCAGCAAATCAGCTCGCCCAGGATCTTAAGGTGAGCGACCGCAGCGTTCGTCGTATATTAAAGGAAAAGCTTAAGGTTAAACCATTAAAAAAAAACCTTTCGCAAGAACTCACTGCTTTGCAAAAGAGCGAACGGCTGGCTCGATCAAAGGAGCTGATTCGCTTGCTCGACACTGGCGAGCTTCCCAACTTGGTATTTTCAGATGAGAAAACTTTCTGTGTTGAGCAGTTTCTTAACAAACAAAATGACCGTGTGTGGTTGAAAGGACGTGTCAGCGATCATTCAGATGAACTGAGAGTCACTCGACGATAAGGAGCCGACCAAATCATGGTATGGGCGGCGGTGTCCGAAAAAGGACGTTCTCCGCTTGTTTTTCTCCCAATGGGTCGCAACCAAGCCAAAATAAATCAACAAATCTATCAAAATGAAGTCTTAAAAACAGGATTGATACCGTGGGCACACAAGACATTTGGTTCGGAGCGTTGGACGTTCCAGCAAGACACGGCGCCATCGCACAGAGCAACTGGGACGCAAAATTGGTTAAAAGCGAACGTTCCTGTTCTGATCGACCGAGATATGTGGCCGTCGTCTTCGCCCGACTTAAACCCTCTAGACTTTTGTATTTGGGGTGTTTTACAAGCGAAGGCCTGTGCTAAAAAACACACATCAGTGGAGGCGCTCAAAACTACTCTTACACGAGAATGGAACCGTTTAAATGACGACGTTATTCGAGCAGCCTGCGCTTCATTCAGAAAGAGACTCAAGCTTGTAGTGCAGGCTAAAGGCAGTTGTATTCCATTAGAATAAATAAGAATACAATTTTAGACGTTTTATTTTCATATGTAAAAAATATATTAATAAATATTCAAAGTAAATGAAAATATTTATTTTTTAAATATGGACAGTTCAATTGCCGCACCCGGTATAATAAAACATTAAAGTACCTATTTCGTTTTAACTGCGTCATAGGTTAAACAGGTTCAACTACGAGCATACCCGATCACTGTACGATTTACTCGTATATCCTTTCATCCAAATCCCTGTTGATCTACTGCCCACGAAAACCCCTTCATTTGCATATCCGGGCCAAGTTGCAAACGAATTGAAATTTAATGACCTCAGCTAGTACGACGAGTACTTTCGGCAAAAACTAAAATTTGCGAGTCGGTGAAGCAAAATGAACAGAAAATAACTTCAAATGTTATTTACATTTGTGATTAATGCAATTACTAAATTGTGAAAAAAATAAAAAAAACCTGCTTATATTCATACCTGAGAAGACATCCCAGTAGAATCAAGGTATGTTGCATCAACATACCTTGGTGTAGGAGACAGTTTGTAATGTTTCGTATTATGAAACTTTTTTTTCCGATAGTACATAATGTGAGGACCACTTCTAGACTATATTCTTTTTGACTTACTTTGATTAAGTTCAACCCTTGAAATGACTTTTTTGTTTCTATCATATTCAGATTCTCGGTTTGATGTCTCGCAATACCGAATCTAAGCTGGCTGTAACAAGTTTTACGAGGTGTTTTACGCCTTTTTTAGGTTATATAAGTCGGCAACACGACACGAAGTGCTCTAAGCGTAGTTCAGCGTATGTAAAAAAAGTTTTATCAGCCGAAAGCTCTTACGTACACACTTTTGAGGCAATAAGGAAGAATTTATGGAGAATTTATGTTTCTGTTGTGCTTGCAAGAAAGTTTTGGGTACAATGTTTACCACTGTTTGTAGGAGACACCGAAAGCTATGTGCTATTGTACTGTGTGGTTGTAGTAAAGCTTTTTTATTGTTTGGAATTGTAGGCTTCTTGCATCACACACTCAATAGGGTAGATGACTATGAGTGATTTTGCATGTTTTTTTATGTTCCCCAAAAATAATAATTGATTTCAAATGTTATTGTAAAACCACAATCGAAATTCGTTTCAAAATGAGGCTACAATAGGCCTGCAAACTTGGGTGGGCAAGTCCATTTCATATGTGTTAAATTTTTGTAAAACAATATCACTTTTTTGTAACCCAAACTATTATGAAGGAATTATGTTAGGAGACCATTATCATAAACGCAATATTTAATATAGCTGTCGAACAAAGTTATTACGCGCTCCTTACAAAAACAGCGAGTGTGACGTCACTGTCGCTGTCACTTTTGTATGGAGCGTTTTTGGGCAAGTCCAAAAATGTGCATTTCAAATTGTGATATCTCTGGTGGTATTGATCCAGATGAAGTGATTCTTTGAGGATTGTTTACATAAATGTAAGGTCTTTCGATAATAAACAAAAAAAAATTACAGTCATCATGCCTATTCCACTCAATAACTAAACTGACGCGAAGCGCACGCTGCTTCTACTAAAAATTTACCTGTGCTATGTTCGCGTGCTTATCTTGCTAAACTTGTTCTTACTAATCTACTTATATCTGTGCTCCCTTAACTCTGTTCGATATTCCATTCCTACCGCTTACTAACTGTCTGTCTGTGCCGTGAAATCCTGTTTGTTTACCTACCACTCCTTCTGTACTTTTATTTTGGTGTTTGTGTTTTTATCTGTGTGTGTTTGTGGACAATATTATACCTTCCTATTTACAACAGTGAGTCAAACTTTTATTTAACATCTCTCACACACACCACCCCCAATACCTATATTGGTGACCCCAGTTGGACATGGAGAACGAATTTAGTGACGCTCACGGGTCGAATCATGAGCCTGAGGATAAGACTGGCACAGCGAAGAAGTCGGAGGTATGCAGAGTTGGAGCCCGAGTACCACTTTTTTGGCCCGAAGAACCAGAAATTTGGTTCGCCCAAGTAGAAGGCCAATTTGCGATAGCGGGAATCACTAGTGATGCGACCAAGTTTAATTATGTCATCGGCCAACTCGATAATAAATTTTCAAGAGAGGTCAAAGATATAATAATTAATCCACCCGAGCAGGATAAATACGGCAAATTAAAGCAGGAGCTCATCAAACGGTTGACGGCATCCAACGAAAAGAAGCTGAAGCAGTTGTTGATGCACGAAGAATTGGGTGACCGCAAACCATCGCAGTTTCTTCGCCACCTGAAAAGCCTCGCGGGTTTGGACGTTCCTGATGACTTCCTCAAGACCATCTGGATAAGCAGACTGCCTCATGGTGTCCAGACAGTCCTCGCAGGTCAGCCATCATAAGCGACCCTCGAAGACCTCGCGGATCTAGCAGATCGGGTACACGATCTCGCTACCTCAGCCCCCAGGGTTGCCGCCGTCAGCGACAGCGTCCCCAGTTCCATAGTCATGGACCTCAAGATAGAGGTCGCGGAGCTCAGGCGACAGCTGCAGAACATGGCACCCGGCAGGAACAGCAGAGGGCAGCATCAGTCGACACGACGCATGCCTAGCAGATCTTCGTCCAGACAGCGGTCGAACTCCAGCTACAAGAAGTTCCCGTTGTGCTGGTACCATGCCAAGTTCGGAGACGACGCGAAGAAGTGCGTGAAGCCCTGCGACTATAAGGCGGGAAATGCCGAGGGCAGTCGTAAATGGCGACTGAAGATTGCCCATCATCATCTGGTCGCCTGTTCGTCACCGATCGAGCTTCGAAAACGCAATTCCTGGTCGACACAGGTAGCGACCTCTGCGTGTTCCCTCGATCGGCACTACGTGATCGACGTGCCAGGACTAACTTCAGTTTGTGTGCCGCTAATGGTTCGGACATTGCTACTTACGGCTATGTGCATTTTGTGTTAGATTTAGGCTTGCGAAGAGCTTTTAGCTGGCGCTTTGTGGTTGCCGATGTGTCAAAGGCCATTATAGGGGTAGATTTTTTGAATTTTTATAATCTTATTGTAGATTGTCGCAATAAGCGATTAATAGATAACACTACCTCTGTTACAGCTGTTGCCGCTATTGCTTCTTGTAAAAATGTGCATTCAGTGAAGGTCTCGACTGGTGAGTCTCCCTATCATAAACTTTTAGGTGAGTTCCCGGAAATTACTCGACCAGCTGGTACACATCGCACTAACACACCACACAACACTGTCCACCACATCCGCACGACATCAGGTCCTCCAGTCTCAGCATCCCCCCGTCGTTTAGCTCCCGACAAGCTAAAGATCGCCAAGCAGGAGTTCCAGGACATGCTGGCAAATGGCACAGCTCGACCATCGGAGAGCCCCTGGTCTTCACCATTACACCTGGCACCGAAAAAGGACAACGGTTGGCGTCCCTGCGGCGACTATCGCATGGTCAACGCACGCACAGTGTCTGACAGGTACCCAATCATACACATCCATGACTTCGCCCATAGCATTTCTGGCTGCAACATCTTCAGCACCATAGACCTGGTTAAAGCCTACAACCAGATCCCCGTAAGCCCAGAGGATATCCCGAAGACAGCAATCACCACACCCTTCGGATTGTTTGAATTCCCGTACATGACCTTTGGTTTGAGGAATGCGGGTCAAACATTCCAAAGGTTCGTGGATGAGATGACCCGAGGGCTCGATTTCGTTTACTGCTACCTGGACGATTTCTTGGTATTCTCCAGATCCGAAAGCGAGCACGAGGGGCATCTGCGTCAAATCTTCGGCAGGTTACGGGAATATGGCATGCTGGTTAATACCTCAAAGTGCGTATTTGGGGCCCGTGAAGTGACATTCTTGGGTTACAGCATCTCCGAGAAAGGCACCAAGCCCTTAGACTCCAAGGTGCAGGCGATAAGGGAGTTTCCTCGCCCTACCAATGTCAGGCAGCTCAGAAGGTTCCTAGGAATGCTCAATTTCTACAGGAGGTTCCTGCCACATGCAGCCCAAACACAAGCTCCGTTGCACGCTCTGCTAACAGGATCCGTCAAGGGATCGCACCCGATTAACCTGGAAGCTGATTCCTTGACCGCCTTTGAAGACTGCAAAAACAGCCTCTCGGAAGCTGCACTGTTGGCGCACCCTGACTGCTCTTCAAAATTGGCGCTGGTAACTGACGCCTCTGATAGCGCACTCGGCGCAGTATTGCAGCAGATGAGCAATGGAGCCTGGGAACCACTAGCCTTTTTCTCTCGAAAGCTGAGTCCGTCGCAGGTGAAGTACTCTCCCTACGACAGGGAACTTCTTGCCATATACGAGGCAATAAAGTACTTTAGGCACATGCTTGAGGCCAGACACTTCACTGTCTATACTGACCACATACCGATCAGTTTTTCTTTCCACGAAAGGAAAAACAACTGTTCGCCTAGGCAGTATAGACACCTGGACTTCATCGCTCAATTCACAACCGACATACGACATATAGCCGGCAAAGACAACGTCGTGGCCGATGCTTTGTCACGGATTGAAGAATTGAGCGAACCTGTCAGCCTCAAGTTACTAGCAGAAGCCCAAAACTCAGATCCTGAACTGGCTCAGCTTCTCGAAGGAGGATCATCCCTTCGCTTAGAAAAGCGACAAGTACCTGGAAGTCGTTGCACACTGTACTGCGACGTCAGTACCCCGACTCCCAGACCTTTTGTATCAGCATACTATCGCAGGCAGGTGTTTAACAGTCTTCACTCGCTTTGTCACCCTGGCGCCAATGCTTCTGCCAAACTAGTGTCCGAACGGTTTGTTTGGCCTGGCGTCAGGAAAGACTGCAGAGATTGGGCTCGTGCATGTCGAGCGTGTCAATGTGCAAAGGTGACGCGACACGTCAACGCTCCCTTAGGCACGTACCACTTACCACGCGCGAGGTTTAAGCACATCCACATAGACCTGATCGGACCGCTTCCGCTTTCTCAGGGCTATCGGTATTGTCTGACTGCCGTAGATCGCTTTACGCGATGGCCAGAAGCAATACCGATAGAAGACATAACCGCTGAGACGGTTGCCAAAGCGTTACTGTCGTGCTGGATCTCCAGGTTCGGATGTCCGATAGACATAACGACGGACAGGGGTCGGCAGTTCGAGTCGGCCTTATTTAAATGTCTGTCGCAAATGGCCGGCTTCGAACACAAACGCACGACAGCTTACCATCCTGCTTGCAACGGCTTAGTGGAACGCTTCCACCGGCAGTTGAAAGCCGCAATAGTCTGCCACGCAGATAGTGGTTGGACAGAATCACTGCCGTGGGTTTTACTGGGTGTCAGGACTGCGTACAAGGACGACCTACAGTCCTCAGCAGCTGAGCTGGTCTATGGCGAGCCACTGAGACTGCCTGGCGAATTTTTCGAGCCAACAGTCCCAGTCACTACAGATGTGTCTGAATTTATAGCACGAATACGCAACTTCGCCAACAGATTGCGACCAGTACCTACTTCGCGCCACGGTGAGCAAAAGGCATTTGTATATAAAGAGCTAGCAACCAGCGACTTCGTATTCCTCCGTGAAGACGCGTCGCGAGGTTCTCTTACTCCAGCGTACACTGGACCGCACAAAGTCTTGGCCAGAGGGGACAAGGTTTTCAAAATTATTTTAAATGGTAAAGAGGTTACCGTAACCATTAACCGTTTAAAACCCGCTTTCATCATAACCGACTCCGATAAAAACCTGCCCCCACCGATACCAACTACTACACACGCCCCACAGACGGTACCACAAGACGTTGTTACTCGCTCTGGACGTCGAGTGCAATTTCCAGATTTCTATCGCCCTTGACGGTCTCTGGAGGGGGGTGGTGTAGGCTTCTTGCATCACACACTCAATTCCACTCAATAACTAACCTGACGCGAAGCGCACGCTGCTTCTACCAAAAATTTACCTGTGCTATGTTCGCGTGCTTATCTTGCTAAACTTGTTCTTACTAATCTACTTATATCTGTGCTCCCTTAACTCTTTTCGATATTCCATTCCTACCGCTTACTAACTGTCTGTCTGTGCCGTGAAATCCTGTTTGCTTACCTACCACTCCTTCTGTACTTTTATTTTGGTGTTTGTGTTTTTATCTGTGTGTGTTTGTGGACAATATTATACCTTCCTATTTACAACAGTGAGTCAAACTTTTATTTAACATCTCTCACACACACCACCCCCAACACCTATAGAATAAAAAATTGTTCGTCACATTTTTTAATTTACACACTCGTATCTTCTTCTGTTCATCAATGCATTGCTGAAGCGTAATTTACAGAAAAAGACTTCGTCCTTCACCTGCACATGTTATAGTTACGCCTTTCTATCTCTGACTTAAATACCCACTAACGCCCGAATTCATAAACGATAGAACTGAAAGTAACAGCTATACTTAATAATGCAGTAGGTATGCTCACAGAACGTCAGAAATGCTTCCGAAATAAACTTGGACTTGTCAGCATAAAAATCACATGGTATTGTTACCAGAAGCTGGTTCCCATCAGTGAGTCTACGTTTAAGAGGAATCGTCAAACTTGAGGTCTGGTGCACGATACTGAAAGCCTTGAAGATGAGGTTGTTCCTTTAACACAAACGTGTTTAACCTTGCGTCTATAGAAGTTAGCTCGTTTCTTACTTGAGCACGTTCCTCCAGCGGAGGCCACTCGAACTGCCCTCGACTCGCGATACCGCCCCTCAACACCCCTTGTAGCAGGCCTTGTCATGAGATTAACTGCTAGGTACTAGACCAAATTGAATATGAGAAGATATTTTATGTTCAGCTTGTGTCATTCTGACTTAAATTGTCGATTTATTTGCCTAATTATTTTCTGGGTTTTGGTGTCCGTCAAACGGGACGCAATCGACATACTTACCTGATGGTTGGTTGTCACATTAATTTTCTCATAATGAAAATGGGCGTTGAATTTCCTGGTTCAAAAAATAATATCTTTTTACTGAAGCACCCTACGTTAGCCAACGAAATCTCGTAATCCTTAGTGTAACCTTGAGTAAACTGCTGTGTCACAAAATTACCGTCCTTATCGAAGGTCGAGGAGTGAAAGAGTTGAATGGGAGCTATAATGAGAGTTCCGAATTGCTAATTAATTCGACGGAAAGTCTTTTGAAAAGAAATTTCAGGTCAAGACAACTGAAGGATACTTTTGTAATTGTTCAGAATGGCCAATTGCGCAGTTTCAAACAGTTTTACTGAATGGTTACGGTTATCTTCAACGGATTTGTTTGTCAGGCTTTATGTGCAGACATCAACAAAACAACTCCTGTGATTTTGGCTACTACAGTTTAACAAATAATAAAATAACGGTGAAATTGAAAGGCAATTATGATAAAGCGCAAAAAGTGTGTGTTTATTTCTTTAATTGTTCAAAACAGTTACAAATACCAAAATTAGTTACAAAACTGTGGCTCAGAAACCAACTCTTAAAACCTTGTATTGAAAATAGAGAGATGAGGTTTTACAAAATTTCTGCCCTTACAGGGTAAATAAGGGTCGTCGCACACCAAGTCGTAGTCACCGTTAGTCGTAAATAACTCCGTAACTTTATAAGCTCTTTGCCATTGTATGCGTACTAATTACCTTCAACCTGACAAAAGTTGCGTAAAGACATTTTGTTTTATAGGAAACTTGTACTGAAAGTACGCATTTATGTTTCGTACGTTTTAACTTAGACAATAGGATCAAAGGAAACTTCGGAAGTTTTTGATACCTTTTGTTGATTTATTTTCTGAGACTTAGCGAATTTACATTTTTGTTCCTGTTTCTATTCTGCTTAAACATTTTATTTTTTAGTACCGAGTTTTCACTGCACTTTGAGCCTCATTTATATACACCAAAGAACCTTGATTTACAGTTAGTATTTCTAGTTTCTTAACTACAGGCTTACAGGTCATATGATCCTATTAAATACAAGTCACTCAAATATTTTTTGAGCAATAAAAAGTCCTTGATTCTGTCCATTGTTAATTATAAAAGCAACATAACCATAATACGCATTCAGTAGCTCACGCTAGTTTAACCCTTTAACCAGTTTATTATGTTGCCATTTTAATTGGTTTTAGACTCTATTTCAATCACATAAGGTTTAAAATAAGGTGGCAACTATTCTGCCAGTACCAGTTAAAGGGTTAAATCATCATCTTAAGTCCGTTCGCGTTAAGAATGCAGTGATTTCATTCTTGTCCTTCGACCTAGCACGTAAACTAACCAATCAAATCGTTCCTATAATCAGAAAGTCAAGTTCAAAGTGCCCGAATCAACGCATTCTTTCAGACGCAACGGTTTTGACACAGAATAATAATAACCATTTTCAAACTAAAGCAAATTCAAATTCACGTCCAATACGCAGTCAATACAAAAATAATTTAATTACACCAAAAATGAATACCTATATATAATACAAAAGTACCTGTTGCACAGGTATTAAAATTTTTAACCATATAGTCCAGTCATTTAAGCTTAAATTAGGTAAGAATCTCGGAATTCGAGATACCCAGCTGTAAGTCTGTAAATACTTGTATATTGACACCCTAAAAGTTGTCTCAAAACCTACATATGGTAGGGTGTACGCAACTGTCAAATTTCAAGGTCAAATGTCACAAAAATTGTTTTTATGTAAATATCTCATTTCCTTTGGGTTTTTTGCTATTTGTATGTATTATCAATATTGTAGAATACAAAATTCTCTACAAATTTTGTTTCAAATTTTTTTTCATACGGTGATTCGTTTTCGAGATAGAGGGCGGAGAGCGCGCGGTCACAGCATCAATTCAGGTCAACCGGTGCCTCCGGTCAAAAACTTAAAAAGTGAAAAAATGTGAAAAGTCTCGATCATCTTCGTTATCTGCATTACGTCAAGTCCACAGAACTTAATAAAGCTGTGCAGCTTTCAAATATTCCACCAACAAGTGCAGCTGCTCATCAACATTGTAAAAACAACAACGTGGTCGAAAATCGTTTCGCATTGCCCAACCCCATACCTGGGGTTCCAAATCATGCCCTAACCAAGTTTGAACTTGATAATATACACGTTGTTGTTTTTACAATGTTGATGAGCAGCTGCACTTGTTGGTGGAATATTTGAAAGCAGCACAGCTTTATTAAGTTCTGTGGACTTGACGTAATGCAGATAACGAAGATGATCGAGACTTTTCACATTTTTTCACTTTTTAATTTTTTGACCGGAGGCACCGGTTGACCTGAAGTGATACTGTGACCGCGCGCTCTCCGCCCTCTATCTCGAAAACGAATCACCGTATGAAAAAAAATTTGAAACAAAATTTGTAGAGAATTTTGTATTCTACAATATTGGTAATACATACAAATAGCAAAAAACCCAAAGGAAATGAGATATTTACAAAAAATCGATTTTTGTGACATTTGACCTTGAAATTTGACAGTTGCGTACACCCTACCATATGTAGGTTTTGAGACAACTTTTAGGGTGTCAATATACAAGTATTTACAGACTTACAGCTGGGTATCTCGAATTCCGAGGTGAACTTACTATAATGACTGGACTAATATATATAGCCTCCAGATATTAAAGCTATGAACATGCCAAAATTTAAAATGCGGCTTAAAAAATGGCTGACTGAAAATGTTTTTTATAATTTAAATGAATATTTCAACTCTAAACATTAATTATTAAGTTCCTATTGTAAAAACTCCGATTTTTTTGTAAGTTGTTATTATACGGGTGGCCCAGCGACAGTGGTCCAAAAATTTTTTTTAGGTAGAGGGCATCTTAACAAGTCATATAAAAAAAACATTAGTTCCGCGAAAATCAATACTTTAGAAGTTATGATTTTTTCAAGTTTCTTTTGAAATTTCTCAACTCCAATCACTTAATTCACTCTTGTTTGGAAACTATAGCACTGATTCAGTTCAAATTCGGTATAGATGTACAATAGTAATGTAGAAACCATATTATGTGCAAATTTTGAGTTTATTCTCAGACAATTTGTTTTTTTTTTAAGTTTCGTCAATAATTTTTCGCCATTTCAAAAACTAATACAATTTTCAAAAAATCACCGCTGCAATGTTTGTGCACTTGATGATTTGTTTATGAACTTAAAAACTGTCCATAATTATGATAATAGTCTATGCAAAAACTTGAAGTGATGCAACTAATGGAACACTTTCAAAATTAACATCATGTACGGTAAGTCGGTAAAACTCAGAATGAGTCAATTCTGCACTGACCCTAATTTAAAAAAAAAATTGCCAAAATATATTTTTTCAGATAAAGGGCAACATAGCAAATCATTTAAAAAAACATTAGATAGTCGAAAACCAATAGTTTAGAAGTTATTATTTTTTAAATTTTGGGCCTAAGTGGTTGAACTTCAGGGACATAAATCACTTGCGTTTGTATACTATCGACTGATGAACTTCAAAATGAGTAAGAATAGAAGAGAGTGAAAAAGAATTTATCTCATTTATTCATTACAATACAATGAGTGATACAAAAGGCGGACTTAATGCTGTTAAGGCATTATCTACCAGTCAACATAAAATAAATCAAAGCAAATTAAAGTATGGGATTAATTATTAAGTCATCCCATATTTGAAGTTCCTTAGTCGGATAGTTTACAAACAAAAGTGATCTATGTCTCTGAAGTTCAACCACTTGAGCCCAAAATTTAAAAAATGATATCTTCTAAACTATTGATTTTCGAGTATCTAATGTTTTTTTTAAATGTGTTGCTATGATGCCATCTATCCGAAAAAAAATATTTTGGCTACTTTTTTTTAAATTAGAGTCAGTGCAGAAATGACCCATTCTGAGTTTTACCGACTTACCGTACATGATGTTAATTTTGAAAGTGTTCCATTGGTTGCATCACTTCAAGTTTTTGCATAGACTATTATCATACTTATGGACAGTTTTTAAGATCATAAACAAATCATCAAGTGCACAAACATTGCAGCGGTGATTTTTTGAAAATTGTATTAGTTTTTGAAATGGCGAAAAATTATTGACGAAACTTAAAAAAAAAACAAATTGTCTTAGAATAAACTCAAAATTTGCACATAATATGGTTTCTACATTATTATTGTACATCTATACCAAATTTGAACTGAATCAGTGCTATAGTTTCCAAACAAGAGTGAATTAAGTGATTGGAGTTGAGAAATTTCAAAAGAAACTTGAAAAAATCATAACTTCTAAAGTACTGATTTTCGCGGAACTAATGTTTTTTTTAAATGACTTGTTATGATGCCCTCTACCTAAAAAAAATTTTTGGACCACTGTCGCTGGGCCACCCTGTATTTGTAATAGTTAATATAATTTATAAGTATTGCATACCCGATATGGGTAAACTGTTCATGTACTTCATATTAAATTGCAATGACACCCGCAAATTGTAATACCTACAGTTAAGAGCAATAAAGATTTCTGATTCTGATTCTGAGTTTAGGTGTGTTGAATTAAATTAAAAAAATACTGCATTCTTAACGCGAACATACTATAGAAGAAACACAATCAGACGATGTATCGTATATTTAAGAATCAAACGAACTTACCTTGTGAAGTTTGATTCTAATTATGCGAGGGTCTCAACCGAAGACGATTACTTTATTACTTGCAGCATTACATGATATGGTGCTATCTTCGTCACACTTTAGAGTTATAATATCCTAAAAGAAAAACTAGATCTCCCGTCTCACTCTCACCCTGCACCGGGCGACCCGCCGTCACTAGATGTCATTATTTCAGAGTATTTTTTGTGTTGTGGTTGTATTTTTTATTTTATTTTTTGGGTGGGGCGGGACGGGTTGACGTAATCGTCTTCGGTTGAGACCCTCGCATAATTAGAATCAAACTTCACAAGGTAAGTTCGTTTGATTCTTAATTATACTTCGGGTCTCAACCGAAGACGATTACTTTATTACTTGCAGATGTTTAGAGCAATGTAAATATGGTAAGAAAATAGAAAAATAAAAAATAAATATTGTAATGCACCTTGAAGTTCTTTAATTTAATTTGTAATCAAACTCATTGTATAACTTTGATAAAGTAGAATCATTCGAAAATAAATGTACAATTTTCGTTCTCTTAACCATGTTAATGAAATAAATGCAATTAACCTCTAGATTCTATTATTGATCATGTGCCAAATATGGCACTAGCGAAATCATTCTCACTGCTATCTACAATATCTCTACAATAGTACTTGAGAAATACATTCGAGGAATTACTCCAGCCCGCGGTCTTACGGACCACCTCCAGGTTGACACCAGCTCTGCGAGCGGCAGACGTGGATGCTGAGCGAGTACTATGAGCTCCAAAAATTGAGATGTCTATGCCACTATCCTGCAGTTTCTTTTTGACCCAGTGTGCTAATGTTTGAGAACCAACACTTTTGTGTGGTTTTCGGACTCCAATAAAAAGATGTTCTCCAAAGGTATTGCGTCGTAAATTTCTAGTTCTGTCTATGTAAGTTTCGACAGCTAATGCTGGACAAATACTGGGATTCTCGCGAATATAGGGCAATCTGATGAGTGGTTGACAGGAGTTGGGCCTTGATGTTTTAATTAAGTCAGTGATTTTAATCAAAATTACGTTGTCTTGTTTTGATATGTTCTGCAATTTGATTAAACTAATAGTCTGCATTATTTGGGCAGAAGCAATTGCTAAAAGAGTACAGGTTTTATGAGACAAATCAACTAATGAGATATTATCGTGAGGATAAATATTGGAAAGATGGTTTAACACTACATTTGTGTCCCACGTTGAGCTGTATTTAGGATTCGGGGGAGATAGCCTGTATACACCTTTAAGTAAGCGGTTGATACAATCGTTTACAGTAGCATTTGTACCTAAGATAAATGATAAAGCAGACCTATGACCTTTTTTGGTTAAAAATGTCATAATTGTAGCACTGTCAGCGTCATAAACATCTAAGTTTTTTTCTTTGCAGTAAATCCACCAAGATTTCAGTGAACTACTGTACTGATTTAATGTATTGGTTGCAAGTGAGGCCAACATAATATTTAAAGATGCTTGAGGTACACCGCGCTTAATCATTGAGTCCCTGATAATTTTGCTGCCACCAGGATAAGGCTCGCATGAAGTGGATGGCAAACTCTGAAAGGAGAATACAAAAGGGATTCGTTAGGGCCGAAGAACATTTTTTCTGACACAACCAATCTAGACCACAAGGGATACCATGGTTGGGATGGCCAGTAAGGTATCACAATAATACCTGTTGCTTTGTCTGCGATTATTTTTTCTAGGACTCTAGTAATTAAGCAGAACGGGGGAAAGGCGTAAAAGTAAATATCGCTCCAACAAAACGTAAATGCATCTACAACTTCTGAATACGGATCAAGTTTCCATGACGCATATCTAATACATTTATAGTTTTGAGCGCTTGCAAAAAGGTCAAATGTGGCTTTTCCAAATGATGCGGTAATTTGTGAAAATACATAGTCTGAAATTGCCCACTCCGTGTCTATATTTACTCGCCGAGACTCCCTATCTGCTTCTACATTATCGCAGGATTTGATATAGGATGCAAACACATAGATGTTTCTGAACTCGCACCACTGCCATATCTTTCGGGCAAGTTCATTCAGATGAGGGTGTTGAACGCCACCCATTCGATTTATGTATGAAATGGCAGTGGTGTTATCAATACGGAGTAGAATATTGCAATTTTTTAAGTCCTTAGTAAAAATCTTTAAGCCGTAAAATGCGGCCGTCAGCTCAAGTAAGTTAATATGGCAGGCCATTTCTGTCTCTGTCCAGTTGCCATTTGCACTTCGACCACCGCATGCCGCACCCCAGCCAGTGTTTGAGGCATCAGTAAAAATTTCCAATAAATAATCATTACTTTTACGAATAGGAGCGAATGCTGTTAATATATTATTTTTCCACCATAAAAAGTCATGTTCGAGATTCTTTTCTAGTTTCATTTGTTTATTGTAATTATCTGAATAGTTTAAGGCCAAAAATTTTTCCCGCTCAAATAGCTTGGTGTACATCCAGCCGTAGCTGACGGCTGGGCAGGCGGCAGTCAAGAGTCCAATGAATTCAGCGAAAAATCTTACAGTACATTTCATTTTGCGCATCAGCTCTGTTGCTCGATTTTTTATGCGTTCTCGTTTTTCATCAGGTAGGCTAATAATCATGTTTGTGCTATTAAATATAAAACCTAAGAACTTGCATATCTGACTTGGTATCATGATACTTTTTTTAGTATTAATAACAAACCCCAAAGACTCTAAGATAGTTCTTGTAGTGTTAACGTTTTTTAAACATTCAAAATACGTTCTACCAAGACATAAAAAATCGTCTAGGTAATTCACTGATAGTAATCCTGATGAACGCAAGTATTCTAGAACAGGTTTAAGTAATTTCGTGAAAACGAATGGCGCCGTGCAAAGGCCGAACGGAAGAATATTAAACTCATATAACTGTGACCTCCAACGGAACCGTAACTTTTTTCGGTCACCCTCATCTACAGATATTAAAAAATAGGCGTCCTGGATATCAATCGTTGCCATGAAACAGTTTCGTTGTAATAATCTGAGAGCAGTACGATAATCTTCCATCTTGAAATGTTCGAGTTTAACGAATTTATTAAGTTCTTTTAAGTTTAATATAAATCTATGGGTTCCGTTCGGCTTAGGCACTGTAAAGATTGGTGACACAAACTGTCCTTCGCAAAATGTACAAGGTGATATGAACTCAGAGCGTATCATATCTGAAATACATTTATCAATTATTTCATTTTGCGATTTTGAGTTACATGCATTGTTTTGGGGTTCATTTGTTTGTACAGGTTCTTCGTTGAAGGGGATTTTATACCCCTGTACCCATTCCAAAATGTTATGATCGTTAGTAAGTTCACACCATTTATCGTAAAAATAAGTTAAGCGACCAGCAACTGGTACCTGTTGTGGATTGGCTCCTATCGTCTCCTCGTCTGTTGCCGCGCGTTGTTGGCGGGACGGCGACCCCGTGGCGCCTCCAGGCGGCGGTCCCTGGGCGGCCGGCGTGGTGCTGGGGTCGACCGCGGCTCGACCGCTGATGCTATGCGCGGCGGCGCCCCCCTCGAGTTTAAAGCACCCCGAGGTTGTGCTGTTGGCGGAGCCCTATAGGTACTATAGGTAGGACGCAGAACCTTTTGTTTGATTTCAGAACCCGTCTTGGTTATGGCTTTCGATGATTTGATATGGTCAGATAGGTCAGATCCGAAGAGGTGCTCGTCTATATTTGTATTTTTAACAGTATCTCTAATGGTTCTGTTAAGAGTGCTTAGGGCCGCGTAACGCCTTGACTGAGACTCTTTGTAGTGGTTGTCAGAGATGAGTCTGCCAGCATCATTTAATGACTTTATTATTCCCTGGGGCACTGTGTTATTAGGTAACAAGGCCCGATTCAACACTTGTCCGATAGCGGCAAGGCTACAGGCAAGTTGGTTTTGCTTGCTTTGAATGTATAAATCTTTTTTGACATTCACATCTAAGAGAGCTGCTTTTATTTCTAAATTTAGTTTTGGTGCTCTCATATTTGGGCAATTCTCTGGTAGTAAGTAACATTTCATTAATTCTAATTGAGTATCTTTAGGCAAACCATTAGTTAATATATGTCCCCATCGAGTAGCAATATCTTTATGTAAATTCTCTCCGAAATTTTTCTGATTAGTAGGATCCTCGCCAAGTAGTTGTAGTATCTCTGGTTCTAAAGAAAACATGCTTTCATCGGTGAGGGGTATTGCCTGAGCGCCGTTTATGTTGTCGTTCGACTGACCGGGGGGCGCACATGTCGCGGGAGCGGGCGCAGGCGCTGCGGTCATCAGCGCGGGCGCAGGGTCTGCATGTGGCGCAGACGCGGTCACTGTCAGCGGCGTTGACGGCCCGGCGACCGCTGTCAGCTGGGAGTCGTCAATATCAACGACGTCATCTGATATAGATTCTTCTATAAAGAATCAATTTAACTATATTATTAATTTTTACTTTTTACTTTGAAATTGGTCTTGGGGCAGTTTTATTTTTCATGATCTACAAGGATCTGCAAAATCTACACACTGTCGAAAATTGATGGTAAAACTTCGGCGCGGCTTACGTTGGGTTAGGTGCCTCAACACAATGTAAGCGGGGTGTAGCCTCGACACGGTTCACGTGGAGCAGAAAAGCATCAACACTGTTACAGTGGAGTGTAACCTCAACACGATTTACGTGGGGTAAAATTCCTCAACACTATTAAAGTGGAGTACAGCCTCGACACAATTTAAGTGGAGTAAAATTCCTCAACACTGTTAAAGTGGAGTTTAGCCTCAACACGATTTACGTGGAGTAAAATTCTTCAACACTTCATATACTTAGCTGACAACATTATAATAATTTCAAATACCTAGGGGTAGATAATTTATTTCCATGTAAAGTGATAATTCTCAGAAAATATTTTTTAAATATTTAAAATGAAGGTAGGTGTATTTTTACCGATTTATTAATTCGTAATCTAAATATCTTTTGAAAAACTGAATTACAGGCAGCTAAGTATACATAAGTTGTTGTTTACCTTGTAATTCTTCATATTCGTGGGTGTCGTGATATCTTTTGTACTATAAATCACTTTCATTTTCCTCCGATACCGATGACGATGAACGCCGTCTTTTTCTTAACTTCGATTCTAATTTCTTTATTTTCCGCAAAATACCGTCGTAATCACTATTTCTTGACCTTGAACGTTTACGTTTTCCCATATTGAACACAAAATTTTACTTCCGCTACGAAAATTGGTGTGATTCCGATAACACAAAAACACGTAATGACATCTAGTGACGGCGGGTCGCCCGGTGCAGGGTGAGAGTGAGACGGGAGATCTAGTTTTTCTTTTAGGATATTATAACTCTAAAGTGTGACGAAGATAGCACCATATCATGTAATGCTGCAAGTAATAAAGTAATCGTCTTCGGTTGAGACCCGAAGTATAAATTATTATAACTAGGTATTATTACTCCAGTGTACGAAAAAAAACATTATGGTTATTAATTCTTGTGATATTTAAGAACACAAAAGGTTATTCTATTTATTATGCCTCAAACTTTGTCCTCACCTATTTTAGAACAACAATTTGTTCTAAAGGATCCTTATCTAGTTCACACGAACCACTAAATGTCAATACAACTAAAGAATGTGCAAGGACTGAAGAATGTACAAAAACATTCCGAATTGTTCGAGAAGATAGTTGCCGGTCGTAAATATGTACATACATAGTATATTCTAGTGTAAGGCTGTGGCTCAACAATATGCTCTAGGGCTACGTCTTGGAAGTCAACTTTTTTCTTATTAACCAGAGCTTGTGCGTAAATACTGAGCGGTGTGTGAGAAATCTAAACCAGCCTATTCAGTATTACCTTAGGTCTACTACCAGTTTCAACTCCATAGAAACCAACGCCAATGGCGGGCAAACTCTCTCACGGGAATCCAATTGGTTGTAGTCTCGCCAATAGCTCACGTGTGCTTGGCGGCTGTTCAACCCTCGTCAGCGACTACCATTTTGGCGTATATAGAAATACTATAGAAAATATCATAATTTAAAAAAATTAAAATCATCTACTAACCATCTTGTACCGCCGCATCTACGAGTACTTTTCATTTCTTAAAGAGATCAATTTAGCTACAAGGCCGCCTAAATTTAACTTTCTTACGTAAAATTGTTTTCTTTGTGCAATTAAGTTTATATTATCGTATTTTATTTTATTTCATTTTATCGTCAGAGCTTGCCGTAGAGTGTATTGAGAAAATCGCTCGCAAACGGCCACGGCCTTAGCGCCAGTAGCGTTCGCAGTGAATATTCAGCACGCGTAGTGGTTGACCTTAGAGTTTACAAAGTTATATCAAGTTGTTGAATTTATTTAAGGCTTAGAGCTCTTTTTTGTATCTACGTGTTTTTGTCAATGGGTTCTTCTTAGGTCGTCGATTTCAATATATTGTGTCAGTTAGGTCAGTACGTAACCCAGCCCGCAAGTACGTTAGTTGACATAGGGTGCAAGGGGCAAGGTAGAGATCGTCTATAGCTGAAATGACCCGCCCTTCCACTGCATCTACGCATATAAGCAAGCACTCTTGTTAGCGCAGTTGCGGTGGTGGGGCCTATGCCCCATCATACTATTATGATGAACTGATATCTAGATTTAAAACGTGGCGCTTTGAAATTCGTGACTCCTGTCTTATAAACGTTGGTGTCGACCATCGACGCTTAACATCAGGTGAGCCCGCATTCAAATGCAGGTCTGTTTTAATAAATAGAAAAGGTGAGGCCCACTCTGCAGTTGATTGTTCACTTAGTCTTATTCGGCTGGACAGTATACACGCAGAAATAAGTGGTCTTCTACTTCAGCCCGTCCCACTTACTTTGTTTCACCTGAAAAGGAAACATCCATTCCGTATTCAAGTGTTAGCCGCTAGATGGCAGCACTCGGGCAGGCGATTACACCAATATACAGTAGCGGCGTGCAATGTATGACAAATGATATTGCTCTGCGTCCAACGCCTAGGAATGCAATATTGTGCCGCTTTGTGAAGAGTTCCTCGCATTTCTGTGTTATGCTAATGCTCTGTTGTTCTAGTTTGAGACAATCCTAAATATACGGCAGTTGTTTATTACAAATGATTTCTATAAGTTATTGGTAAGGGAGAGTTGCGTTGTTTGTACACAATTAGTCCAAATATGTTATTTTTACTTATTAATATGCCATATGGCAACTACTGTCATCCCTAAAATAGAATGATTTTGTTCTCACTCAAAATTCAAAACCAAGATTTCATTGAAATAAAACTATGTGGCCTACTAAATAGATTAGTTCTTACGCATGTTGCTGTATTGCGTATTTGTTTCATTAAACAATATGTTTTTTCAAATAGTTGAATAAATGATTTTATAGTACTTAAACGAATGAATTTAAAAAATAACCCTAATATATTATTCTATAAGAATTTCAAAAATTAATATCAGAAGCTGAGTGAAAAATCCCATTTAAAAAACAGCATCAGTTGAACTTTTAAATCAAATAACCTTTTTACATAGTGTCACGTTACAACGTAGGTAATATCGGATATTGCAATTTCCGTGCGTGTCGACGAGTAACTCGTATCTTCGAGAGCCAGACGAATCGGAAGGGTTGATGTTTTATCTCAGCCCTGAGTGACGATGTCTGGAAATTGACACAACACACGTCCCTTGAAGATTAATGACGTCCACTGGGCTAGTGGATAGGCTCTGAATCGATTGCTATCGAAAATAGGTACTTATCTTTTCCGTTCAACTTGTTTTTGTGTGAAGTTTTATTCAGAGGAGGCAAAAATATAAACAAAAATTTCTGCTATTTTTATTATTGTTTTAGCATTTTCCATGCAGTATCTTTACTAAAGATCTGAAAACCAGAAAAAGACATTTGGTCATGTTGGCATCAGGCAGGACTCGAACCCGCATCTTTCGCAAGCCGGGCGACTGCACTTCCAATTATGCTACCGAGACCATTAACAGACCGGCCGAATCTTTTTGGTATATTTTAACCTATGGGCAAGGGTGATTTCATCAATGTTATAGGCATCCACCTCTAACACTCGGAAGAAATATTATTTCAAATATTTAACTTCCGGTTAAGATGAAAAAGCTATTACTATTTTTATTATTGTTTTAGCATTTTCCATGCAGTATCTTTACTAAAGATCTGAAAACCAGAAAAAGACATTTGGTCATGTTGGCATCAGGCAGGACTCGAATCCGCATCTTTCGCAAGCCGGGCGACTGCACTTTTGAAATAATATTTCTTCCGAGTGTTAGAGGTGGATGCCTATAACATTGATGAAATCACCCTGGCTCATAGGTTAAAATATACCAGAATGATTCGGCCGGTCTGTTAATGGTCTCGGTAGCATAATTGGAAGTGCAGTCGCCCGGCTTGCGAAAGATGCGGGTTCGAGTCCTGCCTGATGCCAACATGACCAAATGTCTTTTTCTGGTTTTCAGATCTTTAGTAAAATTTCTGCTACTAAATAGCAAAATGTGCTTCAAGTTCACAACAACAAGGTTAACTCCTTCTATTGTAGCTTTTTCTTTAAATTATGAGAAAAAAAAATAAAGAAAAAAAATTAAAAAATTATAATTTCTTTCCACCTGTCAAATCGTAAAATGTGAACACGATAACATCATGTATCCCTTTTTAAATTTTTTGCTAACTTAAAATATTAAGTATCTTTTTTCTAAATTGTGACATAACTTTCAATTCCTATGTCATAACACCCTTCCGAACGCTGATATGTGGCGTTTTTCCTTTGAACATTGACTTAAAATTGATATTTGCCACAGAAATTACACGCATTACGTTGCGGTGCGGTGGTTGAAGCTAATACATTCTTATTTAATGCTTTTCAAAAGATAATTTTTCTGACGAGAATACTTCGGATTTCAAGCTATTTTACAAAACTGACTCACTCAAAAACTAGATAGACAAAATTAGCCGCTATTTCTGCCTAACGGAGTTTTGCATATTACATTAGCAAACTTCAGTCCGACTGGATTCTCCACAGAGACGTAGATAAGTCTCATTGTGTTGCGGAACTTGCTCCTGGACTTTAGAACTATGATTGTTTTATTATGACATTGATATTTCGACAGTTATATTCTGTTAGTATTTCATTATAAGCATTTAGCTGTCGCCTTTGTTTAAGCAGGTTCATTTCTCAGGGTGTTTGTTTGAAGAGTGTTTTAATAAGACAGATTTTCAAGGCAGGCAAATCCTCATTGTGTGTCAAGTGGCTGAATACAATTTGTGCTTATCTTTTCTGGCTAAAAACTACAGCGAACATTACATTAACACGTGGGCTTAGTATGTGTTGTTAGACGTCTGAGAGGCTAGTGATAAACTTTTCTGTCAGATGTTATTGAGCCACCCCTAGGCCTCCGACTAGGATAAAAGACTGACATCCAGCGACGCCAGCTGTGACCAACTGTTCAACCATCACTAAGTTTGGTCGAGCTGAGATATGATAAGGTCCTAATTAAAATGTTATTAATGACAGCTTTGAACCGTATAAAATGGTGAAACGGTAGCTAGGCCTTTGTCCAGTGGTGGGATATTACAGGCTTATAAGAATAACACATATCAAGGTAGAGTAAATGTTACCAAAAAACCTCTACGTGTTGGCTACGGCACGGCGCCACGCAAGCTTCAAAGGACCGGGCGGGACCCCATAAGCCCCATGGGCCCGGGAAGAAACATGTACATAATAATAATGAAAAGTTATAACTATAGCAACTTACCCATTGCGTTGATGTTTCAACTTCATCCAATTCAATTTAATTACTCCTTCACCACTAATTAGCTATTTTCTCTCAGCTTTTCAACTTTTAAAACCTCTTTTCGTTGTCGTTTGTCTTTTTACTAGTTCCCAGTTGACAATGAATTATTACGGTCACTCAATTAATCATTGCTTCGGGGAATCCCGGGTATTCGAGTGAAAACTCGTTAGTGTGCTTATTTTTGTTGCGGGAAACTTTCTTTAGTTTGTAAGTGTTACTATTTTCTCTGTGAGTTTGGAACAGCTGGCTTGTACGAATTCGGTTATTGCAAAGTTTTGCATAGTGTTAAAGTTTTTTGAAATATGCACACTTTTGAAATCTTAAAAGTGTTATTTCGATTTCTTTTAATATTTTACAGAAACCTCTAGTGAGGTTTATCTATAGAAAGCGAGAGGTGTATGCGGGGCGGTGTGTCCATTGTAGAGCTTATTGTTTGGGTACCTATGCAGTGCCACAAACCCTTATCGCTTTAGTATGTATTTTCCCTGCATTTTTGTTTGAAATACCCTCACACTTACCCACAAACTTAACCTTAATTGTTGCCTTAACAGGTTTGTGCCTTTGGCCATGCCTCTTGTCTTACAACGGTATAATACAATCCACCATGTTTCATTCCATGATCCGTGTTAAAGCTCCGTTCCCACCGTATAGTTTAGAACAGTTTCCATTCCATACATACTTCCTTCCAAGAACCAGATTGCTTTCAGCAAGAACAATGGCTGTTCCCGAAGGAATTAAACGTATTTGTGTGTTAACACCAAGTTTGTGATATTTGGCTTCCTGCAACAAATCGCTTTTGTTTAAGTTTAAAATTTTTAGTGCTGAATTTTTCGCGGTATGCTTAACTTGAGTTTGGTATTGATTGGATAAGTTTTGAGCAGCTATTTAGCACAAACTTGTTGTATTGAGTCGATTTGATTCATCACACCCACTTTAAAAGTTTAAAATAAGCTGCCTATATACGTCCCACTGCTGGCCACAGGCCTCACCTCAACTATGAGGTGTCGCGAGCCAAACTCCAACACGCGGGGTTAGGGTGGATTGTAAGAGGGTTGTAAGGTTAATGAGCAACCTTAATGTCAGATGTCAGCAAGCCGCACTCAGGCCTCAAACTAAGCTTAACGACTGTCATCTAGTAATAGCGACAGCAACCAGGTCCAACTGCTTAGCGTGCCTTCCATAGCACGGAAATGCCTAACAATTACTGAACTTCGGGGTGGTCTTCCCATTTCCGACCCGGCGTGTGTAGCTTTACAACAGAGATCGTTGCCAATCCACTGTCACAACTGCACCATTGACACCTCCACCTTTAAGAGTTTATTCAGCCATTATTTACCCATTAGTACAAAATCTTAGTTTCGTAAACTGAAATTTGGAAAGCAGTCGCCAGACTAACAAAACGAATAATTGTGTGTTAGAAATATCGAGATTATTTAGTAAGCTGACGCTGGTAACTCCACATTCTTCAGCGTGTCCTTTGGCATACATTTGCAGATAACTAAGAGCGTCTTGATCTATTTATGTTTGCAGCGTGCAAGTCACGTCCTTGCACTCTGAGCTGCAAATTTGACTGTCAGATTTCACCATCTAAGTTTGACATGCATGAACATGAACTTTGTGGAACTTATAATTGCCAAAATATTGTCTGACGACGATAACAATGCGTTAGAGCTTAGTTAAACAGATGGTGGGTACTTTTATCTATTTGAGCTTGCCAAATCAGTCTCTAAAAATCATAGGACAAGCTCTAATCTGCATGCTGTTGTAATTTAGAGTCAGGTGTTCTTGGTGTAAGAAATGGCCCTGATGGTATGTTTTACTGACAAAGAACATAGCACTAAGTATATAATTAGAGAAACCAATATATATAGGTATATAAATAGGTTTTTAAACTTTCCTGTTGCATTTTTCACTATATAAAGACTAAAAAAAACGGGTTTTCATGTAAATTAAGGTAAAAACTGTTATTTTACCTGTATTTGCCCGACGTTTCGGCGACAATTGCATGTGCCGTGGTCACGAGCGGACTCACTACGCTCCGTGAGTCCGCTCGAAAACCCGTTTTTTTTTGTCTTTTTATCGACACATCCTGAAATGCCGGCATATCGTGACCCGTCCGGGCGGATCATGGTCAACCCACGACTTATGCAACAAACCCCTCACGACCATATCCTTAATGGGTTAGTCAGAGGCGCACTGATTGTTGCCGTCATGGTAGACAGAATATTTAGAAGCCCACATTTCGCCGAGGTAATTTGAACCAAGCCGTTTTATCACCTCTGACTAGGACGTAGACGACAGTTTCTAGATCGTCTATTTACTGCTTTTTGAAGCCTTTTAATCTACTAAAAGGCTATTAAATATTTTTCATGTTAAAACTGATGCAACAAAATTGCCTCCAATATCAGTAAAGTGGAACTCAGGTTCATGAATAAAATTAACTTTTTCTGTTACGTAAAATCCATTTTTATTTGGAGACGTGACAGATTGACCGGATTAATAAAATAGCAAAATAAAGAGCTCTCTGAAAAAATCTGATGAGTAAATGAGAATTTTTGTTTTGAAACGTTGACCGTAAAAAGTTACCAAGAAATTGAAGCAAGGTATTGTTTTATAATTTGTTGTCTTTGTGCAATAAAGAACCCGAAATTTAGTGATGTGTATTTCGGGCATCTCCGTGCTTCGGAAGGCACGTTAAGCAGTTGTTCCCGGTATACATCGCTAGATGTCAGTCGTTGAGCCTAGTCAGGCCTTAGGGCGTCTTGATAACATCTGACATTGGGGTTGCTCACTAACCTTACACCCCTCCAACAATCCGCACTGAGCCTGTCGGAGTATGGCTCATTCCACCTCATAGTTGAGGTGAGGCCTGTGCCCAGCAGTGGGACGTATATAGGCCGTTTATGTGTATGTGTGTGTGCAATAAAGTATAACTTATCTTATCTTGAAACTCTATGGTTTGAAAGCCAATATTATTCACCTTAATTATTTCCACTCATCGCTCACCGACGTCGATATTATTTTCCGTGGTTAATAACGATTCGTTTGCAGTTTCTAATTTCATAGTTACACATTCAGTGCATATTAAATGGGTCAATTAATTTCGCTCCGGATGAAGCAGGTTTAATTGATAACGCTGTGCAAACTTTGCTCACGTAACCTTTCCAGGATTTGCTTCTGTGAGTAAAAAATCGATCTGAAAGATGGAAAAATTACGATATTGTATACTTTTTTTTCTAACTTTCCTCATCCCACTTGTGGGCAAAGGTCTCTCCCAATCCTTTCCAAACATTTCGATCCCGTGGCAGGCTCTGCCATTCCTTCTCATGATGTCTCAATCCGAATGCACACAAGCAAATGGTCTCAAATCGTCACTCTGTGGGGGCCTACAGACGGTGTTTCCGTTGCAGGGGTAGGCCCTAGTATACTATAAGATTAAAAAATGTATAAAATAAAGTCGTGTTTGTTACAACACATAACTCTATAACTGCTGTACCGATTTTCGTGGTTTTGAATGTGATGTACATGTCTACGTCTCGAAATATAATAAAACTGTTGCAGGCTGTTGTTGTATGATTACAACTCAAGTTTATTTGTATTGTGTACCAAATAAACATTTTCCGAATGATACTTTAGCGACTGATTGAACAGAATTGAAAACATTATTTTGTTGATTAAGGTCTAAATCTTTGAAACCTCAAGTAGTTATGTTATTTTGGAATTAAGTACTTTTACTAAGCAATATTTTAATTGATGTTCTCTCATTTTTACAGGTAAGTTTCCAAGTCGT
Organism: Udea ferrugalis; assembly: GCA_950022985.1. Lineage (NCBI taxonomy): Eukaryota > Metazoa > Arthropoda > Insecta > Lepidoptera > Crambidae > Udea > Udea ferrugalis. The sequence continues at coordinate 13,778,418 of OX465525.1, forward strand.
CAGACTAGAAGGAAGTGCCGACCTTTTGGTGCTTTTTGGAGCCTGGGATGCAGGGTTCTGGGACAAAAATTCTGTAAGTAAGTAGCAATAACGGGTGAAACGCGTGAAAACATCACAGGTGGAATTAACAATAACTGAAGTTGCCACCTATGTTACGTACGTAAGTTCTGGTGATGGTTCACTGCACCCTCATATCCCAAAGTTGGATCTGTGCAATAGTATCCTAAAAGTTGGGAACACTTATAAATACTAAAACTATTCATTTCAGACGTAATTTGAACAGGCACTATCCCAAGATAGTTCAATAAATTATTTTGAATTTTAAAGCTCACCGAGTATTACCTATTTGTATGTAGCCTAGCTATAAAACTAGGTGAATTTATGGTCATTTCTATTTTAAGTGCAGTTTTTTATTGCACTTTTAATGGCGCCGTGTTTTCAGTTTAATATTTGTATAAAAGGTTTAGTTTAAAGTAAAAGCTTAACAAACTTTCTCATACGAATAATGGTTTAAGGAGATTAACTATTTGCTCTTCTCACTACCTAATTTAGTGTTATGTGGTAGAAATTTCATTCTAATAATTTTACTTGAATTATAAGTATACAAGAAAATATATGTATTTTGTATTTGTGCGCTTTCGTGTGGGTGTGTGAGACCCTCGTGGTCCAGTAGATAATTAATCACTCTGGCAAATCTGTTTCTGAACTCACTTTGAAAATGAACTTTGCGCTCGTTATTACAACTTGCAACTAACTCTCCGGTAGGTAATAGAAAACACCGATAAAAAACCTAAGCTATCCCAATAACGACAGTAGGCTGATCCCTTGTGACGTTGGTTTTGAGCTCAGTCGGTGAAAATTGGACTTCTTGATCTCCATGATGGCAACAGTCACTTGCCTCTCGACTACCCTTTTGTGAAATAGATGCCAGCGTATCTATTTTTATGTTTAGTGTGTAGATCCCTACCTCAAATGCATACATAACCGGCCTATATACGTCCCACTGCTGGGCACAGGCCTCACCTCAACTATGAGGTGGATTGAGCCATACTCTAACACGCGGGCTCAGTGTGGATTGTTGGAGGGGTGTAAGGTTAGTGAGCAACCTTAATGTCAGATGTTATCAAGCCACCCTAAGAACTCCGACTACACTTAACGACTGACATCACTCACTCACTGACTCAAATTCAGAAGCTTTACTTAATTTCGGGTTAAATGATCTTAGTATACCATCCCGAACATTTTTACATTTTATTTTACTCTCCTAGAATATTTCCCACGACCGATCACGCTACTCTATACGTTTAACGTTAATGTTCTCTATTTTCTTTCAATACAAAAAACTCGTACGTGCTCGCATCCGTTCATGCGTCCACTAGCTGTCTTGTCTTGTCTTCTCGGAAAGCCAATAAACAATGTTCAAACTAAGAAAAGTTTTACCTTTCAAGCGGTGAAAAATATTCCCTTGCGTCGAATGGTTTCTCGGGCAGACCACTGTTTGTTTTAAAGTGTAGTTTGTTTTGTTTTAAATTTGTTTTGTCACAAATACATTATTTTTTTAATCATGTTTGTCTTTGTCGGTTCCGTTTAAGAAATGATAGAAAAGGTAAGATATTTAACGAACGCAAAATAATTTGCGAAATTGGAGGTTGATGACATACTCGTAGCATTTTACTTATATTTGATTGAATTTAAATGAAATAGCATATCAGAGGTAACGCTTACGCTACCTTACGCTGACGTCATATTTCTAGCTTTTGACAGCAGTACCTACTAATGTGAACAAATGAACGTATTTCCATTACCAAGCTATTTTACTGTAGAACGTCCGATATATAAAAAAATCCAGAACGGTTTCGTAATAACGCACCTTAATTTCGGCAGCCATAATTCCTCCCAACAATTAATATTATCTTCACCCGCTTTGCCCAAGGGGCGAAAAATAACAGGCGGTAACAATAAAACTTATTGCATTATGTACCAATTGCGGAAATAGGGAAAAGGTTGTTTTTATAGCAAACGATTGTATAGCAGCTGCGAGTAATCAGAGGAGAGATAATGGTGAAGGGATAGTCGAAAGTATAAATGAGGATGGAATAGTATCTTAGTTTCGATACTATTGCTTTCCATAGTTAGTCAATTTCTTAGTTTTGTAGTTAGATAGTATTATAGTTGCAGGTCATCTGAGCCAAATGATAAGATAGCCAAAGAACAATCTAACATATAGTCGAGAGCAGACACAAACATGTAAGGATGCTAAAGTATTCTGTTTCGACATCAATGTAGCACTTGTCAGAATGTCATGTTTTGATAATAATAACCTTTATCTTTAATGGACGGCAGAAATGCTTCATTTATTTAAAATTAAATTCATGTATGTTTAACATTCTAAAAGATAGCTAAAAAAGCTTGCTAATTGACATACGTTTATTTGCTCACATCGATACTGCTGTCAACAGCTAGAATGTGACGTTGTCGTATCTTAAACCCACATGAACTTTCGTATTTCGATCTATTCAGAATATACAGCCAACATCGAAATTATGTGTAACAGAGTGGTCGAAAAGAAATTGACAAAATCAATTGTAATACTACAGCGACAGAAGAGTCTGTATTTTGAAGTGGCACTGAATCTCATTCAAATGAAACACAATTTTCATTCTGTAGTGATATGGTTGCTTTTATTAATGCCTCAGACATATTTTTTCATCAGGTTGATGCTGACTGCACGTACAGTTTCAGTCATAACATCGAAAATAATCTACTGATCCTTCTTGCGAGATATATTTACGAATGTGTTTATTATTGCCAATGAGATTTTATGTAATACATACCTTCCAAACCCTATAAAATATCATCGGTAAACCCAAGCTTAGAGCATTCGAGTATTATATCAATGAAAACGTAGTAGATACTTAGGTATGTAACAGGCGTACGCGATCGAATTCAGTAATATCGAGCTCCGAAGCTCACCCCCTTATTCATAAAAACTAAAACAGCGCTAAGCAAGCCTTCAACTACACGTTATCTATTGTATCGCTTTGTCTCTTTCATATTTGTCACTGCCGCCATTTACGAGCAAGTAACAGAACTCGTCAATTGCTTAAACTATGCTTTAGTGTCGCGTTTTTTGTTATGAATAAGGGGGTCAGTGGTTAGGTACTCTGGCTGATCTGGTAAAGACCTGTGGTACTGAGTTCAAATCTGACTGGAACACTTTCTTTGTATTCATTGATACAACTTGCTTACTCTCTGGTTACAGGAATACCGATATAAATTCAAGCACTCCGTCAAACAGAGATAGGATTTGACCTTACCATGTTGAGTTTGAATTCGCTGGGCGGAATGTGAGCTTCTAAATGTTCCGTTTACCCCAGAGACAGCAGTCGGTGTGCTTCTGACTACCAGGTCTGGGATTTAGTCTAGGGACTATGTTAATTCAGTGATTAATTATTTATATCAACCTTAGTAGTTAGGGATTGTTACAAATCATCATAGCCCCTGTCGGATAGGCACTGCTTTTCTTAGTAAAGATATCAATTAATTTGATAACACACCATAAATGGCTTCGGCGTCTTTTACGACAACCTCCTTTGAACCGCGAGCTGCGAGTTGAGGGTACCGTAAAACGGGGTTAATCACAATAGCGGGGTTAATCACAACACTTTGATGGAAAAAATATATTAAAAACAACCTTATTTTATCATGTTTAATAATAAAACGTGGCGTTGTTTTTTTCAAATGAATTCTAATTTTTCAAAGTTGGTGCTGTTTTCTTCTCACAATGCAACGTTCTATATTTTTCTTCCATAAAAGCGTTGTGATACACCCCGCAGTTGTGATTCACCCCGTTTTACCGGTATAGTAACTGCAAGCGCGCTGACATCTCACCGTTAGCTTGCCGTAGGCTTTCTCATATTTATACTGCAAAACATATTGTAACACTCACAACTTGATGCTCAGTTTTGAATGACAAAATAATTGCTGGGTCGGAGCCGCCGCCGGAGAAGTGTGCTATTCCTAACTATTTTTAAAAAGACAAACAGTTGAAAAGAGTAACTGCTGAGTTTCTTGCCGGTTCTTCTCAGTACAGAAACAACTTTCCGATCCGGTGGTAGCGTCACATTTATTTAACAACAGTATATTTACTGTTTACATTCAATATTATGGTATTCATGTCTATTATTAAGTAAGTTTTGTTTGTTAATTAGGTTTGACGATGTGAAAGAACTTTGTAACAGGTCTATTGAAATAAAGTTATTTTGATTTTCTTTATGTGATTCATGAGCTTGAGGCCTCAGGGCCTCTTAAAATGAGAGCCTCTTAGAGTTAGTTTTTTCGTCAATAGCACCCACGTGAATAATTTCAAAGCGACAAAGTTAGACTACCATCTGGCAAGAAAAGTAAGTTCTCACCTTCATAGATTCTCTAGCGTCCCTGTTTCTTTTTTACTACACTGCATAATAATTAAGTTAATGACCTGTGAAGGAGTATATTACAAAGTTAGGAACGTAGATAGTCTTTATATTACTCCTCTCAGACATTATACGTAGTTTTATACTGTAAAGTGCTGTAAAAAAGTTATAAGTCTATGTAAAGGGACTTTTTAATCTCAATGGGGAAGAAAAAGTTTCTTTAATTTGCAAAACTTACTTTCTGCTCCATTAGCCAGCGTTCATAATTGAATGCAGTTATATTTTTCCACGTTCAGAAATTAGAAGGAAGTAAATGAAGAAAAATACACATAGGTTATGGAAGAAAGAAAGGTTAAACTAGTATTTATTGAGAATACTTGAATAGATGTTGTGAAACTAAGTAGTAGGTACTTATTTTTCATAAGCTCTCCAACAGATTTTACTCAGATTGAGAAAAAACACTAAACACCGGGTACAAAAATGCAACAAAAAAGTTTCAAAACCTATCAATTATTTATTTGTACTTAATCACCTATTTGAAAAAAAATACAAGTAGTGGACTTAATGCCAAGAGGCATTCTCCACTCTGTCATAGTAATTTCTTCTATTATATTATATTTCTTGTATATTTATGTTATTTTAAAATGCGTCTTCTACACAACATGGATATTTTGGCCACTCATAAAGGTCAAATAGTTCTGATGAATACCGATTGAAATTACTGATTGGTTCCATTTCTATTCTAACAATCTACAATAACTTTTCCAATGCATCGAAACGATGAAGTTATTAAAAATGATGTTGCGTTTCTCGTAGTAGCCGCCTGCTACAATTGGGTCCATATTGGGATGCATAAAATAAAAAGGCATATCTTAAGTCTGCATAACGTTTTTTGGCATACTCTTCGGTTCGCATAACGTTCATTTAGAATAAATCATAAGGCATACTTTTTTCCCGCATAACTTCTTTTATAATAATGATATATTAGCATCAAAGGTTTATGCATAATTGTTTTTAGAATAACGATTACTTAGCATATCATTCATTGGCATCTCACCCTATGGCATACAAATTTCAAGTCATACAATACCATAATATTATCACCATTTAAAAAACACTTAATCAAAATTTTAAATAAATATTATTCTCTTCGTTGTCATGAAATATTTTTATTTCGAAAATATCATGCAAGCAAGCATGCAAATGTATAGTGAGCAACCAAGCAAGCATTCTGCAAGCAGGCATGCATTCATGCAAGCAAGCAAGCGTGCATACATGCAAGCAAGCAGCATGCAGGGATGCAGCAGGCATTTTATTTTAGGGTTTGCAAAAAAATAACTAACCCTCGAAGGTTAATGCGTGAGCGCAGCTCACGCCTTAACCTTCGAACCTATCACGGCCATGTTGGATCCGCCCTCGCCATTCACCATGTAAACAAGCATGCAGCATGCAAGCAAGCATGCAGCGTGCAGGCAAGCAGCATGCAGGGATGCAGCAGGCATTTTATTTTAGGGTTTGAAAAAAAAATAACTAACCCTTGAAGGTTAAGGCGTGAGCTGCGCTCACGCCTTAACCTTCGAACCTATCACGGCCATGTCGGGTCCGCCCTCGCCATTCACCATGTAAACAAGCATGCAACATGCATGCAAGCATGCAGCGTGCAGGCAAGCACCCAGCATGCAGGCAAGCAATCAGCATGCAGGGCTGCAGCAGGCATTTTATTTTAGGGTTTGAAAAACTATCACGCACGCTACAGCCACGCTTCGCTTTGCTCCCGCCTTAAACCTTCTAACCTAATCTAGCCGAGTCGGTTTCGCCCCAACTCTATTGTTGGGCAGACGAGTAGAAATATGCGTTTTGTATTTTATGAATTCATCTATTATGCGTTTCTTATATTATGATAAAGTAAAGTTATACGTTTATCAATTATGCTCTTCACATTTATGCTTATTTAAATTATGATAAATACAATTATAGCAAATTATATTTATGCCAATGAAACCATTATGCGTTTATAATACTCTGCTTATCATAATTTATGCGAAAAAACTTGATGCCAAAACATTTATGCCAAACTACATTATGACGAAAGAGTTTATGCGACCGAAAGGGCTCCCGCTACAATTACCAACTACGAGAGGCTTAAAGTCGTAGCTCGTAGCGCAACGTTCCGGCTAAGCTGTAGCCATCGCTACGAAATCTATATTTCAAGTCGTGTTCTGTTTGTCGTAAGCATTATTTTACAATAACATATACAGTGTGTCTGGTCACCGATGTCCGACCCGTTAAGGTGAAGTAATATGATCTATTTTATGAATAAATCCACCATAATTAAGCACTTTGCCCCAGTTGTTTTAAAATGGCCGCCATTTTAATTTTTTTTTCTCGGGAGTACGGGTGGGTTAGTTTAGTTTGCAATATCTGCCGATTTAGAGGTCCTACAGTCACAAAAGTGGTATCGTTAGACAGCTACAAAAGTAGGCAATAAGCTGACAAAAAAGCATTTTTTCATAACTCCCTTAAAATACCTCAAAAAAATGTTTGAAGTTGAAAATTGTGATAGAATTTGTTAGTTTTTTTTACATTTTTTTTTTCAGAAAAACTAAACTGTCAACATACATTTATTTTTAACTTTTTGGATACCCAAAGACATCACCTAAACACTGAAGCAAAAATCAAAGTTCCAAGTAAAATAGTTTAGAAGTTGTGACAAATTGAATATCACCCTGTCATCAGAAACCCTTTGAAACGCAGGTAAAATTTACCTGAAATAAATAAAAAAAATTTAAAAAAATAATAATTAAAAGTGCTTAATTATGGTGGATTTATTCATAAAATAGATCATATTACTTCACCTTAACGGGTCGGACATCGGTGACCAGACACACTGTATAAACTTACACCTCAAATCACTGGCGGCTAGCTTTATACCAATATAACTAGCTTCTGGCCGCCGGCCTACGGCCGACTCGCGGCCATAAGCTAGGTCTGCGACGCTGGCCGCTCCGGGGCTTCGCCCCTCCCGCGGCTGCGAGGCCCCCGGGGGCCTCGCCGCAGCTCGGCCTTCGGCCTCGCAGTTGTTGGTTATGGGGTTGATGTTACGCGAATGGCGCTCTCGTTCTTTCCTGGGAGGAAGGTGTTTTAGCAGAAAAATCCTAGTGCGGGGTTGGCCGCTCCGGGCTTCGCCCTCCCCGGCCGCGAGGCCCTAGGGGGCCTCGCCGCAGCTCGGCCTTCGGCCTCGCAGTTGCTTGTAGTTGGGTTCACTGTGCCGGAACAAAGCTCTCGTCCTTTTCTGGGTGGTTGTTGTTTTAGCAAAAGAATCCTAGTGCGGACGCTCAGCCTACGGCTTCGCGAAGTTACTTGAGGGTCGATGATGGACGCTCCGGGCTTCGCCCTACGCGGAGCTCGGCCTGCGGCCTCGCTGGGGGTTGGAAACCAACGCTTCGGGCTGCGCCCTACGCGTAGTTCGGCCTTCGGCCTCACACTCGGAGCTCGGCCTCCGGCCTCGCCTTTTAATAACTGAGGCAATTAACTTTGAGCTACACCGTGTGCGGGCGCTCAGCCTACGGCTTCGCGAAGTTAGTTGGGCCGTCATGGGGGACGCTCCGGGCTTCGCCCTACGTGGAGTTCGGCCTTCGGCCTCACATTCGAAGCTCGGCCTGCGGCCTCGCAAATTTTTCATTGTTTCCGTGAAGATTCACAAGAATTTTTTATACAAAAAAGCACTTTCAGTGATTCTCAGTACATTTAGTATGGGATGTCTTAGTATGGCAGGCAAAAAGTTCAATGTCCTTAATTCGTACTGCAAGGGGGTAAACTACCCTAAAATGGGTCAAATCGTTATAAGTGGATAGTTTTGAACAGGATGACATACTTTTTTTTTTAAAACAAAGCAATTTTGTTTTTTGGGTAAATCTCAGAATTTACCCTGAAAATGGGGTAAACTTTTTCACCATACTGTAGACCATACTAAACCTTACAAAAAACCCAAGTAACATTTTCCTGTAAAATGACGACAACTACCTGAAAAAACAGTTTTAGCGAAATTTTAAATTAACATATTTTGAATTGGCCGCCAGTGTACCTGCCATGTAAAATTCTATACATTTTACACTTTTGGTGCAATCTCAGTTATATTGCACGAAAAACGGTATCATTAGTTTTTTTCTATCTTGCTCACAACTCCCCCAAGAGACCTTCAAAGTGACCCCTTCCAAAAAAAAGTTTTAATTCTCATTTCCAGTGTTGCCAGTTGATTTTGATAAAAATGGTGAAATGTCATTCTAATGGCTGCATTCAACCAGCTTTGAGCATTTTTATTGCTGAAATGTCTTTATTTCTATTTTCGACTTTTTCGGGCCATTTCTCAAAAACTACTAAAGCTACCAAAAATATTTTGTTACCTGGCAACCCGCAAACACGAGCTTCACGATTGGCTAGTACATAGCGTTACTCTTAAAAATTGTCAACACAGAAAAAAACTCAAAAAATAAATTAAAAATCGCAAACTTTTCACAAAATGGCCGCCAGCTCGTCCGCCATCTTGATTTTCCAAAATCCCGTATTTTTCCCATAATCTGGACTATATGTGGCAACACTTGGCGTTTTTACTCTTTTTCTACCATATGCGGAAGTGTCCGTCACTAACTTTAAAGACACCCATGTTGAAAATTTTATTTTCTACCATAGTTCCCAGTGTTGCCAGTTGATTTTTACAAAAATACTAAAAGGTCATTAGGGACCTAGGTTGCCATCAAACTGCATTCAAGTTTTTTTGACAGCTGTCATATTTCTCATTTCGACTTTCCCGGGCCCTATCCCAAAAACTACCATGAATTTGGTAGAAATTCACATTCCTGGCAACACTCGAATAAATTACCCACAATCGGTGCATACTTTGAAAAACGTTCAAGTGTTGCCATCTACCGGAAAAATCACTTCAAAAATGGTCGATTTCGCTCATCGGAACAAAATGGCCGCCAGCGCCGCCGCCATCTTGGATTTTTATAATCTGTGGATGAGGATGTCGAGTAGACTATACAAGCAACACTTCAGAGGAAAAATTTTGAAAATCGAACATAAACTCACTTCACTATGGCAACGCAAAAACCACTCTAAAACCCGTTTTTCAATCCAAGATGGCGGCGAAACAGTATTTTTTTTTTCCAAAATATTTTTTCAAGATACTCAATTTTAATATGGCAACACCCAGTAAAAAAAGAAAAAATTCAGCGCCTCAAACAAAAAAGTTGATGTCTCAAAAACAGCCGCCATTTTGTTTTTTTAAAAAAAAAACTAAAAAACCTGCGTTGATAAAAATAACAAAAATTCTCAAAAAGTGAAAATCACCCTAAAACACCTCCAAATAACTGAAAAACACCCCTGATCAGTCAGTCAGTCAGTCAGTCAGTGGTAATCGAGCTTTATATATTATAGATTACTGATAAAATATTAAAGGCGGTCTCACTTATTCCGAATTGAAATACAAAACACCAGATAGAGAGAGAAAGTGTGTAGATATCAGTCCACTGATATAGGTAATCTGCCATTTCTGGTTCAGTTCCAGTTATAACGCAATATGTATCCAGACTTTTAAGATTATGCGTACGGTCAGTGGAATGACATGAAATGGCTACCCCCGTAATTCCTCCTCCCTCTTTTACAAAGAACTGTCATGTAGCAAGAGCAGGACATAAAACGGAAATGAGTAGTCTGACGTGCCGTCGACTGTAGATTAGTTTCTCATCATACATTTTGTAATGAGGAAAATAAATGTTTTCTTCCAAGGATGCAAACATGTAAATATTTATGTTCATTATAACCACAAGCTTATGAAAATATGTTGCAAACGTGTTGAAGTAGAAACGTTTTCATAATATATTTCTAAGTTGCTTTTGTTTTCAAGGAACAACATCAAGGAGATATAAACCGAACTACATATTTAAGCTTTGTAGCGCAAGCTCAGTCGGCCAAGAGCGACTGTAAGCGAACTTTCGGAAGCTTTCTTTCAGTCGGCAACTGAACGATGCGCGAGGCGCCCGTGCCGCCACTTCGCGGAAAAGTTGTGGAAGCTACGAACTTTGAGAACTACTGAAAATTAATACAACTCACGAAATAACTGTTTTAACAAGAAGTTTACATTCAATTTAACGTTAAATAACTTCACTGTGGCTGATATTATTGTGATGCAGTTTTTGTTTGATTTTAACAAATAAAAGTGCGATGGATTCTGACTCAACTATGCTGTTCCTAGTGATGGATGATTTGAAAAATAAATGAAGCTACCAATATGCTTTGCTATGTAAGTCATATTTACGATGGATAAAAAATGCAGATAAACTGTTTGAGGCGTTTTTGCCAAGGTTTAACCTTTGTTCAAAATGTTGTGATATTTTAAGTAAGGTTTTTGATCACTTTATTACACATCATTTTGATGCTGACTGTTCGATTATCTCATTTTAAACCATAGAACATAACTGTACTTCAATTGGTCGAGTATTAGTTAATTAAAATAGCTTGCATACCTACGTATTGCTAACACCTTCGCTAAGGTATTGGTCATTAGATTAAACTAGTTTATAGTGTTTAATTACGGCTATAGATAATTACAATAACACAGTCATTAATGTCGTGTCTGTAATGAATTTGTCATGTCTTAATAAAAGCCCATAGATCAAGTGTATTATAAAGTGACCGTTGTGGACGGCCAGCTTCTACCAAAAATCTAACCTTGCATGTGCATTCTTAAAATCTTCTACTCCAACCAACAGCTGATAAATTAGCTTGAATATATATTGACTCTCTCTATTGTCCTTACCCCAGTGGTTAAGGACTGACTGAAAGCCTCTTTCGTTCCGTTTGCCGCAAAAATGTTTTGTGTTCATTATTTTATTACAACTAGCAGATAACTAACAGTAACGACAAAAACCAAAGCAACTCAAACGGCTCGCTTTTCCCACGTTAAGTTTTAAGTGGCCTTCTTAATTTTCCGTTAACTTTACATTTTGACAGTTGCCAGTGTCATTAGAAATTTAACTCTGTGCAATGATGAAAGGGTTCAAGTCTCTTCACTTCTGTGCCTGACAGAACAGGCTCAGAAGTCAAGCCACAGCTCATGAATCGTATTTCTATCAGATTGAAGTATAATTTCCAATGACACTACCAGCTGTCAAAGTGTATTTCTTAGATTACTAGGACTGTACACTACTGATTAGGGATTACCTTAGAGTAATTACATTGAATTTAAAGTATTCTGAGATATAAATACGTAATTACCCCACTTACAACGATGTGGAGATTAATTTCACCATGTGCTTGAATGCTTATTTAGAAGATAAATTAATATTTCAGTATCCTCATCCCAAATTTGGGACGCGGATGGAATTTGAGATTGTAATTACAGCTGTGGTTATGGAATAAATGAAACACGATGTAACCACAAACAATTAATATTTATCATTTTACTTGGCACGCCTTGTACAGTCGCATAAAGATATTTAGTAGCAAACAAGGTGAACAAATACTTATGAACAGTTCAAAATGTCAATAAGGTTGATTCAATAAATTGACCATTAATTTCTCAACATTCAATTTCAATTCAATTCAATTTCAAGTTAAACCATTGCCTACTGACAGTGGTTGGCAAAACCCGCATGCTCGCTGTATTTAAGATTTTATGTTTGTACCTTTTTTTGCAAATAAATTATTCATTCATTCAATATTTATTTAATATCTAACCATGTGGCGTGTCATAGTGTCCACCAAGTTCTCCACCATCGCCCTCATCTGGATCGTCTTCGGAATCATGTCACCCGTCATCGGGTGGTCTACGAGCGGCTGCTCCTCGGGTAGCCAGCCTTAATATTTTCAACCTGAGCGAGGACACCACTACCGAGGATGTTATCCGCCACGTCCAAACCAAATTGCATCTTCCGGTACTGGGCTGCGAAAAGCTCGTCGTTACACGCGGAAAATATTCGTCGTTTCGCCTGGATGTGTCAGCCGAGAAGCAGAAGATTGCCAGAAGCGTCAATAACTGGCCAGACGGAGTGTCCGTCCGTGTGTTCAATGCTGTGCGTCCAAAAAACTCCGAGGCACCACGCTCCACGGCGAAAATAAGGTGTACAATGAGTTCGTAGTTATTCATCAGAACGTACGATCGGTCTGCGGCAAAACATCATTGCTGAATCTCCTGAGCAATGATGAAAACCCTGATATTTTAGTATTAAGTGAAATTTGGTGCCGCAAAGTTGAATTGAGCCGAGTGAGGTTATGTGGCTACGCGCTCGCGAATTGCTACTGTCGCACGCGCATCGCTCACGGCGGCGTTGCAATATACATACGCGACGGTATAAAATATAGGCAGCGTAATGACCTCCAAGCCATCTCGGTTCAATATCACTGCGAATTTACAGCCATAGAAGTTTGTAATAGTAAATTGATAATAATTGGTTTATATAGAACTGGAAAAGGTGATTTTAATGTGTACTTAGAGAATTTAGAATTATTATTATGTAAACTTGCTGACGAAAATAAAAGGTTTCTCATTGTGGGCGACCATAACGTGGATTACCTGTCTGACGACAGTTGTAGGCGGCGTGTTGATGACGTGATCGGTAGTTATGGCTGTTGTAATATAGTTACGTTCCCAACCCGTGTGACGGCCGACTCGGCTACTTCTATTGACTGCGGCATAGCAAACCATTCCCGTGACTACGTTACCGTATCAGCGATAGATACCTACATCAGTGACCACGGTGCACAACGGTTTAGCTTCATGTTGGAGCATGCCAACACAACTAAAGTTAACAATTTCGTAGAACGCCGTTTATTCCATGACCATTCAATTCATTCATTCTATCTTGACATTTGCAATTACGATTTTAATTTTATTTACAATAATAATCTTGACATAAATTATAAATTTACTAAACTTTTCAATATATTGACATCTTTCATCGACATCCACTTTCCTATTAAAAGAATTAAATCAAGTAGTAAAAAACCTGTTGCATGGGCAACGGATAAATTATTAGAGTACATTCGACGACACAACGATTTTCACGAAATAAGACGACAATACCCAAACGAACCTATTATATCTGATTGCATAGATCACTATTCGAAACTCATTCAGTCCGAAACACTGCGGGCTCGGCAAGCGCACATTGAAAATAGGCTCGCCGATAGTAAAAACCCGAATAAAGAAATTTGGAACATTGTGAATGAAGAAATAGGCACAAAACCAAAGTCTAAGGATATTCAGCTTTCGGATCAAGGGTCGAATGTTGATATACCTATCAATGAGGTACCAAATGTCTTTAATTCCCATTTTATAAACGTTGCGTCAAATTACATGATACAGAGCGATAAGACGGCGTCAACAAAATATCTGCGTAAACATCTGTGCGGTTCGGATGTTTCTGAATTTAGACTGCCCATAGTAACCCGTGACTGCTTAGATAGCGAGCTTAAGTCAATTTTTAAGACACGCACAATAGTAGATATTTATGACATCTCCGTTGACATTATTTTAATTATTTGGCCAATTATTTCTGACGTATTAGTAAATTTGATTAATGAGATGTTTGAGGTTGGACTGTATCCCGATGTACTAAAGAGTGTCCGCGTCTCTCCAGTTTTTAAGGGCAAGGGTGACAAATCTGACGTAGGCAATTACCGGCCAATAACGATAGTCCCGACACTTTCTAAATTGGTCGAGTCCATCTTGTCATCACGTCTCATGCACCACCTTGAAACAAATGACCTACTGACAGATAGGCAGTTTGCGTATAGGCGAAACATGTCAACCACCGCAGCAGCACACAAAATCTTTGACTGTATAGTGACCAGCCTTGATGAGCGGCTGAAGGTGGCCGGTATACTGTGTGACTTATCCAAGGCTTTTGACGTCATCAACCATGATCTTTTATTAAATAAGCTGCAACATTATGGCATAGTAGACTTGGCTCACAAACTGGTTGCATCATTTTTGTCCGGCCGAAGGCAGGTAGTGCGCATATCAGCAAATGGCAGGTATTTAAAATCGGACACTGGTTTCGTTAGTGTGGGCATTCCACAAGGATCGGCGCTTGGGAATACCATGTTCCTTATTTTTATAAATGACCTTCCGTCCTCCATAACGACCGGCCTGTCTGTGCTGTTTGCTGATGATACAACTGTGGTAGTCACTGCTAGAACGTATCAACAACTCAGTATGAAAATCAAGGAGGCATTTGATCAGGTGCAGGAATGGTTCTCCGCAAATGGGCTATTGTTAAACGTCGCTAAGTCGAATGTCATGGTGTTTTCAGGCAGAAACATTACACTACCTGCGTGCTTGGTGGGAGGCCCAATGCCATTGTGTTTTGAGAGTAAATTCCTTGGGTTTACACTCGACTCAAATCTGAACTGGAAGTGCCATGTAGACAGAATGTGTGATGGGCTGAGTGGTGCGGTCTTTGCGATGCGAAAACTGAGGCCGCTAGTCTCAGTTGACGCGCTAAGGCAGGTTTATTTTGCCCACTTTCATTCTTTGATGTCCTATGGGACACTACTTTGGGGAAACTCAACTGATGCCAACAGAGTTCTGATTCTACAAAAGCGTGCGTTACGAACTCTGTTGGGGGTGAAACCTCGGCATTCATGTAGAGATTTATTTGTGACGCATCGCATAATGACCCACTATTCAGTCTATCTATTTGAAATTTTAATATATGTCAGGACAAATTTACCAAAATTTAAATGTATGGATAGTAATAAACGGAGCCATCTTGCAGGCCGTCTTAGATCAGTTCCTCGTCGCATGGCACTTTCGGAGAGGAATCCACGTGTCATTGGGCCTACTTACTATGAAAAGCTGCCCGCCAAGCTAAAAAGCGAACCGTCAGACGAGGTATTTAGGAGCAAGCTGAGAAACCTTTTATTGGAAAATCCATTTTATTCAACAACCGAGTTTATAAACCTTGACATGAAAAATGATTAATTAATTTTATTGTAACCCATTGACATTGTTTATTTTGATTTTATTTGTGACTTTTTATTGATCTATTCTTTTATTTTATTGTAATTTTATTCGACTTAATTTTGATTCCAATCAGTTTAATTTTAATTTTATTGTATTTTTATTGTAATTCCACTTCTCTGACGATCTCAATTTGAATGACCTATATTTTGACATCTGATGTAATTTGTAGTGAACTTTAATTTGAGAAATAAATTATCTAATCTAATCTAAACTGTATGTAGCTAAAATATTTTGCATAATATATTTGAACACTCTGAGGGATGGTTGTAATACTGACTGTACATTTCTGTTTCGTTTAACTGTGGTTTTGATAGAATTTTCTGATTTTATTTATGAAATAAACGTACGAAAGTGGTTTTTGTTTTTTACTATCATTGTATACAAATACCCAACAATTTCTTCATAAAAAATATCAGGTTACTACAGCTCGAGAGTCGTACTTAAATATATCAATTAAGGAGATGCAACATCAATTGCTTTACTCTGAAGATACATTGAGGTACCTACTTGTTGTGCAATGAAGAATAAATTCAATTTTAACTAGCGTCGGTAACCCTGGTATGGCTGTAACACGGGAAAGTTGCTTACTTTAAAGTGTGATACTGAACAAACAGTTTTAACATCACGTAAAAACTGCATGTCTATTTGTTTGAAAGTAGTTAAATGTGTACTTGATGTAACAGAAGGTCCAACTTCGAGAAAGAGGTCAATTGACAATGCTGACTCTGCTAGTTCGAGATACCTACTGCGCTACATTTTCTCGTCCAAAATACCTTAGTTCCCCCTACAGAAGACGTCTACAACTGATAAGAATCTGAAGCGTAATATCTTTCTACTGGTAAAAGAGGGTCATGCGAAAGTTAAAGCTCACCCAATAGTTCCAAACATACTTAAAATCTAATTAAAATTGCACAGTTTCGTTCTTACTCTAATAGACCTGCATTTCACCTCGACCTTAGGTATTCAGATGTAGATAAGGTTAATAAGACAAACTCATTTGGTAGACACTCTTTAACTAGAACATGATTAGGATTTCTTATTACTTTAGTTTAACTTGTAATTCAAGTACGTGTTTAAATATTCCCCTCATTTATAAACTACCATCAGCACAGAGTACGTGCCGGCCAACGTATAAAAAGCGTCGCCAAGCAATTGTATATAACGCAGTGGGTGACGCAAATCCCTTTTTAGAAATTTTCTACTGGCCTTTGTTACACTTTCTAGAATTCAATGTTTAGAATAGAAAAATGTTTATTTGATACCGTAAAAGTCGGAATAATACAAAACAAAATTACACTTAACATAATAGAACACAAAAAGGAAGAAGAAAAACTCAGAGATGCATTGTTCAACAGAAATCGTCCTGTGGATGCACGGACTTTCGGATGGTAGCAATGTTGAAACATTTTGTTTAGTGACGCAAATGTCAGTAAGGTGAATAAAAAACACTCGTACACTCCTTGACCAGAATATCCTTTTCAGATTTCGTGACAATATTAAAATTAAGAGAGAAGCAAATGACATCATCTCAATTCTACCGCCAAAACGGGGCGATTATCAATTGTTTCTCTGTTTTAACAAATCCATTTACTCTCGTATTGGTAACTAATTTAACTTACGTTCAGTTTTACTAGCATCTCAAGTACGTGTGTTAAATATTCCCTAAATTAATAAATGACCATCAGACTCAAGGGTACGCGCCGGGCGGCCAACGTATAAAAAGCGTCCCCAAGCAATTGTAACGGGCGCGGCGGGTGACACGTACCCGTTTTAGAAAATTTCTGCCGGCCTTTGTTCCACTTTCTAGTTTTGAATGTTTATAATATAAAAATATATGATACCTACAAGTTGGAATAATACAAAATAAATGTACATTATTAAACACAAAAAGAAAAACGACAAAAAGTCGGATGTGCATTGTTCAACCTAAATCGCCCTGCGAATGCACGGACTTGCGGATGGTAGTAAGACTAATGGTCAAACATCTCGTAGTAGCAAATGTAGTTATGACATCATCTCAATTTAACTACAAAAACTACTTTTTTTTCTCACAAAACCCATTTACTATAGTGTAAGAAATTTAACTTAGATTTAGTTTTACTAACATCTTAAGTATGTGTGTAAAATATTCCTTAAATTAATAAATTATCAGGGTACGTGCCGGCCGGCCAACGTATGAAAACCGTCCCCAAGCAATTGTAACGGGCGCGGCGGGTGACACGTACCCGTTTTAGAAAATTTCTGCCGGCCTTTGTTCGACATTCTAGGGTTGAATGTTTATAATATAAAAATATATGATACCTACAAGTTGGAATAATACAAAATAAATGTACATTATTAAACACAAAAAGAAAAACGACAAAAAGTCGGATGTGCATTGTTCAACCTAAATCGCCCTGCGAATGCACGGACTTGCGGATGGTAGTAAGACTAATGGTCAAACATCTCGTAGTAGCAAATGTAGTTATGACATCATCTCAATTTAACTACAAAAACTACTTTTTTTTCTCACAAAACCCATTTACTATAGTGTAAGAAATTTAACTTAGATTTAGTTTTACTAACATCTTAAGTATGTGTGTAAAATATTCCTTAAATTAATAAATTATCAGGGTACGTGCCGGCCGGCCAACGTATGAAAACCGTCCCCAAGCAATTGTAACGGGCGCGGCGGGTGACACGTACCCGTTTTAGAAAATTTCTGCCGGCCTTTGTTCGACATTCTAGGGTTGAATGTTTAGATACATTGTTTAGCGTTTTGGGTTGGATATAAAACAGGAATACTTTACTTTTGATGCCAATTGTTTTGCTATTCGTGTGTATCTGGCGAACAATAAACGTATGTTGTCAGTGCTTTGTTTATAAGTTAAGAAAATAAAATGGTGTTGGTTGCCTATGAGATTGTTAAATGTTAATAGTACAGCTTTTGCTTGTGCTTGATTTTTATTTAATTATTATTCTTATAAGTACCTGTTTCTAAGATGGTATTTCTTTTAAATTTCACGATGAATGCCATTGTATAAAACTTGAGACCAGAATTTATGAGTAAAGGATTTAATAAAAAAATTGGTGTGGCCTCCCGGTGTCTTAGATGACGAGACACTTTATATCGTCGTCATTAATTTCATTGCGTTTTTGTGCTCATTGAAGTTTACTTTCTTTCTTATTTTATACAAAAATATACTATAATTTTGAATAGTAATAGGTTGTTGTTTAATCCATGGTAAACTAATAGTTCTGGATTGATATATTAATGTACGGAGGCGTTCTCATCAACCTTCACAGGAACACCTCATACTGCTGACATAAGACCCATTTTGCAACGGTTCTGAAACGCGTCTTTTCTTGCCCTAAATAATTTCATAGGTATCTTCCAAAAAGTAGGTAATCAAAATAGCATAGACTACAAGAGACCTTAGTTGTCCCAGAGCATTATTGAGGCGGGGTACCTGATTTTTTGTAATTAAATTTGTTCTGGGTTGGGGGATGCTCCTGGATTTCCCAAGGGCGCGACTGAGCCCTCAGCGTTGTGGTCTCTCGTACCTGAGTATAAAGGCATCGCTATTACACAGTCATGCTTTTGACACAATTTTACAAGGCCTTTTTATAATAAGTTGAGTATGAAATTTTGTTTATAATGAATACCTAAGCTCACGACTATATTCCAAACGGGGTAGTCAGCGGTGTGCCGCTAAAACGTTGTGCGTTTTTAGCTATCATGGTGAACGGAACATTCAGAAGCCCACATTGGGCCTAGTGATGATTTGCGGATCTTCAAAAAAACTTGTTTTTTTAGTTAATTATTTGTTAGCGTGGTTCTGGATCTCACTTGAAAAGGCTCATAAAATCAAAAATATATCTTCTGTCAAAGTTCAAGAAGATGCAACTAACTGCTATCCAAAGATTGAAGATTAATTCTGACAATGCATACCCAAATCTTACACTTATAGCTATAAAAGTGTATGCGTCGCTGAACATCCACAGTATGATGGGCCCAAAATGATTTATAATTTCGGTTTATGTTACTACCTGGCCGGGTGCCACATCTTAACTGCTACATAAACGGCAGATGATATAATAGCCTGCGAATACTGTCTCCAGTTGGTGTCCAAGGCTGTAATTGCTTTTGATAAAAATGTTTTAATGTATTAATAAACATTTTCTTTAGTTTCCTTACGATTCTTTTGCCCATTTCATGAGTCCTAAAGAAAAAAATTAATACAAAGAGGAGAAGCAGTTAAACGTTCAAAAGACGTTATAATACAGTTTATATCGCTTTCTACATATGAGTAAGGTAGGGCGAATAGGCGTAAGCATACATGCATAGGTGTGTAGGCTCATTGTCTTATTGCTATGATACTCTCGACATGTCACTGACTGTACCCAAAAAATGTCTAAACAAACTCCAACAAAATACTACCAGCGAGCGCTGCCACAAATGTGCTGACTCTTGATGACCTAGTACAGGGTCGGGCGAGGTGTTTTCAAAGTTTTTCGAAGCATATAGTATGTTCGCGTTAAGAATGCAGTATTTTTTTCATTTAATTCCGTTAAACGGAGAAAAACTCAGATACAAAACCGTTTCGTTTGAAAGAAAGCGTTCAACTGGGCACTGTGAACTTGGCTTTCTGATTAGGAACTATTTAATTGGTTACGGGGCGTGCTAGGTCGAAGGACAAGAATTAAATCACTGCATTCTTAACGCGGACGGACTATAGTCTGGGGTCGGTGACGCCAACCCTTAGGTATTGGGCGAGCTCGGCCGTTTACCTCAAACCCATAAATTATTGGAATAACTTTGTTTCACTTATGAAGGCCTTTACTTAGCAGATGTATTGTATGTAAAAGCATATAACTACTATTATGTAGTGGTATTTGCTCTGTAAAGAAAACTAATTTCGCCCTTGCCAACATAAACGTCGAATAACTCCATTAAGCTATATACACATGTTACATTATGTTTTGCCAACGGAAAACCAATCTAATTACCGTAAGTAAATCAATATTAATCAAGTTATTGCATTAGCTATTTCACCCCTAACGTTGTATCAGATTGTATTGTCAGCAGAAAAAGAGTTTTAGTTACACATGTTTTCAATTTAGGAATTAAATCTCTATAAATAAAAATGGATTGCTGATCGTTAGTCTCGCTAAAACTCGGGAATGGCTGGACCGATTTGGCTAATTTTGGTTTTGAAATATTTGTAATGGTCGAGGGAAGATATAAAAGGTGAGTAATCCTGAGAAAATGCTGGGAATATAGTAAAAATCACAATTTTAGTTTCCTCTTATTTAATGTTCCTACCTGTCACGTGACACTAAATGTTTGACAACAGAACGAAGTCTGTTGGGACAGCTAGTAATGAATAAATAACACTACCTATTTCGAATATTGGAAAAAATAAATTTGACATTGTCCCACTGCTGGAAAAAGGACCCGCTGCCCGTATTCTAATAGCTACGGTCTTGGGCAAAGTTAGAACAATTCTCCTAATAGGACTTTCTTATTATTAAATATTATACTTTCTTACTTTAAAATATTGTTAAAATTCTTACGATGGTTAACGCCTTAACTAGGTGATCTGCAGTTGAATCGATTGATTTATTATTTTTTTGAATTTCCGTAGACCTATGACTTCCAATCAGTTTCTGAATCGGACCAAAGAATTAGGGGCAAGAATGAAAAGTTAGAGGCAAGAATGAAAAGTGAAAAGTTAGAGGCAAGAATGCAAAATATGATAACTACTAACCTTTTTATTCCGACTGTACAAACGTTATCGTTAGGGTCCTTTTACTATTTCCAGATAATAAATAATACTTATAACAAGCATAAATCAAAGAGAAACACATAATCTCCGTTGCTATCGTATGCCTACATTCGGGCTCTGCTAATCCATGCAAAGTCGTAAGTACAAACACGTACTCGTTATCTAACTTTGTTATGCTTTATTGGCAATGTTAAATCATTTTTATGTTTTTTAGTTTTGGCGAAGGCTTCTGAGTAAGTATTCGTATTGGTTTTATCACCGTCTCTAAATTGTATACAAGCTCAGGCCCAGTCTTCTTCTTTTTAGCCATTTTAAAATCTGCCTTCTTCAGTTTATTTATTTATTATTTATGGCACATAAAAAAGTACAAATGGCGGACTTAATGCCAAGATGCATTCTCTACCAGTCAACCACATGGTCAAAAAGAGAAATGAAACAGTCTATGCCCTTCTTTTTAGGCTTGCGCTGTCCTCAATCCACTTCTCACCAGCGGTTTCTTAATGGGGTTGTACCAAAATTACTATGGTCTTTCTTGTGGTCGATTTTAACCCCTCAGTCACTCAAGCAGTAGCACCACAAAGCATATTTCAACGCAACGTGGCTCACCCATAGCCCAGTAAAATATCTACATACAAACGTGCCGCTCTCGGTTTGAATGTGTGCGTACGCGTCGCGCGCCGTGTCTGCACGCGATTTCACGCACACGCTAGCATAATATATGGGGGAATAAGGTGGTGGTAGTACGTACGGGCTGTTCCGCGTGTTTGTGAGCACGCTAGGCTAATAACTCGGCGAGCGGTCTCAGATAACCTACTGTTATATTTACTGTGCCCATAGCCTTCGCTACACGTTGGATGTCAATTTTCAAAATACCTCGGCTCAGTTAAGCTAAAGAATGCCAAATCAGGAAGTGAGTTGGGTGACCCGGAAGTTGCATGATGCCTTTTCAGTCAGTGATTTTTGCTTCGGACGATACGTTGTGTTTTATTTTTTATTTGCATTTAGTTGCAACGGTTTTGATAATTGTGCTCTTTATTTTTGATGCTGCCGAATAGCAGTTGTGACTAACACATTCCTACTTGCGAACGCGTTTCGGAGCAAGAAATTCCAATTTCGTAATTAGTTCTATATCGTTATGCGCGTTCTAATTAGACATCAAAACTTATGCACACTATTATCTTATGCAATCTCGAAATAGAACTCGCTTTTGCACTTCAGCGTCACTTCAGCGCAGAGCGTGCTCGAAACTTATTCCACAGCCCTAACAACGTTGGCATCTGCAGAGCTTCTTGTCTCGCTCACGTCGCTGCGAATCGGCTATGTGTGAATGAGACGACAGACTCGAATTTGTTCAGAAATCTGCTTCTTTCACGGTCAAACCACAGTATAAACCATCATCATCATCATCATCATCATGTCAGCCGAACGACGCCCACTGCTGAGCATAGGCCTCCCCCAAGGATCTCCACAACGATCGGTCCTGCGCTGTCCGCATCCAGCGGCTTCCCGCGACCTTAACCAGATCGTCGGTCCACCTTGTGGAGGGCCTGCCCACGGAACGTCGTCCGGTACGCGGTCGCCATTCGAGAACCTTTCCGCCCCAACGGCCATCGGTTCTCCGCGCTATGTGTCCCGCCCACTGCCACTTCAACGATGCAATCCTTCGAGCGATGTCGGTTGCCTTAGTTCTCCTGCGGATCTCATCATTCCTGATTCGATCAAGCAGGGAAACACCAAGCATCGCTCTCTCCATTGCTCGCTGGGTGACTTTGAGCCTTCTTATGAGACCCATAGTGAACGACCACGTCT
The DNA here is from genome assembly GCA_950022985.1 of Udea ferrugalis. Lineage (NCBI taxonomy): Eukaryota > Metazoa > Arthropoda > Insecta > Lepidoptera > Crambidae > Udea > Udea ferrugalis. Next base: position 13,801,436 of record OX465525.1, read on the forward strand.
CACTCCCGTATGTCATCACTGGCAACACACACTGGTCAAAGACTTTCGTCTTGAGACACTGAGGTATTTCGGACGCGAAAATATGCCGGAGCTTCCCGAACGCTGCCCATCCGAGCTGGATTCGACGAGAGATCTCTTTCTCGAAGTTGGACTTACCTAACTGGACTGCCTGTCCCAGGTAAACATAGTGGTCAACAACTTCGAGTGTAATGTTCCCAACGTTAACTGGAGCGGGTGCAACATGGGCATTGAACATGATTTTCGTCTTGTCCATGTTCATCCTAAGACCCACTCTTTGAGAAGCATTACCGAGATCTTCGAGCATTATGTTCAGGTCTTCCAAGGTCTCAGCCATAAGAACTACATCATCGGCAAATCGCAGGTGTGTTAGGTACTCGCCATTGATGTTGATGCCGCGTCCTTTCCAGTCCAGAAGCTTGAAAATATCCTCCAACGCAGCTGTGAACAATTTTGGAGAGATAACGTCTCCTTGTCTCACGCCTCGCTGTAGTTGGATCGGATTAGAGCTCTGGTTCTGTAATCGGACCGACATGGTGGCGTTTTGGTATAGGTACCTAAGAACCTCGATGTACCTGTAGTCTATTTGGCACCTTTGGAGAGACTGCAACACTGCCCAGGTCTCAATCGAATCAAAGGCTTTCTCATAGTCCACGAACGCTAGGCAAAGTGGCAAGTTATACTCTTCGGTCTTCTGTATAACTTGCCGCAGCGTATGAATGTGGTCTATGGTACTATAGCCTTTTCGGAACCCGGCTTGTTCGGGAGGTTGGAAGTCGTCAAACCTGCGGGCGAGACGATTCGTAATGACTCTCGAAAACAACTTATAGATATGGCTCAGAAGCGATATGGGTCTGTAGTTCTTCAAGAGAGTTTTGTCACCCTTCTTGAAAAACAGCACCACATCGCTTCTGCCCCATGCCTTTGGCGTTCTGCACTCGAGGATGACAGAATTGAAGAGCGTCTGGAGGACTTTGAGTATCGGCTGGCCGCCCGCTCTCAGAAGCTCTGTTGTGATTCCGTCATCACCCGCCGCCTTGTTGTTTTTAAGCTGCTTGAGAGCCATCCTAATTTCGTACAGGCTGACGTCCGGGATATCTTCGGTATAGTGTCGGGTAAGCTTGGCTCTAGGGTCTTTAGCCTTGCTTTCAACAGGTGTTTGAGTGGAATACAGCTGTCCATAGAAACTCTCAATCTCTCTCAGGATTTCAGGTGTTGACTCAATGATGCTACCTGTCTCAGTTTTCAGCCTCGTCAGTTGGCTTTGCCCAATAGACAGATCTCTGGCGAACACTTTGGAGCCTTTGTTCCGCTCAATGGCCTCTTTAATACGCTGGGTATTAAATTGGCGAAGGTCGCTCGTCAAAGACTTCGATATCTGTCTATTGAGTTGCCGATAACGAAGGGCATCCGCTGAGTTCTGTAGCCTCATTTCGTTTCTCTGATCCATGAGTAGGAGAGTCTGGCTGGAGAGTTTCTTTGACTTTGTACGGCGGGTTTTAAAGTACTTGGACCCTACCGTACGTACAGTATCCACCACCATGTTGTATTGATCGTCCACATCCATGCTGTTCTCAAGGGCTTCGAAGCGGTTTTGAAGCTCGAGCTGAAAGCACTCGGGGGTTTGAATCTGAGCCGGTATTGGTCGGAGCGTGGATTTTATCAGTCGCGCTCTCTCATGCTTTATGTCGATATTCAATGTGCCTCTGACCATGCGGTGATCGCTTCCTGTCTTAATAGCGTTGATCACAGCGACATCATTGAATATATGCTTCTTCGTCGACATGATAAAATCGATCTCGTTTTTGACCCTACCGTCCGGACTGATCCAGGTCCATTTGCGGCTTACGGGCTTCTTGAAGAAGGAGTTCATCATAAAGAGGTTCTCCTTCTCCATGAAGTCTGCCAGCATCTGGCCCCTATTGTTCCGTTGCCCAAATCCAAATTGCCCCACTCTCAGCTCATCACCGCAACGTTGCCCCAACTTCGCATTGAAATCCCCCATCACAACTGTGTAGTGGGTTTTATGGCTATGCATGGCTTTAGAGATCTCCTCATACATAGCCTCCACTTCGACATCGTCGTGTTTCGAGGTCGGAGCGTAGACCTGAATGACATTCAGCGAATATCGTTTTGATATTCTGAGTATCAGGTACGCTACCCTGCTCGAAACACTTCCGATAGTTATCACGTTGTTGACAAGGGACTTGTGAACGATGAACCCGACACCACCTAGGGACTGTTGGTCGCCCTCCCGGTGGTATAGTAAGTTACCGGATTGCAGTCTTATCGAGTCCTCACCCTCTCTTCGGACTTCAGATAACCCAATAATATCCCAATGTAACTTACCAATTGCCTCTTCCAACTCTACGAGTTTCGCGTCAAGCCTCAGAGTGCGAGCGTTGTATGTTGCCAGGTCGAGTCGTCGGTGTTGGCAGCCGGATCTCACCCGGGGATTCCTCGCACCCCCTGCCCCGCCGTTACCATAACCGCTGCCATAGCCAGGAATAGCGGGGCCGCCGGGGACTGGGGGCCGTTTTTTGTGTTGTGCCATCATTTTGGGGGGGTTTGCCATAATCGCCACGCTTGGCAGGCGGGTTGGCGATCGCAGTATGGCCTGCTGTTGTGTGGAGACGCTGCTGCCCATCTCCTGGTGGCTGTTTTCCCTCAGTCGGCTCTTACGACACCCACGGGAAGAGAGGGGGTAGTGCTATTCTATTAACGTGCCGGCACTACACGGCACGGCGGTATAAACCATACAGTAGAATATCTACATACAAACGTGCCGCTCTTGGTTCGAATGTGTGCGTGCGCGTCGCGCGCCTTGTCGCGATATCACGCACACGCTCGCATAAAATAGGGAGGCATAGGGAGGCGTCAGTACGGACGGGCTGTGCCGCGTGTCTGTGTGCACGCTAGGCTAATAACTCGGCGGCCTTGGATAGCCTACTGTATGGTTTATACTGTGGTCAAACTCTCAATTTAACCGCAAGAACTATTACAAAGGACGGTATTATGCAGGAGGCAAACAGAAATGCCGTTCGCTACTTGAACGGGATTTATCTCCGATGTCGTGTGGGATAAGGGGAAGAAAAGTTAACAAGTTCTGACAAGTTATCTTCTTGCTCGGAGGAGTTGAGAAAATCATTTTGCGGTTTTAAGAGTCCAATCTTTTCAGCTGTTGTCGGTTATAAGTTTTATTTCAAAGTTGCAAAGAAAAGATCTAAAGCTTTTGTGCCAAAATGTTTGTTTTTTATTCGACCTATACTGTCCCACTGCTGGGCAAAGGTCTACCCCAAAGTTTTCCAAATGTATTTTATTATTGTTTTTAGCATTTTCCATGCAGTATCTTTCTAAAGAAAACCAGAAAAAGACATTTGGTCATGTTGGCATCAGGCAGGACTTGAACCCGCATCTTTCGCAAGCCGGGCGACTGCACTACCAATTATGCTACCGAGACCATTAACAGACCGGCCGAATCTTTCTGGTATATTTTGCCCTATGAGCCAGGGTGTTTTCATCAATGTTATAGGCATCCACCTCTAACACTCGGAAGAAATATTTTTTCAAATATTGTAACTCCCGATTAAAAATTTCTCCAAATGTCTCTGTCCTGAGCCAAAATCTGCCACACCCCAGAATAACGGGATATGTCATCGCTCCATCGTTACCGAGTTTTTTTTTCATCCATTTTTTTTGGTTATTACGGTTTTTTAAACAATAACCCGGATATAGGCGTATTAAATAATCATGTGCTTTTTAATGACTACGGCGCATAATGCCATGACGTAAACCTAGGACCGTAAAAGGCAAATCCTCTTAATAATAATGTGTAAGGGCTTGTTATGGCTCTATTGCTTTTTATCTGTCCATTCTTCTTCTTTACACCCTAAGAGCGTCATATACATACTGACTATTACTGACACCAAAGTTACCGGTTTTAAATTCCATGTACTCTTTTTATTTAAGTCTTAAGTGCTTAGCTTCAACTATGCTTAGTCCAATGTTTCTGAGTATAACCACCTGAACCGTCATTTTATTACTTGCAATGACATGGTTGGATGCAGTTATGTCTGGCTCTCACAACTTGAGGAAACCTGAGGAAACGAGTTTGCTTAAATTCAAACTGCTCACGCTCAGTTCCTTGCCGGGTTTTCTCAGCGGAAATTATATTTTTCGTTCTAATTTGACTCCTATTCATGTTTTAAGAAAATGACGTATCAGCCGATTTTGTGGGACCTACTGCTTATAAAATGATAATAAATGAATTTGATTCTATGTTAATTTTTAGGTAAATAAAAACACAAAGCGGACCGGAACGGTCTCGATGTAAATTGACCTCACAAATACATTACAACCCCGACCTTTTCAAAGATTAGTGGCTGAACATTGAGGTACTCGACTGGAAAATAATATATCATAGGCGTAAATTACATTTATGGTGATCCCATGTTTGGTCCATAATCTCTTGATGGGATGAAGCAAAAAGCCGTAAAGTGCATGTCGTTACACGCTCAGTGGAGGGTTCCTTATCTTTAACTATGACTTTCAAGTTAAATCGTTTGTTTCTAAGTGTAGGTGTGGTACAAGTGTTTTGTAAAACGAATCGAATCAAACTGAAATATTTTTATTTAGATAGACCTGTTACAAGTACTTTCAAATCGTCACTAATCGTAACTATAAAAATGCTAAAAATAAACTTAGTAAAAACAATATAAACAAAAACACAGTACCTATACAAACATAATGTGACTTAACCACTGGTGTCGTGAAGTTAAACTACTATATCCCAAAGCAGTCACTGTTACCTACACTGATTGTTGAGGTCTTGGTGAACGGGACATTCAGAGGCCCACAGCGAACTTTCCGTAGTTATCCGGACTGCTGAGGTTTTTCTCGGTGCTTACCATCACTGGAGAGTCAGCCGCAAAATGTATTGTTACAGTATCTGTTCCGAACAGTTTTTACTTGTTTTTTTATATAATCCCAATCATCTTGATTGAATTCGTATCGTGCGATTAAAAATGTATATGCCATCCAAAAAATTGTCACTGAATATATTTTGTCGTAAATGCGTGCATGTGGCATTCCGCACACCGCTGCAAAATAAAACAATCAAAGTATTTACCTCAAATAGCCTTTGCTACAATACTAGCCGGAGTTAATAAAATGATTATTAAAAGATGTTTCAATTATCTTTTATGAGTCCCCAACCAAAATAGTGTTCTGTATTCGTTCTAATAATAGATTGCAACGGAGATGTAAATTGTTGTAGGCGTTCGGTTAAACTGATAAACCTCAGGCTCAAGACTCTATTCTCAGACAACCCATTCCTAACTACTGTTTTCATTTGTAGCGTTTATAGTTTCAATCGTCATAACGGCGTCGTCGGCCAAATGTCGAAAGGGAAAATTATTGAAGTGACATTCAATGACATATTGCCTTCCTGCCTATCTGGTGGGTTAGTGTCCCCGCACACTGGGTGTTTTGTGGCGCCACAAAACGCCACCATCGGCGTTTGTAGTGTGTGTCGTAAAGCGGCTGCGCAACACTAGATTGTAGTGGCGTTTAGTGCCAGTCGTTTGTGGCTCGTTCGCGGGGCTCTTATAATGTCTTTAAGTACATTATAATAAAAGATACACCCAGATGAAAACTAACAGACTTGTTCATGCACACAAATGTTTATACTATGCGAGAGTCAGACATTGTCGGTCGTGACGATACTTCTTACGATATACAAAACAATTTTCATGATGGCTCAGTCATCTTTGACTAGATCAATCTGGAGTTTCACTACTCTATAGAAGATTCGAGACCTGCAGGTACTGTATGCTTTTCTTCGCTGTCTGTATTATCTTGTTAAACCGCCTGGCTTAAGAAACGTTTTCTCAGTTTAAGCTCCGAGCTTAGTTTATCGTGTCTCTACTTCAGATGTAAGCACAAAAAATACTTCGAGACCTCGTTTCGCAAGCCCTGTACAGCTGTTTTGTTTTTTACTGGCGCTAGAGGCAGTATAGTATATGGTTTATATTTTGTGAAATAAAATATGTATGTGGTCGGAAGTGTAGGCACTCTTTATTTCATTTTACATGTATGTTGATGTGTTGGCCTGTGTTAGGAAATAAGTTGGATCCTCCTAATCTCGCACTTATTGGCACAAACACTGGCTTACAATTGCAAACTCATCTCAAGGGTCTCTAATTGCGGGGAGCTCCTGAGCAAGGGTGCTTAAAGGAGGTTTGGGAGCTGCCAATATCAATAGGTAGGGTGGAAACAACCGTGAACGAGCATCCACATCCAAAAACATGACGTGAATATGTTGGACATGCATATACTGCAACATGCATTTGTATAAGTCTTCAACAAGTAACTTATCCGCCCTCAGATACAGGGTGGCCCAGCGACAGTGGTCCAAAAAAAAAAAATTTGGTCCAAAAAAATAAATAAATTTTTGGACCACTGTCGCTGGGCCACCCTGTATAACTTCGTCTGACGTCTCTGTTACATCAAAGGAACCTAGCCAAATGACCTGTCCTCGTAAATATACCAGGCTCTTAACTTCCTTTGTTGCCCGGACAGTGTATGCAGCACAGCATACACTCAGCAAACCTATTCTCAGATTAAGCCCCAACTCCAGATTTATCGTGTCCCGTTCGCTACAGCACAGATGCCTGATCGAGTGCTCTGTAAATAAGGCCCGGATTTGCTCCCTCGCTGACAAATGGTTCCGTACCGACGTCGTTCCTCTAACTTCGCCGCAAGTTAATTCCATTGATTGAAATTAGGGTTGGGCCGCATATTTTGCTGGTTGGGAAACAAAACTTGGGGATCCGCGATTGGAGCTCGCTTTTGAATTTATTTGGGACAAGATGCTGTCTATACTACTTCTTCTTTTGTTTTTATGGTAGGTGATCGATGTCGCTCTGTCGCTTGGTTCCTAGCCATGCTACAGCACAATCTGAAAAGCCTTTTTAGGGCTGGATCCAGTCGTTTTCTGTTCTTGGAGATACTATCAGAATTAAACTTTGCTGCATAGTTATTAATTGAAAGATAATTATTTCTCCATGCTTTTTGTTTGTACCTGTCTGATCAGTAGGGTGTAATAAGTTATTAAACAACTGAAATCGAGGTTTTGCGAGCTAATAAAATATGAATGATTTATGTAACCCGAAGTATATTATTTAAAAGTGATGAGAGTAACCTTACACCCCTCGCACAATGCGCACTGAGCCCGCTGTTGGAGTATCACTCAATCCACGTTATAGTTGAGGTGAGGCCCGTGCCCAGCAGTGGGCAATTTATGTATGTTATGTATGAGAGTTACTATCGACTCTTCTCGGTAGGAGCAACGTCCGACCCGGTGGTAAAATCAAATTTTATTTATTAGCATTGTATTAATTAAATTAAATTGATACGTAAATGTTTTAATCGTGATTCTGAAACTTTCGAACTATATTTGTTTCTTGAAATTCCAAAATAAAATTTGCTGTATTGTACTTTTCATAAAAATATCTTTGCATTTCACCTCGATCAAATAAAATCATAGTTGGCGCTGACTTTTGTATTTTCAGGACAAAAAGGCTTTGTTTGATTCGTTCCATTTTTAATAACTCCGCAAACTTTAACGATCATTGTTATGGAACTAAACTGCGACTTTCACGAAAGAATTTCATTAAATAAATATGATGATTTATTATTTTTGAACAAACTTTGTGTTCATTGTATAATTTGCAAATAGCTCTCCGGTGATAGAAAACAACGATCAAAAAGCGGACAAGTGCGAGTCGGACTCTCACATGAAGGGTTCCGTAGCAAATTTTAGAAACTACTAACTAGATCCCGTTCATACCCCCGTTCCCCGTCCCGTTCATAAAGTTCAATAAGTTTAGAATAAAATGAGATTAAAAACCTCGACATCATTTTTGAAGACCTATAGATATGTCTTAATACCTACATAATCGAAATGGCTTTGATGAATTAAAAAATGTTTTGAGTTTTAATGTTTTCTAATATTTACGCGAACACTACATCGAAATAAAACAACTTTACGGATTCTACTCTTTCAATTCAACAACTTTATAGCAGCCGTAAACGTCGGGTTAGAAAATGAAATAAAATATAAGATCGCGATTAGAAACCATAAAATTGTTTTATTTTGAGTTTTAGTTGTTAGAACTAAAACTAAAAATGAGGAACTCTCATTTTTTTTCCTATATTTGTGTCAAAATCATAATGCGGCTTAAAGAATAGATCTACTTACCAAGTTTCAACAGTATAGCTCACAAACACACGCACACAGTATAGTTTCGGAAAAAAGTAGCTGTGACATACGAATTGACAGACAGACAGAAATGACGAATCTATAAGGGTTTCCTTTTTTATACGGAACCCTAAATATCAAGCAACCTGTAGCGGAGCTAGGCTCACCCCTTTTACCCAATCGCTTTTCCTAGAATTAGTCTACAGTTTAGGCTTGACAAGATATACACACATCAAAACTGTCCAGGGATATCATAGGGATATCATTTTTCAAATATTTCATAAAGTTAAATTTGTTTACAAGTTGAGCATTATCTGAGAATAACGCGAGGACAGAGGCATAAGATAAAGATTAGGAATATTAAAAAAAAAAACGTTTAATTTTGCTAAAATTTTGACACCTTTTAAAAGAAAAATCTGTCTTTTTTTAACGTCCTTAGGATTGTACAATAATGCTACTACAATGAAATTTTTTATACAATCTGAAAGGGCAGATATAGCAGTTTCTGTGTTCCAAAAATTTCTACGTTGGTATCAATATTTAAATTTTTACAGCCTCCCAAATACTTTGTATGAAAATGCTTGAGATATCCCTAGACACTTTTGAGCAGTGTATTTCAGAGTTCGTATGTATCGTTTCAGTTTTGTGCAAATCTGATCTTATAAATCGACATTACTTCTGGAGTCTTAATCAATAATCACCCTTCGTCTCTTGTGTTTCAAAGTGGTAAGTCTACAATCACATCCGTAATAAACATCCGCCCTAAACCGCCCAAGATTACCATTCCTGATTCCGGTACCCAGTTCCCGTAATATTCTGGAGTTAGAAGTTTCCAGAAGTCGGCCTTAATTGAACCGACTTCCTGGTCTTACGAAGCTCCGAAACCTTAAAGCGAACTTAGCCGAGTCTGGCAATCTCTTGAAACGGATACTAAAACTAAATTTTGGATTAAATTCTGAAGAGTAATTTGAGGAAGGATTTTGCTGCTTAACTTTTAAGATCACCTTACTAGTATCTACAGATTATTGAAAAGCGAATGTTGAGTTTATCCCCAATTTTTCAAGGAAAAAAAATGGTACAAACAGTTTGATTAGCCTAAAAATCTTTCGTAAACATCGCAATGAACAATTACCATATAGTTTTGTGCACTTTGTATGAAGCACTTGTGGAAAGCAATAATAATAAAGTGTTACTGCATGTTACCGCTATAATAAACTAAAATTCAAAGTACTTCTGATGTAAAAGGTGTCATTGAAAAACAACTCTGCAACTTAATTACTTCTACTCGTATGTATTGGTTTAATTACATCATTAATCAAATATCCATAATTTAACGTGTATTTGAACTGTATGAAAATGATCAATCAAAACCAATGAGCTAAATTATTGACAGTATAACATGTCATTTAAAAATGATGAATCGCTTTCAAGTATACTATGCTATATCTTTACCAACAGACATACAAGGGAACAAAGAAACTTTCTTCTACGACGCCAAAAATCAAATAATTAAGTAAGGATATTGTTTTCTGATAATTATTAGGAAATTTATCTTCATTAAAACACCTAACTATACGATCGATGATAATCCATGCTTCTTAATTATACATCTTCTTTTCTTCTGTTTTACAGGAGCCGTGATACATTTTTTTTATTAAAAAAAACCACTATCGAACTCTGCCATGTTCGTTGTTCAACATTATCTAACCTATTTTGCGCACAAAGTTCAGATCTTTTCCCAACAGTCCAGCTTGCCCACTGAGTATTTTTGTGACGGGAAACTAAACAACCTGGCAGACTGTCACCCGGAATAGTCTGCAAACAGACAAAAGTAGAGACTTGACCGAATATAGGTAAATACACTTAGAAGTCCTCTGTTACAGAGTAGTTTAATAGTCAGAGGCATTTTTGAGCGACCATTGTTAAATCAGTAATCGACCAAGGAGCGCACGACTAATTAGGTTTGTGACTCGGACACTACTCTGTGGTCTATTCATTATATTGTGTGATTGTGCATAGGCCTAGATGGATACAAATCGCATATTTTGTGTCATACAAGAACTTGGTTGAAGTTTTTTTTTTATAAAGATGGAAATGTTTAAAATGAAAAGCGGTTCGGCATTTTCTGATCATATTGGCACATAAAGAGCTTTTAAATTGGGCAACTTGTTCCAAACTGTTGTCGTGCTATAAATGTTACGGGTAAAAACAAACGTCTGTGGGTAGTTATTTGTAATGGGCCTAAGGTGTTCTATTCTCACTTCGTATTTTCGTAACCGGATAAGTAAACAGACTGGCGACGCTTCGTACACTGTCACTCGGAATAGTTTGCAAACAGTCAACAGTATAGGCTAGACCGAAGATAGACAAATACATTAAGGATCCTCTGTTTTGGAGTAGGTTATTTATTTTATTAGTATTTTGAGCGAGATGTTAATTCATTGGCTGCCCGCAAATTCTTACCCATGGACCTAGTGTGATGTTAAATATCCTCAATGAAAGGACCATTCAACATGAAAATAATTTTACTATTCGAATATACTATAAATAGTTCTGAAAATATTGTTTTTGTCCGTGAGTTGTTGCTTTTATCTACCAACTCTTTTCTAAAGGCCACTATTAATTTTAGTCAATGAACATCAGAAATAATACAAAACACATTATTTATAGTGATCAAAACAAAGTCAGCTTGGAACGCCACTGCCATTCGAAATTACATGATTTATTCAAACAACAACAGGGGTGACGGATCATCCGCTGACTTTGATTTGAAACGAACTGTGTTCAGAGAGCCAAGTGCAAGTTTATACAATGATCTTTTGTATAACGTTAATTTGTATGGAATCGTGCCTCAACTGAATTGAGCATTAGTCCAGTACTGCATTAAGCATTAATATGCTATTATCTAAGTTTGAGTGGGTAAGGAAAACATTTTTACTGTTGATTTCCACCATGGCAAAATGACGGAAATCTCCAAGAAGATGCTAACATTGTCACGATACCAGTTTCTTTCAGTCTCGTGGACGTAAGAACCTTCACTGTACATCAAAAATATTACGTAACTATCAGTTAAAAATTTAATTTGAATTTCGTTCCGCATGACTGCGTGGCTTTCATTTTTGATTTAGTTCTACAAAAACCATGATAAGCATCATTGTTTCTTACGTTAATCAGAATAAAACAAGCAAGTCTCAGGATTGAGGTTTTTATTAAATAACTTTTATGCGGTGTGTACCGGTCCTCCCTGGCCCTTTGTAGGCAGAGGACAGCGAGGTGCTGCCGTCACAACTTCAATACTATGAAATGTGAATTTAAAGTATATCCGACATTAAGGTACTAGGTTATCTGAGCCGAAGAAAGGTATTATAGCAAAGGCGATAATGTTAGTGATGACAAACTAGGGCATTTTACGTATATTTCGCAACACACTTTGCTTGACCTTGAATTCTAACATCTCTGAAACGAAAATGAATAAATAAACACAAAGCTTCTTACAAAATTAAATATGAGTTGTTTATTACCCACTGAAACAATGTCACGAATTGTAAGATAAGTCAAAACCGTCAAAAGTCGTAACGAAGTCTGAAAACTTCATACCTCAATCCTTTACTGGAGTTATAAATTAGAAATGTACAATTTTATGGCCTACATACTAAGACGTGAAAGTCTAAAATACAACTTTTCACATGATCGTGTTCTGTAGGCGTTATATTAGAGAGTAAGTATTTGTTTTAACCCTTTAGCGGGCATAAGCACTAGAAATATATCATTGTTTTTCAACCTTATTTCATAAACATAGGGTTCATATTATGGTGGTTACTATTTCCCTCTGCCTACTTGAGGTATGTCGATTCAAATAATTGCAATCTTTAAAATGCTGTAGTTATTTTCAACCTCACTAGTCTTCGATCATCTTAGTGTACGTACTCTTACACGGTAATCGCTCAAGAGGGCTACCGAAAAATTAGGCCATAGTACTCGTTGCGTCTTCAAAGAAAGGTCTAAAGAGACCATACCATAGATGAGGAATTTCCACCTTTGTTTCTAGGTTGAAAGCCTTTGTTTTTGTACATCTTCCTCTCCCATACTCCGCAGGCCTGCGTTTCGGTGTAAGTACAAACAATAAATTGTGCCGCTGCGTTATCGGCAAACGTGCTTAAGTGTTCCAAACTTCGAACCATAGACACCAAGTTTTAACGGCATACCGTAAAATATTCTGTGCATTAGCTCTACTATGTCCGCAGAAAAGAACCACGTAACTGAAATTGTCGTCTTTTTACAAGCAAGAAACCAGTAGCGCTTCAAACTTGTTTTAATAACGCCTGTAAAAGCTTCTTAAAAGTAAGTACTCTCTTTAGGAACTTGTGGCACTTTCGAAAATATTAAGCGGATTCGTAGCCGGTGTTTTCTTTTCATTTTTTTATGTTTACAGGCGCGCATTTGACCACAATCTCACCTGATCTTCAATGATAATGTGTTGTGGTCTGAGTTAGTTTATGCCGGCCCACGAAATATAGCTGTTCACTATCTTCTTGAAGAGGCCAAAGTTAGATCACAAATGGATAAGTGTTTTGTAAAAAATCCCGCCTGATGCCAAGACCGAATGACTTTTTCTGGTTTTCCTACTTTTAATTGAATAACATATACATCTTTCCTGATATTTTTTGTAGAAAGTTTTAGGTAGATGATGAAAGGAATCGGACCACATTTTGACTTCATTAACTTCTGACATTATTTGAATACAATCATAACAAGCATATTGAATCATAGTTCACGGCTATTTCAGTGTCAGACACTTAAGAAGTGGCATTCAAGAAGTTAAGAAAAAAAAATGATACAGTTGTTCAAATTCCTGCTAGTGTTGGAAATTGAGCTAGCAAATACAACTGACTCCGTTCTAAGGGGCGACAAGTCTCTAATATTTCTACTTATTTGGATTATTTCATCAGGCAAAGAGCTTTCCTCTGTTTTACGTACGTTGTCAGCACTGGAGTGGACCAATGTTTACTTTAGTTAACACGCTTCGACAGGAACAATTTGGTCATTCTTTGCTAAAAGTATTTGTCAAATGCTTTTGTTGCTTGAAATTTCATATTCAATTTAGATCATTTTGTTCAAATACCCAACACATGCAAGTCTATTCAATTTTACTCAAAATACTCAACAATCCCAAGCATGTTTTCTGAAGATTGAAACTAAAATTTTGCTTAAGCTTTTAAAAACTGATGTTGTCAAATCCCAAATAACTTTTATAACCGTTTGTATTCTTTTAGCTTTTTGAGAAGTTAGATTTGTGCCTAAATAATTCAATTTCTTGACAGCTGGGTTGTATAAAAATATAAAATATCAAAGGTGTGGAATAAATCAGTGTAAAACATACAATTCGAAGTATAATCATTTTGTATTTTTTTCACAGCTTTAAGCCTGTTTAATATAGCAGTCACATTAGCTGCACACAAAAGAGAAATATTTATGATATCTGTAATGAAAATCTAGACCTTTAATAAACATGCAATGTTTTTGACACTTATTATAGCGAATAATAATGTTGCACATAATTTGATTTTAAGATTCGTCGTGCGATATTCTACACACAAAGAAGCATGCATGAATTGTTTTATTTTTCGTAATTTCGCTGAAAATTATGCGGTTTTTCTGATTTCAGTATTCAAGCTATTGCCTTAACGTTTGTTTTACTTAATTTGAGGTTGTAATTTGCGTTATTCTACAGTTTGTTGGTTCCCTACGGCTTGTTTTAGCCAGTTTTTGAGCTCGGTTTCTAGTTTCAATGCGTTCCGATCCATCGCATTAATGTGTTTTTAGGACTTGTGAGTGAACAGAAAATTCGTTATTTATGACTTACTGCAGTTTAACTAAAAGCCGGTTTAGCTAAAATAGTAATAATATATCTTCAGGACTTCAACTAAGTGCTTCGAAAGCATTGTTATCGGGGTTTGATAATTATTAGTGTAGTATTTACTCTTGTGATGATTATGTAATTATGTGTGTGTATTGATGTCACATCGGGACTTATAGACGCGTGTTGCCACAAAAGATTGATGCAGAAAACTCCTAGACTGTACTGAATTTCCTAGCTTACAAAAACGACGTGTGGGTTTAAATGAAATACTTAACATTTTAAGACAACATAGATACTTACACACTATATATTGATAGTAGTAATGTCATCAAAATACATTATTTTGTAAAAAAAGCATTAGACTATACCATACATAATTCCTAAAAAAAAATGGTGTACAAACGGCATAAAATGTATGAAATACAAATACGACTAATATCTTAGCAAATGGTAACATTTATTAGGCGTCGAATTCCGTCGCTTTTAGTATAATAATCTCGACAAATGCTATCCATTAAACACTCACCGATCCATCAAGGTAATGTGAAACCGCTTATAAATAAGGCGAAAAAGCTCAGACGGAAACTTGAGATGATGTCTTGTGACATATCGGGTTTTCGATGGCAGGCCATACATTCAGGGCGTTGAGTCCAAAACCTTCTTTTGTTTGACTCGGAGCAAAATGACTACGCATACCCGTCCGCGAGACTCACCATTGGAAAATGACACCTTGTGGCATACTCACTAAAAATCCGGGACTCCCTTTCATCGTCCATGTTGAGGGCGTGCGGTGACTGGCACGAAGCCTACTACGCGTTCCCCCGGACGGGGCCCACCTACACGGTGGGCACGGCCTTCACCAACAGCCACAGGCCAGTAGGGACAGCCGCGGGCGTCGAGCCGTCCCTACCAGGCAGTGCAAGCAGGCCTATGCAATGCCAGCGAGGGTACTCCCGTACCCTATGCCTACTTTGACATCGTGTTACTTACCTAGGAGACAACACAATGTGATAAATGTGCATCATCTGAATGTCATTTGGAAACGTTTTCTGAAAAACCTTCGAAACTTAGGGGTTTGATGTAAAAAGAACAATGTCTAGTAGACAGTGTTGGCAATTGATTGTTGTTCGGAGCGTCGAAACAAAGCGATGCAACTTGGTAACATTTCCCAAACTTTAAAAGGCATACCCTTGGACGTCACTTTTTGATAGCTGCTGCCCTTTACTAGTCTCTTTATAGCTTAGTCCTGCGTTGTTTGGTGTGGAAATTTAGAACTTAAGAGCCCTAGTTGAAGAACTCTCTTTAAATAAGCTGCCTCTTAAGCTACAGAGGGTCTATTATTGCAAACTCATGCATAAATGATGTTATTGTGAGATGTTTCTTATCTTTGTTCACTAGAAATGGTGTCTCAAAGAACATTATCATTCCCCTCGTGCTCACTTATTCTGACTTAATTTGAACCTTATTATAAATAGCTCAACATCTAGGTCATCTTAATACCATGACCATCTGACCCCAAACTAAACAGAGCTTGCAAAGGGTAGCTAGAGGCTGGGAAACATATTTAAGTATTTCAAAATGGAAACGTTTAGGTATAACTAAGCGGTGTTAGTCTCGTCTTTGTAACACTTAACTAAAATTCAAAATGTAAAATTCCTTATTTATTTTGTGTGTTAAGGTATGTTGGGGTAAGAGCGGATGCTTTTTTGATGTTGTTGAAAGAGTTTGGAAAATATTTCTTTTCTAATATTCTGCTATGTTAACGGACTTACAACTTATATCGAGTTAATAGAAGAAATACCCGGCTTTGTGTTTCTAAGCAATTGAACCCATTATAATATGTGATTTCTTATCAAAATGAGTTCAAATTGAGCAGAAGTGTTTTATTTCACCAGGGAAAGTGCGGACCATATCGGGGGAAGAGCGGACTATGTCCTAAAATCGATTCTATTCTGTGTATGCAAACGGTTCCTAAAGAATTCGATTCTGCTCTTTCCCCTTCCAAATCTTACTTTTTCAACAGTCTTGATTATTACTTAAGTTGGCCGGAAAACATTTTTTAATAAAAAAATGTCTTACACATCCGCTGTTTCCCCTTCCGGACATAAAACAAAAAACTGGTTCTCAAACTTTATAGGGACGAAAAGCATGAACTTAAAAAAGTGTTAAATTACAGTAGTTTTCCGAAAAAATTAAAACAAAACAAAAATAAAGAGAATTTTAAGCCCACAAACAGCGGGACTAATTCGAGTAACAAATAGATACCTTGAATATAGTCTTAGGGTCAAAGTAACAAATTTCAATCGCGACAAAAGTTAGTAAGTAGAGATCGTCTAATCTGAAGTGACGCACCTTTCCACTGCATCAACACATACAAGCAAGCAAGCACTCTTGTATGCGTAAATGCGGTGCAGAGGCGCGTCGTTTCAGTCATTTTAGACGATTTCTACTAAGGTATTAATCAAATTTAAATGAAGAACTTTGGAAATAAAAATAAGTACTAAAATAAGTTACCTACCTCAGTCACAGGGCAACTTTTAAGTCATAAACTTTAATATAAATAATATGGTACTTGGATGAGGAACAATCACTTAGTGTGTGTCTAATAAGCACCCCGTATAATTAGTACTACTTACTTTTGAGATAAGCTAAAAGTTTGAGTATCACTGATTTTTTAAGTACATTTTGAAACCAGGGAAAGTGCGGATTAATGTAGTCCGCTCTTCCTCCATGGGGGAAAGATCGGATTCTAATGTAAAACATAAACTGTACGTTATTCATTATCATAACGGATGAAAAATAATTGAGACGAGAGCAACAAGCACAAAAAACTCATCCGATTTACAATACTCTTTTCGGATGCTGAGATACAGCACCAGGGGTAAGAGCGTTTTTGACAAAATCAGGCGAAAATTACACACCTTTACATTTTGCTCTTTACCATACGTGTTTTTGTGTAAAATAGATACTACAGACTTTACTTTGGTACACTACGAAATGGCGTCGTAGCCTATGTTGCTCGTTATGAAATTGCTTTTCGTTCACGAGTTATTAGAACTCTCCGCTCTTACCCCGATCCGCTCTTACCCCAACATACCTTACAAATCAAAAAAAAAACACAAATTGACAAAAATCTGTCCAGTACTCACATGTATTCGTGAATTTGTGATAGATTTGAAAGTTCACAGAAGTTAATCATGTTAAAACATCGCAAAAAACTTAGAGGTTATTCACAAAAAAAATGTGAATGTTATGTCATTGTCACCTACAGTTAGCAGTCCTGTACTAAAACAAGTATTTGCTACTATAAGTGCCGATATACCATAAGAACAAAAACCTTGTGAAAGATAGTGTAATCTGGCTATTTTTCAGACTGGTTTGCCTTTCGAGCCGTCAAGATAGGCCTTAAGAACTGATGGGGGTAGTTAATCAGTTTGATATGGCCGTTCGGCAGTCATTGAGTATCAGAGGGTAGACAAGACGGGTCAGAGCCTGGATTTTAAAAAGATGACTACCATTCGGAAGTAGTAAAAATATATACAGTACAGTATATCACAAACACACTACATACTGAGATAGCTTGTACGTAACAAAGGTTGGAAATTAATTTGTTTTATATCAGCGGAGTGTGCTCTCCCAATTGAGCGACATCATCTTTCAAAGGCAGAATTTTGTTTTGAAAAATATGTACGCAGAGTATTATTTATGTAATATTTGGTGAATCAGAAAGAGATAGTTTTTACAGAAGTCACTGTTATATTCATATTTCAATTGATTTGAAATGGAATCTACCGCCCCGTCCATTTAAATATGTTGCAGTCATTTTTAAAAGTTAGAAAGAGACTATTTATCAATTGACACTCATACCACCTTATAGTAAAATTGAAGTGCCCACTATTGAGCCGTAAAGGCCTATGTTTGGTTTCAGTATGTTTTATCTATTTGTGTTACATAAAGGTCAATAAACGTCTAATCCGTTTAACTTGACACATAATACTCAAACCCGCAAATGTGTCTGTAACGACTTAGACCATTTATTGTGGCACCGAAACCGCTTAGGTCAGGACTTCGAGGACGCGTTGGCATTGAGGACACCAGAGCGATTACATTTTTAGGGGGGAAGTAGCAAGTCATGACCTGCTCGTTTAGTTAGCTTTGTAGCGGGGTAGTACCGCTAAAGAGTCGGTGGGGCCAGTGTGGCGGCTCCTCCTGCCGTCTTCAGCCTACTAAGGGCCAGGGAAGATCGGCACTCGTCGTATAAGTTATTTCAATAAAAATCACATTCCGAGACTTGCTTATTGTTTTTTATTTAGTTATCCAACACTTAGGTATCACAATAGATATTCACGATAATTTAGTAAGGATGAATGAGTAGAAATAAACGGATTTTCAAAATATAAAGAAATCTGTGATGATGTTGATCTTTCGAAGATTTTAGTAAGACTGCCAAAAAATAAAAGCTCCGCAGACATACGGAACGAAATTTAAATTCAAATTTCAAAAGGACAGATACTTTATATTTTGATGTAGGGTTAAGCTACTACGAAGTTTTCAGCCATCGTGGAGGTTGTAACGTCCACGAGGCTGAAAAGAAATGGCATCGTTACAGCTTGTTGACGCATTAGACAGTGTCTATATCACTGGAAGATAACAAAAACCGTAAATTTATAAATTTCCTAGGAAATTTATCAACTTTCGTAGGATTCTAAACGCGAGATAAATTGCATTATTTTACGCCCACATTTCCGGAAGTTTATCAATTTACGATGACTTGTGGTAAATTTATCAACTTACGGATATCTATTCGTAAGATTCTAAACGGTTCGACTAATCACAGAAGAGCTTTTAATTTTACGCTTTCAAATTACGGAAAATCTGTTCTCTGATTGGTCGATGATGACAGTAGCAATGCTTGTGTACATAGATTAATGATAGGCGGAGGAGAGGAAGGAGAAGGAACACGTGACTTATTCGACCAATCAGAGCGCACATGGCGTTTGGTTACTGCTCAACTATTATTTTACGGATGCGTTTCGAAAGTTTATCAATTTCCGGGAATGACGGCGTAAAATAAAACAATTTATCTCTCGTTTAGAATCCTACCAAAGTTGATAAATTTCCTAGGAGATTTATAAATTTACGGTTCTTGTTATTTTCCGGTGACATCTATATCCGAAGATCGTGAGGTTTGATCCCACATTTCGGACAAAAAATATCAAAGGATTTGTTTGTCTTAACATTCTGTGTCTGAATCGTATGAATCGTAATATCCTTTGAATTACGAGAATACAATAGTATTTTTGGAGCAAGAAAGTTGGAGACTGGGAAAAAGGTATTTGGCCTCCAAAAGCGACTCTCCATAAATGGACTCAGTGAACAACTTACCCGTTAATGTCGTAATCGAGTTTACGGTCGTTCGCTACTAAAACATCTGCATCTTTATGAGATAGATCTTTTAATAAACTCAAAAGTACTAAAATGTTGTCTTACGAAGTCAGTAGTTTTTGAAATTTCTTGTTGCATTTTTTCCCAAATTGAACAATATACGAGTGTACCGGTTTTCTGCAACATACTAGCTACGCAAAAAATGTTTTCACCCGTTTTTGCCCGACGTTTCGGCGACAATTGCAGTGGTCACAAGCGGACTGGCGGTACACGCTGTCGTCTATTGGGCGTAAACCCGGTGTATTTTGTGCAATTTACCAACTACATTTTTTTCTATGCTGCTATTTCTATTTTTTATCAAGTTTTTTTCACTAACGAAGGTTTTCAAACCTTGTACGGAGTGTTCCGATGTACACGTAGTCGGGTACGCCTACACAGTAACGTTACGCATATACAGTGTGTTTGGGAACCGGTGTCCGACCCGTTAAGGTGAAGTAATATGATCTATTTTATGAATAAATCCACCATAATTAAGCACTTTTAATTATTTTTTTAAATTTTTTTTTTTAATTTATTTCAGGTAAATTTTACCTGCGTTTCAAAGGGTCTCTGATGACAGGGTGATATTCAATTTGTCACAACTTCTAAACTATTTTACTTGGAACTTTGATTTTTGCTTCAGTGTTTAGGTGATGTCTTTGGGTATCCAAAAAGTTAAAAATAAATGTATGTTGACAGTTTAGTTTTTCTGAAAAAAACAAAATGTAAAAAAAACTAACAAATTCTATCACAATTTTCAAGTTCAAACATTTTTTTGAGGTATTTTAAGGGAGTTATGAAAAAATGCTTTTTTGTCAGCTTATTGCCTACTTTTGTAGCTGTCCAACGATACCTTTTGTGACTGTAGGACCTCTAAATCGGCAGATATTGCAAACTAAATAACCCGCCCGTACTCCCGAGAAAAAAAAATTAAAATGGCGGCCATTTTAAAACAACTGGGGCAAAGTGCTTAATTATGGTGGATTTATTCATAAAATAGATCATATTACTTCACCTTAACGGGTCGGACACCGGTTCCCAAACACACTGTATATCTATGTCAATTATTCATATCCTACCATACGCGTATTCAACATACCTAAATCACGCGTATATAAGAACGCTTAGTCCGTAGCAGGCTAATCGATTTCAATTGAATTTAGCGATCTAGAATCGGTTAGTCCAGTAAGCTATAGGGGAGACGCCTTAACTATAGCTTCAGTTAACCTCATTACCAGTTAGGATCGTTCATAATGACACTCCAGCCAAAGCACAGAAGTCGCAAATGTGTGAAACTAGCAGTAAAATAATTCAGCTTGTTCAAAACTACGTCCGCATCCGCCCATTACGTGTCCAGTGCAGACTGCTAACAAAGAAGTTCAGATCTGACACTTGAAAGCTAATGGCCATTGGAAATCCTCAGAACTTTCCGCTGAAGGATGATGCAGCCTGCCACATTGAAGATGATTAGCGTCTTTAGTCCGTTCGCGTTAAGGATGCAGTGATTTCATGCTTGTCTTTCGACCTAGCACGCCCCCTAACTAATCAAATCGTTCCTAATTAGAAAGTCAAGTTCACAGTGCCCAGTTAAAAAATACTGCATTCTTAACGCGAACATACTATAGTGATACCTACTTGTAGTATTCTTTGAGTAGATTAAAGCTACAGTCTAACAGTTGGTTAGGATTCAAGCAGTATGACCACTCATTTGGTGCAATGGTTGAAAAGTTTACCACAGCGCCAGAGGTCACAAGTTCGATCTCCGCATAGTACAAATTTTCATATGCATAAACTTGTCCGTTTGTATTAGTCTGGGTGTTTCATAGGTATAATTTAACAAAAAACACTATTCAAGTACTTACCTATGTCTTCTCGTTGTCTAGTTCATAAAGTACAATATTTGCAGTAGGACGAGCTTGAAAGCGCTGCGTGATTTAGGTAATGTCCAAGAATATTTATTTCATTTATTTTCCAATAGTTTTCAGTAGGTATTTTCATCAGTCTTTGACTCTCAGATGATAAAAATGCCTCAGATATTTATTCCAAAACGTTGGCGCTGAAAATAGCTACTTACCCAGAAGTATACAAGATAAATATCACTTTAAAACACCGGCACTTTACCATGCTCGTAAACCTTCACAGCTGAGACAACAATGGGTGACATGGTTGATTTACTGGCGGCGCTGGAGTCGCAGACGGGGGAACAGGGAAACTTGTCTCTGAGTTGATGCGGTTGACAAACGGGGTGGCGCTGTCATCGCTTGGATATGTGGGTGGAATAAATGGACTGGCACTGGGGATTTCAAATGCTTTATATCTAGCATGTATTCTTTAGGTTTTTTTAACTCTTTTTAACATTATAATTTAATTTGCCTGTTTATTGAGTGTTTTGGTAGGCCTTATGCTTTCGTTGAATATTTAAATACTTATCGGAGTGGCTATAGGCAATATCGCTGCAGCGTGTGTAGATCAACTCTTTTAAGGAACCTACTCGATAAATCTTACAATCGTTTTTTACTCTCTGTCCAAATCCTCTCCTTCCAATTCCAATTTGGCATCAAAGTGGGTTTTACAGCAGGTTTTGGTTAGTAGGTATTTAGTATAATTCAAAATTGATTTTAATTTTTGAACTTTTTCTCTTCCATGAACTGCAATTTGCATTTGCTATTTATAGCCTTTAAAAAATACGCGAATATAAGCCACCGAGTTTTTCACGTCATACTTCAACGTACACACTTCACCGCCAAGACAGCGTGAGACAGCATAATGGATAACGCTTCTGATTTTCTGGCGGCGCTGGAGTCGCAGACAGAAACCCGCTATGATGCGGGAAACAAACAAGCGGAGGTGGCGCTGTCATCGCGTCTGATGGATGTGCAAAATGCATCCATTTTCGGTTCGTAGTGGTATTTTTAGAAGATAACAACTAGAAAGACGCGAAATTGAAGTTTATTGGGAGGACAATGTGCGTGAATTCAGCTGGAGATGTTCAAATGAAATAAACGACGGTTCTCGGCAGTAAAGACCACTTCGGATACGTTTGCAGGAGGAATTCAAATCTCACAGTGAGGGTTCCCCTCAGTTTTTTTATTGTTAGTTTTGTAGTAACCTTAAAAAAAGGTTAACAAAAAGGAATTAACGACTCCAATAAATTATCCTTTTTGATTTTGCGACGTCGAAGTTGTCGACAAAGACTCTACTTACGGGCTGACACGGTTCACAAACGAACGGAGGTGGCGCTGTCAACGGGCTTGATGTATGGGTGTAATGCATGGACTAGCGTAGGAGTTTTCGCAAAAATCTGAAAATGCGTTTACCTTGTTCTCTCTAAAAATAGTTCAAAACTTGAAGCTAGTTAGCGCCATTGTACATTTTCAACCTATATTTTCATTCACATTTAATTCATTCGTAAATACAGTCGCTCACAGCTCAAGCTATACACTGTGTTTTTGATATGCAAGTTTGAAATAAAAAGAGCCGGAAATAAAGTTCTAACAAAAAAAAGTACGATTTGAACCAAACGACTCGTGTCGAAGTGTATTGTGTAATTGTTAAAGAAAGTTGGAGCTTCCTAACAGTAATTAAGGTTCAAAGTTTAAAACTCAAACAACTGACCGGTTGCGCGCGTATTCCTTGGAAACATGTAGATTTAGATTCCATGCTAATCCGGAATTCCTAACCAAGTTTGAAAATTACGACTGCCATCTAGCGGGACCCATCGTAACCTATCGCCTAACGTACCGCATAAAGCATGGAACCTGTAAAATAGAGAGCATTCTTGGTACAAAAACAACAGTCAGACACCGGTTGTACAATCACACTATGTTTGTGTTGTTGTTGTTGTGTATTTTGTATAAATGTAATTTTAATTGATTGTAATTTTTATGTCAAAATATTACGTCAGAATAGTTAGTATGTTCCTTAAGTTATTTGAAATTACCTTAAAATTACGTGTTCTTGAGTGGAGACCGCGTCTCGGCAAGCGTAGTGTAGGACGTCCTCAGGCAAGGTGGAGTGATGATCTGCGCAGGATGGCTGGCAGGAACTGGATGCGAGCAGCCGAGTACAGTGGCGTGCAAAAGGAGAGGCCCATGTTCAGCAGTGGACTACAACAGGCTGATGATGATGATGACCTTAAAATTACCAGCATATTTTACACATCTTTGTACAACACATTTTTGAAATTGATTTATTGATTATGCGTTTAATTTTAACAAAAACTTGGCGACAACTAGCCGTCTAAAAACAAAATATTTTATTATGCCTTTTTCGGCATTAAGTCCGCCCTTTGTAACAATCACGTTGTGCAATAAAGAATTAATAAATAAATAAATAAATAAAATATTTTATTAATTAATTAGTTCGTATACAAAATTACACTTGCCTGCACTTTCATTTTCCTAAATAAATAAAAGTGCAGGTTGGAGGTACTGAAAAGACCCAAAATGAAAAATAGAAATAAACCCTTCACTACTGTTTAATCCAATTAAACCAGGAAGGCAGACACCGAATGAAATCGAGTTATTCGAGTTATCGGTACAAAGAATACGTGTAATCACCACGCTACCTGTGTGCTCGTTGTAGAGACTCGGTTTCAATAAATTCAAAATATATCGCACAGTGCTCGATCATAGATTCGATGCTGGACACTATAATTTCGGGAATTTTCTGTGCCGCAGAATTTTATTGCTCTTTGGTGGCATTGAAAAGTTCAACTGAAGTTATTTGCTTTTTCGTAGGAGGAAGAACAAGCTTATATTATTTGGTATTTACTGACTTTAAACTAAATAATTATGTACCACGTGTGGGTGCCAGTGATCCATATTGTTGTTTCTCCAAAAAAGAGTAACTTTCCGCATTATCTCATTTCAAAAACAATGTACAAGCTTGTTTTTCTTGGCAAGCTTTTTGTTCACATGTTCGTAATTAGTAGAAACTTTATCCTTTTGTAAACATAGGTAACTTTCTTTTTATATGATACAAAAAATACACGAAGTAATTCTTAGCTCTGCACAATTTTTTCGTAAGATTTGCGTAAGATTAACTTAAAACCTAGCTTTTATTATTTTTAATGACTTACCTCAGATAGGCAAGATGTTCAGAAAACAATTATTTTCTTTCCTAATGCACATACACTTATTTACCTGTCAACCAAATGATCTGAGGAATTAAGGCAAGTAGAAAAATACAATTGCTATACACACAATTTTACACAGTAACCTGAAAAATAACAATTAATTTAAAGCTTTATTGTATTCAATACAAGGTGCTTTATTTCCTCACACTTTGAACCACTCAAACCAACAGCTGAGTTCACTTTCTTCGACTTTTAAACCACTTGTTCCCAAGGCCGTCGCTCAAGGGGTTGTAATTAGGGGTTGTTACGAGTGTTTGTTACGATTGTGTTCGGCGGACGGAACCTGTGTCTTGTACAACTGTACACAAATACACTTGTTCTTTGTGGGACAAGAGTTGGGGCTCGTTAATTGGAGATAGGCACTTAAGTTGCCCTTTGTGCTATTAAATAGGGAATGTAACTTAGTATAAGATGGCGCAAAATAATTTACCTATTGTTCTTCAGTGTAATATTTTTTATAAATGGTAACTTTGATTTGTCTTTTGTATTTTGAAGATTTTGTGTATTTTGTTCATTAAGTAGAAAAAAGTGCATGTGTATCTTAGTGTTCGTTTGGACAGTGTACGTCGAAAAAAGTTTCAAACCATGCACATAATATCTCAAAGCACTTTAACTTGTAGGAATAACAAACTAGCAACAAATTTATTAAAATATGCATTGGCAATCCTCTGGCATATTTGCTTGAACATTTGATTTATACTCTAGCTAAAAACCCTGGATCTTCGTGGGCAGTGTCCTCGTTTTATAGTTAACGTACAAAGCGCGGTTAACCACATCATACCTTGCCTCCAAAATACCTGCATCCTAATGCTAAAATACCCACAGCATGGTTGAGCAAAACCGCCTATAAACAAAATAAATAGGGTGTACAAGGACATTTAGGCAATTTTAATAATGGTATATTGAAACCATCTCCGCCTATCCGCTAATCCGAGTAAAATAAGGGCGAAGGGAAGACAGTTTTGGCCTTTCGGGGGGTTATGAGTGTCATGCTTTCCTTTTTGTGGCAGAATCGCAACAAGTCTTGTTTCTGACTCATAAGAGAAAAAGTAAGTCTAGATCAGACACAAAGCACAAAACAAATCATAGCTCTAAAACTGTTGAAAACCGCGGAACATACATGGCGTATTTTCGGATACACAGAAGTCTAAATAAAAATGTTTGGACGTCACTTTTTATAAATAAAGTCACAGAACATCTATTTTCTATTTTTATGATAAGTTGCATAGTCTGAGATCGTCAATATCAACCCAGATACATACCAAACACATATGTTCGTCAAGCTAATGTTTGTCCCTTGTGGAGATCGAACCCAGGACAACAATGGAGCCTGGCATCCGTGAAAAACTACCCGCTGTTATGAAACTCCCCTAGGATACTCAAAACGGGACATGTCCATTTTTTTCGCGTTACACGACGTCCTCGCTAACGTTCCCAAATGGATCGTTGCGTCGGTTCATTACAAAAAAGAACATTGTATGATGCCTTGATGGGTTTTTTGTTGCACGCTAGTGGCCTTTCTTCAGTATTGTTAGGTGTAGATTAGTAGATTTCTTTTTAGTGCGGAAACAATGTTTTGTGTTTAAGTGGACAAAAGTTTTGGTCATTAATCTCGATGTTACATGGATATAGAAACTAGCATTGTGATGCTAGCATCACAATCAGAGCTTTCAGAGTCTTCAAACTTATTTTCACTGTTTTAGAAAAGCAGCAAATTGCTAATGAGCTGCAGTGAAGACGATGTTGGTAGCGTCAAAGTCCAAGACTATTTAAATTATGCAGCCTTCCTCAAATATTTAAGACATACTTAGTCTTAAATATTTGGAAGTTAGCGCGTTTAACCAAACAAAGAAACATAAACTCTACAGCTTTGTAATTTCAAGTGTATGTATATTTGACCACTGTGTAGGATCACAGTACGTTGTAAGTAGTTACTGAATAACTTTTGGCTCTTGAACAAGCCTAAGGTTTAAGGAATCAAGACACATAGTTTCTCGGTTTTGTTGACTTAGTAATCTTTGATTACAAAGGAAGGGTTAGTTAAGAAGACGCAACTATTTAAGTAGCGAAGTCTAACATTGCCAATGGTCGGCTATCGACCTAAATTTATGAAATAAACTATCTTTTCATTCACCGCCCACGTAACGACCCTTCAATTTCTATTTAAGTATTTTATCAAAAGGTTTTTCCATGACTAAGTTTTTGTGCTTTCATTTTCGGTTAAATGACGAAAGTTGATTCATTTCCTTTAACATTAAGGTTCAAGTTAGCGCTAGACGGAAATTCAGCAACAATCTCTTTAGCCTTGAAGTTTTATATTCCTCTCATGCTATGTCAGATACCTAATATAAAACTACCCTACGACTTACAATGCCCTCTAAATAGAACCGTCACGAAGAGGGAATACACCGAAGGAATATCATTATCTTTAAATTTTCACATATTCTGAAACTTTTTCAACATTTCACGTGTGACTGTTTTATGTCTTTCATCTAATATGTAAAAAAATATAACGAATAGATGCGAAGACGTTTGTTGAACCCAACTTCTGGTTGATGTTATGAACAGTTGCCAAGTTGTAATGTAATAAGTTGGGCATGCTGTCATTTTAAACAATCTTAAACATGCAGTAGGAAAACCACTTCTTTTAGTGGCATAATTATTCGCAAACGGTTACCTATCATAAGACCGAATTCTTTTTTCCCGAATTTCCCCAATTTTTTTTTTTTCGTTCAGCATCGTGCTAATCGTCACAGATGGCTTTCGCTCAGCACCCCAGCTTCGGCTTGTTGGGGTATGCCCCACAAGTGACTTCCTCGCAGTATACCCCGGGCAACGTTGTTCCAGTGACCACCGTAACGGAGTGGCACTGGACAACGGCAACAACTTGTGGCCTTCATTGCGACCGAAACCCTGGCTGTTTTCGCAATGTCGGAGATGACTGAAAAGTCCCTAGCGCGCGGGCCGAGTCCTTCTCAGGACTTGGCTGCAGCAGCAGCTCTTCCTGGTGTGACCGGTCCTTCTCAGGATAGGTCTACCTCCCCGTGTGTGGCTGGTCCTTCTCAGGACAGGTCACCCACACCCGGTGTGGCTGGTCCTTTTCAGGACAGGTCACCCGCCCCTGGCGTGACTGGTCCTTCTGAGGATAGGTCACCCGCTGCCGGTGTGGCTAGTCCTTCTAAGGACAGGTCACCCGGCCCGGCTTGTACCTCGGTACCCAAACCGGCTGCTGGTTCACCCAGCAAGCCTGCCTCCACTGTCTCGGGCAGCAAATTCTTTTGCCCCGAAGACATTGAGATGTCCGACTCGGAGGTCGGAACGTCTGACGCGGACTCGATGGTGAGCGATGCCGATGGCATTCGCGGCAAATACCTGAGGCCGCGCAAACGCGTGGCGCCTGCGTCTCTCTCCGACTCAGGATCGACGAAATCCTCGTCGAAACTGCCGACGGCCAAGCGCGGTCGTGGTCGCGCGGTCGGTGGTCGCACGATTAAGTCGGACGACGACGACAAGGCGGTAACCGCTAGCAAGGCCAAGCTAGCGGCAAAGCGCTCTTTGCTGGCGGCTGAGCTCAAGGAGCAGGCCGTCGCAATAGAGCGGATAGTAGCGAAGAAGAGGAGTAGTAAGGTGGACTACTCCTCAATGGCGGTGGCAGACCTTGAGTCTTTCGCGAAATTGGACGCGGAAGATATCATTGCCATTGCCAACCAAGCTGGCAAGGCCTCGCTCAAGAAGGCCTTGAAGGAGCGCGCTCTGTCGTTCCTTGGCATCTCCACTGAGATGGCGAAGAGGAGCGTCTCTGACGAGACTGCTGCCTTGAAGGCGACCGTCAAGCAGCTCTCGGAGGAGCTCGCTAATATGGCGAAAGAGCTGGCCGCCCTGCGAGCGGCGACGCGTAAGACGCCTCCACCCATCCCGGAGCCGATCATCCCGGTTCCGGCTTCAATGGGCATGGAGGCCAGACTAGAAGCCTTCCTGGAAAGGAAGTTCGCGGAGGAGCGGAACTACACCCGTACCCGCTTTGCGGGTATCGAGGACCGCCTCCTCCCGGAGAAGAGGCTCCGTCCGCCGCTCGCTCACGAGCTCAGGCAGGAGGCTGCTCAGCAGAAGGCTGCTGAGCCCGTGACGGCCGTGCCAGAGGTTTTCAAGCCTCCCCCACCGCCTAAGGGCAAGGGCAAGGGCAAGAAAACCAAGGCCCCCACTTCGGTGGCACCCAGCGCAGAGGTTCTGCCCCTCGTCGTCGCTGAGGCTCCGAAGGCCGTACCGGCACCGCAGGTACCGATGGAGGAGGACGTGCTCCTCCCGTCGACGACCCCAGCCAATGAAGGCTGGAATACGGTCGTCGGCCGAAAGGCCAAGGCCAAGGCCAAGAAGGCCGAGGCCCCCAAAGTGGCTCCCGCGTCCACTTCCGCGGCGGCTAAGAAGAGGCAGGGGAAGAAGGCGGCGGCCAAGCCTTCCCCTGCACCGGCGGCCAACCAAGCCGCCAAAAAGAAGTTGGTCTCACCCCGATCGTCCGCTGTCATTGTGACATTGACGGACGAGGCGGTCAAAAAGGGTGAGACCTACGAGACCGTTTTGAAACGGGCTCGGGAGGCCATCGGCGATGTCGCTGCCTTAGGCGCCACGCCGAGAAGGTGCCGGACCACTCAAACAGGCGCTCGCCTGTTTGAGTTCCCGGGAGCGCAGAGCGGCTCCCAGGCGGACACCTTCGCAGATAAGCTGCGACAGGTGGTGGCGGGTGCGGCCAATGTGGTCCGCCCAGAGAAGTGCGCCTCCCTGCAAGTTGGGGACCTGGATGCGTCCGCAACGGTAGAGGAGGTCACCGCTAAGGTGGCCAAGGTCGGCGGCTGCTCAGTGGAGCAGCTGAAGGTCGGTGCAATTCGCACCGGCCGCAGAGGCGCTGGGACATTGCGCGTTCAATGCCCCATCGCAGCCGCCAAAGCCGTGCTGAAGGCTGGTCGTCTGGCGATCGGCCTGAGCACGGCATCCGTCTGCGCCATCGAGGACGAGCCGCTCAGGTGCTTCAAGTGCCTGGGCACCGGCCACACCAGGCCGCACTGCCCGTCCTCGGTAGACCGCTCGGAGCTCTGCTTCCGGTGCGGAGCAGAGGGGCACAAGGCGAACACCTGCAAGGCGGCCGAGCCCAAGTGCGCGGTCTGCGCCGCTAGTGGCCGGCCAGCCGGGCATGTCATGAGGGGGAGCAAGTGCTCCCCCCCTCCCAAGAAGGGAAAACAGCCGGCGCCGCCTAAGGCCGCCGCTGCTGTTGGTGCCGGCCCGTCGTCGGCGCAAGATGGTGCAATGTCCGAATGATGTATCAAGTCGGACATTGCAAATTTCTTCAGGGTAACCTGAATCACTGCCGTTCGGCCCAGGATCTGATGGCCCAGACCCTGGCCGAATGGCAGGTGAACATCGCGGTGGTGGCTGAGCCGTACTACATCTTGGATCGCTGGTTTGGCGATCTAGATGGAGTAGTGGCCGTCCTTACCCGGCCTGCCCCGGGCTTTCCCCCTCTTTCCTTATTGGAAAAGGGGTCCGGGTATGTCGCCGTCTCCGGAGGGGATTTCGCTGTGGTGGGAGTGTATTTCTCCCCCACCCGGCCTCTCAGGGAGTTCGAGGACTTCCTCGTCTCCCTGTCTGCGGTCTTGAGCCGGCTGGCTCCAAGACAGGTGGTCCTCGCCGGAGACCTCAACGCGAAGTCGGCAGCGTGGGGTAACCCAACCACAACCTACCGTGGTCGGGTCCTCCAGACGTGGGCGGTGTCGTGTGGCCTGGCCCTAGTGAATAGGGGCACGGCGCACACGTGTGTCCGCTACAATGGTGGGTCGGTGGTGGACGTCACCTTCGCCACCCCCGCATTGGCTGCCCTCATCGCAGACTGGCGTGTGGACCCGGTGGAGACTCTTTCGGACCATAAATACATCAGGTTCGAGATCTCCAACCGGGGCCCACAAGGCAGGGCTCCGAAGCCGGACTCTCCCTTCCCACGTTGGGCCCTATCGCGGCTCGACCGCGGAATGGCGAGAGAGGCTGCGTTCGTCCAGGGGTGGTTCTGCCCACCCCGACCCGACGTCGACGTAGAGGAGGCCGCGTCCCAACTCAGGGACTCCTTGACCGAGGTGTGTGATTTCTCCATGCCTCGGTCCCGCCGCCCCGATCCCCGACACGCCGTCTATTGGTGGTCGGAGGAGATCGCGGGTCTCCGGGCTGCCTGCGTTGCGGCCCGGAGAGCGTATACAAACTGTAAACGCCGGCGGAGGAGGGCCGACCCCAACGAGGAGGTCAACCTCTACGAGGCGTACAGGGCGGCACGGAGCACCCTGAAGTACGCCATTCGTCAGGCCAAGGATCGGGCCCGGGCAGAAATGCTCGAGAGTCTCGATCAAGACCCGTGGGGGAGGCCATATAAAACGGCACGCGCCCAGCTGCGTCCCATTGGCCCTCACCTGACCGAGACTCTCAACTCGGCTCTCCTGGAGCAGGTGGTCCGGGTTCTGTTCCCGGCCCGCTGCGAGGACTTCGTCCCGCCGGCGATGCCTCCGTGTCGCGGCGCTCTTGACGAGTCCGAGGAGGTCCCCGCTATCTCTGCGGAGGAGCTCGGAGCGGTGGTGCTCCAGTGGCGGGCCAAGAAGACGGCGCCAGGTCCAGACGGATTGCCAGCCAAGGTCGTGGCCATAGCGGCTGGCCAAATGGAGGGCAATTTTAGGGACCTCTTCGACCGGTGTTTCCGGGAGAGGAGGTTCCCCGCAATCTGGAAGGTGGGTCAGCTCTGCCTTATCCAAAAGGCAGGGCGTCCAGTTGACTCGCCTTCGGCCTACCGTCCGATCATCCTTTTGGATGAAGTAGGGAAGATATTCGAGAAGGTGGTTTCTTACCGCCTTCTCGAGCACCTACGGGAGGTAGGCCCGGACCTGGCAGGCGCCCAGTTTGGGTTCCGGGCACGGCGTTCCACCATTGACGCCCTGGCCCATCTCCGGGAACTCATCCTGGAGGCAGAAGAGTGTGAGGAGGGAGTGATTGCGATATCGTTCGATATCAAGAACGCCTTCAACTCCCTCCCTCACGCTACAATATTGGAGGCCCTGAGGTACTTCCGAGTACCCCTGTATTTACAGGGACTCGTTGAGAGCTACCTCAGAGATCGGGCAATTGTCTTCTCAGACAGCTCGGGCGCCATCCGACGCTATAGCGTCGAGTCCGGGGTTCCACAGGGGTCGGTGTTGGGGCCGCTCCTGTGGAACATAGGCTACGACTGGCTCCTCCGCGGCGCACTCCTTCCGGGCATGAGCGTAATCTGTTACGCTGACGACACGCTCGTCACTGCCCGGGGGAAGTCCTTCAGGGACGCGGCGCCGCTTGCGGAAGTCGGAGGAGACCTCGTGGCCGACCGAATCGGTCGCCTCGGACTCACGGTGGCGCTCGAAAAGACCGAGGCCATCTGGTTCCATGGCTCGCGACAACCTCCGGCGCCACCTGACGCACAAATAGTGCTCGGTGGCGTCCGAACGGTGGTGAAGACCGAGATCAAGTATCTCGGTCTGATCCTCGATTCGAGGTGGCAATTTCTGCCCCACTTCCGGGGGTTGTCACCCAGGCTGCTGAGAGCGGCAAACAGCCTTAACTGGCTGTTGCCGAATATCCGCGGCCCGGGGTCTAAATGCCGGAGGCTTTACTCCGGCATTTTGAGGAGCATGGCTCTCTATGGCGCCCCGATCTGGGCGGCGGCCCTGTCTAAGAAGATGAACGTCCGCCTCCTCCGAGCGCCCCAGCGGGCGATAGCACAGCGGAGCGTGCGAGCATATCGCACCGTTGGTTTTCCCGCGGCCTGCGCGCTGGCGGGAAACGCTCCCTGGGAGTTAGAGGCGGACGTTTTGGCGGCCATGTACCGCTGGACGGCCGCCAAGAGGGCCGCGGGTGACCGCTTCTGCCCCGAAGAGCGGGAGGCCGTCCGCAAGGAGGCTCAGGCAAGCCTGGTCCGGCTGTGGATGGCGGACCTAAGAGCTCCGGAGTCTGGCCGGCGGACGGTGGAGGCACTCGCTCCAGTGCTTGACAAGTGGCTGGAGAGGCAGCATGGGTCCCTCTCATACAGGATGGTGCAAATTATGACCGGGCATGGGTGCTTTGGTTCATTCTTGCACCGCATCCGCCGAGAGGCAGCCCCACTCTGCCATGAGTGCGGCGCTGTTGAGGACACGGCGCACCACACACTAGCGGTGTGCCAAACGTGGGCTCCACAGCGCATGGCGCTAGTCGCCAAGGTGGGCCAGGACCTCTCTCTGCCGAGCATTTTGATCGCAATGCTGGCAGACAAAGAGGCTTGGCAAGCGTTCGCCACCTTCTGCGAGGAGGTGATGACCGCTAAGGAAGCGGCGGAGCGGCTGCGGGAGTTAGATCCTGCAGCCGATGAGCTCCGCAGGCCGAGGAGGGGGGGAAGACGGCGCGCACCTGCTCGCCGTGTCGCACCCCTCCGTGGTAGAGGCCAGCCGGCGCGCGGTACGGGGGTACCGTTGCCGGCATTGCACAGGCCTCCACCACTGCCTGGTAGGGACGGCTCGACACCCTCGGCTGTCCCTACTGGCCCCCCCTCTCGAAGGGGGGGTCGCTTCCGGCCCGCCGTGTAGGCGGGCACCGTCCGGGAGAACGCGCACAGGGCTTATAGCTATACGGCGTATTCCCCCACTATGGACGAAGAGAGGGAGTAGTAGGGTTTTTAGTCGGTAGAGCCACTGGGTAGAGCATGCTCCCCGTGGAGAGTCCGACATAACCAGTCCAACCCCCCGGTTGGCGGGTATGCGTAAGTGCATTTCCCCTACTAAAAAAAAAAAAAAAAAAAAAAAAAAAAAAAAAAAAAAAAGCTTCGGCTTGTTGGCTGCTCCTCAGCCCGCGGGCCGCCTCGCCCCTCCATGCCTACGCACTTTTAAATAACACTCTTGTGGTAGGGCAAAACAAGTACCACGTGGTGTCGGGGTTGACTGAGTCGGATTCGCCCTAAAGTTGAAATCACTGAAAATTACCTACCTATATAGTAACTACAAATATTTTATAATATGTACTTACCTAAATATCATACAGTAGTTTTGGCCTAGTAATATTCGGTAAAATGTGGCTTAGGTAAAGTGATCATATTATGCCAAATAAGTCATCTGGTAAATGAAAGAAGTTGAAAAAAGACTTCGGGCAACGGTGACAAGTCCGTTATGAAATTCGGTTTAACGTAGTTCGGGAAGACGACACTTATGTCAAAAGATACTTCGATGGGTTAAAAATATGTCAAACAATACATCTGGCAAATGAAATGTTGGTCAATAGTTTTCAGTCAAATGAAATTCGGACTAGTGAATTTCGGACAAGTGACGGGTTCCCTTCGCAAACCCATGATCACCTCTTTTCTACAGACTAGAATCTAGAATCTCCTCGAGAGCTGATAAAAAAATATTAAAAAAGATTCTGAACTCTTTCATTACTCAGTGTAACCTGGTAATATTTTAACTGACTGTAAAATCTTGCGACCTTTATCAGGTCACCTGCCTACCAACCACAAAACTGGCGACCCACGCCACGTTTGTCTTCGAACGGTCTCCATTTGCAGGACTTTAGGCCGTCTGCAACCGGCTGCTCTAGAAATTTAGGATCTCCCATGACTTGTTCAGCATCATCATGCGGCTGTTGATGATGACGATGATAACAATAAAAAATGGGACCGTGGCTTGCGGTTGACAACAAAGACAACATAGCTCGCGTTTCCCTATAACCCTTAGCATTTTTCTGGTTGTATGTAGGTGACAGGAACCATCATCACAAATAATACGCTTTAATTCGCTCCCAATGATATTTTAAATAGAAAAATACGATATGTCAGTACTGACACGAAGCCGAATATTGACCCCTGGCGAACGTACATATAATTAAACGAGATAGTATGATTATTTACTAGAGCGTAAACGAGACGGAAACATGTTGCGCAGTGTCGTCTCAAACTGTCAATGCATTGCCCAGGTGTTCGAAGTTTTGATTTCGGGTGCCACATTTTTAGCTCAAGTAACCTATCTAAGTCTTTTTAATTGTAATATCATTGCTGTGACCTCTGTAACTCTTAACTCTACATGCATGATACTTACCGACTCACATATTGCGACATCGTCGACTTCACTTTACATAGTCGACTTTATAAGACTTTTTCATATTTCCCAGCACTCGAAAAAAAATTAACAAACATTTCACGAATTTTTCCAACAAAATGCTCGTCCTGACAATTTCAACATCTTTTATTCACTAATTTAGATTAGGGAAGGACAATTTTCCTGACCTCTAAGAGATAATTGACGGACAAAAAGGCTCTTTGTTAAATACTTAAAATGATTTACTCTCACAATAAAACATTAGGGGTCGTTTGTGTTTAAATTGCAAGTGTTTTGTGCAGTCTCCCGTTGTACAGTTAATTTATGGAGCTGGACATTTCAGATTGCATAAAGAGGTTCACTATTTGAATTAGTTATTTAAACAAAAGTGCGCTTTGTAGATTTTTAAGCTGAAGCATTTTGTGCAGCTATTTTTGGTACTGTCTTTGTAGTATTTTAGTACGCAGTGTAGTTCTTATTTAAATTGCATATAACAAAGTTTTATGCCCGTACTCTCGAACCTTCTAATTTTAATTTATTGAACCTGTGATTAGATTGATAAAAAAATACCAACCATCTTGAGTATTTTGAGATACCTAAGAGTAAGAAAAATAAATTATATGAAATCAAATGGCACCAAAAGAACTTAAATGGTTTGCACCGCGCTATGCCAAAGAAAATTGCAAGTAATCTTAACATGAATAACTTCTCAAAGGAGTCTAACATATAATATAATATAATATAATTTCCCTATCAGTAGATTGATGGATGAAGTTAATTATTTTGCAAATAACAATATCGTAATGGCGTTTACTACCATAAGTTACTTCATAAGTCTTCATCAGGTCCAAGCAGAAAATTTTAATACAGGGTTGTTATATCACAGGCACACAGCAGTAGTAACTGTCCATACACGCTCTCAATCTCAAGTTTTCTTCAATATTTTACAAAACATCAAACCATTGAAGATTTGTTAGACGCTCTTTTGTTATGAAATTACCAATGTAGTCCTTCAAAAGGCATAACACGAGATTCACGAGGGTTCCGGCTTTTCTTGAAATATGTTTTTTCCAACAATTTGACGGTTAAGTAGGCGCCGCACTTGAGGACGAAATTGAACGACTGGGCTCACTCGAGCATTGGGTAATCGGTGTTGACCAGTAAGGATTTTTAAGGTTGATTGAAGTACACTTAGATTCACGACAGATTTACGAAAATGACAATGTGACTGAATCGAATGATCAGCCGACTCGTTTTATTAAGCAATGTCTATTACAATTGTACTCTTTTTCTCTTTTGAGTTTAAAATACAAATTAAACACAACGGAAGCGGCAATTTATTGCGTTTAAGTCGAGTACATCCTGTTTACAGTTTAATCGGTTGAAGAAACAAAGTAAAAAAGGCTCGTACGAGTAATATACTGTGCCATATATCATGGATAGTGTTATTCCCGTCTGGCCAGCCATTTGTTTAGTCCACTTAAGCGGTTTAGCTCTCCCTGACGCAGGCTGTCTCTCCTCGATTTATTTGCCGTCCGAATTGCCCACCCTGTATAGGCCTTTAACTGTTTCAAACTGGACTGTTTGGGTTTGTTAAAGGCAATAAATCTGTACTGACATGTCCCTGCGTGGAAACGGAATGTGCATTTGGTTAATTTTGACGAGAACTCGGTATTTCGAAATGTACCTATTTAGGAAAAAAAAATGTTTATTTTATTTTCATATATTTGATGTTACCAGTAGCAATGATTTTGAAGTTTAACATCTATAGTGAAACTATAGTGCCTTTATATGTATAAAGGGTAAAGGCCTTGAACGGTGTAAAGAACACCATTACTCCGCCCAGCTCTTTAGTCGCAAAGGAGTTTTGACTTTTCTGTGAAAACATTGAAGCTTGAAAATGGTTTGACTTTTGTGGAAAGCAATGTAAATTAATTTAGGAACTCTTTTGAAAAATGACACCAATGGCAGATCCTTTTCATCTTCAAAAGTAAAAACAGAATGATTTCTTTTTTGCAGACAAAAATTAAATTTTCAGGCCATGATTTTATGTTAGCTTCATGCTATCTTAGCATTACCTTTAGATGGCTTTTGAAAAAGTCATAAGTCATCAGAATCCAAACTCTGACGCACATATATTTTATCAAATTGAACATAAGGTGAATAAGCCTTGAATGAATATATAATGAACATTAATTGGCTATTTTAGGGTAGTACATGCTTTGTACTTTGGAATCCTACTTCTAACAAACATTCTGGTGCAAATAACTTGTGTACCGATAATCTGTCCTAGTAAAATACTCAGGTAGGCAAGTAATACTACATAGCTGAGTTTTTTCAAATTAGTTTGTGCTTCTCTTCACGAGTGGGGCAACACAAGCTTTGTATATTCGGGTGTCGTTTGGTCCTGGTTACGTTCATATGAGTACTATGCTGGTTTTTAATTATGTAATAAAATTAATATTTTAAAAAAACTTTCTTGTACAATACTAGCCAATTTGAATCCTTTATCTGTTAGTTCAAAGTTAAAGTTAAAATATTCCTTTGTTGAACTAACAAATCCGCCCTATTATTTCAAATTCGTCAAGGGTTATAGAATTTACATAAATCTGAAGTGAGTAAATCCTGCTTCGTGTTTCCGTTCACAGTTCAGTGACTTTCAGAATTAATTACGCCTAAGGTAAGGAACGATTCGCAACAATTTTTGAATAAACCAACTTGCTTAAGTTCAGACTGAGTTGAAATTTGGCTACAAGAATATCACTTGGTAAGTAATTGATTTGTAATATCGCCTGTGTTAAGTTGTCGTTGCCTTTATGTTATTGAAAACCTTACCCCTTTATTTATAAAAGCGAAATCAGCACTAATGGGAATAGGTGACATGACAGTATATTAACTAAAGTAATGGAACTTTAGCTGAGTTCATGTCATTTACTCATAAATGTTGACCGCAGTAAAAATTAAAGAGACCAAGCAGCCCTTACAGTAGTTTAAGTAGCTCTACAACACTACTTATTTGAGATTTTAAGAATAGTTAGTACGAGTATGTCTCTATTTGCCTGATTTGAAGTAACAAAATTTGTATAGGTCAAGTTCTCACTATCAGCACTCTGTTGTAAATAAGATTAGTTGCTTTCCCTTTATAAAATGAAAGTACCCCAGCTTCCCATTAACAAGTGTAATGAATATACAGTTAATTTAGTTCGATAGTGTTAAAAAGATTTCAATTACATTGCACCAGTATTGTAATCTATTTATCATAACCTTCCAAAAAGAGCCAACCAAAACACATCTCGAACGCATGGTGTGCGAAAGTACCAAAATCTCATTTGCCGCTATCAGAAAACACCAAGGTGTTTATTTCGCAGACATCGTCACAAAATTGTCGCATTACCATGTTAAAGGCAAAACGAAAGTCGACTGACGCGGAAATGAAATAAGGTGTATCGAAATATGAAAGCGGAATGCGAAAAATGGAAAGCGAATGGGGCAATTTACAATTTAGAGGTGCGAGACATAATTCAATTTCGAACGAACCCTTCTTCTTTTCGCTTAAATATTCACGTTTGCTTTTTTCGGCATTTCGGTACGCTTAGTTATTCTTGGGAGCGACAGAGGGTTTGAACAACGAGACGTTTTAAATCGTACCGCTTTTAATTTTAAAGCCATATTGCTTCGCACGGTTAATCTAGATCTTGTCTTTTTCTTGCTTAGGGCTCATTGCGTTTGGTTTTATAAGCAAGATTAAGTTAGGTAATGTCAAGGTGGAATACTTAATAACAAGAAAAGTTCATCATTGCTGCGCCGTTCATAAACCGATTCCGATTGTTGTGATGGCAGGCGGCGAGGAAACGATTGTATTAATCAAAACTAAATTAATACATAAACAAAAACTCACATAAACAAAATTAGTAAAAACTGAATCTTTCCCCAGCTCCAAACATCATTGTAGAGCTTTGTTTTAAAATCAGATATCGTTTCACTATGCGCGTAAGTCTCTAAATTTCAACATGCCTAAAATGCCAACGTCCTAATGCTTTGTCGAAAATACGTCTCCGTTCTGCCTAAATCTGTTGGAAAACAGGCCTTTTTCTCAGCACTTTAAACTTTTAAATGTGAAAAAGTCTCCAGAATTTAGTAGTCTTAAATGAGTGTTCTTTGTCCACTAAGTTCGCCGTCGGAAGGGTATATGCGTAAATAAATCGTTCTTGTCACGGCTAATCTGGGCTGGCATTAGCATAAATGGTGGATTCTAGTTAATTCACTTGTAATCTTTCCCCTGGTGCTAAACTTTCTTTGTTATTTAGAAAGTTTTTTTTATTTTGTGAAGGGTTTAGTCTAGTTGTCTTAGGGTTTTTTGCTCACGGCGAAATCAAATAAAAATAATTTATTTATGGAAAAATTAAGTTATAGAAAATGAAAAAAAAAACAAGTCATTGACTACAATCGCTGAACAAAACGTTATTTAATGTTACTTACTTTCTTTATCATTTAATTGAATCAACGTGTTGTTAAAAAGTATGTAAATATTGATAGAATAAAAAGCAATTTACTTGAGACTGCAGTTCATTTTGAACCTTACTTTAAAATATGGAAATATAAAATATAGAATTGTCATTTGACATTTTAACACAAAACTATGTGCGTCTGTACCACAGATAGCGATACTTGAGCGATAATCGCTATTGCCAGATGTTTTCAACTTGGCCAAACTGTCCATACAAATCTTGAAAGCCAATGAACTGACTCAGTGAACCCTCAAGATCTGTTACTATCTGAACAAGCTGAAAAAAGGATAGCTTGTAACGTTAACTGGTGAGGCGTATAAAACAAATGGTTCTGGTGAAATCGAGACCATCGTAAACCATAGTTCCCGCAGTATCTTCCGGTAATAAAATTTGCACAGGTCGGCCTCTGGCGAGGGCACATTTATCCGGTTTTTATTGCGGCTTCCAAGTGGACCTAATAGAAAATTTGCTGAGGTGAAAACTCTCCTGTTTTTTTGCTATGAAACAATAACGCTTTCTGCCCGAAAATATGGAATTTGCATTTTCCTTTATTCGAAGCTAAGAACACTCGAATGAACGAATTACTTAAATCAAAACCAAACCATCCTTTCACGGACTATAATGATTTACCGGGTGCGGCAATTGAACTGTCGATATTAAAAAAATAAATATTTTTATTTACTTTGAATATTTATTAATAATTTTTTTACATATGAAAATAAAACGTCTAAAATTATATTCTTATTTATTCTAATGGAATACAACTGCCTTTAGCCTGCACTACAAGCTTGAGTCTCTTTCTGAATGAAGCGCAGACTGTTCGAATAACGTCGTCATTTAAACGGTTCCATTCTCGTGTAAGAGTAGTTTTGAGCGCCTCCACTGATGTGTGTTTTAAGCACAGGCCTTCGCTTGTAAAACACCCCAAATACAAAAGTTTAGAGGGTTCAAGTCGGGCGAAGACGACGGCCACATATCTCGGTCGATCAGCACAGGAACGTTCGCTTTTAACCAATTTTGCGTCCCAGTTGCTCTGTGCGATGGCGCCGAGTCTTGCTGGAACGTCCAACGCTCCGAACCAAATGTCTTGTGTGCCCACGGTATTAATCCTGTTTTTAAGACTTCATTTTGATAGATTTGTTGATTTATTTTGGCTTGGTTGCGACCCATTGGGAGAAAAACAAGCGGAGAACGTCCTTTTTCGGACACCGCCGCCCATACCATGATTTGGTCGGCTCCTTGTCGTCGAGTGACTCTCAGTTAATCTGAATGATCGCTGACACGTCCTTTCAACCACACACGGTCATTTTGTTTGTTAAGAAACTGCTCAACACAGAAAGTTTTCTCATCTGAAAATACCAAGTTGGGAAGCTCGCCAGTGTCGAGCAAGCGAATCAGCTCCTTTGATCGAGCCAGCCGTTTGCTCTTTTGCAAAGCAGTGAGTTCTTGCGAAAGGTTTTTTTTTAATGGTTTAACCTTAAGCTTTTCCTTTAATATACGACGAACGCTGCGGTCGCTCACCTTAAGATCCTGGGCGAGCTGATTTGCTGAGCGCTCTGGATTTCTGCGTAAACGATGTCGCACCTTTTCGACAACTGCTGGCGCCGTTGCAGTACGGCGTTGACCGCCCCCGTAGCGTTTCTTAACACTGCCAGTCTCGTTAAATCTTTGGATAGTACGACGCACAAATTTTTCGTTCAATTGAAGATTTGGTAGCGCTCGACCAATGTCGATGTTCGATTTTCCCTCCAAATAAAGAGCAATCACTGAATTGCGTTTTAAATCCATCATTTTAAAATTGGAACGTTTCTTCTCACGACCGAATAGTTTTAAAGTAACATAGATAATGTGTCACAGATTATATTTTCAAATTTTTGCCGCGTTCGATTCAGTAGTTCGAATTTTAAAATAGTTACAAGGAGGCGGACAGTTCAATTGCCGCACCCGGTAGATACATAGATAAATCCGTCGAACTATTTTACACACCTTTGTTTGCGTCGAAGCTTTGAAGAACATCGTCTGATTGGTTGTTGGCAGTCCATCTCCATAGGCCTCTCTTTTCTGCTTTAGTATAATACCGGCTCTAACATCTGTGTAAGGTTCCTCCGTCATTTGGCATATCATGAGATGTTGCAAGCTGCCGCTCTAGCGTGAATTATTTGTATGGAATTTCATATCTCCCATCACTAATACGCTAGAGGCCTCGTATGAAATCCTTTAGCGTCTCTGACCAACTGACCGATCCCGCGATGGTATTGGCATTGTTGGTATTAAAAATACTGATCCTACTAGAAAAATGACTGGGACGAGTATTTATTACAACACACAAAAAACTCTACTAACCAGCCTAAACAACAGCTCTTCAAACTGGCCATCCTGAATTCCTACCTAATTTTCCTTTCCTAAGACGCAGAATAAGGCCAGTCATTCGGCCTACATAACTACGGTTTGAACGTACAAGCCTTTTGTTAGGTGCATATATTGCGTTGGCGGGCGTCCAAACAAAATGTCGCCGGAGCCGGTTCGGCGTGTTTATGCCAAACACGCACATGGCAGCGTTTTCAGCTTGTATTTTTTTTCTAGCCAACTCTAAATCCGCATTTGGATGTTTTGATGAAAACAAGTGGGCGATTTGTGCCAAATTTTCAGTGCGAAAGTGTTTTTGCTGGAACTAATGGGAGGGGTTATCGGCGTAGACAAGATATAGTTTGCAGAATGTTGGTATTAGTATGATAGTAATTTGAGATGGTGGGTTGTTTTTTAAAACGTTGTTTTGCTACTACCCCTAACTCAACAAGCTCACTAAAGTGACTGTTACTTATAAGATACAGAACAATGGTATCTCTTTAATATAATTATTATACTTTTGAGATAGGAAAAAACGTCACTACCAATCTTATGTAAATATTGTTAGTAGCATCACTGGACATTATTCCACACAGCGCCACCTAGTTCCCAAACAAAGCAACTAAATGCTTGCGCTATGGGATACTAGTCCTACGGATACTCAATATACTTGGCTCATTTCCTTCTAAACCTAGTTAGTCTTTCCAGGTTCTATATCTTAACCACATTTTTCACTATTAAAAAAAAACAACGTC
Source organism: Udea ferrugalis (assembly GCA_950022985.1). NCBI lineage: Eukaryota > Metazoa > Arthropoda > Insecta > Lepidoptera > Crambidae > Udea > Udea ferrugalis. Next base: position 13,843,862 of record OX465525.1, read on the forward strand.
TAAAACAAGTCTATTGCAAGTTTAAAATGAGCTTCAAAGTAGAAAGGTCGTAAAACCTTGCAATATTTCACTCGGACGGAATTATAGTCTTCTCATTGTACCCAAAGGCTTTCGTTCCGACGTGATACTTAAAATGTAATCTGACGGATATATTATTTAGGCATTCATATTTGTGTGATTACATTTTGTAAGATAAATGATGGCTAAAGGTATGGTAAATTGTAAACAAGATTGGCTTTTGAATGTAAATTGGAAACTAGATTGTTGGTAAAGGAATGTAATAAACCTTTTGTTTTGTACCAATCTCAGCTGCCTTACGCTGACTAGATAATTCCTACTTGAAATACCTAGAATCGGAATTTTTGAATCGTTCGCTATCGTCGTTCGTCGTTAGATACTAGCTGTCCCGACCGACTTTGTTCTGTTTTCAAAGATTTAGAAATGGTTGCTAATCCGTTATCGATTTTTTTCCAGACTAATAAACAGCAATCCATTCAATCCATAATATAGAAATAGATTCTTATTTCTTATGAGTATCCACGAGTAAGTAATCGTTTTACTGGAAAATAAATCTGTTTTTAATTTTATTTGGCTATAATTTTCCACTTATTATGTTTATATTTATACTGCCCGTTTGAGTCTTGAACATTTCATCAAATTCTTAATTTTTATAAATAAACATGTCTAAAGTGAATTATTTTCACTTAGTCTGAGACTGGATTGGGTCTGAAGTGTTCCACCCCGAGACCTAAATAAAGGATAAAATATAAAAATGGTGTTACTATCTTGTATGATTTTTATAAAAGAGCATCTATTTATGATTGTTCTTTAACTGTAAGTAATTGACAACTATTTGATAGTGATCTCACCTGAAAGAAAGCGATGATGGGGTCTAGAACAAAACTAAACTAAAACCTTCATTTGTCACGACATGTAATATTGTTGAATGAAATCACCTTGCCATGGTTGATAGGGTAATTCTTAAGTGTAGGTCTAAGTAGTCCTAAGTAGCTGTTATGACCTTTTCCAAGGCTGACGTTTAACAGTTTCACGTTTTAAGTATCCCATATGCGGCCCAGAAACAAACATGCAAAGTAGTGATGTGCTGAGTAGCTCACTGTTTACATTATTATCCTACTAATATTTTGAATGCGAAAGTTTGTATGTGTGGATGTGCCGTGTTGCTCTTTCACGTAAAAACTACTGATTGGATTTTAATGAAACTTTATAATAATGTAGCTCCTACATCTAAATCGAACATAGACTACAATTTATAAGGAAAAAATACTTTTAAGAAACTTTACAATAATGTAGCTCATACATCTAAATCGAACATAGTTTATAAGGGTTAGAAATACAGTCTCTTTTTTCAAAGACTCAAAGGGTTTTTTCTCTATGTGATCGAATCGGAAATTATCAAGCCCTATAGACAAATAAAGATACCCGTATCTCAGCGGATAAATGACTGTTTCTTTTTAAACTGTCTGTTGTGGTTGGATAGTTTTTTTCACACGTGAAACTATAATGTCGATCTTGAAAACCCCAAAGAGGCAGAGTTTGTGTATACAATCGTACTCATACTATCATTATAACTCTACCAAATCTAAATGTTACTTAGTCCCTCCATAGGTTGTGGCGGAAGGGCTTTTCAATTTTGCCAGGTTATACAAATTCGTCAACAAAAGTCAGCGCGGGCCCTAGTGGGTGGTAGTGTTTAGCACCCCAGCGGGCCTAGCATGCGCAACATCGACAAAATAGCCATCTCCCCCTCTTTCGCTCGAGAGAGTCGAAGGGCGTGACTTGACTTCGTTGCTTCTCGACAGTGCTGCCATATTACAGAAAAAAAAATTAGAAACTCCATTTTTTTACTGGTAACACTTGTAAAATTAATTCACACAAAGACTCAATCAAGAGTAAGTAAAATATTTTGTTACTGCTTATCTCATAACAAAAAATAGAAAGATTTTGTTTTTAGATTGATTGTGTGTTTGAGACGAAAATTGGCCGAGTATTTCGACTCTAAAGTAAAAAGCAAGCACGCGTGCGCCATCTGTCGCCACTTGCCACAATCAAGTTGCACACTGTTATCTCAGTTGCTTTTTGTTCACATAGCCATTCATTAATAAAACTTGTGTTTATTGAAGAAATTGATATGTGAAAATTACTTTTTAATTATGAATGGTATAGAAGCAACCGTAATAGGGTGTTTAGACAACGCCTATCAAAGTTTCTTTAATTGGAGAACTTTTAATTTCGGCTTAGCGGCGCCATCTGTGAAAATTACTTTCCATATAAAAGTAGTCCGGTCTTGTCATTTTATTGTTGTTGAACGAATATTTGTAATGTTATCTTTAATTATTGTGATGTGATGTGACACCGAATGGGAGTTGGGTTGTATTGCGGCCCCGTTTTAATTCACTCTAATGATGGTAAGCAAATTTCAAAAATATAATGTCCTTTTACTCCGAATTCTAAAAGGTTATGTCGTATCGTTTTAGCATTGACGTGTAGTTTAATCCTTTTCTTTTTTGACAAAGCTGCACGCGTTGTATTTTAATAGTTTCGCATACAATTTCACTCGTCTCGTCACTTCTCGTCCACCCTTCCGATCGACGAGTAATTAAGCCAACAGAAATGTCAAAAATCGATAAATCCGTGATAAAACAGTGGTGCCATGTTAGGGCTTGTCGAGAAATCCGTATTTTCCATACAATATTTCAAATCTGACATTAAGCGGCCATGTTAGCACCAGTAGAGAAAATGGAGAAATGGCTGCAGGGCGACCTGTGATTGGCTATTTGCTCTCTCGGGTTTACTCGCGGCGTGCATGCTAGCCCCGCTGCTTCTATGAGCCTCTTTTTTCTAACGTAATAAATGGAGTATAGGTATGGTAACGAAAGAAGCGACCAGTAAGCGAATTAAACTCCATAACATCACTACTCCGCGACTTTCAACTTGTTCCCCTTTCAACACAGAAGCGTCTCGAGTACCGCCATTGTTCCGAACCTTCGCTCGACCAAGACAAATGTTCCCACATAGAGGCGGTAAGAAAACATATTTTGGTTATTTTACTTGAGTAACTCGACTACTTAGCGTTACTTAGCTGATACTTTAGTGCGCACACACATGGTTTACGTCTCAGAATAAACAATGCGTTGATAGAGCCAGGAATTATTACAGAGATTATGTTTTGAGACCTCGCAGCTTCTCGAATGTTCTCGGTGGTAATGTGAGAAGAGACAGGTGAGAAAAGTTTTTAGCAAAAAATATGTTTCATATTTTTTACTGTACCACCATAATCATTATCAATCACCTAAAAATATTACCGACCTATAGGATACATTCTCAATCTTAACTCAAGCCATCAGCCAGGTATTAGTTCTTTATCGCATAAAATGTTAAAAAACACAAGTGGCGGACTTGTCGCCAGGGGCCAAGTTAATTATATCTAAATAATTGACGATTTTAAGTAATGATAAAATTCATACCTACACTAATATTATAAAGATTAATTTATAACGTCTAGTTGAATTTTGTCTGGCTTAACCGAGTTCACATGTCAAAATTAGGTTAAAATTCGATTACAAATTCAAAAGACGAAATGACTTAGACAATTCACGGAGATAAAATATTACAATTATTATTAAACTGCTCTGTGACACAAAAGGTTAAAGAAAATATTTCTGACGAAGGTGACTAATATTAATGACGCTCCATTCAAAGTAATTAAATTTCGTTCTGCCAGACCTTAGTATACGTTTATGAAAATTTAAACAGACAAACGTCCATTATGTTCAATTCAAACTAGATGTTGTCAGCGGTTTTGCCCATGTGTAAAATAAATGAACTTAAACTCTCCACTTTATATCTCTAAATCAAGCCTGAGTACTTATAATATCAGCTCAGCTTTCAAAATGCAACTTATGAAATGTACAAAGTTCCGTTAAAAAAACCATCTATAGTCCGTTCGCGTTATGAATGCAGTGATTTCATACTTGTCCTTTGACCTAACACGTCCCTGACGCTGACCAATCAAATCGTTCTTAATTAGAAAGCCAAGTTCACAGTGCCCAGTAGAACGCATTCTTTCAAACGCAACCGTTTTGTACCTGAGTTTTGATGTGAGTGGAATTAAAGGAAAGAAAGGAATTAAATAAAAAATTTACTGCATTCTTAACGCGAACATACTATAGTAGTTTCCACGTTACACAGACAGACTGGCAGTTCGTTTTGTTGCTCTCATTTCCTACATAATTATACGCCACGTATCATGAATCGCCTGGAAAAGGTAGATAATATTTGAAGCAATCTCTCTTAGAAAAAGTTTTTGACTACCCAAAGGTTGACAGACAGGTTGATTACACGCCTTTTGGCATTCAGTTTGCCTATTGTACCCTTTTTTGTGTAATAAACTTTAAATAAATTAATATACTCATACTCTTTCACCAGTTATTGGTCTGCATAAACATAAACAGCCAAATATTGGTAGCAGTCCAGCAAATTTGAAATGCTGAAATTTATTTCGTTGAAGTATTAGTAATAAAATAAAAAGTAGTTGAGAAAACTAATGGAACTATCTGGAAAGTTGCGAAAGCGCCGCTTACAGCGAGACCTGAATTTGCATGAGTTATGTGTTCAGTTTTGACGTTTCTCATTGCGAAAGTTCGAGATTACGTCGTTATCGAGTGCTCGGATAAACAAGATATGAGTATATCTCAAATTTCTACGGAGATGTAGGATATTTATTCATAATGATGTTCTTTTATAAACACTCCGCATAAAAGTAACGTATTTGGACAAAATTGTTCAGGAATTACATAAAAACTTAAACAGCTCTACAACACGTTAACTTTTCTATCGCTCTGTTCCTTTCATTCTTGTTGCTGCCGCCTTTTGCGAGTAAATGACAAAACATGCCAACCGTTTAATCTATTATTTGGCGTTGCGTTCGTTTTTATGAATAAGGTGGTTAGTTTTGATATTTATTCGAACGTTAAAAAACAGGCTTATTTATTTAATTTAAATATAGTCGTAAGCGTATCTATGTACAATTCTGGGGTCAAACTTCTCTTCAAGCGCGCATAATTTTTCTTTTTCCCTGTCTTAAAAATACGAACATTGTCAGACATTTCACCTTTTTATGTTAGGATATTTGGCTTTATCTTACCTGTAGAGCGAACTTAGTGTGTGACCCTCCCTGGGGAGGCAGACATTTAGGCCTGGAGCTCCTTGGGTTAGCACACACAATGTCACAGATATATCTTTTGTACAGTTAGAAAATAAACAAAAATGTACTTTTCTTAGGACGTGACCTTGGTGTGATGGTTAAGAAGTTGGTTAATACACCAGTACTAACATCCATGTGCATGAACAAGATTGTTTAGTATTGGTCGGCATGTTTCCTTTGTATATTATGTACATATTTATGTTCACCCGTTGTCTAGTTCTCAAAGTAAAAGTTGCTTTGTTTAGGGTGACTTGGCGCCTATAGTTTGTTTTTTTATTAACACAACAATAGTTCGTCAAAATAAGCTTTAAACCCTAATAAAAAACAGAACTGCTTACATTCAACTACAAAGCTAACAAGGCTAGCTGGTGTCTAGAAATAACCTCATTTAAGTCAAAACCCTAATAATTTGACTTCTAGCAATCGACTATGGCAATTAATATAGAAACAATTCAAGTACTCCGTCCGTACGTTTCCTAGGATTATAAAACTTTCAGCGAAGTAATTAATCTCTTAACTTTGATGATTCCTAATTTGGACAATCCTTTACTTTAAGTTTAATCACTTCTTTTCAAACTATTGTTGAAGCTTTAATGTGATCTCGTAACATTAACTCTGATGATTTATTCTCGTAATAAATGAGGTCTTCTGGAAGTTTAGACTCAATACCGATTAATTAATTTGGGTACTTTTAAGATATTTGTCTGATATATTGATTTAACCAGTAAAATCATGCACCCCTCTATATGCACTCTTGAACGCTTTAAACACAATCATAAAAGCATTTATTTCATGTAAACTTTCACAAGTGTTTATAAACAGTCAGCAATTGACATCATCATTAATGATACGTACATACATAGAAAAAAACAATCTATTGTATTGTTACCTAAAAAAATGGGAAGCTGGGTTTTACAATTATGAAATTAAAGCAAATTTTGGTTGAAATAAATTTAATTTATTGACCTTGAAATCTTAGGCCTAAAATAAAGCTAGGCACAGAAAATGAAGCCCTATTGGAGCCGGCCAGACTCAGGAGCCTTTGGGTTTGGGTGACGAGAGGTACCGAGCGTTTGTTTGATCATAATGTTCAAAATAATTAAGATGATGGGCGCCACCACGCTCTAAATGCGTGGAAAAATATAAAAAAAGAAAGATCCTACTTCTTTATCCTGCGGGATCAGGTGGGACACCGCACTGAGGGCTGCAGCATGCAGGTCCGGACAGCCCGTGGAATGTTTTCGGCCACTCCACGGAGACAGTCAGGACACAGGCATGGATCGGGCAGCACCTTCAGGCGGTTGTGTGTCGACTTCCACACCTACGGGAGCTGACGCCCGTACTTAACACCTCCTGTAAGCGTTACAGGCACCAGCGTTAACACAAGACACACGTGTCTGGGACTGAGACGAAGAGAAGGGTCCCAAGACGCAGAAAAATGCAGGAAACCACAGTTGCAGAGGCAAAGCGAGGGTGCCGTAGCATAAGCAGGCAGCAGATGCAGTAATAAGGCGTGCTTATGGCCTAGGTGCTCAGAAATAGCGGCGTGAAGTGACTTAACCTAGCCGTGCCTCGACAACGTGCGGTGCATGGATTCCCTAATCAAAATAAGCAATTTAACATACCTATTGGAGGTTAATGCTGACGCTCAATGCTTTCACCAGCAATTCAACTCCGGGGCATTGTTCCGGGTTGAGAAAAAACTAACACTTTCACGTAGACCACGTCATCGGTCACGTCTACACCAAGCACATCACGAGCTGGAAAAAAGCGACACTGATTAATCAGCACACCACAAACACGATGGATTCCACTAATCCTGGTCTTCGAGCTGCAACTTACCGGTATCAGGGGTTTAAGATATTTGGAAATACAGCGCGTACGCCGGTTTTGAAAAGTAAAATGGCAGGGCGCAATGACCTATGCAAAATCGATATCGAGCCGGTGTCTTGCCATAGCAAAAACCAAAATCCTCCGAAAATGTTCAAATTGAAAAAAGTGAATAAGGCCATGCCTTTTAATGAATTTAAAGAATTAGGCTTATAAAAATACCTATTTGAAAACTACCTTGTTTATGAAGAACAAAAGCACTGAAATGAATTAAAAAACATAAAAATAGTAAGATTTAGTAGTCTCGAGTCTTCAGAAGCTGACATCTCTCGTGATCTCTAGTGATGCGAACAAGACAAAGCTGCTAGTGTTGTCTCATTTCAATTTCTGAAATCGAGAGATTTAAAAAAAAACACAAATCGACAGACTCCTGATAAAATAAATGAAAAGAAAATCGACCTCACGATTTTCTACGTAACAATACCTCCCCACCTACCAGAATTTTTCGACGGAAAGGAGAAAAATTCGAGCTGGCCCTCCAGCTCATCACTACCCTACAACAAAAGAATGGAGTCTGTCAACAGAGGCGGCGTGGTGAGCGAGCGCAAGGCAAGCGGACCACGCGTCCTCTGATAACGCAACAACCAAACATCAAGAATCCAAAGTAATTTGGGTGCAACCTAGAACAACATAAGTATTAATAAACTACACAAGATTATCAATAGAATACAATAATATTTCCTATCAAATAGACTACAATATTGTTCCTATCCATCAGGTGGGACAAACAATGCCTGGCTATGGCTAGCGCCAGTAACTGGACGAACCAACGAGAAAAGAAAATAAGTTACTCCGTAGTGAAACCGGAAGTAACTAATTAGGGACAAGATAAGAGTGAGAACTTAAAGGTATAGGCTTCTTTAAATGGAGTTACCTTCCGCTCCGGGTGGTGTGGCTTATTTTAAGAGTCACTACCCGCTCCTATGGCAAATTATGGAATAAAAATAAACAAGTAAATAAACTAGAACGTATTTTTTGAGAACACAAAGGGGTTAAGGCTTATTTTGAAGGAGTTCCCTATCCGCTCCTGGTGGTAAGGCTTATTTAGCGAGTAACCAACCGCTCCGAAAACTATTGTAGGCTCTGGCAGATAAAACATAGACTACAAAAATATAAAATTATAACTGCAATAACACCTAAGCTGCACCACTATCGAAAACTGACACTGACAAAATTTACTTCCTAACAACCAACGAATTAAACACTATCATCCTAAAAACTAACTCAATAGAATGTAGGAACAATACCATCTGAGTAACATGCAAAAGTTAAAAACTAAAATATCACTACAACAACAAGTAACTTAGTAGGCTATACTGGCTTCAAAAAACCACTAACAACAAACACAGACAGATCCTTTGATGTCGGACCAGGCTGCCTAACCCAACACTTCCACTTCTCAGACAACAACAGACATTTCAAAATACCTACTTTTAAACATCACACCACAAAACAGACAACTTAACCTAACAACTAACCAATCTTTCTTTCCTTTTCTGTAGCAACGCCTTCCATCCTGTATAACAGGACAACAATCACCCGGGACAGATGTATACGCTGCCAACCAGCGGTCCAGGGGTTCATCTTTCTTTCCTACAGCTTTCCTTTCATACTATTTCTTCTGACCAACATTCCATCCTATAAAATAGGATATCAATCGCCCGGGACAGATCTCATCGCTGCCACCAGCGGTCCAGGGGTTGATGTACCCTAACAACTAATTTCCAATAAAAAACATGCAACCTAAACTAAAAAAAACTAAACTAACCACAGGGCTATCAGTGGTAGTGTGGTGAGCCTATGTATAGCGGCGGACCACACGTCCACTGGACGCGCCTGACAATTAACCTAGAGGAACGTGAGCGTCCCGCCCACAACAACACTGCACAGTCAGCAGCGCGATTCGCTACAGCTGTGGAACCTTCACACACCTCCAACAATTCAAAATAGGAAAGCGCACTACGCCTTCAAATCCTTGGCGTCCATACGCCAAGGGCTATCAACACCTTCACACTGTGAGCATATTGCCCACCACTTGTATTGCGCCGTCTGCAGCGCCATGCGCTACAGCTGCAACACCACAAACAACCTATCAACAACCTCAAAAAAGGAAGGCTTACATCGCCTTCAAATCCTCGACGTGGTAACGCCAAGGTCACTACCACACTTCACAATGTGAACCCATTGCTCACCACTTGTTCTGCACAGTCTGCAGCACCATTTGCTACAGCTGTGACACCACAAACAAACCACAACAACATCTCAAAGAAGAAAAACGAAGTACCTCTACTTCGCCTTTCTTAACCACCACTCCACTCTTTATCACTAAACAACTAAACAAAAAAAATATAACAAAACACAGAACTGAATACAAAATACCTACCTACACAACCAAAGGGGCCTATGCGGGGGCATGGATAATCTAGGGATATAATATTTGGGCTTAGGGAAGTAACGTGGTAGCATTCCTCCTACAAGTCAAAGTACCTAAATAGGTAGTTAAATATCCCTAAGAGAAAGTTAATATGTCCAGTACCTCTCGTCAACAGCCCTCTTAAGCTATGGATGAAGATATTCCCAAACGCAAAGCACACTTGACCCTAATTGGCTCTTACATAAATTATAAATTAGGTACTTAAGTTTTTTTTTTTTAAAGTTAATTTAAATTCCAATGGCAAAAATATATTGTAGGGCAGGAAGTGCCAACTACTTGCATCAACATAATGCTTGCATCATGATAATGTATATCATCTTAAAATACCTAACCTTAACAAGTATACATATTTTTTAAAGTTATTAAGTTCTAAACATAATGTAAGGCAGGAAGTCACATACCTACTAGGTACTTGTATCAACCTACAACAACAACTAGTACAAGTAAACAATGTACCTGAATAAAATAAAGTACAGTAAAAAAATAAAGTTGTAAAAAAACATTGGACGAACACAAACAAATAATTAAACACCCTATACCGCTCGTGAAATACCTACCTATGCTTCAGTGTTTAAGTCAAAATCAATAACAACTGGTTAATATAAAGATTACAAAAATCAAGTTATAAATTTAGATCAATTAAGTTCTGTATGTTAATAATAGTAAGTCAATTTTTAAATTTTTAAAATAAATAAAGCTATGAATTTTAGACAAAATCACAGGTTAAGAATTCAATTCCTAACAATATCACAGTAACGTTACCACTTTAGAATTAAAAATAAATTAGGTAGGTATACTAGAATAAAAATAGTACCTCACATAATTGCTAACAAGTCCCAACAAAGAAAACTAATAGGGCTATATCAACAGAATATAACCAAGTATTTGCCATACTAAATATAAATAGGTCAGAACTTGTTACTAATAAGGTACATAGCCACAACAGACAAAAAGCTAGTATACAAGTAGGCCTCAAATACTCAGGCAATATGTGGAAACATTAACAGCAAATCAAGTTTTTGAACATTAATTAATAAAAAAAACCCTATCAAGTTTTGAAAAAACAAACGCTCAGCAACATAGCTTATTCGACATGTTGTTTACCTCAAGTCAAAGCCCCACGTATGGGTGTCATTGTTACCTAAAAAAATGGGAAGCTGGGTTTTACAATTATGAAATTAAAGCAAATTTTGGTTGAAATAAATTTAATTTATTGACCTTGAAATCTTAGGCCTAAAATAAAGCTAGGCACAGAAAATGAAGCCCTATTGGAGCCGGCCAGACTCAGGAGCCTTTGGGTTTGGGTGACGAGAGGTACCGAGCGTTTGTTTGATCATAATGTTCAAAATAATTAAGATGATGGGCGCCACCACGCTCTAAATGCGTGGAAAAATATAAAAAAAGAAAGATCCTACTTCTTTATCCTGCGGGATCAGGTGGGACACCGCACTGAGGGCTGCAGCATGCAGGTCCGGACAGCCCGTGGAATGTTTTCGGCCACTCCACGGAGACAGTCAGGACACAGGCATGGATCGGGCAGCACCTTCAGGCGGTTGTGTGTCGACTTCCACACCTACGGGAGCTGACGCCCGTACTTAACACCTCCTGTAAGCGTTACAGGCACCAGCGTTAACACAAGACACACGTGTCTGGGACTGAGACGAAGAGAAGGGTCCCAAGACGCAGAAAAATGCAGGAAACCACAGTTGCAGAGGCAAAGCGAGGGTGCCGTAGCATAAGCAGGCAGCAGATGCAGTAATAAGGCGTGCTTATGGCCTAGGTGCTCAGAAATAGCGGCGTGAAGTGACTTAACCTAGCCGTGCCTCGACAACGTGCGGTGCATGGATTCCCTAATCAAAATAAGCAATTTAACATACCTATTGGAGGTTAATGCTGACGCTCAATGCTTTCACCAGCAATTCAACTCCGGGGCATTGTTCCGGGTTGAGAAAAAACTAACACTTTCACGTAGACCACGTCATCGGTCACGTCTACACCAAGCACATCACGAGCTGGAAAAAAGCGACACTGATTAATCAGCACACCACAAACACGATGGATTCCACTAATCCTGGTCTTCGAGCTGCAACTTACCGGTATCAGGGGTTTAAGATATTTGGAAATACAGCGCGTACGCCGGTTTTGAAAAGTAAAATGGCAGGGCGCAATGACCTATGCAAAATCGATATCGAGCCGGTGTCTTGCCATAGCAAAAACCAAAATCCTCCGAAAATGTTCAAATTGAAAAAAGTGAATAAGGCCATGCCTTTTAATGAATTTAAAGAATTAGGCTTATAAAAATACCTATTTGAAAACTACCTTGTTTATGAAGAACAAAAGCACTGAAATGAATTAAAAAACATAAAAATAGTAAGATTTAGTAGTCTCGAGTCTTCAGAAGCTGACATCTCTCGTGATCTCTAGTGATGCGAACAAGACAAAGCTGCTAGTGTTGTCTCATTTCAATTTCTGAAATCGAGAGATTTAAAAAAAAACACAAATCGACAGACTCCTGATAAAATAAATGAAAAGAAAATCGACCTCACGATTTTCTACGTAACAGTATAGCCACTATGCAAGATAATGACAGAAATAAAATAAGTCACTACAGCACTCAGACGCAACTACATAAAGTAACATATCACTTGATAGTAAACTATCACTTACTACAAAATTAGTATTATTTAGTTAGTTTATTGCTACAGTTGCAGGTTGCATAGTCAGTAAAATAGCTTTAAACTCAATTTTGCACATTCAATAAGCAGATAGTTCATCCTACTAGTTGTCTTTCTTTATGTATAAATTCCCCAAAGGTTTTCCGCGCGTCGCAGCTCACACCCTCATACCCTTCCAAAACATTGTTTTTGTCACTTATTTATGTTTTTGTATAACGCGACATGAAACTGCGATCCAGCCTTTGTCACTGCTCACAAACAGATTAATAAATCTCTAGAATAGACTCGGCTGCTCCGACCACTATTCTCTCCGGACTAATCTACCAGAAATTACTTGTTTTTGTCCCCTTCATAGTTATTAGAAGGGTTTATCCAAATATTACGAGATTACCGATCTGTAATTTGGCCACATTAATCTTCGCGTCATTGTGCTTAGGGGAACCCGTCACTTGTCCGAAATTTACTACTCCGAATTTCATTTGACTGAAAACTATTGACCAACATTTCATTTGCCAGATGTATTGTTTGACATATTTTTAACTCGTCGAAGTATCTTTTGACATAAGTGTCGTTATACCGAACTACGTTAAACCGAATTTCAGAATAAACTTTTTACTATTGCCCGAAGTCTTTTTCCAACTTTTTTCATTTACCAGATGACTTATTTGGCATATGATCACTTTGCCTAAATCACATTTTACCGAATATTGCTAGGCCACAACTACTGTATGATAACGTTCAACGTCTCGTTAATGTTGATTTTCAGTAATTTCAACATCAGGGCGAATCCGACTCAGTCAACCCCGACACCACGTGGTACTTGTTTTGCCCTACCCCAAGAGTGTTATTTAAAAGCGCGTAGGCATGAAGGGGCGAGGCGGCCCGCGGGCTGAGGAGCAGGTGGCTATGAGCGAGGCGCCGCGGCTGAGGCTGGCGCCAACAAGCCGAAGCTGTGGTGCTGAGCGAAAGCCATCTGCGACGATTAGCACGCGAGGAACCGCCGGAGCCCCGTAATGCCGGAGCCGTGACAGAATTCTTGTGTTTTCCTTAAACTTGCATGTTGAAGACTTGCATGCCGTTTGCCTTTTTTATTTTAAATTCGAAAAATCCTTGACTGCTTTTATGCTGCTTGCATTGAACCCGTAACTTTTTTATGATCGTTTGGTAAACTAAAAATATGGCAATTAAAACAGTGGTCTAATGATTGTTCTGGAAAACAATACTTCGGACAATTGTTATTTCGGCCAATCATCACTTCGGTAAAACGTTTTGTGGCCTTATGAAACGTCTGGCAAACGAAAAAAATCCAGTTGATAATTGGTCAACTGATACAGTGGCAAACGTCATTTCGGGAAAATGAAAAAATGCCGAACGAAAAAAAACGAAACGTTTTCGGGAAAATGAAATTCGGGATAAGAAAATTCGGTCTTATGATAGGTAACCTGTGCTATATAAACTTTTGTGGGAGAAATTAATAAAAGTTGTAATAAATTTTAACACCCTCTTACCTTTTGGAAGATATTAAAAGGGTCATTCTTGGGAATCTTACTGATTTATGCTTCAAACGATAATGAGCTTGTGCGTTCTTGCAACATCGCTGAAGATGGAGCTTCAAACGAATCTGTTTGAGTAGTTTATTTTCTTTAATAACTTCCTGAAGATGTGTAATTACGTCCTCTTAATCAGCCTTCTTTTCAGAATTCTCTCAAAGCCACTTTGAACCTAACTAGATCAAGAAACATGTCGTTCTAAGACCTAATTTACTCTGCTTGTGGTTCTGTAAGCTACTGTTTTTTATACAACATACATACTTAAGCTCAAGACTGTGCCCTAAACGGGGCAGTCAGAGGCCACCTTTTGCTGAGAGAATTTCAACCGGTGAAGGGCAAACCTCCCGCTTTTATCAAGGGAGCTTGGGTTTTTATCCGTGTTTCCCTTCACCTAATAGCCATTAAAAAATAACATAAAGTAGGGTTTTCAGATAGACTCAAATTTGGATCACCTAGGCCAAATTAGAGCTTGAATATTCAACCTTATAACGTCACTAGTAAACAAGTTAGCAAGCAATAGCCGTTTGCGTCAACATAAGTATCCTCCTAACTACTAAGCCTAAGTCTAACAGAGATAGTACGACCGAGTATTTAGTGCTAATGCTGTTTATGTTCCATAAATGTTTTACTTCTGTGTCCTGTTCCGTCGGCAAAAAAGTAACATCGCCCCTCACGACACGTAATGTCCCCAAGCTATCTCGAATAGTCGCCTAACTTATGGCAACATTTCCACGAGTTCCGCACATTATGTTAAAGTGCTGCAGTTTAGTACGCTCCACATCGTTTTTATGCGAGAATTGCCATATTACTTAATCCGACCAAAATTGTTACTCGTCTAAATGTGCCTTAATTATACACGACCACGTGTTATTCCGTCAAAATTACCTTTGTAATAATGTAACAACATTCAGCTTGCACGTTACCTTTCATCTTAAGCGATTAATATTCTAAACGTCTTTGTGTGTAACACTTTGTCGGTTGCAAACATACTTCCAACACAGTATAAACCATCCAGTAGAACATCTAAATACAAACGTGCCACTCTCGGTTTGAATGTGTGCGTGAGCGTCGCACGCCGTGTCGCGATGTCACGCACACGCGATTTCACGCACACGCTAGCATAAAATAGGGAGGCATAGGGAGGCGGCCAGTACGGACGGGCTGTGCCGCGAGTCTGTGTGCACGCTAGGCTAATAACTCGGCGGGCGGCCTTATGCCTACTGTATGGTTTATACTGTGCTTCCATTTGGAGAATCCTACCCCCGGGATGATGGAAGAAACTCCTATGGCAAGTGTGGAAATTTAGTGCACTACTATCGCTAAGTTAATGGCACTTTATTTTGATATATGCTGTAAAACTTTTGGCTGAGCCTCTCATCGCATCCGTTTTTTGGCCCATTCGCTAAATTATGACTACGTGTGATTGTTGGCTTATAAGCACTTTGCTACATTTGTTGTTTTTTCTTCTTTGCCAATTGTTTTGTTGTTTTATCGTGAGTTATTTCTTTATGAACATTGGCGTAACCTTTTTAGGGAGTTGTATTTGCAATGAATTACAACTATTTACCGCGCATCATACCTTTCTAGTTAGATAAAAATACATGTGACAAACGGTTTTGTTTGTTCTGTGTTGAAGTTATGTATTCATTTAGTAAGTGTTTTCACTACGGTCATCCATATATCCATACAAGTTCGGCTTCGTGTAGGATCAGGTTTTAGTGAGCAGGGTTTTCTGGTTCTTACGAATACCCGTTTGTCCCGAACTTAGCCTACTGGCAATGCTTCACTGGGTTTTCTGGCTCAGAAAAAAGGTCAGCTAAACTATATGATTTACCAGAAAGACGCGCACATTTACGCAAAAAAGAAACTGACAGCTTCTCTATCTTTCCCAGATTAATATTTTTAAAGGGCAGTTCTGACATTGCTCATAAAATAATATGACATCATGGTGTGAGTAGTGTTTTCTTAGAAGAACTTTCGTAAAACTCAATTGGAATGTTACCAGTTTTAGCATTAGCAACGGAAACCCGAATTGGCTGAAACGTTCAAATACAAATTTATGGCCAAGTTTAGATGTTCAACGAGTCGGATCATTGATGTTTATGCCTCCGTTGTCTCACTGCGGTGTTCAAAACAACTTCATTTGTTATTCGTACGTGATGTGTTGTTATTATCATTGTAGATGAAGATAGGAACCTATGTTCTGACAAGTTTATATTAGAGTTTGTCAAGCGCAGTATATTCCGTTGGGTCGGCCTCGGTTTGATGTTTATCTTCGTTTTTATCGGTATTAGCATCAATGGAACATACTGCTGGGACAACTTATTACATAGTGACAGTATCCCTTTTTTTCAAACAGGATATAAGTAAGGTTTTTTATTTGTTTTAGGATATTGAACTCTTATAAAACAATTGACTGAATATTCAGCATTTTTTTATGATAGCGAATAATAATGAAGTTCTAAACATTGACAGAAGTTTATATCTCCTTGAAAATTTTTATACTGATTGAACTCTAAGTGTGCCCACCTCTGAAGTTTATTTTAAAATGTTAATCTTTTTTTAAAATATCGAGCTTCCTAACTTAAATTACTTCTGTAGTTTTTCTTCTTTCCCCAGCCTTTTGTTTTATAAGCATTGGAGTTTTTAATGTTCCACTTTATTACCTTCCCCTAATTACAGTTCATTAAAAAAGTAAGTTCAAACTCTTTTCAGAACTGTCATTAACTCAAAACTTTACCCAATTGAGGTATTAAACTGTTCAGTTTTCATATCGATAATAACGGCCGGTGAGATAATTGCTTCATGAAATGCTGGAGTGCTTTTGTTGTGTTTTTGTTAAGTCTTAATTTTGAATAGATTGTTCTTTTGCTAGCTACAATGAATTTTACTACGAGTTCAACTGCGAAGGCATTTACGGAGTTCGCGATTTGAATAATACCTTTTTGTGATACAAGTGCATATCACATACTTTAGCATGATCACATACTCTTAAATTGTTTTGCGCTCTTGCTTATTTCCTAAATACGAAAAGTTAACTTGGTGTAACCCACCTTTTTTCCCTTAGGCGTCCTACGTCGAGTAGCTTACTTGACCCTTAAATGAACTCATCTGATGATGATTGCATGCTTGCATTGAATGTTTTAGGTGGGCTTAGTATGCTGGAAAATCACACTCTGTGAGTGTATCTGTATAAACCACCCACATTTTTAGTATCAATTCATTTTACTTAACTTCATGCCCTGATGAGCCACAAACTATGAGGGCTTATTGGCTACTGTCCTTATAAGGCGGTCAAAGCTAAAAAACGGAAGAGCTCACTGAAGGGAGGATTATGAATAACCCGTAATACCCCAGAGGTAATTTCGAACCTATCTTCAAAGGGCATTTGTTAGAAGAATGATGGTCGAAATCGAAGGAATTTATTTTTCTGATATCTTCCTGAAAACTCATTTCGTAAAAATATTCAGGGCAATTTATAATGTCTGATTTCTCAAATCGTTTATTCGCTTCGGTGTGAATTTTAATTTGTTGTTTTTGTTAAACGTGTAATACCAAGATCACTGGGATACTAGAGTGTGAGGATGGCAACCCTGATGTGATGAGCAAAACGATGCTAAAAAGGAGCCGTTGCATTATATCACAGTTGATGACCACACAAACTACTATGGCGTATATTCTAGCAATTCATGTGATGATCTCTATCTACTATTTCTCCTTTCACCAATCTGCCAAAGGTAATGATATGCGTTCTTGCCGTAAACTGCTCCTAAAATTTCCTCCTCATTCTACTGACTATTACTCTAATTCCTTTACTGTCCAATCCGTTCGCTTATGGAACTCCTTACCCTCATCCATAAGGCTATCCAAATCCCTTCCTATTTTCAAATCCCGTGTCAAAGCTCACTTTCTATCGCCTTGACCCAATGATCTTCTTTTTCACTACTTAACGCAATCGTCCTGTTAATCCATACCGAATTGTTTGTATTGTATTATATTTATGTAGGTATATGTAAGTTTATTATTTTGCTTGTAGTGCTGTATGTATGTTTATTTTATAACTGAAAAACTAAATTTGGTTTTAATATATTCAGTTTTTTTCTTTTTAATAACCGTCTTGCACCACCGCATCTACTTCCCTTTCCAGTTTCTCTACCTGAAGGTTGTCTGGAAGAGATCGCTTTTAGCGATAAGACCGCCTGCATTGTACATTCTAATGTCTATAAGCATCGTTATGTAATTGTTTTCTTTGTGCAATAAAGTATATCTTATCTTATCTTATCTTATTTTGGGCCTTTTTCGGCCAGTCCCCTGCAAAGGCGTTTAGCTCGTCACACCATCTGCGCCTTGGTCTGCCAGGTCGTCCGAACTGCTTGGGAGCGGCCCACTCTATTGCTGCTTTTGCCCACTAATCATCCGGCATACTGCAGATTCAGCATGATTTCTGAAAATTCAAATCAACTCTAAACGTCACGTCATATTATATTACAACACATCGCTTGTGTTCATCATAAAATCGCGATATATTTCAAGAACAGCGGCATGTTTTTGTCTCAATTTCGTATCGTTGAGTGACAGTGAATTCATATTTATTAGAATATCGTACGTGCTTAATTCACGTTTGATTTGGTTATATCCGAACGTATTTTGCAATCCCTCGTGGCAACCTGTCACTTCTGGCGAGTCTGGCTTTATTTGTAACTTGGGCCGACGTTAAAAAGCTCAACTTTCTATATTATATTATTTTCGCTGTCAAAACGAGCTTGAAATTTTCGCTTTTAGTTTCACGAGGGTTAAACTGGGCTTTTGTCGTTGCGAATGCATTTAACTCTGCTAAATGCATTTATTAACTTTTTTCGTTTTCAATAAAGTTGCGACGTTGAAAGAATAGTTAAGCTGATGTGTTTGTGTTAATGTTATGCAACACCACCTCAATGGTGCGTTGAACGTTCTTTATTAAGACTACTTCCTTAATAAAGAAGAATAGCTTTTGACAACTATCCAAAGTTATTGCCATTAGCAACATTCATATTCCAGGGGAGTAATTGTCAATTATTTGATTTTGATTCCGGAAAAGTTACACATTAAGAGATTTAACGAAGGCGACTTATCGACCCTCAAATATCAAGAATTTTTGAGTGTAGATTCATTTTTTTATGTTGTTTCAGAATACATGCTTCAGTATCCGTTCCACTATCATAATTAACATGAACAAACTGCTCGCTTGTTGTTTTAGATTAACTTCATATATTATTATCATCATCATTTATTTAACACAGAGTTCTGAAAAAATTTCTCAATATAACATTATTGACGTGTATTAAATCAAAACATTCAATTGAAATCGCAATTGCCCTGGAGTGGAACTTATAAACATTAATGACTCTTTCGCTTTAATGAAAACAAAGTAACAGATTTACTCGCTTCAAATGAATAGAAACAAAAATGCGTTTTCAAAAGCTGACAGCAGTCGTAAACCTTTCAAATCAATTGGATTCGATAGATTCGCAACTAAAACGATACACGTGTTTTTTCTTGTTTCAGTATGTTTTTCAGATTTAGATTTTACGTAATCCTACTCCATTCGAACGAATCCGTCAACAGATCCGATATTTTTACAATATGGAAATCCCTCTGGTATTCGCGCAAAGCTTTTGAGCTGGCAAGTCCCTTGATTGATGGGTGTCGGTTTTTTAGGACGCCCAGTGATAACAATTTAATGGCACACTTTTTATATGCGAGCAAAAATTAATAGTTACATATTGGTAAGTTCATAGCGTTATACCCGGGCCCGGCTATTTAGTGAAGCTGACAATTTTGTCAAAAAGCGACAAAACTGTTGAATTGTCGTGCTAAGGCTGTTTAATAAAACTAACAACTTTGGTGAAAATCGGCAGGTGATATCTTAACATGTGTATTTGTCAGTGTTTAATAAAACTTGACATAATTAAGAGCTGTTTTCGCAATAGTCAGATAGAAATTATCTGACCAATAAATTACAACTTGACAGATTTTAAAATGTATGTCAAAATGACATATTGCAATTAAAGACACAAATTATAGATTTCGACATCCAACATTTCCTAATCCGCCGACTTGTAAAAATATTGGTCTGATTTTTATCAAACTTTTGAAAAATCAGCCTTTTTTTCTAAAGAACCATAGCCGAATAAAATTATTTCTGCCAATTGTCAGTGAATTTCAGATTGTCAATCTTGACATAAGTCCAACTTGTTGAATTTGTCAGCTATAAAAAACGTGGCCCTGGGTAGCGATTCACAACCGAGTTATCGTACGATTCGGTAACTTTCATTTAATTTTAGTAAATCGCTTGTTCAGCGAAAGCGCTTAAATTTGTAAATGTTAATCGGTGGTCGCGGTGCAGCGAGCAGTTCTGCTATAACATTACAAATGGCTGCTCGCCAGGAGTTATAGCTGTGGTTATAGCTTGTTCTAACAACCGCTACGTCACTGTTATTCTAATACTGTGAATTTGTTCAGTATGCTGTTATTTTGTTGTCTGATTCACCTCATAATTCACAAACGCAAATCAAGGTTATGCATCCATCAGGAGTATTGCTGTCTCTTTCAGTTCCATTGACATTTGACGGGACAGCATGAGCTTGTGCGCTTGCTTAGTGTTAATGGGGCTAGGGTTTGATTTACTGATCTTCAGAGGGTTATATTTACCGCTTGTTTGGTTTAGGTCTAAAACTTGGGAAGACTTAAACGATATTTAGAAGCAACGTTCGCATAGTCACGGTCTTAGTCAGCTTCGCGATAGACAACCTGCCTCTAACGAAATTCTGCCACTAATACCAGGTCATCCGTCCGCTTCCGGTTATCATGCTAGAACTTTTTTGTCCCGTTCAACTCGCGACCCTATGAGTTCGAACCTGTTGTAACCACTGCGCTAAGCTTTGTCTTTATCAAGTTCTTTTCCCACACTCTTCTTTTCCCGTTTTCAAACGAAAGGTTGTCTGGAAGGAATTGCTTCTAGCGATGAGGCTACCTTCAATTATTTTACGTCCTAAACAATTGTAATCATCGCTGTTTACTTTTTATTGTTTTCTTTTGGCAATAAAGTACATCTCAACTAAATTTGATAACTACAGAGATGATCCGGCTTTCGGGGGAAAGGGGTAGAGGGGTCTAGTAATGCGGGTCCTCATACACTAGCCTGTTTACATTGGGGTTGCAGTTTGCAGCGCTGCTTACCCACCCCCTTTATTCACCACCAGTACTGACTAATATTGCGGTTGAGACAACGTCGCCATTTCTCGCGAAAGATGAAATTCTGACCAAGCAAATTAGTAGGTATGAATTACATACCTACCTATTGAAGATTGTTGTATTCCAAGTTATTGATCATTTAAAACGTTGATGAATACAATAAATTCAAGTATTATTTTGCATGTAAGTAATAGGCACTTACTTGATTATAATTAACTCCCTAATTTGTGCTGCTACTCGTACGCATCCTAAGCGACCGCAATCTTTTATCCAATCAATCGCTCGCAACTACTTAATTATTAAGGCTAGGGAGGCTGTACTTGCGGTTTTTAAAAACTATCTCACACATAGGAAACAATGTTTAGAATTCTAATAAAAATATACCTATTGGTTAATGATATATAATCTAGTCAAAATCGCATTTAGTTACATGATCTCATAAAGTTCACTCGATAGCAAAAAATCTCAAATTTACCCCTTTTCTGATGGTTTTCAAGGTTTTTTAATATTATTTCTAAACTATTAACTTTTTTGGATTTAATTTTTCACTCGATTATAATTTATATAAAAATTCAGTGAGTTTAAAACTGGATAAAATTGCGCGTGTGCGGCGTCTTTTTTGTATGGAAATAATTTTCAAGGCGTATGCCTTCTTTTTCATCGCGCTCAATCAAATTCTAATCAGATTTAAGGAATGAAGCCAATAATGTGTAGTAGCTAATCCACGCCAGCAATCGCAATTACGAGGCTCATTACCATCAGCTATTCGCGATGAATCACTCCCGGCCTGTTGCTGCGGTCGGATGCCGGGCCGGATGCCACGGAATTAGGCTGAGCGGAGTTTGCACCGGTTTTCGGAACTACCCTACACTATTGAGTTGATCTACTTGATTTTGAGATCTGTAGAGCTCAACACTGCACTGATGGAGGTTTGATTACCTTAGTCATCAATGATTAAATGTTCAAAAATCCAATAAAAAGTTTGCAATTTTATGATTTAATTATTGAAAATTGTGTCCAATACGATTACTAGACATGAAATGACTTATTTACGCATTTGAGGTTTTAAAAAATGATACTTGATTATTATTTATAAAGTTGATGATAACAATCAATAACAGTATAATTTTGCTACATGCAAAATTATACTGTTATTGATTTTTTATTAGTATTGGCACTTGATTATAATTAATTTCCTAATTTTATTGTGGTGCTACCTGTACGCACCCTAATTGACCGGTTCTTTTATCAATTTCATGGCTCCCAACTACTTATCAATCATATTTAAGGAATCAGTCACAAAAAGAAGTCTAATTAAAAGCATAGAACAGGTGGTAGACATTCAGTGTAAAAGCAACTGTAGATTTATTTTATGTGCTTTCCCTTATTCGAGTAGTTTTTCTCAAAGTCAGAATAAGGCCATCCATGACCTTAATTTGAGTATGTATAACCTGACGTGTCGTCAAAGTGACGTCTCATTTTTCGATACAAATAAATTTGTACCATATTTTAAGTTAACTGAAGATACTATGTATCTTCCAATTAGGACTAAAAAACAATTATCTACATTGTTAGCTTTTAATATTAACGGTGCCCATATTGGCAATACTATGTATCATACATATCCTGACATTAGTAGTAGTACTAATCCGACTTTACTGTGTAACAATAGTTCCACAGTTTCTTCTTTAAACTAAGAGCTGCGACCAAAGCCAAGCCCAAAACCTTATGTATAGTTCATCAAAATATACAAAGCTTGGCCGGTAAAGAATTAGAAATAGAATTATTTTTAGAAAGTCACAGTATAGATATTATTTGTCTTACTGAGCACTGGCTTAATAAGTCTAAACTCATGTCTAGTGTAATTAATAACTTTAAATTATCTAGTGCCTTTGTAAGGAAGACCACTATACATGGTGGTTCCTTAATATATACTTTAAATGGACTGAAATGTAAAGAACGCCATGACATCGTAGGCCTGTCAATTGAGCGAATCGTTGAGTTATCCTGTGTGGAGGCAGAGAGCTATGTTATAGTTAGTGTGTACCGACCCCCAAAATCGGACTTGGATAGGTTTGAGTTAGTTTTAGAAGAAGTTCTAGGGAAATTAGTTACTAAATCCAAGCCTATAATTGTCTGTGGCGACTTCAATGTGGATTTGCTAGAAAACACTAAGGAGCGAACTAGATTAGTATCTTTGTTTCAGTCATTCGGACTAGATTATCAATTTGATGAACCAACTAGAATTACAGCCACCACAGCTTCGTGTTTGGACAATGTGTTTTGTAACTGTTTGCCAGTTGAGAAGTCTGTTATTTCTTTGCTTACCTCAGATCATTGCGGGCAAATGATAACGTTTGTAGATTCCTATCGTAATAAGGACATACCTAGGAAAATTACATGTAGACCAAAGACACGCCATCGTATTGAACGTTTTAAGACTAGTTTGAAGACAAAAACGCCACTCATTCCATACACACAAGGTGATCCAGATGCACTTTACAGGAATCTCTTTTTGTGTGTTAAAAATGAATTTGATCACAATTTTCCAACCAAGAAAGTTACTTGTAAGGTTCAGTCTTCATTTTCCGAATGGGCCACTCCCGGAATTTATATAAGTAGGACTAAAATGTATGAGTTGTATGGCAGGAAAAAATACAACTTTGATCCTAATTTCATAGAGTATGTCAAGAACTACTCCAAAACATTTAAAAAAGTCTGCGCGTGTGCCAAGGCTTTACACATTCGTGACAAAATAATTAAGTCCACCAACAAAATTAAAACCACTTGGGACGTAATTAATCATGAAACTGGTAAAGCTAAACCACACGACACCACTTTCACTTTAAAGATTAACAATGAAATTGTCAAGTCCGAAGCCAATATCGCTGAAGCTTTTGAAAATTATTTTAGTAACATACCTATAGTTACTACAGCATCACTCAATTCATCACCTATTGAAGCAGAACAGTTAGTTAAAGATAATGTCTCATGCTGTAATGTTGTTTTCAAATTTAAACATGTAGATTCTTCTGATATATTAAAATCCTTTAAGTTAATTAATTTAAAAAATACTGCCGATGTTTGGGATATTTCAGTGAAAGTTATTAGTCATATTATAGATGTAATTGCTCCCTACTTAGCAGTAATCTTCAATGAGTGTGTTGATGAGGGAGTTTTTCCAGAGTTAATGAAGTATAGTAAAATTATACCACTTTTTAAATCAGGCAGCAAACTGGACCCAGGTAACTTTAGACCTATATCTATCTTACCGGCACTAAGTAAGATTTTTGAGAAAATTGTCCAGGAACAACTTCTATGTCACTTTAATGAAAACAAACTTTTCCACAGCGAGCAGTACGGATTCACCAGAGGTCGCTCCACCACTGATGCTGGGATTGCGCTCCTAAAACACATCTTCAGAGCTTGGGAGAATTCACAGAACGCTCTTGGCGTCTTTTGTGACCTATCTAAGGCGTTTGATTGCGTCGACCACGGAACTCTCATACGGAAACTTGATTTTTACGGAGTTAAGGACTCTGCGTTAGATTTGATCCTATCATATCTTAGTTTCAGAACCCAAAAAGTAGATATTAATGGGGTACTATCTTCTGGCTCACCAGTCAAATTAGGGGTTCCACAGGGATCTATTCTAGGTCCATTTCTATTCTTAGTATACATTAATGACTTACCTTTTTATGTCAAAGACTTATGTGATATAGTATTGTTTGCAGATGACACGTCTTTAGTTTTTAACATTGATAGAAATAAAAACCTCTTTGACGATGTTAATGAAGCGCTTTCGAAAGTTTTACATTGGTTTACAGTTAACAATCTGCAGCTTAATTCGAAGAAAACTAAATGTGTTAATTTTAAATTGCCTAACGTAAATAATAACGACATAGATTTAAAAATCAATGATGATAAAATGGAGCTTGTGGACTCCACAGTTTTTCTTGGAATAACCCTAGATTCAAAATTACAATGGAACCCTCATTTGACAAGTCTTTCAGGTAGGCTTAGCTCAGCTGCTTTTGCTATTAGGAAAATAAGGCTATTGACAAACGTTGACACCGCTCGGTTAGTTTATTTTAGCTACTTCCACAGTATTATGTCCTACGGAATAGTACTTTGGGGTCAGGCGGCGGACATACAAGCAATTTTCGTGCTTCAGAAGCGAGCTATTAGATCTATTTATAAGCTGCGAGCACGGGCCTCTCTTAGGGATCTTTTTAAGGAAATTGGTATTCTGACTGTAGCTTCGCAATATATTTACAACTGTATTGTCTTGGTAAGAAAAAATATCAATCTTTATACCAAACACAGCGATATCCATGCTAAAAATACTAGGAATAAAGACAAAATTGCGCTACCATTTTTCAGACTACAGAAAGTTTTAGGGTCATTTATGGGGCAAAGTGTACATTATTATAACAAAGTTCCGGAAGCAATTTGTAAGCTACCATTACATAGATTTAAAAATTACATTAAAGCTAAGTTGCTGAAAAAGGGATATTACAGCACTAGAGATTATATCATGGATAAGAATGCTTGGGAATAAGCTCTCTGCTCCCGACAGAGTCTAATTAACTATTGTAATATCAACAATTAATACTTACGTTTAAGACACTAACCATTTTTGTTTTATATAGCTTCTCGTCGATGTACTTACTTAGAAGTGTTATTCTTTTCTTATTTTTTGAATTATGCTATCTTGTTCAAAGTTCATATTGTAACAACGACTAACAACGATTGTAAAAAAGAGAAACAGTTGAAAAGAGTAACTGCTGAGTTTCTTGCCGGTTCTTCTCAGTACAGAAACAACTTTCCGATCCGGTGGTAGCGTCACATTTATTTAAGTACAGTATATTTATTGTATACATTTAATATTATGGTATTCATGTCTATTATTAATTGTATTTTGTTTGTTAATTAGATTTGACGATTTGAAAGTACTTGTAACAGGTCTATTTAAATAAAGTTATTATTGTTTGTTTGTTTGTTTGAAACCAATAATGTGTAGTAGCTAATCCACGCCTGCAATCGCAATTACGAGGCTCATTACCATCAGCTATTCGCGATGAATCACTCCCGGCCTGTTGCTGCGGTCGGATGCCGGGCCGGATGCCACGGAATTAGGCTAAGCGGAGTTTGCACCGATTTTCGGAACTACCCTACACTATTGAGTTGATCTACACTTGTGCACTTGCCTACCCTTCTAGTCAATTTTCCTCTACCTGTGGGTTGTTTGGAAGAGATCGCTTTTTAGCGATAAAGCCGCCCAAATTGTACATTTACGCCAATCTGTGTTACTTTTGCTGTTGATTTCTGTTGTTTTGGTATGCAATACAGAATCTATCTATCTATCTACTTGATTTTAAAATCTGTTGTGCTGAACAAAAAGCTCTTCTGAAAGGGAGCTGTTCTGAAAAAATTTTTTTCATTACTCATACTCTGAAAGTAGGTCATTACTGACCTGAGAAGCGGGCTGAAAGTAATACTTTTCATCCCTAGGGAGAATCACTTTCAACTGACATCTGCCAAATTATTAAAAAAAAAAATTAGTTATTTTTCACATATCTATTGAATCATGTTCCAACTTTCTATACAGCCACGATGTAAAATTGAAATAACTTAAAGTTAAGTATTGATTAGAGAATGTATATTTTATAAATAACTTTATTATAATTCAGTTTCAACAATTTCTTCAAAATAACTAAGCTTAGAGCAAAATATTTAGCATTTTTCCAATGAAAAAAATAAAAAATAATGGCTGAATAGTGGGCCCGCCACAGAAAAAAAAACAAACAAAATAGGCGGGATAGCGCCAATTCGATCTTCATTTATTTTTATATCTTTTTCTTTGGCTAATTCATGTTTTATTTTTACTTTCCTTGTATTCGTAATGAAAAGCAGTGTTTACCTCGGGTGAAAGACTTATTTAGTCCCTCGAACTATTGGCGCCCTCACTTCGTTCCGGGCGCCAAACTCCGTCTCGGGACTAAATAAGTTACTTTCACCCCTAGGATAACAATGTACTATTATTGTGTTGAGTGAGTGTTGAGTTTTTCAAAAGCATTATTTGTATGTCGGCGCGAGGTAGGCCGAGCGGTAGGCAACTCGTCACCGGCATCTTGTATGGGGGCTTCCTTGTCGGGAAGCAACCCAGAGAAACTCAAATAGCAATCCACTCTAACTAATTTGGAATCACACACTTAGGTAGGAGAGTACGGTGAACATGACAGGTTCGATAATAAACAAAGCAAAAGTAGTGAGCGTATCGGAATCCATTGTTCGACTCTGTCCTCGTGAAAGCGCGCCAAAACTGCTAAATCGATACTAGCGCCACCACACTGTGTTCACTGCACTTTACCACCAAAATCGACCAATCAGAAAAGAGTGCCGTGTCAGTGCCAGAGACTAAGGCAGTCTATTACTCTACTCTATGCACTTACGTGTAAAAAAACGTAATGTTGCCAGGTGTGCGCGCGAATTGACAATATTGCCAAATATGCGCGTGACGACACGGCCAGCCTGACTAGTTACACGTCCTCGTGTATACCTGTAACAGACACATAGTACAATAAAACAAATAGGGCAACTCGGCCCCCGAGTTAGCAAGTTGCCATACTGGTTATACTGTGACAAAACGCACACACAGCTTGCATTACTTGCGCGCTCGGCTAGCCCTGACTGAAGGGTTAAAACACATGTCAAGATTAATTGATCAAAAGAAAACCTCAATGAAAACATACTACGTGTATAGTAAACAAAACAACATCTACACACAAACACTCTTAAATTCTCAAACACAGCTCAATACATTGTCAATCATTTTCTCACTAGGTCCCCATGGACCATCAACCACTAGGTCCCCATGGACCAACCAAAAAACCACCAGGTCTCCATGGACCAACCACAATGTCCCCATGGACAAACCACCAGGTCCCCATGGACCAACCACAATCTTTTTTTTTTTCATTTCATTTCAATGTCCCCATGGACATACCACCAGGTCCCCATGGACCAACCACAATGTCCCCATGGACATACCAACAGGTCCCCATGGACCACTCACGCTGCACGGCTACAGCTCTCCAGGTCCACATCACGCCCAGAATGGTCATGAGTCGACCGCAGTTACAACTACGCTGGAGCCATGTAGCACGCACACGCATCTCAATAATCAAGTCCCCATGGACCAACCACAATGTCCCCATGGACAAACCACCAGGTCCCCATGGACCACTCACGCTGCACGGCCACAGCTCCAGTTCCACATCACGCCCAGAATGGTCATGAGTAGACCGCAGTTACAACTACGCTGGAGCATGTAGCACGCACACGCAACTCAAAATAATTCACCATGCATGAGTGTGTGTGTAAGTAACGAAATCTCTAATTAGGCACTATAAGGTACGTTACTTTGAGGCATTCTTCTAAGGCGATAGTTAGCACATTTATAACTTCGATTAGTCGAACCAAATCATCAACAACCCACTTAACAAATTTTGCCTTATTTATTACAGTCAAAAGACATAGCAAAACCTCATATTTCTTTTTTTTTTAAATAGTAGGCACTACTTTTAATAATGCGAGCCGCTTGTTGTCTTGCTTCCGTAATATCAATCTCGGTTTCGGTATCTGATTAAATCCACAAGCACAATCTCAACACGGGAAATAATTCACACCATGCAAGCAAACGTGCAATTTGGTCATAAATACGCACTAGGTACCTATATCTCGCATGCTCTTGAAGACTTATAATTAAGCAATTACCTAGCGTATTGTGTCACTTACTTGCAAATGGCGGCAGCAACAAGAATGAAAGTGACAAAGCGATACAAAAGTTATCGTGTTGTTAAAGAGCTGTTCAAGTGTTTATGAATAAGGAGGTAAGGCGTTCGTTAGGCACAATTATGGACTAAACATGTCAGACCTTCATGTAATTTTTCAATTCACCTATTTTGTCACCCTCCTCGTGTGACAAACTATTATTAAGCAAACTAAAACTCCATCAACAAAATATCATTGGTTATCTCGTAATGCAAACGGAATGTCTTTATTTAACAATCTACAACTTTGGTCATTGAAAACTGCCATGATATTTTTTTTTTTTCATTACCGCGACTATGCGTCCAATGAATTAAAGTCAGTTCTAAGTTTAAAATATCCGCACTTATCACAATATCATACGGCATAGGTGCATAGGTAGGTAGGTACTCTTGTGCGCTAAAAATAAGAAAAATCAAATGTAAACAATGCCTGTCAACTATGGTGCATACGATTTGTACGCGCGTTTATACGCACTTCCGAAAACCGGCTAGTTATATTTTGCTTCACAAGACAACATTCAACACATCAAAATAAAAAGGGTACGACTCACCTGATTGAGGAAGCTCACCTCAGACACCATCATACCATATTTCGCAAAAAATTTACCCGTAACTCTAGTTATTAACCGCTGGCGCGCGCAGGGGTCAACGCCCGCTCGCAACGCAATTACGCACTGTTGTTTACTCTTTTGATGCAATGGGAAGCAATGTGGCCGTGTTCTCCACGACGGTGCTTGAATACGACGATGATGGGGCTTGAGCAAATCCCACTTCTGATGTCGGCGCGAGGTAGGCCGAGCGGTAGGCAACTCGTCACCGGCATCTTGTATGGTGGCTTCCTTGTCGGGAAGCAACCCAGATAAACTCAAATAGCAATCCACTCTAACTAATTTGGAATCACACACTTAGGTAGGAGAGTACGGTGAACATGACAGGTTCGATAATAAACAAAGCAAAAGTAGTGAGCGTATCGGAATCCATTGTTCGACCTTTGATTAAAGGAAAGAGGAAGATGCGGCAACATCTAGCCGCGCGCGGTCCTACTAAACTGAGTACAGTGTACTTGGTTTGCTTCAGTCTGCGTTGATGCGTTGCGACTTGATGCTGTCTTACTCGTTGACAAGTCGTTGACATTAAAATACAATTTTTCATCGAATTAACGCAAAAAATGCCTGGCTGTGCCTTTATTCAGTGCACAAATAATTCAAGGCGTAAAAACAAATCACAGGGAATCACTTTTCATGCCTAAGTACACCAAAGTTATATTTTTAAAGAAAAAAATCTTGATTCTTTTCCATAAAATCCGACATTTTGGAGTGACAGAGACAGACTATACGGGATGTGCGCGTTAGACACGATACGATAGATTTCTGAAAAGACAGGTTTTCTTATGTAAGGTCAGCAATGTCGGCAGCAAAAAAAAAGTAATAATTTAATAACAATAGTGTAAACAAACTATGTTTTATAAAATTTAATGAAAATGTTTAAAATAATTAGGTACGTTATATATCTTACCTTTTATACCTTCCCTAGACCATCACAAATATTTTAAAACCATGATTAGCCAAATCAGTTCTGCCGTTCCCGAGTTTTTGCGAGACTAACGAACAGCGATCCATTTTTATACATAGAGATTAGCTTTACGAATATCTTATTTAATTTCATTTGCCGTTCACTTTTCACAAATACACACTTTTTTTTTCATCCCCATTTATTGTCTGTGTATAATATTACATTTAACATTTTATTTTTCTGGTAACTGCACATTTTTAAATCGGAAAATCAAATTTTAAAATTAAAAATAAACATTATCAAGTCATTTGTGTACTCAAACATCTTGTCGAGTTTGGAAATTCATTCAACAGAGCAACCGGTCACTTTTAATCACAGAAGACATCTATTAAGGGCAATTATTGACCAATATTTGTGTAATGTCCGGCTTCACTATTTACATAAAACAGACCCAAAAATATCGAAGGTGACCAAAAGACAGAAACGAAACAAATTATCTTTATTTGTAGGTGTTTAAATTGATTATGTTAAAGAAAAATAAGTTAATTGAAATTGTAAGTTATATTTTAGTTATTAAAAAAAAACAAATATATTTTTATGTGAAATGTTTATTTATTTTCCATAGTGATCTTGCTAACGCTACTTCAAAAGTAGAGAGTTCGCGGATTCCCCGACGTTCTCCGACGTGGCCCGAAAGACGGCGTGGCGTGACATACTTTTCTCGCTCGCACTATTTGAGAAGCCCATCGCTCTATCTTTATCTTTTGATGTCTTATTATTTCGTTAATATTTTGCGTGTGCGTGAAAGCCCATATTTTAGTTGACAATTACAAGCGCGTACCGTATCTTCCTCTTTCCTTTTCGACTCTGTCCTCGTGAAAGCGCGTTAAAACTGCTAAATCGATACTAGCGCCACCACACTGTGTTCACTGCACTTTACCACCAAAATCGACTAATGAGAAAAGAGTGCCGTGTCAGTGCCAGAGACTAAGGCAGTCTATTACTCTACTCTATGCACTTAAGTGTAAAAAAACGTAATGTTGCCAGGTGTGCGCGCGAATTGACAATATTGCCAAATATGCGCGTGACGACATGTACATAAAATACGGAATAACATGTTACTTGATCGTACGTCAATTACTGAAACATACCATGCTACGTACGTAAAAGTAATAATGTTAAAATGCAGGTAAGTAATTCAACGTTATTTATACAAAATGGGAGAAGTTGTTAGTAACATGATACGTGCAATGTGAGTGGAAAAAATGAGTTACATGGGCGCCAAATTGAATTAAAAATCGTTTCAATGTGTGTGCATGTATGTAAAGCGTACTTCTACAATAGGTACTTCTTCATAAATACTTTATCAATACAGTACCTACGTCTACGTCCGTGCTACGTATGCGTGAATTTCAGTTTAAAACTGTTAATTCTGAAAGCCTTTACATGAGAGATACTAAACAGCTTTTTCGCTGCCCGAACATCTAATATCATTACATTTGTAAACAAGGCTTTGTAAGACAAAACAAATACGTAAAACGTTCCATTTCACCCTATCTCAATAGACCCACAGTCTAACTCGTTTCATATCAGCAAAGCAAGGCTGTGTGCACACAGCCTACGAGCAGTCATTCCGGTTTATCAAATGCGGGTCCGATATGACACAGCCGAAGCGCAGATTACCGGATTGGAAATGACAGCACGAATTTTGATGCTGACAACACGTATGAGTTGACTGCTGAATTGAATTCGCAGGGTTTTGTTCGATAATTTACTGTCCCATTATCGGCGTTGGTAGGAAAACCACAATCTGGTTCTGCTACTTTCTGAGTAAGCACGGAACACAATTTCCAGTTGTTAAAATCTATTATTAGAGCAGCTGTTCGTACAGTCAGCATCAAAATGATGTGGGCTAACAGAGTGGTCAAAAAGGTATTGGTGGTTTGACAAAAGCAAATGTATTACAACAAGTACAGAGTCGTATGTCCTGTGAAGCGCCACTCAAATGAAAAATTACTGAAACACTGATTTACTTCCGTGGAGTTAAGGTTGCTTTTCTTAAATACGTAGACAAATTGGTCCACTATGCATGCATGTATCATTTTAATGTTGACTATGCTTAACTCAACAAATAAATTTTCACTTGCAAATAGCATCATCAAATTAAACATTCATTGTTAGATAGTAGTTACTTATTACCTTAGCTTTTTACGAAGTCAGTGGCGACGCGCGATGCGGGGAACAAAATTTTCTCTCTTCTCTTGTTTTTCTTTTTTATTTGTTTCTTTTTGGCGTCGTGGCTGCGCGTCAGCCAGCCAGGTCGCGCTGAGGCCCGTGGAGGTTTAATGTTGCATCCCTGAAAGCTTGGTTTGGCAAGCTAATGGCTACTTTATTCTTAAAGTGTAAGCACTCTTATTTGTGTTTCACCAGGCATTTTAAAA
Organism: Udea ferrugalis; assembly: GCA_950022985.1. NCBI lineage: Eukaryota > Metazoa > Arthropoda > Insecta > Lepidoptera > Crambidae > Udea > Udea ferrugalis. The sequence goes on from OX465525.1 coordinate 13,876,659, forward strand.
GAATAATACTTTAACAGTAATGCTCAACACAAAATGTAGGCGCTCAGTTCCTTGATTTGTTGAAGTGTTTTTCGGATTTCTTGGAATTGTAGCCCTCGTTATGAATCAGCGATGATGATGAGTTAAGAGTAGGAAATCCTGGTGAAAAGAGCAGCAGGCTGACCAGGAAATAAATTTATAGATATTATCGAGAAGTGGGCTGGATCTTAACCATGAACTATGGACTGAAAAAGGCGGCTCAGGACCGGACAGGTTTTGGAATGATTCAATGCACAAAATAAATTCAAAAATTAAAATCATAGGATGCAGAATGATGCTGAAAATGACTTAATACCATAGGTACCGTCCGGATAAGAGATAACATTCAACTGGTAACTGTCAAGTGCAACATGCGATACAAAAACCTGGTACATGATGCATCATCACTAATTGATTCGGAAATGCCATTCATCAAAAAAACATTCCTGATTCAGCGCACTCAATTACCCGCTTATTTCTATATGAAGAAGATAAAAACAAACACACTCTATTGAAAACAATAATCCACATACGAGTATCTTTTCTCGTTCAAAGCCTTCATTAGCTCTGCAAGTCTCATTCAAATCGAATGGATTATGAGGGATAAAATTAATGAATTTGCTTTGACGAAATAAGACCGTTCGACCTGTATGGAATGAATGAGCACTTTGAATCAAAATTGAATTGAGAATGTTCTGAACAGGTAGTGATAATTTACAGTGATTTTATTGAATTCTTACATAAACTCAGTCATGCTCGTAACTGACAATTTTGGAATGTTGGCACATAATTACTGAAAAATACACATTTGAAATCGATAATCGGCATGTTATCTTCTACTATATAAAAATAAGTCCGGTTTTCCTTCCTGACGCTATAACTCCAGAACGGTTACCTATCATAAGACCGAATTTTCTTTTCCCGAATTTCATGTTCCCGAAAACGTTTCGTTTTTTTTCGTTCGGCATTTTTTCATTTTCCCGAAATGACGTTTGCCACTGTATCAGTTGACCAATTATCAACTGGTTTTTTTTCGTTTGCCAGACGTTTCATTAGGCCACAAAACGTTTTACCGAAGTGATGATTGGCCGAAATAACAATTGTCCGAAGTATTGTTTTCCAGAACAATCATTGTTTGTGTCAACAGACCACTGTTTTGATTGCCATATTTTTAGTTTACCATACACGATCATAAAAAAGTTACGGGTTCAATGCAAGCAGCATAAAAGCAGTCAAGGATTTTTTGAATTTAAAATAAAAAAGGCTAACGGCATGCAAGTCTTCAACATGCAAGTTTAAGGAAAACACAAGAATTCTGTCACGGCTCCGGCATTACGGGGCTCCGGCGGTTCCTCGCGTGCTAATCGTCGCAGAAGGCTTTCGCTCAGTACCACAGCTTCGGCTTGTTGGCCGGCTTCGCCGGCCAGCCTCAGCCGTGGCACCTCGCTCATAGCCACCTGCTCCTCAGCCCGCGGGCCGCCTCGCCCCTCCATGCCTACGCGCTTTTAAATAACACTCTTGGGGTAGGGCAAAACAAGTACCACGTGGTGTCGGGGTTGACTGAGTCGGATTCGCCCTGATGTTGAAATTACTGAAAATCAACATTAACGAGACGTTGACCGTTATCATACAGTAGTTGTGGCCTAGCAATATTCGGTAAAATGTGATTTAGGCAAAGTGATCATATGCCAAATAAGTCATCTGGTAAATGAAAAAAGTTGGAAAAAGACTTCGGGCAATAGTAAAAAGTTTATTCTGAAATTCGGTTTAACGTAGTTCGGTATAACGACACTTATGTCAAAAGATACTTCGACGAGTTAAAAATATGTCAAACAATACATCTGGCAAATGAAATGTTGGTCAATAGTTTTCAGTCAAATGAAATTCGGAGTAGTAAATTTCGGACAAGTGACGGGTTCCCCTCCAGAACGCACGAACCGATTTCCACGGTTTTGCCTTCGGTGGAAAGGTCTCGAGCTACGTGAGGTTTATCCGTCTCCGTCTCCGTCTTTGAAATTCAGGGAAATTTCAACAGAAAAGCGGGAAAATCTTTTTTCACATACAGCTGAGTCCACGCGGACGAAGTCGCGGGCGGCTGCTAGTGTTATTATATTATAGGTACTCCATTCACAAGGCGACCTCGGAAAACCAGTGTTGTGGTGCTCCTGTGTCAAATGCTGAGTGGGAAGTTTTTTGACACGTTTGATGTTTTTATGCTTTAATTTTTGGATCCCCACTTTATGTATCAAATTAATGATATTTGACCTAATACTAATCTGAGCTTCACCTCTTAGAAAATTTGATCCTCCAAGTGCATGTTAATATTCTTCATCTACGAGTAAGATAAGAAAGGCCTAACTGTTCTACTTATTGTTTCATGTTGTTTAAATTCAAGATAAAGATCTCCGAAGTCAACTGTGCCTGCTCCGGTTTACTTTCGCCCTGGGTCTTTTTAGAGCTATTCAGGGGTCATTAAAATTACAAGCAAGCTTTCAAGCGAAGCGATATAGGCGCCCTCTGGCGGAATTGGAACATGCCTTCCTCGCTGGAAACAATTCTACTGAGAGTGTAGGTGAACTTTTAGTTAAGTTTTAAAACTCATTTCGAATTTATTCGTCAGAGCTATCTGCAGTGATTCTGTGTTCGAAAAAGGCAATGCACTGATCTAATGACTTATTCGGTATAATGATTATGAACTTTCTACGCTAGAGTTCGCAGTCTCACGAGAAAAAAGGATCTAAGTTTACAAAATCGCGCTACTGGTGTAATTTTTTTATTGGTTAATTTGATTTTATCGACTATTTCTTCTTCGAAATATTTCTACCCCTGGTCTATTTGAACAAAGATAACACTTGTATGGTCGATTTGATTTTTCGATTTGTGGTAAAGTTCCGTAATTATCCAATGCAATGCACACAAATACATAATTTCAGATTCTCTGTGCTATTTGATTTGCTGATTCACATCATTGGATTCAATAATCAAATTATACGTGCACTTCATTTCATTACCACCATTTCCATCTCATCAAACAATTCAGTCAAAGAGTTTGCTATAATTAACATTGCTATGGCAAACAATGCCTAGTTACTGACACATCACTTTATTTCTGACATAGTCAACAATAAAAAACTTAATTTAAATAGGTATTTCCTAAAAACGGACTTATCAATTAACTTAGAGAAGTCCTAGATAATCAAATGATTGTTAATGCCTTATCATAATTTTCTAAACAAGATTAACTTTGAACTTTCAAAACTGGCTTTTGCATTTAAAGGTGCACCGCACCCACTCTGCAGAAACTTCTTACTGAGCAACTCTTTCTAAATAGTAATGTATCATGCAATATTCAAAAGTAAAAAGGTTTGCTAAAGTTATAATTACTTGATCAAACTTATTATACTCGTATCTTAAAATACTGCTCCTATTCTTAGCTAAATAGCTTGTTTATAACTCATTATGGTCTGCTGGAAGTAATCTCTTTTTAGAGATAAACTTACCTGTACTTGTTCTATCCTAAACGTTTACCATTGTTTATCTGTTTTTGTACGAATCAATAAATAAATAAATAAATATTTTGTCTGGTGGAAATTCTATTCACGCAGAGGCAATTTGTGCCTCACCCTTTTCAAGAATTCCTATCATTTTACATGAACAACAATAATCGCAACTCGAATATTCACAATAAACAAAAGATCAGATTCCAACATGATATCTGTCGGCATCCGAAATATGTACAAAGGCGTTCAAATCAACCTTTACAAAAACATTGCAAAATAGGTCTTATATCAGCTGCATAAGGTGCCCATGTAAGGTTGATGTGAACGCCTACGTACATTTCTGTCGAATATTATACTCAATGCCGGAGCATAGCCATTATTTACTTAACGTTTAATCCTAGGATTCGCTTCTGGAACTATTCGGCTTAGTAATGCGTTGGGATATTTTGGTATATGTATGTTTATTATTACCATATGAATGCCGCTGAAAGTTGAAATGGTTTCATTATTGCAATTAGCTTGAATCTAAATGCACATAGGATCTAGAATCGAGTGATAGTTAATACAGAATTAACTGTTTTATCTAAAAAGGGTAGCCGAAAATGTCGCATACAAATAGTTTTCTTTTTCAAAATCTGCCAATTTTTTAAAACTTCAATGAAAATGTTGAGAAAAATAATTGAGAACTGTCTTTGAGATCTTTTTCACATATGTTTTTTTTCAGTCTAACAATTATTTTACAGAAACAATCAGTTAGTTGCCCGCAATTTTCAACTCTCATCCCTGATTGCAGTCTGCAGACTTGACCTGGCTACTTTAAATTTTAATTTCACAGTTGTTTGCACAGTGAACGGTCCGATTTCATTTATGATTGCTAAAAATACAGTTTTTCTCTCTATTTCTTTGAATTTGATGGTGGGCCATGGAACCCATGGGGGAAACATTTACATCCAGCTTAGAGGGTCTACCACATTTTCGCTTCCGCAATGGTAATAGTTAAGAATTGAGATAGGAATGCTGAGGTGGGTTAGTCATATGGAAGGAATTGATGAAGGGCGATTAACGAAACGGATTTATTAGTCAAGGGTGAATGGAATTGTTAGGAGGATGTGGCCTAGGCCAACGTTTGTTGGACAAGTTCAAGATGTTCTCGGAAAGGGTTAGGTCAAGATTACCTTCAACCGACGAGCATGTATGAAAGGACACATGAAAGTAGAGGAAGCGCGACGTGTGTGTCAGGATCGTAGCAAGTGGAAAGAAGGGATCTCTGCCTACCCCGTTGGAAAACAGCGTAAAGAATGCAATGGCTAACGTCTACGTGACTGATTTTAAATCTTTGTTTAGGCTTGGAAATATATGGAAGTATGGTTTATCATTAGCAACAGACACCTTTCCAACGATTTATACTTGACCCTCGTGATGGCCTGCACTAGGAAGTGGAACGTAGAGACTGATGTTTTGTTTTATTACCAACTTAAATATAAATACGACGAACGATATACAAGCAACTACACAAGGCAATTGATGTAATTCGAGTTTATTGGCTAGAACCCGCCTTCAGGCTACAGTTTCTAGTTTTATGTTCCTTTTAGACCCTCTATCGAAGAGAAATGTGTTAGTATGGGCCTGTATTACGTTAGTTCCACCAATTACACTTATTACGAATGGTAATTGGAGAGTTGGATGTTGTTTGTGTTTTGTCGGAATCGGAAAGCTTTTTTGTCTGATCTTTACTTTGTTTTCGGGGCGGCCCAAAAGTTTATTATTATGTTCGTTATTCAGCTTAAATTCGTAATGTAAGCAAAAACTGTAGATACACTAAAACCATAGTGTATATTATATTCTAGACCTGAGAAAAGAAATATTTTGGTTTTGGACGCCATCTTCTTCTTCTTTCGCAGACCAAAATGGCTGCCAATACAGCGCCACCTATGTCCTGTTTTCGAAACCAAACGGATTTTCTCCGCAAAAACCAGGCACAGACTACATTTACTATGTGGTCGGTGAAGGCATTAAATTAGAATAAATACGCAATAGACGTGTCTAAAATTCAATGTTTTCAGCGTTTTCCTCTAAATTCAAATGCGCAAAATAAAATTCTATCCACGCCTTTGATGGTCTGTTTATTTTATCCCCCGAAGTGCAGTTCCAATTTTTGCGGGTTCCGATTGGAAATCTGGTGGGCTCGGCCGTTTGCGGCTGTGAATTGGCAATATTGGCAGCAGTATTCTGTTCACGGCAAATGGCAAGCGCAGCCAGGCGAAAAATGAAAGGGATCACTGGGAGCCGAAGCAGAACGTACACAATCCCGGACAGCGAGTGAATAAATTGAATCTCCATAAGATGTAGGTCGTGGATTTTGTTTAATGTACTCGCATGATGTATAGACTGTCTGGCTGACCGGACTCAAACTTGGTTTTGAATTGATTATGGCTCGTATTTTAAACCGTTACTCAAATATATGTCGATAAGGTATGTTAAAAAAAGCATTTTAGTGTGAACTGACGTTTGCCTATTTATTATTGTACGATCTGTTGGAGGTACTCGTAGTAGTTATTTAATAATGCTATAGTAGGCACCGCATTATTTGAGCTGAGCTATTCATTTGTACAGTGTTGTCGGTCCAAAACTTTTTAAGTAATATGGTACGAAAATTGCTGTAGTTAATGGTTTTTCAAAATTAGGAGAAGAATTTACCAAATATTGTAGAAAGTTAGGGGTAAAATTGGTGCCATTTTAAATCACTACTCCAGAACAGATATATCCTCGAGGTGAGTTGAGGTCTTCTGCTTAATTGCGATTAAACGATGAAACTAAACCTGAGCATAGTCTGTTCTCATATTATAGTTCCCATCATCAATGGCCTTTGCGTCTTTTTCAAACGATTTATGCAGTGACGTTGGAGATAGAGCACTTTTTTTTGTGACTGAAAACGCCTATCCGCGAACGGTATAGCCATAACTTCGAATGTAGTTCCCATCACATATCACATAATTGTGCACCCTACAGGCTCAGTTAAATCCATATTTGACAGGATTAAGCTGGATAAGATGTTAGACGGCAATTGGGGATAAGCACTCGAGAGAACGTCCGTGAGCTTAGCCATAATCCGTTAACTGTCATCGTTAGATGATTGGTTTGATGACAAATTAGTACAAACCCCAATATTGCTCTTGATGAAGTGGGAATGCTTCCGTGAAATTCTAATGCCTGTGTTTGTTGTGACAATTGGTCATGATTGTCTGTTAGATAGGTCTATTATTGTGTTTTTTGTTTGGTTAATATAAAGATTTGAAAGTAATTGGAACAGGTCTATTTGAATGAAGACATTTTTGATTTCATTTCGTTTTATTTAACACACAATAGAAAAGTTTCGACATTCTTCACTACCTTCAAAAAATCTACAATACTAATGCGAAAATTATGTAAATCGAAGTATATTCTGGTGTGTATTATTTAAAGAACGAAACATAAAATGTTTTTCGGTTTCGTATTCAAAAATTGGCCAAAATTCACGTTATTTTGCATCATGGTAGATCTACCAATCGAGACTCGACACTTGAGAGCTACAAGTTCTCAAACTTTCGGCTAAATACCATTCTACATTGTTCCAGGCCCTACTCCAGGCGCACGATGTGGTCGCCCGCGAGGTGTACGGCGAGGAGTCGTCGATGCGGGTGTCCCCCCCTCCTGTCAACGGGCGCACCACCGCCCCGCCCATGGAGGACGAAGACGACCCCGAGCCAGAGTTCGAGAACGTGACCAGGGTACGCCTCGTGCAGTTCCAGAAGAATACTGACGAACCGATGGTAAGTGCCAGATATTTTTATATAAAGCGTGTAAAAAAAAGAGCACTCATAATTAAGTGTACCTATATGTACCATGAGCGGAACAAACTGTGAGAGTATTAGAAGCCTTGATTTTGATTTCCATACATTTGAATTTCAATAATTTGGTGTCAATATTTGTGACGGCGTGATAATAGAGGGGCTGCTGGATAAAATGCTAATCAATTAGATACGTCTGTATAGTAAATTAGTCTATGATTAAGGCTGGTTTTAGTGTCACGCGGACCGCGGCTCGTCCGTGCGTGTGCGAGCATGCATTGCTGGCTTCCTTTCTGGCCTAAGCCGACGACGCCTTACCAAAAGGGATATGAATACCGAACCGCGCGCGGACGGCCGGCTCATCCGCGTGACTCTAAAACCCGCCTAAAGGGCCATTGACACCTGTGAGGATTATCACTCATAAGTTTTGTGTAAAATTTGACTTCTATTTGTTCTGAAACCATAAAGATTTCAGTAACCTAACACGGCTCTTAAAATCAATTATGACTCAAATCATATGCCCTTTAAGTTTTATTGCTCCTTTTATTACACCCTGTAGATGTGATAAACAGTGATGCGGACTGCATTGAAAAAAGCAGAAGATAAGTAAGGGTACAACATAACTCTATTTCCTCTTTCATTGTACCACTTCTGTGACTGCTAGCTAAGCACAGCTGAGTATGCGTTGTCTGTTAATGATTGGAACTGTTGCCCATCCACTTATGTAACACGCTTGCGCGTCTCAGACCCTTATAAAATCCTTTTCAAAACCCTCTTGAAACGTCGTCGACCTCATTCAACTTCATGATAGTCCTGGGAAGTGCTTGCACCATTACAATCAGCTTGCACCTTATCATTATCAGTGTGACAGGACACTCCTTGCAAGCACAACTTCACTCATCACTGACTATTCGACAAGAACTGTCCTGTGATGTGAGCCTGTCAGCTACTTTTTGCAAGATGTTGCTCTTTCTGGCAGAACAAACCTAATCCACATTTGCTAAACGCTGTCTTCATTCAATACACTTATTTCATCAGTTAAAATGGGGCTGGTCACATATGCCGTGGAAGCTTCTACGGCATAATTATGTGACCGGCCCAATTTCACTTCAACTTGCTTATTCTGAAAACTCAGTGAATCACCCTAATCAACTTGAAAAGTGCTCGCAAAAATTTGGTCTTGATGAAAAGTCCCATAGTTTTGTTCAAGATGGCAGGGATTTGAAGAGTCATTTAGCTCCATATTATGGACCAGACGATTTCGTTGGATGCTATAGTTACGGGTATGGTACCTTTTATACATGTAATAATACCCATCGATGTAAATGAATCAAGCGACAAATTGTACGTTTCGCAAACAGGATCAGTAATTGAGTAAAATTGTCAATTTTGGGGCGTGGAGTATCATCGAAAGTAAATTAGGCCGCGATGACACGTGACATGTTTTATATCGGGTGGGACGAATTTTAAACGTTAACACCTACCTTCATTACGCCTTTGATATTTATGGCATGTGCCAATCAAATGACTTTGCGTAGGTTTCGTAATTATTTCTGGATGTTTTTACAACATGAAATAATAATAAGTCGAAGCTTTCAAACCTGAATGATTGGTCAACTAATTGATCCCAAAAAAGATTGTCGTTTCCTAATATTAACTGGATTTAAATACAATCCTAATTTTGACAGTCGAGATTCAGATATTGTGGTAACACATACTGACATACTACTCGTTAGAAGTCAAGGATTGAAATGCAGCGTATCGCCATTCGCTTAATAATCTTTCTCTTTAAATATTTTTTATGTTATCCTTTAATGTGTATTTACTTGGACTATGCTGTTGTTTGTACAGTGTACTATCAGGCAATACTGTAAACTCTATGTCATTTTCCTACGAGTGATGTTATACCTAATCTCTATAAAGTTATGCTCAACTGGCAGTATTTGACATAGAATCATTCTATAGGGTAAGACAAAGTCGTGATCTCTCTAACAAGGGAATTCAAGTTTGGATTCAAAAAGAGTAAAATACAAGCACTGGCCATTATCCATACAAGCTCGTTTTCTTCACTCACATAGTGCATTTCACTATTTCAAGCGCATTAAGCGCCACCTGCACCCTCTACAGTGAACTACAGTCATGTCATTGCACAGCGCAAAGTTGGCGTTTTGCCTAACAACGCCCTCTAGCGAGTCTCTGTACCAACAAGTTGTGAAGGTATCGCTTGCGGAGCAATGCTTCAGTGACGTTTATTGTGTTAACTACTTAAAACTTGAGATGGCGCTTTATGGCATCCAAAATTTCCGAACTGCCGTGCTATTCCGGCGGTGCACATCGGACATCACTTCACATCTCGGTGCTTCACGCTTACCTCAATCATCAATACGCTTTACTTTGAATTAGTATTTTCCCTCATTTTGTATGCCGGAATAGCATAGCAGCTATGCTATTCCGGCGGTCGCCAAAACGCCCTTCGCTCGTGTGAGTAAACTTTAAAATTCAATTTCTTTGCAACTGCGGTCGTTTGAAAAAAAAGGACTAAGACAAATAACATTTTAAATTATTTACATACAAAATGAGGGGAAATACTTATTCAAAGTAAAGTGTATTGATGATTGAGGTAAGCGTGAAGCACCGAGATGTGAAGTGATGTCCGATGTGCACCGCCGGAATAGCACGGCTGTTCAGAACAGGGACCTTGGTTTTGCACTGCTTGGATTCATCATTTTTGCCGAATTTCTGCAAAGACCATGCATATCCTCTTTTTGGCCGCTGTTATGCTTCTATTCTCAAGAGGGACTGAACGAAGGTCTTGCGAGCGTACTACCTATCTCTAGCCAAATTCGACGAAGAATGTTTAATAACAAAGCGTTGCTTAGCAACCACTGACAAGCATATATTTGTAACCTTTTTCTATCAGACAAAAGTATGCAATTTTCTTTGTAGGTACTTTGTACTTTTCTTTTGGCTTTTTTTAAAGCGATATAAATTAATTAAATAATTACACGGTACGCTAAATATGTTTGGTTAACCACTTTTCATTTATGGTTTCCAATATTCATCAGGGTGTAGTGAAATTAATTGTTGAAATAAATTGAAATTCACTGTTGAACCAATTTGTCCACCTTGAACAATGAAAAGTGTATTTTAAAGGTGTTTAAGTGTAACGTATTGTAGAGTCAGCGTCAAAATGATGCAATTTAATTCTTCAAGTGTCGGAGACATACGAGCTGCCAGGCGCGTTATCGCCGTATCTTACTAAAATGACGGTAGATGGTTGCACGTCATTATTTGGCACCAAAATGGCCCAAATGCCAAAAAATGGCAAAATTCCAAAATGGCAATGGCCAAAATGGTTAATTTTTTAGCGCGAAAGACATAATTATACTAGGCCTAAATTTGCTGATTAGAACTGCTCCAATTTCCTGATGAGCTGAATCAGCTCCTCCGATACTCCAGGGGCTAACAGAGTAGTCAAAAAGATATTGCCGATTTGGCAAAATAAATTGTATCGTTCATTGAAAAGAGTCTTAAGCCGTTTGAAAATTGAATGAAGTCACAAATAGATGAAACTCGAAAATAATTTTGTAATAAATATTTGTGTTTTTTTGAAATAGGTACTTCACAATCATATTGGGCCACTCTTCACGCATTAATAATTTTGATGCTGACGGTCACTATCTCTCTATAGCATCAAATTCAAAATAATAGCATTAATTTTGTATTAAAGTTTAGCTAAAAGTGTAACCCAAGAAAAAGCTCTCCAGCCGTTCGAACTGTGAAAAATAAAAAGTGTTTCCCGTCTAATTTTTTTGTTATCAACTCGGGGCGCAACAGTTACTTTTTGAGTATCTTTTAAAATAGCGGATGGATAATTAAAACAAATAAATTTAAATTGCACCATATTACGCAACACGAATCGCTCTTGCATAACATTTACCTTTGCCCTTTACGAGATCACCTAAGCAGTTATCGAAGCTTCCAGACCCGGGTAAATCAATAAAGCTCAACTCACCCCCTAGTTGCATATAAAATACATAAATCTACCATCCCAGATCGCCTGTTATTGGTCTAGACGGGTGCGTCGTTTCGCCTGCAGCGAATCGGTGCACGGGATACTGCGACTGCGGATTGCAGTGTTATTATTATCGATTTTACCCATTTCTAGATACCCTAGGCTTCCCGGTTGCGTGCTCAGATTGCTAGCGGCTTCGGAAGTGAACAGACGTTTGCCAATCCGGTTGTCTACTTCCGAAGAGTTTTTTAACAAGCGCTAGCAAGGACTTTAACATCTCGGTCCCTCTCCGGTTTTAAACAACCGTTATTCTAATCTACGGCAACGACATCTAGCCTATTTTCGGCCATGGCCACCATCTGACCTCCTCTCTGAAGAGTGTTGTACACTCTTGGTTGGGCGTTACCTCTCTTCCGTCTGCTTGTTGAGCGAGATGTAGTCTTCTGAGAGGAATGTTTCAGCCAAAATGTAAGTGCTAAACTTGTTGCATCGTCTTCTCGTTTTGAATTTTTGTAAGGTTTTAGAAGATGGTACTAATGTGATATTTTTGTTGCAGGGCATAACACTCAAGTTAGCTGACGACGGCCGGTGTATCGTGGCCCGCATTATGCACGGGGGCATGATACACCGGCAGGCGACTCTCCATGTTGGAGACGAGATCAGGGAGATTAATGGCACCCCAGTCGCCAACCAGTCGGTCGCCCAGCTGCAGCGTATGCTGGTGAGTATAAACGCCCCCATCCCCATTTATTCCGTTTTTCCCTAACTCCGTTTACCTACTTACTCACCCTACTTTCTTAAATTTTCTTAAAAGCTCCCTTTTATTTCTCTTCTCCTTTGTCATAGTATTCCTACTTTCTTGGTTCTCCTTTTTTCTCAGTCTAAGCCAATTGTGCCTTATTTATGTATTTTTACTTCTCTGTGCGTTTCTTTCGTTATTTTTTATTTAATTGTCTTTTTCAACATGCGATCGATAATAGCCCGCAAGGGCGGGGAAAGGCAAATGGGGGGGGGGGCATCCGCCATTTTGTGAATGCTCGTGTCCATTTTAACAGCTTCCGCCATCTTGTTTTGCTGGCCATCGGGTTTTTGTATCTATCTATGGCACATGCGCAATGTTGAGGGCGGTATCCAATCGAGGGGGGGAGGGGGGGGGGCTATATCAAGGTCCGCCATCTTGGTGACCCCTGAACTATCTATCGATCATTATTATTTCCGGTGATGGACATGCGCAATATAGGGGTGAATAGGGGGGGGGTGGAGGCAGTGAGGCTGAGCTGGAGCTTAAGAGCTAGGGGGTGTAAGAAGCCTGCAGCTATGCCTTCAGTTTTAAAATATCTACCAACGCTATGCCATGCTACAACTTGTCTAGGTTACAAAGATTCGGAACAATTTAGTTATTTACTTTTTAATATTTGCGTTTTTCAATATATTGATATTGTAGACCTTTTTGTCACTTGCGATTTTCTATCTTCTGGGCGAGTTAGTTTTGCACTAAACATAGTATTATAATTTTGTGCAGTTATTTTTGAGTTCATTAGAGCCTTGCAATATGCGTTTTTCTGTTATGCGTCTTATTTTTAGGACACAGATAGGGGTGGGGTTTGGAAGCCTGTTGAAGCCTTGTTTTCATTCGTGTTAAAATATGAGTAGCAACTAGAGTAACTAGGGATTGGCGATGAAAGGTGCCTAGCGATTTTACTGGATTTATAGGGGATGGTGTTGTTCAAAGCCTGTTACAACTGTTAAAACTTCGCTTGACAGCCATTTTGGGTTAAGAGTTTCGCTAAATATGGTATCGGGTTTTTAAAAGAAGGACGTAATCGGGGCCCAGTGTCGATTGCACATGCGCAGTAGCGATTACTCTCGGGAAAAGAGGAGGTAGAGGTGGTTAGAAGCCTATGACAAGCTATGGGAGGGGTGTTTGAAGTTGGTTGTTTTATTATGTCAGTCTTGGTTCGAATATTATTTAAAATAAGATTATGGTGTAGGCGGTGGAGACAGAAGGAGACCCCTGTCCAGTCCCCCCTGGTAGGAGGGAAGCAGGAGCTTGTTCGCAGAAGGGTTTTTGTTTTTTTAAACTGGTACTGCACACGCGTTGTATCAATTACTCTCGGGGAAAGAGGAGGGAGAGGTGGTAGAAGCCCATAAAAAACTATGGGGGGGGAGGTCAGAACCGGGCGTTCCGTTATATTGGTCTGGATCCGAACATGCGCATTAGGGATGTTGCGTGATAACCGGGTAGGAGCTACTAAAAGATACCAATGGGGTTGTGAATTGATATTGCTTTTAAACAGGAACTACACTTGTGCAGTGTTCAATTAATGTTGGATAGGTTGTATAATATAGAGGTGGATAGCCGAGCTGTAGGAGGAACGTCAGAAGCCGATCTATTAAATTGATCCGGATGTGGTTTGGACATGCGCACATGCGATGCTGCGTAATATTAACTTACGGGTATGGGCTGCTAATGCCTTTACAGAAGGAAGGTAGAAAGAGTGGGTAGAAGGGGCTGAGGGTTCGCAGAAGGGGTCAGGGGGTACGAAGAAGGGAGCAGGGGGAATGCAGTAAGGGGCGGGAGGGAAGCAGGGGGTGAATACCGGGGGGGGGGGGGGGGTTGTGTATCGAAATTGTTTTTAAACATGAACTGCACATGCGCCCAGTGAATTATTGTCGGAAAAGAGAAGGAAGATGTGGATACAGGTGGATGGAGACAGGGGTGGGGGTAAAAGCGAGGAGAGGCTGCTAAATGGTTGGAGAGGGTAAGCCGCCTGCGCGGTTTCATCTGACGCCGGAACCGGACATGCGCAATGTTGATGAAACTAGGGAAGAATGAAGGGAAAAGCTGTAAATGCCCGGGCCGATCTGTAGAGAGGGGGTTTGAGAGGATGAGGTGGCTGCGCAGTATCTTCTAATGCCGTTACTGGACATGCGCAATATTGATGAAACTAGGGAAGAGTGAAGGAAACGCAGCTGTCAAATGCCAGGGCCGATCTGTAGGGAGGGGGTTTGAGAGGATGAGGTGGCTGCGCAGTTTCTTCTAATACTGGAACCGGGCATGCGCAATATTGATGAATCTGGTGGAAAGGGAGGACGCCATCTTTGACTGTGCAAATCAAGCGGAAGACACTGCCGCCATTTTGGACATCGTTGCTTTTTGTTATTGATTGAGATATGTATATTGCTGTTAATACTTTTTTTGAAATAAAGATTATTTAACTATAAGTTAAATTTATCGTCTTTCATTTCATCATTGAGGTCTCTCCTTTTTTAACATGAACTTCCATCGATTACTTTCAATACTTTTGAATTTTTTTTTAAACAGTAAGTAGTAAACAATAATCTTAAAACAATTTCAGCGCGACGCGCGGGGTTCGGTGACGTTTAAGATCGTTCCATCTTACCGGTCAGCTCCCCCACCATGTGAGGTAATGTATTCAATAATAGTCTTCTAAAAGCGCGATTTAGACAGTAGAAAATCTTTGGGCATCCCAACACCTTTGTAGAGCGTGATGTGGTTTTGACTTTCAGTAGCTAGCATAGTTTGTTACTAAAATACCGCTAGACTAGCAAAGCATTTTGTGAATTTTCTAGTTTTACTAACAGTGATTAACTTACTCAAACCTACATAGAAGAATACAAACGCTTGCTTTTAACAACGATTAAACAATGATAACAGTAAA
This sequence comes from Udea ferrugalis, assembly GCA_950022985.1. Classification (NCBI taxonomy): domain Eukaryota; kingdom Metazoa; phylum Arthropoda; class Insecta; order Lepidoptera; family Crambidae; genus Udea; species Udea ferrugalis. The sequence continues at coordinate 13,891,702 of OX465525.1, forward strand.
GTAGAAGTCGACAAGCGCACATAAATATCTGTAAATGCTTGTCCATAAAGCATAACTGAACTGATTGGTGATGATAAAAGAATGATGATAAATTTTGTATTTTTTTCTAACTAGCTTTTCCGGATTAAGCCTTCGCCCGTGCTAGTAAGTAGCGAGACCAGATTCGTTGCTACTGTTATATGTTGGTTACCCATGTTATGTTGTGTTTATGTTGTATGTCCCGGGCATGGCTGCGGTCCACGATCTCCTCCGTTTCTGTGCGCTTGTTGTTCTTTATCATCGCTTCACACTACCCCGTCATTAACATCAACATGTACTTCACCATTCAATTCACATTCATTCATTACACTTATTTAATTTAACTTCGAACTCATACATTCATTTGACATTTCACTATACGTTGCTACATTCCAACTCATTCAAGCTTTATCATCTTGGTCGTATCGCAATCGAATTTTCAACTTCTCTTCTATCTTGAACTGATAGGCTTCTAGATCTTTACAATATTTATAAGTTTTCACATCTTCACTTCAATTGCGATTCGACTCACCAATTTCGTCCATCAAGAGATCGTCAGCTCAATGTCTTTGTATCCTTGCAGATCTTTGTGAGAGCTCAGTTTGAATATGATCCTTTGGAGGATGAACTGATACCATGCGCTCAAGCTGGTATCGCCTTCAACACCGGCGACATTCTCCAGGTTAGTACAATAATTTAGTTTGATCGTAATTGCAATTGCATTTTTGAGCACTGCTATCTTTGAGCACCCAGTTGTTGGGGCACCGAGATCAGAGCTCTTAGGACTTACGACAGACGTGACTTGGATAAGATCTGGGACGCAAATATTGCGAATGTAGTCGTTGATTTAAGTGACTTGATTTGTTTTGAAATTCTTGACCAGTACCAGCTCTAGATGCTGATCTAGAGCTGTAGCTGTACAGTGGAGGAAAGGAGGCCTTTGCCCTGCAGAGGAGCAGTGTGTTTAACTTGTTACTTGTCAAATGCTTAGGTTTCCCTACCATTTCTAGATCATAAGCAAAGACGACTCTCATTGGTGGCAAGCACGGAAGGACGCATCCGGTGGCTCAGCCGGCCTCATTCCAAGTCCTGAGCTCCAGGAATGGCGTGCCGCCTGCGCCGCCGCAGAAAGATCTACCACCGATCAAGGTATGGTACCTGCAGTTTCCTATTCAGTTCTTTCATGTGCAGTAACATCGTTGCCTCTAAGTAGAATGTCAGATACGCAAAATGTCTTCACAACGCGGAAAATGGGTCATGATGTCCGACTTTGACATGCCAATGTGCTGGGTGAACTTCTAAAATGGTGGCCTTAGAATTTGCATTTCGGTCTATGTAATATTGTACGCCTAAACTTTAAAGCAATTCGTTAAAAAAAGAGTTTGTTCTCGGTCGTCTACTGGACCAAAGATGTTAAACTATATTCCTTGTATTTTAGTACTTGTTGGTAGACTGCAGAGATGTGAAAAATAGTTTAGTAAAAGTATTTAAATACAAAATGCAAATGCATAGTTGTTAGCACTATTTCAAATAGAAATACAAAATAGTTTTAAATAAAAGTATTTAAATACAAAATGCAAAATATGTATTTTCAAAATAGGTTTTGAAAATAAAATACCTTGTTTAGCATAAGCATTTATTTTTATATAACTGATTTTAAAACTAGTATTTGTTCAAAGAGTTCATCTTTCATGTTCCGCCTATGGGGCCTCATAATCATTCCACCAAAAGAAAATAGTCGTTCAACAGGGGCAGAACTCGGTAAGCAGGTATTATATGACGCGTAATGTTTTTTTCTGGCTCGCACAGGTCGCAATGTTGGCATTATTGTTCTAGTTTACAATGACAACACTACGATCACGATCAGTGCGTTCATAAATAAGGTAATCTTGAATTTAAGAATGAAAAATAGGAAAAATGAATTAAACATGTAACAAAGCTATTTTGTATTTTATAAATACTAAATATTTATATAATCGTATTTCAAATAAAATACAAAATACATTTAGAAAAAAAGTATTTCAAATATAAAATAAAAATAGGTATTTTGCATTTTGTATTTGCATTTCAAATATATGTATTTCAAATAATTCACATCTCTGACTAGACTGAAATGGGCAAGTGCCCATTGTGCCTCTGAGACTGTAGTTTCATCTAGTGAGTTTCGAGGCTGACCTCGAAACTCACTGACTCACTTGAGTCCCGAGACTCAACTCCGTTTACAGTTTTTGCAATTTTGCGTATTGGACAATCTATCGGTCAAATGTTGATTTAGTTTTTGTTTTTTCTTTTAATAAAGCAATTATCATCAACTTTCTCTGTGGGTTGTTTTGTCAAACTTTTTGTTTTAACATTGACTGAATATCTGTTCTTTCTTAGTTTTATTTTAATTTCACATCCTCATAGTAACTTGTAGTAATTCAAATGTGTGTTAGCCTAAATATTTTGTGACTAGTTCGGTGTTAGTTTTGCAGGTTACATTTTTATTTATCTCGTACTCAGCTAAATGAAATGTACAACCTGATCTTTTTTGGGAACTTTGTGCTTTGTATTATCAAAATTACATAAATATAAATGGAAATAAATATTGTTTTACAATCGGATATGTATCTGATAATTTGCAGCATCTGAAGTAATTATTATGTAATGATTCATTAACATCTGTCGTATTTTGCTTTCAAACATTATCATTGGATGAATCTGCAGTCGGTATGTAAAAAGCTTCCTTATATCCTGAGATATACAAGCTCCCACAAACCTATTTTAGTATACTGACATCTCCCTGAACAAATATGCCTTAACTTTTGTATTGTTGCATGGTCTTCAACCAAAGTTGTACATAAAAAGTCTAAATTCTGTGTTCCCCTCTCATGTGTTAAAACTTTTACGTAAGCACTTAACATTACCAAATTGTATCTTTTAACAGTAAGTTGGTAGTTAGAATAAAACCTTTCACATAACCTACCTAGTTAATAAAAAGGGAGTTTGTTTATCCCCAGATAATGTTATACCTAATGTCATAAGAGGGAATGTTTTGTCAAATTATTCACGTTTCAAAACCTGACTAGGTATGACACGTACATACATACGATTTGAATTATGTATATTAGATATTTAGATATTTTTTAATGTACCTACGTACAAAACGTGGACTGAAAAGCTAGTATCTTCTAACATCATATTATTATACCTACTCGCATGTACATTTTGTTTGAAGTCAGTTAAAAAATTTATGAAATCAAAAGCAATCTTGTTTGAAATAAAAAACCTACACCTTGTTGATAAAAACACCTCAACAAATAAAACATTATTTCAGAAACCATTTGACAAAACATTTACCTTACTGTGTGTCCCAAGATAGTAGTGTGATACCATACCATACCATTGCGTTTGCATGAACCGTGTTGTAATGTTGTGCCGCTAGGAGCTGAAGGATGCGTCTCTCACACTGACGGCTGTGAAAATACAGGTAATTAAGATAAGATAAGATAAGTTAAAGCATCGTTATGTAACTTGTTTTCTTTGTACAATAAAGTATATCTTATTTTATCTTATTGCACAAAGAAAAACAAATTACACAAAAATGTTTACAGATATTTGTAATGTACCTTTAGGCGGCCTTATCGCTAAAAGCGTTCTCTTCTGAACAACCTTCTGGTAGAGAAACTGGAAAAGGAAGTAGATGTGGTGGTCCAAGATTGTTATTATAAGACTAGCAGCCGCCCGCGACTTCGTCCGCGTGGACTTAGCTGTGAATTTTCTTAGCTATAAACCTCACGGAGCCCGAGACCTTTCCAACGAATGCAAAACCGTGGAAATCGGTTCGTGCGTTCTGGAGTTATAGCGTCAGGAAGGAAAACCCGACTTATTTTTATATAGTAGATTATGAACATTAAAACAACATTTAAATATTATTATAATAATAGACATATACTTATACAATATTAGGAGCATAATTATAAACTGACATAGTATACCTTCATAAAAGTGTTAAATCGTAAGAAAAGGCTGTAATAAGAATAACCGCGCCATGGCAGAGAAATGTTTGAGTGACACTGTTTGAATTAATGCTGTTAGACCCCAGGGCCAGTTCATAATATACATTTTTTGTAGGTATGGTATTGATATTTCCTCTTAAGAATTGCATGCATAAATATAAAATGAATCTTCTTCATCTTTGGCAGTTTCTGTAAAAATAAAGAGATGACATCTCATATCACCAGCGCTGCTCAGGTCTTTGATCGTTGCAGCATATGCTGAGCCAGATGCCCTCATCACAGTCAAAATAAAAATGACTGTTAAGTTTTTTATATCTGTCTATTTTTGTAACTATCTATCTGTGACAATAAATGGTTCCTTTCTTTCTTTTTTTCTTTCTCATATTTGCTCTAAGATAACTTATATAATAGATGTTTAATAACAAACCACTTGTTTCAGTCAACTGTTCCATATTCGGGCGTAAGAAGAAGCAGCCCAAAGACAAGTATTTGGCCAAGCACAATGCGGTCTTTGATCAACTCGACGTGGTCACCTACGAAGAAGTCGTCAAACTACCATGTTAGTACAATCAATGTTTATCATTATATTAGTAGGTACTACAGAGAATCACCATGTTATTTTCTAGAAACTTTTCTGAGCCACTACTTGCGCCTAATGTTAAAGATATCTATGAATGAAAGCTGTTAAAGGGATGACAGAGATGTTATGTCACAAAACAGTTGAATTTCAGTAACTGTCACTTAACTACTGTCATTTCCACCAAAATTACTAAATTTTTTCCTGTCCACGCAGTACGAACTGACTGTATCTTGAGATCTCACAGTATTATGCTCCCTTTTGGGATTGATCAAGCGTATCACAGAATCCCAAGCAGGTGGTAGATTCCAACCATCCTCACGATTGAAATTTGGATGTTTTTTAATTTCAATTGTGACTGTTAAAATTGAGCTTAGGTCCTCATAATCTCGTACTCATAATATTAATGTAATTTTTCCAATTATTCCTTGTGTTTTAGCTTTCCAGAGGAAGACGATCGTGCTTCTCGGCGCCCATGGCGTCGGCCGTCGTCACATCAAGAACACCCTCATAGCGCGTCACCCAGACCAGTACGCCTACCCTATACCACGTAAGTGTCCTTTAAATTTTGGAATCTGTTTTCTGCCATAAGAAGGTGCGATGTCAATATTTCTGCTAGAGGCAGATGCTTAAGAATTAATACTTGAATAACTTTAGCAGGGGCTTTTGCCCAGCCACTGCTGGAACTACTCAGCTTAAACCATAAAGGCACAGTCTGCGGCATGACAGGCTGTCCTTTTTTTGGTGAGTCCTCCTTGCTCTATGGCAAATAAATGTCACTTGGCAAGATAAACAAATATCTAAAGAACAGAAACGGGTAGTCTGATGTGTCGTTGACTGTACCAACTCAGTTTCACACCGTGTCAGTAGGACGACTTTATTCGTTCGAAGGACCAGTAATCAAAGTGCTACACTAGATTTGAATATCGAAGATATTGCATTACAAATAAAATGCACAATGAAGAAATATATTCGGCATCAAATTCTGTTTTCCTTTTTGATATTTTTTTTTGTTATTGTATATCATGTTATTTTCTTATTACAGACACGACCAGACCACCCCGGCCGGACGAGGAGAACGGGAGGCACTACTACTTCGTGACTCACGAGGAGATGATGGCTGACATCGCTGCTAACGAATACTTGGAATATGGTGAGGAATATTCCTAGTAAAATGATATTGTAATAAAAAAGAGGTAGATAGTTACTTGTTCTAAAAAAGTAGCACCTGAAATCAGAACTTCATTTCACCTGAGCAAAGCAATGACAGTGACAGTTTGAGACGAGACTGAGCATCACGAATCTGTCTCGTTTACGCTCTAGTAAATAATCATACTATCTTGTTCACACGCACTTTGTACTGTAAAACATTGGACGATTTAAAAAGAGTAACGCTAAGTTTCTTGCCGGGTCTTCTCAGTAGAAACAACCTTCCGACGCCGGTGGTAGAGTCACATTATGTACATGTATTTTATGTATTGTTTGTATATCACATTATTATGTGTATCTTTATTGAGTGGTTCAAATTAAGATTCTCAACGATTTGAAAGTACTGTGTAATGGTTTACTTGAGTTAAAAAATAATATGGAATTTAAATTTGAAAATTGATCAATTTTGTTTCCCACAGGAACACACGAAGACGCGATGTATGGAACGAAGCTGGAGACAATCCGGCGCATCCATTCAGAGCGTCGCATCGCCATTTTGGACGTTGAGCCGCAAGCGCTGAAGATCCTGCGCACGGCGGAGTTCGCGCCGTACGTCGTCTTCATTGCTGCGCCGCCTCTCAACAATGTCGCTGATGTGAGTACTAACGCAGCAATGTATCAAATTCAGAACGTCGCATCGCCATTTTGGACGTTGAGCCGCAAGCGCTGAAGATCCTGCGCACAGCGGAGTTCGCGCCGTACGTCGTCTTCATTGCTGCGCCGCCTCTCAACAATGTCGCTGATGTGAGTACTGACGCAGTAATGTATCAATCCTTCGCGTCTATTCAGAGCGTCGCATCGCCATTTTGGACGTTGAGCCGCAAGCGCTGAAGATCCTGCGCACAGCGGAGTTCGCGCCGTACGTCGTCTTCATTGCTGCGCCGCCTCTCAACAATGTCGCTGATGTGAGTACTAACGCAGTGATGTATACTTACTACAACACAGCTCGGCATTGTGAGCTTTTTGAAGAGTTATTTATAATTCGAAGACTTTTGAGAGGTTCTTATGCATCGCGGCGCCGCCTCTCAATAATATTGCTGATGGTAGTACTAACGCAGTAAAGCACTCATCATACTTACTACATTATAAATATTTGAACGGAGGAGGCTAAAGTAGATATAATTTATAAAGCCAGAGTAAATGGATCTGTTGGACGGGGAAAGGAACATCAAGAAAGTTTCTGGAAATCTCCTGAAGAACAACATTCACTGACGTCAGTGTAGATAAATCACCAGACCAGAAGCACAAATTGAATACTAGCGTCCCAACAGCTGCTTGAAAAATAATATTTTTTTAAACAATAGACATAATAACGAGTACCTATAAATAAAATCACTATATATTAGTATTTTGGGTCTATTGTTCATAAAGCTTTATTTTTGTTCACAGTACGACGGCTCCCTCGAAGTATTGGTGCGTGAGTCCGAGCAACTCCGCCGCACTTACGGCCACTACTTCGACCTGACGATCGTTAACAACGACATTGACGACACTCTTGCGCAGCTCGAAGCCGCCTTAGCTCGGCTGAGGTCAACTCCTCAGTGGGTACCCGTTTCTTGGGTCTACTAAGGAATTGGCCTCAGATTGAATGCGCTGACATCTCAATGGTATGGTGTGGTTGAGAAGTTGGCGCTAGCTTGAATGGAATCCACAATACCCACGTTTTGTGACACTAATAAAGAGTTGTTTTTTTTAAGCTAAGTCTTACACGACTCCTTACTGGCTGAATGTTTCGTGGGTCTATTGAGGCCTTGGCTTGACAGGAAAGACTCCTCGATTGGTGACCGTTTAGTAGATCAATTTGAGAGTTGCCCTAGCTTCGCTGCGCTGGCTTGACTCTTTTTGTTCTACCGTTTTATGGCCCTATCGAGAAGTCAGTTTGAAAAGTAGTTATCGCATTTCAAACTTTTTAACTCACTGACATTACTCTTAGATTAAATAAACGTAAGTGGATGGATATTTTTCTGTTTATTTAACGACGTTCGACGAAAAAGTTTATTAGGGTAAAGCTTTTGAGGCTACGTCGTGGGCATTTTGTCTTTTAGTTGACGCTAGCAGGATATTAACGCGTTATTCGCAATTCTACTTTACAATGTTACAACCTGTTAACTTTTCAACGGGCTCTGAAAAATTAACTAATTATATTAATTTAAAACTTTATTTATTCATTTAAAAAAGGCATTTTTGTTTGTTTAACTGTTTCCAAGATAGATTCAGAGATTAATTTTGATTATATTTATTTGAGCATCGAAAAGTAGAATTACGAACCACTATGGAACGTGACAATGTGAACAGCTAGCCTTTTATTTGTATTGAGTTATGGCAATTGCTGAGGTTATAGAAGTGAAGAATAGGCTGTGGTATTAGCACTTTAGAAATCAGGCTTTTGTAACCTCTGAAATGTTCATAAGCCTGATTTCTCAGATATCTCATAAGTGTATTATTTAAGTACTACATCGTACAGTTAGCGATCAAATTTTAACAATTTGATCCTTGATTGTGCGCACCTACTTATTATCTATTCTTAAACCGGTTAGTTCAATATGTGATGATTCAAATCATACACATAGTGAACAAAGCTGTTTAAAAATAAATAAAAAGTAGAGACCACAGCACTTGATGTAATTACGAAATGTAAAGTTGGTGTTGATAAAAGCTACTGTAACATCAAGAAGGCTATAGTTTCCTAATTTAATACTTCATGACAAAGCGTTAAGTTTATACCAATCAATTGTAGCAATGACTTTATTTCAATGATGGAAGCCGTTAAACAACTGTGGCCGTTTATAGACTTATTGCTTTATCAAGAAGTTCATAAGTTTTCTGGTTCGATCTTGATACAACAATGTATAAAGGAATAAGCGGAATTCTTTGCAATTACCACCTGAGCATAAGTAGTCTACCTTATACTTTATACTAGAGTTGTATTAGGAACTTTGATAAGCTGGTATGGTGTTTATCTGCTGACGGACATTTTGTTTGCGTTGGAAACATTAGGCTTTTCAGTCATGCGGTTCGTTTAGGCTAGGCTGTCTTGCTATCGCTTTGTCTTCACCACTAGCAAATGGTGAAGCCATTGCCTTGTAGTAAAACGCACCGTGTGACAACCCCAACGTTTCCCACTGACAACGGAAATATTAGCCAACAGCCAAACACCCTGTTGTATGTTTGTAATTACACAACATTTACAAACATTGCCATCTTATCGGGGTACGAATTGTAAATATTTGTAAATAGTAGTTTCACTATGTGTCCTTCAAATATCTTGGTATGTTATATAATAAGGTTTTGGGGTTACAAAGTTTTGAGATTATTGTATTTACGAGTATGCAAATAATCTCGTCTCCATTCGCATGCTGACGTCATACTCATGACGTCACTATGTGAATTTGAGTACTTACTTGGCAATCCCATGACGATAGAATATTAAGTATTTTATAATCATGCTTCTTATGCTATTATTATTTTTATTTCGAGGCAGTTTTGCATGTGACTGCCTTAGTAGGCGGTTACTGCAGCTATATAATAAGGCCTGACGTGCACAAACCTGACTATGACACTAGCTGGTGTATTATAAGCATTTTTTGTTCTAGGGCACAAAAAATGCTTATATTATATCGGACACCCGACCCCAGACTGCACCTGGGGTCCTACTACCCGGACTGGACTAAAGCCAATACCATCTGGCTCGTGGAAGACTTCAAATAAAATTAGTATAATTCAAATCGCATTTTATGAAGAGATTTCTAGGATTGATAGGAGGGGAGTAGCCAAATTAATCTAACCATATTGAATTTAATAGTAGTAAAGTAAATTAAAGAGATGGATTGGCGTGCTGAGTAGCACTATGTATGTTTCTCTGGGTTTTTTAATATTTTATTGATGTTACCAATTTATAAATATTTAAAATGTTTAAGTATGTGTACATTATTTTATCGCAATTTTATTGCTATTTTGAAATTTTATCTAAGTACTTTCCTCATTCCGATTAGTGAGATCTAGTTTAATTTCCTTAATTATACATAATTTAGGGATTTAGGAATATTTTTAAGCTGTTTTCCTCAGAGTGTTTGACAACAAGAGATCATAATAACATCTGTTGTTTTGTTTTTCCTTGTAAAATTATTGAGATGGTCTGAAGGAATTTTTTTTTTCGGCAGTGTGGCTTTTAGACCAGTTTCAATACTTTTACAGATGAAACAAATTCAACTTTCTGCATCACCCTTAAAACAGGCTTTAGCTATAGATCTGGCAACAATAATAATATATAACTGATATTTTGTTGAGATATTGTTCCATCATTACTATTTGTTGCTAGAAGTACTGCTAGGCCATGGGCTCTTAAGGCTGGGCAGTTAGATTGGACCACCTCTATAATCTCATATTGTCCACTTTGCGAAAAATATGCTTTTACAAAAACACGTGAAATATCATTTTGATACTTTTATTACAGATAATCTACGTTAAATTGTGTAATGTAATTTAATTTAGGTTTCTTCTTTTACTTGGATAATTTAATAGGATCTAATCTACATTTTCGTGAATGTGCGGTATATCTAGTTAAATTATTATGTACGTTAGTGCTGCTCCTATAAGGAACGAGTGCGGGAGAGAAATAATACTATGATACTAATTTTATTATTAAATAAAAATTATTTGTAAAGATAGATACAATCACAAATAATATGACGACGCATTCCAATTTGTTTTATTATTATTATTTTGAATATTTTGTAAGTATTATTCTGTTACAGTTAGTATTTTATGTGAAAGTCATTAGTTTCAAGTATTGTAATTTTTGTTAATATTATTATTGTGTTACAATTTAGAATATTTATTTATATAAGTTATCGTTGGTACTTAAGTTGAACTTGAGTTCAAAGTTTTGGTGTGGTGCGATTTTGTTCCTGTGGTTTTATGTTCAAACTTGTATAATAAAAACATAGTGAATTTCATATAAATTCCGTAGAAAATATAATATTAAAAGTTTAAATGTAAAATCACATGAAGTTGAACGAATAATAATATATAGTTAACCAATCTACCTACTGATTTTACTCTAAATACAGTTATCAAGACTGTTTTCGTAGTGTATTAAAACAGCGATAGCCTGAAATGTCTCTATTCTAAAACACTACGAAAGTAGGTATTTAGATTTTTTGTTAATTGTATAAAACAATCGACATTAGTGTATCAGAAACAACTAAAGATGACTGAAAGTAAAATCATAATATTATAACTGTTAAAATTGAATAAATCGCACAAAAAATAACAAGTCTTTTATTGATTTTTGTTCTTACCCCAATTACTATGGTCATTAAATTAAGTCATTTATCGTTGTTGTAAGTGTACGTGAAAAAAATGTACGAAGCCGAAAATTATGGGACTTGTCTCCCCCGCCCAAGTTCGTAGCATCAATTCAATCTTTAAATCGTCTAGTCAGCAGGATGAGCCCTGAGCACTTTTATATGACGCGGCCTGTATTAGTAGCGGCACACGTACCTAAGTGACGTAATTCTAGCGCTCTAGAGGGGATAGCCGTACTATAGCAGATTCTGTGGCCAAAGCATCTCCCCACGGAACAGAAAAAAACAGTGGAAACGCAAAGTAGGCGTGCCACGCGTGCCACAATTACGCGTAGCTACGCGTACTTGGTCCCAGTCGTGTTCTCACATCGCATCGAGTTGCTCGTCTCGCGACAACTTCATATTTCCGTAGTTATGGCGTATTGCTCCATTTTTTAGTGCAAAAATGGTAGTAGGATAAAAATACTTGAAAATGTAGGTCTTTCCTACCATCGCTAAGTACTATTTTATTTGTTTTCTAATAGAATCTTGTTCATTTCAATAGTCATATAGATATCGACCCATAACGCAAATTTCAATCTTATTGCTTATACAATTAATTGTATAATTGCTTCCACTGAGATTACCGCCATCTATGTTCGAACAACGGAATTAACTCTTCAATCGAAACTAAATTGACATTAGATTATAAAAAGTCGTAAATACTGTCAGCAGTAAAGCACAACAAATATTATCTATAGAGAGTGAAGGTTTATTTCCGGATTTACGATCTGTGTATTAAGCTAATTTGGACTAGGATTGAAACGACCAATCAATCGACTTTTTTCTTCGTAGTGCATTATATGACTTTCAATATATTTGTGTGAGTTTGGCGACAGCGGTTCCTTCACTAATGTTGTTGCATTGCACTTCCACGGTTTTTTCTGTTCCGTGATCTCCCCTGTCACTATGAGTCTATTGGCTATGAGGTCGATGGACGTCTATAGCTTGTGAGGTCGATGCGTGTGCGATTTCTGGAGATTGCAAAAAAGTCGGAAATTGATAAGGGCGCCACTATCGTTAATGTGGTCACCCTGTATACTTACAGTTTTGATAGTTTACTAATTCATTTTCTTTCTAGAGAGAATGGCTATCTCGTTGTCTTCTACCCACTACCTAATTGCCCGACGCAATCATCGCGCGGACCATACTTATGACACTCCTTAATGGCACTTTCTTCCGCCTTAATGGCAGTTAGTCAATACATTTTGATGAATGCATTATTCCAATGATCTTATTTTGAATTATGTAGTTTAGGTCATCTACATCTTTATTCTTAGCCACTAAAATTGCACGCTCAAAAAAAAGTATAAAAAGTATCCTATGTCCTTCTCCTGGCTCTAAACTACCTCCATGCCAATGTTCAGCGTAATCGGTTCAGCCGTTCTTGAGTTATAAGTGGAGTAACTAACACGACTTTCTTTTATATATATAGATATAGATTTCATCAAGATTTGATCTCGCGTTCGCACGAATGCATCACGATTCGACCACCTATTAGGACATCTATTTCTAAATCAGAATTTTCTCATCCATATAAGTATCGCCTTATTTTAGGAAAATGCCTTACATTGCTTTAATCCCACATTATCCAGTAGAATAATGGAAGGAGTCATACAGGTAACCAGGTTAATCGGGTAAGCCGTTAGGTGGCAGAAATGGAAAGGAAATGGCACAGTTGATTCCTATTACATACAAACACATTGCCAGGACGGTTTCCTACTACCAAGTAAATAAATGAGGGAAGAAACTAGCAAAGTTTTAAAAATTAGAGTATAGAAAAACGTTGTCTAAATATTCAGAATCAGAAAAATCTTAATATAAGGCTTGGCTCAATCCTTCTCCAATATTTTAAGCTTTTCTTTGTTCCGATGAGTCACTTTTGCTGATATTATACTGTCATCTTGCAGGTTTATGATGACCTGTCGATTTCCTCATTTAGAGTTTGCCCTCGTTGGTAATAAGATAAAAACCCTTTTCTATTTTAATGACGTGTTATCAAGACTCTCTCCTTTCTTCGGGAGATATATTCTCAGAAGCTGGCTCAGACGCTGCCTTGAAAATTGAAATTAATATTAAAACCTAAAAGCTTAACAAAAAGTATCAATTAGCTAAGATGTGCTAACTTCCCAATTTGCTTTTTTTAAACATAGTATTGCCAGTGATAACATTTTTTAGTTCCCTTTCAGGATTTTTTTGTCGACGGCCTAAAGTTGACTTTAATATTCGAGACTAGCATCCGCCCGCAATATCGTTTGCGTAAATTCGCAATAGGTAAATACCATTCAATCTTTTGAGAAAATTAAGCAGCCTATGTTCATTAGGGTTAATATGGGGTAATCCTAATGGGGTAAATCATTTTTTCAAGTCGGTAAAGTTTACTAATATGAAACATATTACTTAAAAAAAACGTTCGCCGCAGCCAAGAGTTGACCAAGGAAACCAAGAGTCGCACCAAGTTTCCAATTCTGAAAGTAAACAGGCCAGCTATGCTATTCCGGCGGACGCCAAAACACCCTTCGCTCGTGTGAGTGAACTTTAAAATTCAATTTCTTTGGAACTGTGGTCGTAGTCTGGTTCACGTTCGAGCAAAAGTGCTCTAGAACTTGATTTCTATTTGCAACTCTTGTGTATAACCACGACTGGTACCAATGGGTTCGGGATAGTGTCGTGTATATGAATCTGTCGGTCGTAGAGTGATAAAGTGGTGGGGGTAAGGGGGGGGGGGCGCCGTAACAGGTGTTAAAACGACCTCTTGATTTTGGGCTCTATCTCTGTAAATACTTGTTGTATTTCTTTGATTTTGGTATCATTTGAATGGTAATTATATTTGCTATCTTTGTTCAGATAAACTTAAATACGTAAGAGTTATACTTTTAAAGTTATTTTTAAAAAACGTCTTTTTGTAACCCATTGCATAAATGACACTGCAGATTACAAGAAAACCATTAGGTTTAAGGTAATATAGGTTATTATAAAAAATGTGGCGAATTAATTCAGCTTTAAAAAAGGTAAGAATTATTACCCTAAGTTCAATAACTATTGAGTTGTAGTCAGTGGCGCACAACATCACCGCCTGTTTCGCGCCTCAAGAGACGACGTAAAATGAGCGAATTTCTCCTATTTGCTGATATGATTTTAGTGTTTTAGTAGTGAATAAAACTAAGATAAACTTAATATTAACATTGTAGTTGTTAAATGCCGAAACTAGCACTTTGATTAACGCTATGCCGGGCTTTTTTTTGTCTTAAGTAGGTACCAACTAATAGAAGTTTAGGCGGGTGAAAACGCAAATTAAGAAAACCATTTAGTTGAATTTGGTAAATCAAAGCAAGGGCAATGAATAGATAAAATGGAAAGTGTATGGGTGTTTGTTCTGCTATTGGAACTCAGTTGGAAGATAACCATTCAAAGACAAAAATATCAAGACTGAACACAGTACCGACTGCCTAAGACTAGGGCTGTTGCCGTCGACTGAGTAGATAGTTTTAGCCAGCCAGCCAGGGCTTTTGGTCTATCTGGTAATTGGTCGCAAACTTATACTTTCATAATGTTCTGCTCCACAATGGTTGTGGGACTTGGACTAGATAAAACTACTGAGGATTTTCTGAACTCCAAAAAGACCCAAAGAGTCCTCTCACAAAAACTTCAAACACAAGTCGCTATTCTTAAAAGAAGTCCCGAGTTTTTGAACATACCTCCTCCTGCTCCTACTCTGGACATGAATTAAGCTTAGTTAGAAGGCAAAGTTGGAGGAACCATATGCAGTGTTTTTCCTGAAAAACCAGAATGCATATTATTTATAAACATCGTGGACGGCAACGATTACCGATTAACTAGAAAACGATCAAGAAAATTAAGAGTTCAAGTAGGCAACTGTAGCCGACTGGATTTCTTTGTTTCTTCTGTCTTGCAGTCTGTGTTGAGTTAGTATGTCTACCATATCAAAAGAAATGTCTTGCCAGATTGTGGAAGTTGGTTTTATAATGCTCAGATGCATAAATATCTCTGGGGCTTTAGGATCATAAAAACTTCCAATGGACAGATAGATCTTGTATTTACATTACATGAAGAAGTAAATAACGAGCTTAAAGACGTTTACACGCAGACCCAGTACAAACTGTAAAAATAATTGACACAATGAATGTTTGTAATGAGTGGGAATCAAAACCTAGACTCCTACAGCCCACCTAGCGCAGTAGATAAAATCGCGAACTATTACACCTTTGTTACTTTCATTGAGATGATTAAATTAGATATTTACCTACTTATAACATTATTACCTTGTAAAGTTTGGTTAGGAATTTTAATAAGTGTAAGTCACTATATAGTATAAAACAAAGTCACTTTCTCAGTCCCTATATTCCTGTGTACCTATGCTTGTGTCTTTGAAACTACGTAACGGATCTTGATGAGGTTTCTTTTAGATAGAATTATTAGAGGGGTAGGTTTATATATTTTATACAATCCCATTGCATCCTTGCGAAGTCGGGGCGGGTCGATAGTCGAATGAATATTATAAATGCGAAAGTTTGGATGTGTGGATGTGCCGTGTTGCTCTTTCACGTAAAAACTACTTTATGGATTTTAATGAAACTTTACAATAATATAGCTTATGTATCTGAATAGGACGTAGGCTATAATTTAAGATATATCACTGTTTTTTTTTCCTAAGACCGCGCGGATGAAGTCGTAGGTGGCCGCTTGTATTAAATAATTATTGGTGCTGCCTGAACTAAAAATACCTTAGTACTAGAACAAAAATATACTGAAGGCTCAAAAATTTAATAATAAACTAAGAATTGACTCAATCAGCTTATTCAAATTATTAAAACATAGAAAAACACGATGACACAGCGACGCGGTCTTCCCCGCGTGAGTACTCGGCGCGCTCCTTTATTGCGCTTGTTTGACTATAGCTCAATCGATATTAGTCCCTCATTAATAATACATACCTTCATTGAATCCTTAATAGTTTCTTAACGTTTTTTAATAGAACCAAAAAACACAAAAACGGGCTAGTTTTCTAGAAATCCAGCAAAATCTTTTTTCTTTAGAAAAAAAAAAAAGTGTTTTATAATATAACTTTAAAAGTATTTAATTTACGTTCAGGATGTGTATGAAAGAATCATAGACAATATCATTACCATTCTAACAAGTCTAAGAAATAAGAAATAAAACAAGTATTTGCGAAGATAGAGCGTAAAAACAAAAGGTCCATTTCGCCAACTTTGATCCATCCCCCCTCTCCCCCCCACCACTTTGGCACTCTACGACCGACAGATTCGTATTCAGGACATCACCACCAATCCATTGATACCAGTCGTAGGTATACACAGAAGTTGCAAATAGAAATTTTGTCTCTAGTACTACGGTGAACCGGACTATCGTTTGAATAAAAAGGACTAAGAAAAATCATTTACATACAAAATGATTGAAAATACTAATTCAAAGTAAAGCGTATTGATGACTGAGGTAAGCGTGAAGCACCGAGATGTGAAGTCCGATGTGCACCGCCGGAATAGCACGGCAGGTGTGGGTGGCGGTCAGTATGAAGGGCTGCAGCGCCTACTCGGCCGACCACGAGGCCTGCTGTATAGCTAATAAATTGGTACAATGTGTGGAATTATGCTGATTTGTCATTTTCTACCAGTCAACCCTAAGGCTACCAAAAAAAATAACAAAGAATCTATAAAATAAATGAACAAATTCAATTGCAAACTTGCAACTGAATTTGTAATTTGTAACAAATGATTTGCAAACCCAAATCATTTGTTAGCTGTTGTGAATAGTGAGAAAAGAGATAGAATGATAGACTCAAGGGGTAATTATTCTCAGTATAATTTACGTTACGACTTTTAAATACAGCTATTGTAGATTAGCTATTGTCAATGTAAATAAATAATATCCAGATTCACAAATTGGAATATAGTTACTCCACCCAGTAGTCTAGACTTCGTGAATCGTTATTTACCATTGTCTATAAAGAGTAAGATAATTTTCCATATACAAACAAACGGGACAGTAATAATATTTGACAAACGTTTCCTAGCAACCATATTCAGTGTAATATGATCCCATATAACTTGCATGTGGAATTTAATAAGCCATCCATCCTGCTGAAACCTTAAAGGTTGGCAAATTTTTTCACTCCACGCATAGAGACATTTTTTCTATTTTTGACGTTGAATGTTGACGGATCACGGTATAAGATCGGATGTACCTATGTAGGTTACCAACTTATCTGTGAAATGGCGAAAATTGGAACTACGACCGCCATGTTGAAATGTCATTCGATTGTCCGTGTCAACTAATTTTGAGTACTATGGTTGTTTTATTGTGATATTTCGCAATTTATAAAGTTGAATATGCCGAAAGCCATTAAAAGTGATGCTCGAAACATTATTCTTAAGGTTGAAATCTTTTTCAAAGCAGAAGATCGGACGAGGTCCTGATTATTCCATTTACCAAAATATACAAACGAATTTCGGCTGCAACAGGTTAGTGTTGTCACTTGTCAACTTTATTTTCAAAATACCTATATACTTAACCAAATATTTAAGTCTACGGAATATTTGTATATATTCTTACTGTAGGTTAACGCAACGGTAACGCACATCTAATATGTTACCTGTTAACTAACCTGCTGGTTTTCAAATTTCGATGAAAAAAATGTTTCATGTGTGAGTCAAGGACTCATTTCAAAAATAGATAAAGAGGGGCATGCAGCAGAAGACACTGTTACTAAAATTCGGACACCCGGCAAGGAAGGATAGAAGTGGAATCATACACGTTGATGATTTTGACATGGGAGTTATACGGAGGAGAGTACATGAATTTGATTCTGCTAAAAACGAGGTGCCTACTGTTAAAAACCTTCTAGAGGTCTTAAATACAGAAATAAATTACACAGGACAGCGATGATGATGTCGAAAGTGCAGGTTCATCTAAAGATCATTACTGTAATTCTGGTTTTTATTAAATAATTGAAAAGCAATTTGTTTTTTTTATTACATCCATTAGGTACTTACCACTGCGAATTATTATTAATATATCGTTGTTATGGGTTAGGTACGGTCTCAACTAAAACCAGCAAATAGTACCAGGTACCTGATTCAGGGAGGGTACATAAATCACATTGAATGAAAGTTTTAAGTGTGGAACATTTGGTATGATTGATAAGTTTTCCAGATTCTGGTTTGTCTCTCTATTAACTGTTTTAGCTATCAAACCTTAATATCTGCAGGATTTCCATTTCACTGGATCTCTTTCTAAAAAAAGCCATTTTTTTAATCCTGGAGAACAACTGTTTTGGCGTACCTACTTAACCACAAATATATATTTTTTTTATAAATAATTGCAATATTTAATTTCATTATTTTTATTTAATACTTATTTCTTATGACAAATTACCTACTTCTAAAACTTACTCAATTTTGGGCACCTTATATTAATTAGCAACACTGAATCGACGGTGTCGTCCTCTTTCAGTTCACAGATAAGTTGGTAGGACTGTATTTCGTGTCTGCGACGTATTTGTCAGA
Source organism: Udea ferrugalis (assembly GCA_950022985.1). NCBI lineage: Eukaryota > Metazoa > Arthropoda > Insecta > Lepidoptera > Crambidae > Udea > Udea ferrugalis. The sequence continues at coordinate 13,910,393 of OX465525.1, forward strand.
CTTTGGAGTCATAGCCTTTAGCCTGTCATTACAAGTCTATTGGGTATGAGGTCGTTAGATGGGTAAGAGGTCAATGCGTGTGTGCGAGTGAGTGCGCCAATATAAGGGTGCGTTCCGAATTGAGTCGAAATCGATTACAGCGCGCTCACAGAGCGTCCCGAATTGAAATATCGCGCTGACATTCATCTAACGTCAGACAGCTTGACGTCATGGGTGACGTCACTAACGGCGCCATATTGCGCTCACAACGATAATGCTCCAGAGCGATATCACCGTGGGCCTTATGTCAGATTCATAGATGAAACGTCAAACAGACATTTTAGCGTAAAAATATTTTTGTCAATATTTCTCAGAATAAATCTTTGCTGGGACAAATCTTTTTCTGTGATAACGTAACAGAAAGTTTTACTACAAGAACCGCTAGTTTAACCTAGGAATGATAGAAATTAAAAGTTAAAAATTGTTAGGTTATGTATCACTATCTAGCGGTCCGAATTGGTTTTGACGCTGATAGCGCTGTGAGCGCTGTTGACGCGATATTTCAATTCGGGACGCCTGATATCACCGTGAGCGCTCACATCACTGTAATCGCATTACGGACCGCACAGTAACTTTTGACTGAATCCGGACCACACCCTAGCTCTCCTGTCACCTGTCAAATGTATGATGTGTCAAGTCAATTGTCAACTGTCAGAGTTGTCAAGACTTTGGGCGGGAAAATTTTAAAGGCGCCTTTTATGAAAAATATTTTCATAAACAGTTTAAAAGCCCTATTTTTACCAAGCACCGGCTAGATGGGTAAAACAAGCGACGGCGGAGGCTCTCCCATGGAGTTCTCCCATTCTGAGACGATTAAACGGAAATATCAGGAAACTAAAGATGACGATCAAGGACCTGTAAGCAAACAACCAACTAAATTCATTTCAACCAAACGTGGTCTGTTCAAGGACATCAACAAAATATACAGAGAAGAATTCAAGAATCAATATCCTATTTTAGTCACCAGAGAAAACTCAAGTTCAAAGTTCAATCTATTGCAAGTCAACAGTATGCTCAGAAACATTTCAGGCATTGCGCACATTAAACAAACAGGACCGTCATTCTTAAAAATCTTTTTCAATAACATGAAAGACGCCAATTCTTTTTTGCTTAATAATGATCTTCTAGCTAGAAACCAATGGACAGCAAGAATCCCTTATGACAATATTGAATGCCAAGGTCTTATTAGGGTCCCAACTGAATTAACAGAAGAGGAGCTTTTGACATCATTAAAATCGAAATCCCAAATTATCGGTGTGAAAAGATTCATGAAGAAATCAGCTGATGGATCCCTCATCCCTCTTCAACTGGTTTTACTCACGTTCCAGTCAACTGTGCGACCTGATCATGTTACCTTTGACCACTTATGGTTTGACGTTTTGGAATATATTCGGCCTATTCTGCAGTGTTTCAGCTGCTACAAATTCGGTCATAGCAAGGGCACGTGTAAAAGTAAACAAGTGTGCTCGATCTGCAGTGAAAATCACTTCTACACTGAATGCAACAACAAGGACAATGTCAAGTGCACTAATTGCAATGGCCCCCACGTAGCAGTGTCGCGAGAATGTCCTGTGAAGTCAGCGAAAATGGATGAAGTAAGGAACAAAATAGCCCGCAAAACATATTCATCGATTGTTGCCAGACAACCTCCCAAAATTACTCTCCAAAATCCCCCAGTTTCTTCAAATCCCCTGAATCCTGTCCCTTCTCCTACAAATAGGTCCCCTCAAGGGAGGGCTTTAATTACAGACATTTTAAATTCTGACACTGTATTGAATGTAATAATTAAAACATTAGTTGATTTGTTGAAGTCACAAGTGCAATCGGGCGCGAATCAGACAGGTAACAACATTTGTTCTAAATCAATAAAGGAGTCACTTATTAAAAACTTTTCTATCTGAAAATGGGTTCAAAAGTTTTTAATAGGCAATTAAATATCATTCACTGGAACTCCCGTAGCATCTTACCAAAACTAGATCAATTTAAACATTTTCTTGCTAACTCAAATTTAAATTTTGATGTCATAGTCTTAAATGAAACTTGGCTCACTTGCATAAAATCTCTAAAAATTCCTGGTTTCACTATCATAAGGCAGGATTCTGATCGGCCTCATGGAGGTGTAGCAATTGCTGTAAAAAACTGTTACAACTTTCAAACAATTCAAACCAATTCTAGTTATAATTTCCAAAATATTTTATTACATGTCAACTTTAATTCTTTTAAACTTTACATTTTAGCTGTTTACTGCCCGCCGCCGCCGAATGGTAAATTTCATATTAATCAATTGTCCAGTGTTTTCAATCAAATTGACTCAAATAATTTTCTAATAGTTGGAGACTTCAATGGTCATCATGCTTCTTGGGGCTCCAGAAACAATGATAGAAGAGGCAATATCATCCACTCCTTTGCAGAATCCCATAATCTAGTATGTTTGAATGACCACGATTTAACCACTCTGGCACCTCACGGGCAAACAGGTAACATTTTGGATTTAGTTTTTGTATCGCCTTCGTTAAGCTCAAGCTGTGCCTTCTCAGTTGCTGATGATCCGCTAAGTAGCAATCATTATCCAGTAATTATAGAAATGCTGTTTAATGAATCTCGTCATTTTAATCAAATAGAAACTCCCTCGGCCTCTGATTCAGTTGGTTCACAATCTGATATCTCTCTCTCCAAAGTGAACTGGAACAAAATAGATTTGACAGACTTTTCTGATGAATGTAAAGATGAGTTTTCACTCTTTTTATCAACAGGTGATCCTCTAAAAGATTATGACACTTTTATGGAAATATTGACAAAAATTTTGACTTCCGTCCCTAGACGTAAAAAATTTAGAGCTGACCTACGTAAAAATAGAAAAGCTACCATTTGGTGGAACAGTTCATGTGAAGAAGCAGTAACAAAAGCGAAAATAGCATTATTGTCATATAAAAAATACCCAACTTTAGTTAATTACTTAATTTATAAGCAGTTTGACGCCAAAAAGAAAAAAACAATCGCTGAACAGAAGCGAATATCATGGTTCAATCTTTGTTCTACATTTAACCGTATGACATCTTCTAAAATAATTTGGGACCATATCCGTAGATTCAAATTCTCAAAAACTACTCAAACTAAAAATAATAAATTTTTTGATGATCCTGCAATAGCCATGGAATTTTTAAACAAAATTGCGAATACCAATGATGTAAATGATAATTTATTTCTAGATTTAGAAAGTTATTTTTCCTCTAGCGGGTCTCAAGCAGCGCTCTGGTTGACTAAACAGTTTTCATTAAGCGAATTAGACGCTTCCCTTCAAAACAAACGCAACAGTTCTCCAGGTCCAGATTTTATTCCTTATCTGGTCATAAGAAAGCTACCTTCTATAGCTAAGTCTATTTTATTATCAATTTTTAATTTACTTTGGACATCTGTCTGCGTTCCCCCCTCTTGGAAAATTCAACATACAATCCCAATTTTAAAACCTTATAAAGACGCCAACAATATTGATTCCTACAGACCAATTTCATTGACTTCCTGTTTTTCAAAAATATTTGAAACCATGCTCAAAAATAGGTTAGAATGGTTTGTGGAAAATAACTCTCTCATCCCTAAAAACCAGTATGGATTTCGTAAAGGCCAAAGTACAATGGAAAATCTAGGCTGCCTCATTGGAGACATCAAAAATGGGTTTCAAAATCAAGGTTTTACCTTAGCAGTCTTTTTAGATATTAAAGGCGCTTTTGACAACATCGATCACAGATTTTTAGTACAAAGTTTGCATTCATTAGGTTTACCTGGGACTATATTGAAGTGGATATTTAACTTTCTTCACAACCGCAGAGTACTACTTAAAATAAATAACAATTTGTACGGGCCAAAATTTACTTCTAAAGGCACACCTCAAGGGTCCGTTATTTCACCTTTAATTTTTGTTTTATCATTGGTGACTTTGATGCATGAACTTCCTCATAGTATCAAGTATTTACTTTTCGCTGACGACCTAGTCATTTATAGTACTAGTAATGATCTTCAAATAGCTGAATCATTAATCAATAGTTGCCTTAACATCTTACATAACATCCTAAATAACTGTCTCAAGTTAGAAGTTAACATAAATAAGAGCTCTGTTGTAATATTTTCTAAACATACTATACCGTATCAACCCAAAATTATGTTCGATGGTTCTGTAATATCAATTAGTTCCTGTGTCAAATATTTAGGAATTTATTTGGAGTCAGATTTGTCCTGGAAACTTCACACAGAAAACATAGCTAGAAAAGCCGAGTTAGGGTTAAATATTATGAGATCCCTGTGTGGCGTATCATGGGGAGCTGATCCAAAAATACTTAAACTGTTGTATATAACAACTGTCCGTAGTCATTTTGACTATGGTTGTATCTTTTATGGTGAAGCAACCAATAACTTACTACGTAAATTAGATTTAATCCAGAATAGAGCCATGCGTATCATAACTGGAGCTCTAATGTCTTCTCCTATAAATTCTTTGGAAGTTGAGTCAGGAATCGTCCCTCTAAGCGTAAGAAGAAGTTATATAACAGATAAATATTGCCTTAAACTAGTCAGCCGGGACAATGACATTGTAGTAAAATATTTAGAAAATTATGTATACCCTAATTTTAATGTGACTCCTTTAATTGTTACGACTTCGTTGGCTCACGCCATAGCCTACTTAAATTTTGAATTCCAGGATGTTGTTTATTGGTCTAGTTTACTACCATGTTTCAACTTCGATTACGCTTGTACTATTGAAGATTTATTTGTCAACATTACTCATTTTAAAAATAAGTTTGAGTTTCTAGAATACCTTAGCCATAAGTCTGATTTTGTAAAAATATATACCGATGGTTCTAAAACTGATAGTAGAACAAGTTTTGCCTTTTATGACGCATCTAACAAAATAGGGAGGGTGTACGGATGCAACGATCATTTTTCTATTTTCTCAGCCGAAACTTTGGGTATCTTCTATGCACTAAAATATGTACAAATTAATTTAACAACTTCACGAAAGATTTTGATTTTATGTGATTCGATGAGCGTGCTGCAAGCTTTATCCGTCAGTATTTTTAATGCCTCTGCTAATTATTTAATTTATGAAGTTAAAAACCTTGTTAATATTTTGAAAAAGGTCAATATTCAAGTAGAATTTACCTGGGTGCCTGGACATTCGGGTATACTAGGCAATGAGTTAGTAGACTCTCTTGCTAAATCCTCTGCTAATCTGAATATTTGTGATTTGAAAGTCCCTTTCACTGATTTGTACATTTTTATTAAAAACAATATGTATAAACGTTGGGATATTTGCCTTACTAACTCCAGGGCTATTAAAGGTAAATGGTTGGAACAAATTGCTGTTAAACCTTCCACTAAAGCGTGGTTTGAAAAAAGCCCAAAATTCTTGGGTAGATCTTTTTCTGCTACAATAAGTCGTTTAAGAATCGGTCATAGCAGAATTCCATCACATCTACATCGTCTTAATCTCCTAGAAAGTCCTTCCTGTCCACATTGTGACTCTGATTTTTGTGATCTCGATCATTTAATTTTTGTTTGTCCTCAATTTGCTATTCAACGTCTACTATTAATAGCTCAAGCGCTAAATATTGTAAAGGGGAACTTGCCTAATAATACACAAAAACTACTGTGTATCACTGAATTGTATTTTATTGTATATTGTTTCATAATTAATACCTTCGGGCGAATTTAATTTTTATTTGTTTTCCTTTCTGTATTTTCAATGTGCGATTGAATTGATTGATCACCATGTTAAGTTATCAGTTATTTTAAAGTTTTTGTACATACTAGCAATATAGTTACTTTTGATTTGTATAATTTTTGTAGTAATGTGTAGAATAGAATAACTACTACTTAATCTCAAGTTTTTTGTATTGGTAATTTTTAAGTTTGCTTTTTGGCTGATGGCCCAGTCGCCAATGCCTTAATAAATTAAAAAAAAAAAAAAAAACTGTCACCTGTCACTGTCAGTATGTGGTTTCAGCAAGATTTAGCAAAAGCAAAGCAAAGCAATGAATCGTAGCGTTTTTCTTTCTGTATTCTGTTTGTTTACAAATCGATATTAACTTTACTTCCTTAATCTCAAGCCGTGTTATACAATCAGTTCCTATCTACTCCGGTTTGTCAATCAAAACTAAACAATGTCTCAAAGAGAGCGTCGTTCTAACGCCGGGAATCGTATGGCAAAGTTGCTAGACGAGGAAGAAGAGGATGATTTCTATAAAACCACTTACGGCGGCTTCGAAGAGGTAGCGGAGGACCGTGACTACATGTGAGTATCCTCTTGCACGTCTTGTTCACTTGCCAGAGTGTTGTTGGGCGAATTACATCACTTACCTTGTTTGCTGTTGGATAAATACACCGCGGTTTGAGGTGCCCGTAGAGCACCTCAGTGGCGACGGCAAATCGCACTCGATTATTGATATTAAGCACCAATCAGGTTGGTCTGGCAAGTGAGCGGCTGGATATAATTTTTGTCTAGTTTAGATACCTCTACAGGCTTTAGCGTGGGAGGTAAACTACACAGTATTTACTTGTTCCGTGACAGTGTTTCACTGTTTTATTGATAAAAATTGTAAGTATAGTGTAAACACTAGTTGTGTTTATTAAAATAGGGTTTTTTTATTGTTTTGTTTTTGATGGTTCCTCTAATTTCTTGTTTTTTAGCCAAGAAAAAGAAACAGATGATGTTGTTGACTCAGACTTTGATATTGACGAGAATGATGAGCCAGTGTCAGACCAAGAGACAAATGAGAAACGGGAGAGAAAAGTTGGCACCAAAGCTTACAAGGTAAACTATAAATAAGTTGATATGCAGCGAACATGAACAAAATCATAACATAGGTTATCTATGTTTGTTGTTTTCTATTCTTTGCTTTTTTGGTTTTGCATCAAGAGATTTTGTTAATAATTATACAAAGTAAAGGAAGTTCTACTAAATTGCATGTAAATGTAATTTGTCTACTGTTATGAAAATAAATAACCACTTATCTTAAATATTGATCAGTAAAATAGTCTAAGGTGGTACACAACATCCTATCAAATGCCTTTTTTCTTCCTTCTTGAAATACAACTTGTAGCAACACAACTTGGGCCTCTTCAAGAACAGAGTGAACAGCTATTTGTTAGGCCAGCATGTACCACCTTAGACCATCATCACTTACGATCTGGTGAGATTGTGGTCAAATGCATGCAACTGTGATAAAATAATAATAATAATAGCTTGTCATTTTTTACATTATGTCTGTGGAAGAGCCCTGGCAACCTGTTATGCAAGTTTGTTAAAAACTTAACTCAGGCACCAGTCTCTCACAACTACAGGGTAGAACATTAAAAATGTTTTTAATGTATCCTGACCTTAAAGCCCTAATTTTTTGTGGAGAGAAGTCATTTAGACTTTATTATTATTTTTATTATTTGAATATAAGTAAATGGAGCTCAAGAAAATATTCTGTTCATTATTTTCAGGATCCCAAAAGGAAAAAGAAAGGTGCAGTTGAAAAACCTAAAAAAGTAGTTGCTAAGAAATCAAAAGAGCCAAAAACGCCAAGAGAAGAAAGGGCTGACAAGACAGAAAAATATATTGGCAATGCTGATACTTCAATAGGTGACTGAAACTTTCTTTTTAGTCAATTGTTTTGATAGGGAACATTCATGGTTTATTTAAAGCCTAATGCCACATAAACTTGGTGATGACATAGATTCTATGAGACTCATGTAGCTTATTAAATGATTCACTAAGATGTGTATTACTCATGCCCGATAAGTAGGCCTGACACATTGACGTGTTTGTACCGCGCGCCAAAAAACTTGCTGTGTGTACTATATTATTTGAGCAGTGGCGGCCAAACTTCCTATATAAAATCAAAATGTACTATGATGCATTCTAGCAAGTATCAACTTATTGTGCACATGTAGAAGCAGTTATCCTGTGCTGCCCCATTGTGACCTCGCCTTTCAGACTAACTTAACTGAAAATGTTACAATTGATGAATTTCAGAACGAAAGTCTATCAGACAGAGCACAGCAGTTAAGTCAGCGGAGACACAGCAGAGGATCAAGATTAGGTCTGAACTGAAGAAGAAGAAGCCTAAGAAATTAGAAGAAAAGATGCTCACACAAGAAGAATTGCTAGAAGAGGCACTTATTACTGAAAAAGAAAACCTTAAAAGCTTAGGTTGGTATTTAAAAATTATTCAATTTTATTAGCTATTCCTTTATTTTTAAATATTTATTATTATTAATGTCCTTGTTTTCAGAGAGATTTGAACAGATTGAAATGGAAAGAAAAAAGATAAGACCTATAAAGAAAACCATAACCGGACCAGTTATCAGGTAGGTAATCAAAAAAGTGTCTTAAATAATCCAACTAATATTATAAAGGCGAAAGTTTGTATGTGTGGATGTGCCGTATTGCTGTTTCATGTAAAAACTTCTGAAGAGATTTTAATGAAACTTTTAGATAATGTAGCTTATACTTCTGAATCGCATAGGCTACAATTTATAAAGAAATATTACTTTTTGTTTTTAAACTTAAGTCCACGCGAACGAAGTCGCGGGCGGCCGCTAGTCAATCATATTTTTTTCGTTTCGACTTTCCTAATGGACAGGCAATGGATTACTTACAAATTAATTACTTTGAATGTGCAAGTACCTCAGATTGAATTTTAATTAATAATTTGCAGATATCATTCGTTTTCCGTTCCGATTGCTGGCTCCAGTGATGAAGAGAAGATAAGCTTAACAACTATTTCAGACATCACACTCAGCGATATCATTAAAAGTGAAGAAAGTAAGTTTAAAACAGCAAAACCAATATTATTCTAAACCATATCATAGGTTCTGTGCTAGTTGTAGTTTTTTTTAGCGTAGCGTAGAGGGGAGCCCTTTCGGTCGCATAAACTCTTTCGTCATAATGTAGTTTGGTATAAATGTTATGGCATAAAGTTTTTTCGCATAAATTATGATAAGCAGAGTATTATAAACGCATAATGGTTTCATTGGCATAATTATAATTTGCTATAATTGTATTTATCATAATTTAAATAAGCATAAATGTGAAGAGCATAATTGATAAACGTATAACTTTACTTTATCATAATATAAGAAACGCATAATAGATGAATTCATAAAATACAAAACGCATATTTCTGTTCGTCTGCCCAACAATAGAGTTGGGGCGAAACCGACTCGGCTAGATTAGGTTAGAAGGTTTAAGGCGGGAGCAAAGCGGAGCGTAGCTGTAGCGTGCGTGATAGTTTTTCAAACCCTAAAATAAAATGCCTGCTGCATCCCTGCATGCTGCTTGCTTGCTGTGTGCTTGCCTGCGTGCTGCATGCTTGCCTGCATGTTGCATGCTTGCCTGCATGTTGCATGCTTGTTTACATGGTGAATGGCGAGGGCGGATCCGACATGGCCGTGATAGGTTCGAAGGTTAAGGCGTGAGCGCAGCTCACGCCTTAACCTTCGAGGGTTAGTTATTTTTTTTTCAAACCCTCAAATAAAATGTCTGCTGCATCCCTGCATGCTGCTTGCTTGCTGTATGCTTGCCTGCATGCTGCATGCTTGCCTGCACGTTGCATGCTTGCTGCATGCTTGCCTGCGTGCTGCATGCTTGCCTGCATGTTGCATGCTTGCCTGCATGTTGCATGCTTGTTTACATGGTGAATGGCGAGGGCGGATCCGATATGGCCGTGATAGGTTCGAAGGTTAAGGCGTGAGCACAGCTCACGCCTTAACCTTCGAGGGTTAGTTATTTTTTTTTCAAACCCTAAAATAAAATGCCTGCTGCATCCCTGCATGCTGCTTGCTTGCATGTATGCATGCTTGCTTGCTTGCATGAATGCATGCCTGCTTGCATGAATGCTTGCTTGGTTGCTCACTATACATTTGCATACTTGCTTGCATGATATTTTCGAAATAAAAATATTTCAGGATAACGAAGAGAATAATAAAGTTCTTAAATTTTGATTAAGTGTTATTTAAATGGTGATATTATGGTATTCTTATTGTATGACTTGAAATTTGTATGCCATAGGGTGAGATGCCAATGAATGATATGCTAAGTAATCGTTATTCTAAAAACAATTTTGCATAAACCTTTGATGCTAATATATCATTATTATAAAAGAAGTTATGCGGGAAAAAAGTATGCCTTATGATTTATTCTAAATGAACGTTATGCGAAACGAAGAGTATGCCAAAAAACGTTATGCAGACTTAAGATATGCCTTTTTAATTTATGCATCCCAATATGGACCCAGCGTAGAGTAACCAACGATATGTATGCAAACTGCCTTCAGCAAAAAAGGACAATGCCGGATTTATATGGACCAGTATTGCTGTTACACTGTCCAAAACTTTTAACTTTTTGAAGTTCAAATTGATCTAATAATCAAATGTGATTATGAGAACTACACTTCTAAACGGTGTCAGAAACTAGTTAAAAGTGGCGGCAATTTGGAAAGCCTGTTTCAGTTCTAATTCTTCAATATTTTTAAAAATCCTTCGTTTCGTTACGTTCTTATTACGCGAATTCTGAAACTGGGACAGGACAATGACGTATGAACGACGTGCACGTAAACGGGTCGGTGTCAGCTGGTCCATTGGACCTGATTTTGTAGGGCCATGAGCGGTATGCGCGGGACCGTATCTCGTTTCGTTTTAATCACCAAAATCAGGCATTGACTTTTGACATAATATTAGAAATTGCCACTAGCTAAAGTAACTGTGATAAGTTATTTTTGAATAGTTATGGTTGTTCTTAAAGTACGTGCGCGTTAAGAATGCAGTTATTTCATACATGTTCTTCGATCTAGCACGCCCCCTAACCAATCAAAGCGTTCTTAATTCGAAATATCGTTCCTATTTGATTAGAAATTCAAGTCATTACGCATCCTGGGGAACTATTTGATTGGTTAGATCTAAGGACAAGTATGAAATTACTGCATTCTTAACGCGAACAAACTATAGTTAGCTCTTTCCTAAGTGCCTAATCATTTAAGGCCTGTTCGCAAACTTTGTCTTATTTCCAGGTTTTCTTTCGGGACTAAATCCAGACGTGCCAATGACTGAACTAAAAGCTGAAACGCTGGAGGGATTTGTGAAGACTGATAAAGGTTTAAAACTGGACGTTGATGTCATAGGTCCAGACGACGAACTGGAAATTGACAGTGTCGCGTAAGTTATTCGTTCGTTTACAATCGCATTTCGTAGCGAATTAATTTCCTACCTATTTAAGCCTATATTGCGAGATGAAAACTAGCCTGGCCAATCTATAAGGTGTCCTTAATTTAATTAAAATTAGTAGTTTATGCATGAAAACGTTTCAAACACTCAAAAACGGAGTTACTTTCGGATTTATAAAATAGTCCAGTGTGGATTGTGAATTGTCTTAAATAAATATAAAAAAAACACTAGTAATTATTCACACAGCGCCATCTAGCCCCAAAGAAATCAAGTAAATGGTTGCGATTTGGGATACTAGACAACGGATAAACATACTTAAATACTGTTTTTTTCATTATTGATTATTTAATCGAATTCTTAGAGCGAAAATTCGTGAAGGTTTATTTTACATGCTATCTACTATAATAACCTACATTTACTTAAAAAAAATAAAGTCTATGAAAGATTATCGTCTTGTTGCAGGAAGGAAGAAAAACCAGACAAGTTGAAAAACAGCAATACCAAACATTTTGAAAGGACACTCCTGTCGTTTGAGAATGACATAAAGGATGACGCATTTAACAGCTGCTTCCCGAAGACTAGGCCGAAGAGGAAACGGGAACTCCTTTGTGCGGTTACAAAGTAAGTATTGTTGCTTTACTAGCGTTTTATGCTATGTAACTAACTTATGAGTATTTCATTAAAACTATACAAGGTTAATTTCTTGACTAGACGTTATGAACATTTTGCCAAAAACCTAAGTAGGTACTTGTATTTTGTATAATTTCCCTAGCATTTGAAAGAAAAGCCTCTGTCGTTTCCTGTGAAAGATTCCCCATCCTTCCGTATTCTTATCAGAATTATTAAATTCTGTAAAGTAATACTATACATTAGAAAAACCACACTCGTCATGAAATGTGTTTTAAAAACGCCCTCGTTTTGATTCTGTGCTATTTGCCAGCTGTTTTACCCGTTGCCTGAAGCGCCGTCTGGTGGCACAAAAACAGTCAACCCAAATACCAAGTGTAACCCAATAAAGCGCCTGCTTGGTGGAAGAAAAGTATCAAAAACCCTCAATCAAATAAAATACCTATTTATTTTTTTCTCGCCAAGGTGTATCGCAAATTGAAACCTCTTATTTCCCACAGGAGACCAGCGCGCTACATAGACCCGATCACCTCGCTCCCCTACAGAAGCGTGGACGCGTTCCGCATCATCCGCGAGGCGTACTACCAGCAGCTAGAGGCGCGCGGCGACCGCTCCGACGCACAGACCGCCGCCTGGCTGCAGTGGCGCCGCAGGGACAAGGCCTCCACTTACGTGCAGATACACATCAAGTGATGAAGCGACCTAGCTATATCATACTTAAAATGGACGACAACTAACTGTAAAAAAATAAAATATTCCAAAACTTGTAGTGTCTTTATTGAAACGGATCTCATTCTAGGTACATAAATTAAAAATGGCGGCGGTTGTTATATGAAGTCACGTGACGCTTTTTTCATACAAAATAAAAACCATGATGTTTTATTTCATTTACTTATTTATGAGCCGATTTCACACCAATAGGTTGATTGTCCTCTAACTAAGCAAAGTTAGTACAGTCAAACACATATCAGGCTACTCGTTGCTGTTAATTATTTATTTCTTAAAAAAATACAGTTCTTTGACATGACGCAAGGAGGAATGACCGGAAATCGGTATCTTGTCATGGCGTTGACTGTACCTTAGAGACTAATAAAGCAATCAAAGGTGACAACTAATAGGTTCGTCGTAACTTTCAGCACTAAACTAAACTAACTAAACTAAACACTAAACAGTATCTATATACCTACTACGACACGGGCCAGTCTTTATTAGTTTCCTACCTATGGCAAACAGTCTCACCCAATCAGTCCAGCCCGCTACAGAGCCGATCACCTCGCTCCCCTACAGAAGCGTGGTCGCGTTCCGCATCATCCGCGAGGCGTACTACCAGCAGCTAGAGGCGCGCGGCGACCGCTCCGACGCACAGACCGCCGCCTGGCTGCAGTGGCGCCGCAGGGACAAGGCCTCCACTTACGTGCAGATACACATCAAGTGATGGAGCGATCTTGAAGAGCTATATCATAATTAAAATGGACGACAACTAACTTTAAGAGAATAAAATATATCAAACTTGTGGTGTCTTTATTGAAACGGAGCTCATTCTACACATATTAAAAATGGCGGCCGTTGCTATGACGTCACGTGACACTTTTTTTATCCAAAATAAAAACCATCATATTTTATTTGCCCTATTCATTTTCACAACCAAAGATGGTCTGAACTTTATCTAAAGAAAGCTAGTACAGTCGACAGCACGGCAGGCTACTCATTTCCGTTTTTGGTTTCGCTCTTGATAAATGATGGTTCATTGTAATGATGAAGGAGGGAAAAAAGACCGTAAATGGGTGCCAAGCATGTCATGCCGTCGACCGTACTTATGAGACTAATAGCAGCAAACATGACAGATCACAACAAATGTCATCGTCACATGCGCTAAAGATGGAATCTGCAACATTTGAGCCATAAGTCAGCCTTAGTCTATGGCTATCGCAAACAGCCCAGCCCGCTACAGAGCCGATCACCTCGCTCCCCTACAGAAGCGTGGACGCGTTCCGCATCATCCGCGAGGCGTACTACCAGCAGCTAGAGGCGCGCGGCGACCGCTCCGACGCACAGACCGCCGCCTGGCTGCAGTGGCGCCGCAGGGACAAGGCCTCCACTTACGTGCAGATACACATCAAGTGATGGAGGTCTTGAAGAGCTTTAACAAACTCAAATAGGCAACAACTAGCTATAAGAAAATAAAATATTTAAAAACTTGTGGTGTCTTTATTGAAACGAAACTCATTCTTCCCATATTAAAAATGGCGGCCGTTGCTATGATGTCACGTGACTCACGTGACGCTTTTTCATACAAACTAAAACCATCATGTTTTATTTCATTTACCTATTTATGAACCGATTTCAAATCAATAGGTTGTTTGTCCTCTAACTAAGCAAAGTTAGTACAGTCAACCGCACATCGGGCTACTCATTTCTGTTAAATATCTCGTTCTTAAAAATTTCAGTTCTTCGTCATAAAGCAAGGAGGGATGACCGGAAATCGGTAGCTTGTTATGCCGTTGACTGTACCTTAGAGACTAAAAGCTAATGACAGCAACCAAACATGACAGATGTCAACTGATAAGTTCGTTTCAGTATCTCTAGCTATTACGCCACGGTCCAGTCTATATTAGTCTCCTACCTATTCGCAAACAGTTTCACCCAATCAGCCCAGCCCGCTACAGAGCCGATCACCTCGCTACCCTACAGAAGCGTGGACGCGTTCCGCATCATCCGCGAGGCGTACTACCAGCAGCTAGAGGCGCGCGGCGACCGCTTCGACGCACAGACCGCCGCCTGGCTGCAGTGGCGCCGCAGGGACAAGGCCTCCACTTACGTGCAGATACATATCAAGTGATGGAGCGACTTATAGAGCTATATCATACTCAAATAGGCAACAAATAGCTATAAGAAAATAAAATTATTCAAAACTTGTGGTGTCTTTATTGAAACGGAATTCATTATTCACAAATTAAAATGGCGGCCGTTGCTATGATGTCACGTGACACTTTTTTTATCCGAAATAAGAACCTTCATATTTCCTTTTCCCTATTCATTTTCACAACCAAAGATGGTCTGACCTTTAACTAAGGAAAGCAAGTACAGTCAACTGCACATCAAGCTACTTATTTCCGTTTTTGGTTACGCTCTTGATAAGTGACGGTTCATTGTATGAAGGAAGGAGGAGAGACCGAAAATTGGTGCCTACCATGTAATGCTGTCGACCGTACTTATGAGACTGATAGCAGCAAAGATCACAACAATTTAATTTCATCGCCGCATGCGCTAAAGGGATTCTGTAACTTTTGCGCCATAAGCCAGCCTTAGTCATTGCCTATATGAAACAGTCCCACCCAATCAGCCCAGCCCGCTACAGAGCCGATCACCTCACTCCCCTACAGAAGCGTGGACGCGTTCCGCATCATCCGCGAGGCGTACTACCAGCAGCTAGAGGCGCGCGGCGACCGCTCCGACGCACAGACCGCCGCCTGGCTGCAGTGGCGCCGCAGGGACAAGGCCTCCACTTACGTGCAGATACACATCAAGTGATGGAGCGACCTTGAAGAGCTATATCATACTTTAATAGGCAACAACTAGCTATAAGAAAATAAAATATTTCAAAACTTGTGGTGTCTTTATTAGAACGGAACTCATTTTACACAAATTAAAAATGGCGGCCGTTGCTATGATGTCACGTGACGCTTCTTTCATACAAAATTAAACTATCATTATTTCATTGGCCACATTCGTGTTTCATAACGAAATAGTGTCTGTCCACTAACCAAGCGAAGCTAGTACAGTCAACGGAATGTCAGGCTACTCATTTCCGTTTTTGGTTACGCTCTTAATAAATGACGATTCGTTGTAATAGTGAAGGAAGGAGGAAAGAAAGACTGAAAATGGGGCCTAGCATGTCATGCCGTCCACTGTACGAGATTAATAGCAGCAAAAATGACATTACAATATATGTCATCGTCGCATGCGCTCAAGATGGAATCTGTAACTTTTGCGTCATAAGCCAGCTTTAGTCATTGTCCATGGCAATCAGTCCCACCCAATCAGCCCAGCCCGCTACAGAGCCGATCACCTCGCTCCCCTACAGAAGCGTGGACGCGTTCCGCATCATCCGCGAGGCGTACTACCAGCAGCTAGAGGCGCGCGGCGACCGCTCCGACGCACAGACCGCCGCCTGGCTGCAGTGGCGCCGCAGGGACAAGGCCTCCACTTACGTGCAGATACACATCAAGTGATGGAGGCGGTCTTGAAGAGCTATATCATACTTAAAATAGACGACAACCAACTTTAAGAAAATAAAATATTTCGATTCTTGTGGTGTCTTCGTTGAAACGGAACTCATTCTACACAAATTAAAAATGGCGGCCGTTGCTAAGATGTCACGTGACTCACGTGACGCTTTTGCATACAAAATAAAAACCATCATGTTTTATTTCATTTATCTATTTAACATCAATAGCTTGTTTGTCCTCTAACTAAGCAAAGTTAGTACAGTCAACCGCACATCAGGCTACTCATTTCTAGTAATTATCTCTGTCTGAAAAAATGACAGTTCTTTGTCATGATGCAAGGAGAAATGACCGGAAATCGGTAGCTTGTCATGCCGTGGACTGTACCTTAGAGACTAATGAAGCTAATAACAGCAACCAAAGATGACAGATGACAACTAATTGGTGCGTCGTAACTTTCAACACTAAAAACAGTTACTACCTAATACGCAAGGGCTAGTCTTTATTAGTGTCCTACCTATCGCAAACAGTCCCACCCAATCAGTCCAGCCCGCTACAGAGCCGATCACCTCGCTCCCCTACAGAAGCGTGGACGCGTTCCGCATCATCCGCGAGGCGTACTACCAGCAGCTAGAGGCGCGCGGCGACCGCTCCGACGCACAGACCGCCGCCTGGCTGCAGTGGCGCCGCAGGGACAAGGCCTCCACTTACGTGCAGATACACATCAAGTGATGAGGCGGTCTTGAAGAGCTATATCATAATTAAAATGGACGACAACTAACTTTAAGAGAATAAAATATATCAAACTTGTGGTGTCTTTATTGAAACGGAACTCATTCTACACAAATTAAAAATGGCGGCTGTTGCTGAGATGTCACGTGACTCACGTGACGCTTTTTCATACAAAATAAAACCATCATGTTTTATTTCATTTATCTATTTATGAACCGATTTCAAGCAAAGTTAGTACAATCAACCGCACATCAGGCTACTTATTTTTAGTAATTATCTCGTCCTTAAAAAATGACAGTTCTTTGTCATGAAGCAAGAAAGAATGACCGGAAATCGGTAGCTTGTCATGCCGCTGTCTGTACCTCAGAGACTAAAGCTAATAACAGCAGTCAAAGATGACAGATGACAACTTGGTAGACTACCAAACTAAGTTACTAAGTTCGTCTTAACTTTCAACACCAAAAACAGTGTCTCTACCGATTACGTCATGGGCCAGTCTTTATTAGTCTCCTACCTATCGCAAACAGTCTTTCTCAATCAGCCCAGCCCGCTACAGAGCCGATCACCTCGCTCCCCTACAGAAGCGTGGACGCGTTCCGCATCATCCGCGAGGCGTACTACCAGCAGCTAGAGGCGCGCGGCGACCGCTCCGACGCACAGACCGCCGCCTGGCTGCAGTGGCGCCGCAGGGACAAGGCCTCCACTTACGTGCAGATACACATCAAGTGATGGAGCGATCTTGAAGACTTGAGCTATATCATACTTAAAATGGACGACAACTAACTTTAAGAAAATAAAATATTTCAAAACTTGTGGCGTCTTTATTAAAACAGAACTCATTCTACACAAATTAAAAATGGCGGCGGTTGCTATGATGTCACGTGACTCACGTGACGCTTTTTCATACAAAATAAAAATCATCATGTTTTATTTCGTTTACCTACTATTTATGAACCGATTTTACATCAAAAGGTTGTTTATCCTCTAACTAAGCAAAGTTAGTACAGTCAACCACATATCAGGCTATTCGTTGCTGTTAATTATTTATTTCTTAAAAAATTACAGTTCTTTGACATGACGCAAGGAGGAATGACCGAAA
This sequence comes from Udea ferrugalis, assembly GCA_950022985.1. NCBI lineage: Eukaryota > Metazoa > Arthropoda > Insecta > Lepidoptera > Crambidae > Udea > Udea ferrugalis. The sequence goes on from OX465525.1 coordinate 13,928,318, forward strand.
ATCGGTAGCTTTTCATGGCGTTGACTGTACTTTAGAGGCTTATAAAGCTAATAACAGCAACCAAAGATGACAACTAATTGGTTCGTCGTAACTTTCAACACTAAAAACAGCATTTCTACCTATTACGCCACGGGCCAATCTTTAGTAGTCTCCTACCTATCGCAAACAGTCCCACCCAATCAGTCCAGCCCGCTACAGAGCCGATCACCTCGCTCCCCTACAGAAGCGTGGACGCGTTCCGCATCATCCGCGAGGCGTACTACCAGCAGCTAGAGGCGCGCGGCGACCGCTCCGACGCACAGACCGCCGCCTGGCTGCAGTGGCGCCGCAGGGACAAGGCCTCCACTTACGTGCAGATACACATCAAGTGATGAGGCGGTCTTGAAGAGCTATATCATAATTAAAATGGACGACAACTAACTTTAAGAGAATAAAATATATCAAACTTGTGGTGTCTTTATTGAAACGGAACTCATTCTACACAAATTAAAAATGGCGGCTGTTGCTGAGATGTCACGTGACTCATGTGACGCTTTTTCATACAAAATAAAACCATCATGTTTTATTTCATTTATCTATTTATGAACCGATTTCAAGCAAAGTTAGTACAATCAACCGCACATCAGGCTACTTATTTTTAGTAATTATCTCGTCCTTAAAAAATGACAGTTCTTTGTCATGAAGCAAGAAAGAATGACCGGAAATCGGTAGCTTGTCATGCCGCTGTCTGTACCTCAGAGACTAAAGCTAATAACAGCAGTCAAAGATGACAGATGACAACTTGGTAGACTACCAAACTAAGTTACTAAGTTCGTCTTAACTTTCAACACCAAAAACAGTGTCTCTACCGATTACGTCATGGGCCAGTCTTTATTAGTCTCCTACCTATCGCAAACAGTCTTTCTCAATCAGCCCAGCCCGCTACAGAGCCGATCACCTCGCTCCCCTACAGAAGCGTGGACGCGTTCCGCATCATCCGCGAGGCGTACTACCAGCAGCTAGAGGCGCGCGGCGACCGCTCCGACGCACAGACCGCCGCCTGGCTGCAGTGGCGCCGCAGGGACAAGGCCTCCACTTACGTGCAGATACACATCAAGTGATGGAGCGATCTTGAAGACTTGAGCTATATCATACTTAAAATGGACGACAACTAACTTTAAGAAAATAAAATATTTCAAAACTTGTGGCGTCTTTATTAAAACAGAACTCATTCTACACAAATTAAAAATGGCGGCGGTTGCTATGATGTCACGTGACTCACGTGACGCTTTTTCATACAAAATAAAAATCATCATGTTTTATTTCGTTTACCTACTATTTATGAACCGATTTTACATCAAAAGGTTGTTTATCCTCTAACTAAGCAAAGTTAGTACAGTCAACCACATATCAGGCTATTCGTTGCTGTTAATTATTTATTTCTTAAAAAATTACAGTTCTTTGACATGACGCAAGGAGGAATGACCGAAAATCGGTAGCTTTTCATGGCGTTGACTGTACTTTAGAGGCTTATAAAGCTAATAACAGCAACCAAAGATGACAACTAATTGGTTCGTCGTAACTTTCAACACTAAAAACAGCATTTCTACCTATTACGCCACGGGCCAATCTTTAGTAGTCTCCTACCTATCGCAAACAGTCCCACCCAATCAGTCCAGCCCGCTACAGAGCCGATCACCTCGCTCCCCTACAGAAGCGTGGACGCGTTCCGCATCATCCGCGAGGCGTACTACCAGCAGCTAGAGGCGCGCGGCGACCGCTCCGACGCACAGACCGCCGCCTGGCTGCAGTGGCGCCGCAGGGACAAGGCCTCCACTTACGTGCAGATACACATCAAGTGATGAGGCGACCTATATAGCTATGTCAAACTTAAAATGGACGACTACTAACTTTAAGAGAATAAAATATTCCTAAAACTTGTGTTGTTTTTAATGTAACGGAAGTCAATTTAACCCAAACTAAAAATGGCGGCGGTTGCTGTCACGTGACACTTTTATACAAAATAAAAACTATGATTTGTTTCATTGGTCCCATTCGTATTTCACAACGAGTGTCGGTCCTAAAACCAAGCGAAGCTAGTACGGTCAACGGAATGTCAGGCTACCCATTTCCGTTTTTTGTCTCGCTTTTACCAAATGACTGTTCTTTGTATTTAGGTCTTAAAATGGGTAGCTTGACATGCCGTCGATCTCATAGTAGAAATTAGCTTGCTACTAATATAGTTACCTGTGCTAGAGATTAAATTGTGAGACGGGACAGGTTGCAATTTGATTAGGAAGTCGTTTACAGTTGGAAAATCTTTGTAATTCAGGCGTTTATTCAGATATTCCTGTAGTTTTGATACATTTTATTTGGACCCGCCGCACATGGTTGACGGCGGTGGCCGCTACACGCCACAGGCTACTAACTACCTAGGTAGATAAAGGAATAATGCCAATGCGGCGTTCTTTGGCTGTGACGTGTGGCAAAAGTTTATTTCTTGCTTCAAAAAAAAAACGCCTGAGTGAAGAATAATTTAAGTACCCATACTTACAGTAATAATATTTTATAATGTATTTTGTAATACATACTTGTGACGACATAATTATATTACTTAGGTATCTATCTATGTGTATAGTTGGCAAGTTTGTGTTTTTAATTGCAAATAATGTTACTGGAGTAAGTTGTACTGTTATTTTAAGGGTATTTTAAATCTTGGAATAAACATTCTGATGAATATTAAGATGATTTATTTTCAAATAAATAGTCACATTAAAAATAAAACTTAATACTAAAATTAGATTCAATATCTGTACAATTGTACAAGAACTTAAAAACAATTAAATTATTATGACCACATGCGAAGAGAACAGTCACTTGAGACATAAATTACATGAAATGAATTAACTGTAAGAAATATTTTATTACTGGGAAACACTGTCTTGTTAAAATATTAAGATTTATGAACTTTATACTTACTTACTTTTTATAACGAACAAGAATGCAATATATTTGCTAGAAGAAATACTAAAAAATACTGTCTTTTAGCCTATTAAAATAATACTATTACATGGATTTATAGATCTACGGTGAATGTAGGATTCAATCTTAGATCTGGCACACTGTTCCTTCTAGGTTTCCTATCCATCAGTTCTCTGAGCGATATCAGACCTGAAGCTCTTGCATCTACTCTTGAGTGATACTTAGAAGGATCTGTTGTCGGCAAATAAGGATACTCAGTCAAATACGTCTGAGCGTTTTTGATTTCGTTCTCTTTAGCGAAATCATTCAATTGAGATGCTGACATTTCATAAGGACTCATTTTATTATCAGCAAGATTTTCCATAGATCTAAAAGCTTCAAGAACTGCTTTCTTATGTGGTATTCCTCTTAAACTACCCTGACGACTTAATCTCCCTTCCATTACATCAGTAAACAAATCGTCCACGTTGAATTTTTCTGATATCTTCATAAGTTTGGATGCACCTTCACTAGCCTGTTTCTCATGAAGTTCATCCCATATTTTAGAAATTTCTGAAGAAGGCATTGAATGTGCCTTAATGTTTCGTTTAATTCGTCTTTGCGGACGATCACTATCTAGAGATTCTGTCGATTCCGTTGACTCTGTCTTTTGCAACAATAGTTCGCATTCATTCTTTTTGCGAGGTTTTTTTTCTACCCGCAGCTCCTCTAGTGATTGAAAGTATTCCTTAGCCAACTTAAAGCGAGATCTGAAATCTGTTTGATTTGTTTCTGGATCCCGATGTGGTGATGACTCCGCGGATTTTTCTGGGCTACTTTCAACAATTTCTAATTCTATGTCTGATAAACTTAAGTGTGTCGTTTCTTTATCTTGATCTGGAATCATTTCTGTGTCAATGGAATCAGTGACACTCTTTGTGTTAGTGTCGACACTACTTACACTTTCATAGCTTTTTTTAGACCAAGGTATTCTTGGCGATTTCGTTTCTTTATCTTGATGTGGAATAATTTCTATGTCCAAAGAATCAGAAGTACTTTTTGCGCAAGTGTCTACACTACTTACACTTTCAAAACTTTTATAAGACCAGTGTTTTCTTGAAGATAACGAAGCTACGCCCGAAAATGATCCTCTAGGAACATTGTTTTCAGTGTTCGATTGAACTGGTGGGAGAATTTTTGTGACAGGACCTGTAAACGAAATAAAGTATTAATACGGAGTTAATGTAAAAAATGCAGTTTATTGGTTTATTGAGTGTCTAACCTGAACGCGAACTGTCTACATTCCAATGTTTCTGAGAATCTGAACTCTTTTTACTTATTTTTCCTGCAGACTTAGAATTGACTGATGTTTTAGATACACTCTCAAATAAAGATATGAAATTTTTAACATTTATTTTTGGCAGTTCATCACAAGATTTGTATTTATCTAATCCATCGTCTTCGGCTTGAGTGGCTGCTTTATTAAAAATATCCATCTCAGATTTACTGAAGGATTTCCGTCGAAGTACCGCAGCTTTCTTATACTTGTTAAGGTGGTTATTTTGTTTATTCAAATCTTGTACAGTTTTTTGAACATAAGCCTTCTCCTTTTTTATCTCTTCAGCATTGTGTAAAGATTTTTGATAAACGGTTTCATCAAAGCTTTTATTGCATGATTTAAATCCGTATTGACTTCTCTTTTGTTTCAACGTTAAACCAGTTGCTCTTTCTTCGTTGTGTTGCTCTATGGTTGTCACATTATTTTTCTCAGTGATAGGTTCAGTTGTACTCTGAATCTTATTCTTTACTATTTCGTTTAGTTTTGTTTCTAATGACGACGGCCCCATATCGCTATCGCTATCTTTTTTCTGAAATATGTTGTGTAAGGACTGGCATTTTTTTCGAGCCCATGGCAACTCTTCTGTGTGGGATATACTATGAAATAACGATATACGACTAGACACTAAGCCACTGTCATGATTAGCACCGCTAACATCTGTTGACGTGTCATCTACGGTGCTTGGTTTTCCTAAAAAAGTATCAATTTTATTTAATATCTGTTTTCGAGATGTACCGAAAAATCTTTTAGGGCTCGTTTCGAACGCTTTAAAAACCTCTTCCGGTAGTTCTTGCTTTACGGGTAATGATGACGCTTTTGCTTTGTAATCAAGAATCTTTTCCTCGTTACTTTTTGTATTATCCGTGTTTTCCACTATGCATTGTTGTGAACTGGCATGCAGTTTAATTTTGGGTGACTTTACTCTAAAACATGTCGTTTCTTGTTCAGGTTTCTCGGTTTCTAGTATATCATCCCAATACCTCTTCCATTTGTCTACAAGTTTCAGGTCTGCTCTTTTTTCATCTAGTGAATATTGTTCAATAGGTTCTTGACTTGAAATGTCTTCGGACTTATTAGTGGGAGATTTGATCTGAATAGTTTGGCTTAGGTCTCCAGAGCTTAAGAAATTTTTAACTATTTGCTTTCCTCGCCTTTTAGTTAGAGAGTCATTATGTCTCAAGTGTTTAGAAGATAGTCGTCTTTTCTTTTGTTGGGCAGTTGTCTCTTGTGATTTTGCTTCTATCTGCCGAATGCGGTCATCCCAATATTTTTTCTTCTCCTGGACAATATTTGTTCGGTTACTGTCTCCAAATTGTGTTTCATCATTACTTTGAGTATTTGTTTCACCTGTCTGTCCTGTTTCATTGCCTTGAAGGGTTTGACTTACTGAAACTGATTCAGTGACATTTGCCTGAACCTCAGAAATCTTCCCTTCTAACTCCTTCGCATGTCTCATCACATCTGTTACTTTTTCAGACGCCGAATCGACAACATCATTAGTCTCAATATTGTAATTCACTTCTAAGCTTTGGAGCTTGTTATCTTCATTTGTTGTCACTGTTGACGTTTCTGAATTAGGGAAATAATCTTGATACATGTCGTTTATTTCAGCAAATGCCTCTGTCACTGAATCAGCTTCCCCAATTTTCAACTGTGATGTTTCGGTCCTTGAAACATCTTTCATGCCCGATGAAATACTCCTATCGCTTTCTTCTATTATTGGTGTAAACAAAGGTCTTCTTAATTCCCACTTGTGTGATTTTGGTTCTTCAGGTGCCTTGATTGCGTCGTCATTCAGCTCATTACAAGTTATCCAAAGCTCTCTCTCTGCTGGACCCATATTACTCAACTCTTCCCGTTTTAGTCCAAGAGTGTGGTCACTAAGAGAAAACTTCTGTTTACTAAATGTATCACACAATTGCGTATTATCGTTATTATTGCTATCAGGTGAACTATTATTTTCGTCAATACTTACATACGCAGAGTCCCATATTTCTTTTTTTGGTGACATATTTCTATTTGGTTGTGATACTTCTATTTGGAACGATTCAATTGAGTTTTGAGATGTGCTTAAATTCATAATTTCTAAGTTTTCGGAATCTAAACTATGAAAAGTCGATGAGGTAGCAGAATTGATCTCCACTTTGTGACTAGGTGTAAAATGTGTATGCAATGGCGTAGAAAACTCTGATTTTGCCTCTTCATGGACAACTTTAGTGAAATTGCTCTGGTCTATGATGTCATGTTTTGGTGAAAGGTTAGTCACCATATTATCTTCGCTGTCTTTGGTCACATAAGAATTCCTAGTTGGTTGTGGTGACGATGCCCTTAAAACTGGGGGCACAGTAACAGGTGCACCTATAATAAAATCAGTTATTGGCAGAGATTCTCCTCCAATTTGTCCTATTTGCAAATGTTGATGCATGAAGAATGGATTTATAAATTCATTCCCAAGAATTTCTTCTGCTAGTAATTCGTTTTTAGGATCAACATACACTGAATCATCACGATTTTTGATATCACCTGTAATTATTTTCAAAATGGGTGTCTTGGGTCTTTCAAGTAATGCGATGTCTGTGTCAATAAATGGGTTGCTATTATTGACTGGTGAGGGTGTAACATTCTCATCTACCACAATTTTAATGGGTGTATCTGGGGTTTCTTCGTTTTGGGAGTTGTTCGTCTCATATTCACTTGTTACAAAAGTACCCAAATCTTTTTCTGTTACGAAGCTATCTTCATAGGTATCAACTAAAAAGGGATTACTGGCTGATGATGTTATGACCATCATTATATCATCTTCATCTTGATCATTGAATGTGTTTACATTGTCGTCATGGGCGAATTGTTCCGTAAATGTATCTTCTCGTTGGTATTTGCTACGTTCTGAAATAAGTCCCGGTGCTTTTTCTTTCATGATTTCTTCATGTGACTTTTCTGTTTTCAAAGAAACAGCGATATTTTCTGGAATAATGTATTTATCTCGGGCTTCAGCTAACAAAAATGGATTAGCATTAGTGTCACTGAACGTTGAGTTTACTATATCAGGAATAGTTTGTTGACTTCGAGGTTGTATACGTTTATTTTCTTTCTTTTTCGTTGCTTTCTTTTTATCAGCTATAAGGTCATTAAATATATTACAAACACGGTTTATCATAATCACTTTTTTAGCCATCTTATTAAGTTGCGAGTTTTTGTTGTTGCCTGGGACTTCGTTAATCATGAACTTTTTAGTTTTATTGATTACTTCAGGGATGTAAGTATCATATTTAGTTCTTTCTGTTGTCATCAAAACATTAGCCTCGTCTTCAGTAATTTTTTCTAATGATCCGTTTTCCTTTAGCAGCATTTTCTCAGTTACGAAGTCGACTATTCTCAAGACTACTTTTCTGTCCGTTTTGATGTCGACTATATCTATTTCTTCGCCGTCTTCTAAGCAAAAGCTCTCTCTTTCTAAGAGGGTGAGGATATTTTTAGAAGCCATCAGTGAGAATGGTGAACCAACAATACTTTGTCCTCTGCTTGTTATAGAAACTTCGTATCTCCCTTCGATGTTAACTGTATAACTAATCTTTGTGTGGTCGGTTCGTGTGTCGGCTTCAATATCTATGTCGTATCTCGTTTTTGGAATGTAGTAGGTCTTGTTCATGTCGTTTTTGCCGTATGACCTTAGATACGTGGCACCCTGAGTTATTGGTAGGACGCTTTCAGTGTAATTAGGTTTTGTCTGCAGGCCCAGGAGTTTTTGTCTGATCAGCTGCGCTTTTCCGAGTATCGGTGGGAGAACAGTCATTCCATATGTGTCTTTTGGTCCTCGAATAAGGATTGTAATCTCACCAGGATCTAAGGACTGCTGCGCGGTTGGATAGATTTTGAAGTGCATCTTGTTTTTAATTTGTGCCGCTGTCAACCCCGAGCCTCTAGCAACATAGTCGAGAGTGAACTGTGTTGTCTCAGGTGAAGTTCTTTGAGATGCTGGCTTGGAGACTGGGGGAGTTAGCTTGGCGAGGGAGAGACGGATGCGGTCGAGGTAAGTGGCTAGCTTCCATTCTTGATGTTTGCTTAGTGCGTCGTTAGAATCCAGCTCCTGTCTGGAAAATACCTGGAACAGAAATATGATTTATAAGTTTGTGACTGATTTAAACGGTGCTAGATGCTCCAGTGGCCTATTTGTTGTTCATAAAAACATTTTCCCTTAAATATCTTGAAGCGGAGTGTTATTCCATAAGTACAAGGGAATGTTGTTTTACGAAAACCAATTGTCTAATGTTGTTCATCGTGGTCTATAGGTCCATCTGCTTTCGCTCAAACGTGAACTCAAAAATTTAACCTGAGCTTTAAAGAACATGATTGCCACAGCTGGCTTTATGTGGTTGCTATGTTTTCGGTACCTACGACTGTACCATCCTCCCGAACCTAGATACTCACCGGTTCAACACCAAGGTAGTGATCAGCGATGGCTTGAGCGTGCTTCAACGACAGCCTGGTGGGAGGATGGCCGGCGCAGGCTCCAGGCAATGCCGCGTCCAGCACCCCGCAGACTATCCACCCGTGTCGCCATACTGTGTCGAGGGTTTCCACTCTCACGGGTCCAGCTTCTGCCAGCCATTTCAGCACCGCTTGCTTCTGTTCTTCACTTGAAAATACGACTGGAAATAGAAAACAATAATGTTACAAGATGGACTTCACTGTTAACTTTATATTTTTTTCTTTAGTGTTGTCACACATAAAAGGAGTAAGTCAACCTCTGCGTTTTTTTTCGTTTTTTTGTTTGCGTTTGATGTGGTTATAACAACCATTTCAATATTCGGAGCCATTGTGCTTAGCTACCGATGTATGTGGTGCTTTATGTGTTAACTGCAAGCAAATTAAAAACAATACAATTAAGAATTTCAAGTGTCATGGCCACCGGAAAATCTCAGACGTTTTGATATGGCTACTTTGTTTTTGACAAAATAATGGATAAACATTTCAATATACTGTTTTATAACCTGAATAATACAATTACGAGCTGATAGGTAAACAAAGGTGTGAGTCTGAGAAACTAAATTCACAACTGGACAAAGTTATTCCTAATCAGTTTTTACGATCTGAGAATGGACAGAAAGCATTGTTTCATTCGGAAATCTGATGAATATCGCAAAGGTTAACGGGTTTACTATACATTTGAACTGTAGTGGGTGTCAGTTAGTTACTGCAGTAGCGAGTGTAAGATTTCGGTCGAGATAAAATGTCTATGAAGTAGGTAACTCGTGTATGCGAACTGTTATGGCGTTATCTACATACATAACTGTCTTGGTCAAACAGTGCAATGATGTTACGGTATGGTCAGACTCAGAATTCCTGAGGTAAGTACGAGCTCAACCTTGTTGCCTTCGTTGTAAGAGCTAATTTGTATTTTCATTTCATTTTGCACAAAATATGCAACGATTACAGTATTGAAAGTGTATGTCATCTCAAAATCACGAGTGATGTAAAAAGGTATAGTCACTTCTAATTTTAACTCGCTGGTAGGTTTATGATTGAACAGATTTAATAGCGGTTAACTAGGGCATAATGGCATCTATAAAACGTATCCAGTTAAACTAAGAAAGTCAAGCTTACAATATCTTACATTTTAACATCTCAGTGAATTTGTTGAAGATAAATAATGGTTAAAAAGTTATTGGTTTTAAGTTGAAGTAAAAGTTGTATTAAAGCGTCTGAACAAATGTAGTCTGTTGCTAATTGATGTACTCACTAGCTCTAAACGCCGAGTCGATGTGCTTCAGGAGTTTGAACAAGAAGCTCTGCTGGCCCCAGAAGAGCGTTAGCAGCGTTGCCGGTGCTAAGTACCGCAGCGTCATTATAGCGTCGAGGGCCCCAGCTGTTATTTAGTTATGTACTCACTAGCTCTGAACGCCGAGTCGATGTGCTTCAGTAGTTTGAACAAGAAGCTCTGCTGGCCCCAGAAGAGTGTCAGCAGCGTTGCCGGTGCTAAGTACCGCAGCGTCGTCAAGATAGCGTCGAGGGCCGCAGACCACATGCCGCGCGAGGGCTCCAGCTCAGGATACTCAGGTATAGGGAACAACCCTGCAAGTAAGGATATTATTGAAGGAATGACGATCTCATAGCTCTATTCTAGATTATATCTATGTTTCTTCAATGGTTCATGTAATAATATTAAATAAGTATTTTGGTTTCATTCACAATACTTAAAAAGCATCGGTAAATCTTGAGTTTAGCACCGCCTGCCACCGCCAGCAAAACAGACGGTTGAAACAGACATGTTTATGCACACAAAATGTTTTTACTATGACGGTGGTCGAACCTGCGACTTCTGGTGTAGTTGCCAACTTCTCCACCCTCACACCAAATCACTCATCAAACCCACTTTAAACTGTACAGTAAAAGTTGGCTAAAGCTCGTAGCACACTTTGCAAGCGCGTCAACCCAGCAATTATCTTGCCATTCAAATTTGAACCTTAGGTTGTGAGGACGCGAGCTGAGAGTTGAGTGATATAATCGCGGAGAGTTCGCCGTTGGCTTTCTGATACTATTATTGCAGAAGAAATAGTAAACTCACAAAAGAGAACAACCATTTCGTACCCAAAAATGAAAGTGCCGACCAGACAAAAATAATACTGGCATACTATTGGACATGACGCCCTGAAAGTTTCTTTATAGAACAAGAACCGTCTACAATTAACCCTTAGACTGCTACTTGAGTTTGAAATTAAAAAAGTATTATTGTTTCCTAGGATTAATGGATGAACGGATTTCACCTTTTGAGGTGTCGTTAGGTTCGTCTTTACTGTGAGAGTGACACTAGGAATGTCAAAATCAAAAAAAACAAAATGGCGGATTTTTGGCGCTTAATTCAATGTTTTCACGCTCTGCAGCCTGAACGGCTTGGCGGATTTTAGCTGGAGAGGTGTCGTCTGATTCAGATTTACTGTAAGAGCACTGGGTACATAAAATTAAGAAAATATGTAAATAAAAAAATTGAAAAAAAAGAATTATTTTTACATTACTTGTGTTACCCCCACAGTAAATTCGAATCTAACAACACCCCTCTTGCCAAAATCTGCCTAATAGTTCAGGCTGCAGAGCGTGAAAACATTGAATTTGGCGCAAAAATCCGCCATTTAGATTTTTTTCATTTTGATATATCCAGTGTTACTTTCACAGTAAAGACGAACCTAACGACACCTCACAAGCTGAAATCCATTTATCTATTTATTTCGGGAAATAATGTTGTTTTTGTTTGTTGTCTTTGTTGGTCTAAGGGTTAATTGTAGACGGTTGCTGTGCTAGTAAGAAATCTTCAGGGCGTCATTTTCAATAGGAATCCAGTATTATTTTTATCTGGTCGGCACTTTCATTTTTGGGTGTATTTTGTTCGAGACTTGGTTGTTCTCCTTTAAGGTTTCAATTTGATTGGCAAGATAATTGCTGTGTCGAAGCCGTGCAGTTGCCGTGCTGACTGGCCTAATGAGTTATTATGAACTTAACGATGATTATTATGATACTAACCAATGCTTCGCGGGTAGTGATCAATGAGTACATTTTCGTCGTATTGTTTCACCAGTTCTTCGATGTTGTCTGACATTTTGTCCCCTTCTTTTGTTTTTTAACACTTATTATGTTGTTGAGCAGCTGCCATGATCTCCGTTCTAAACTATACTACCTGATTTTTTAAATTAGTATGCCCGAGACTTTAGACCAAAGTATAAAGACACGCTCTGTCCTATCACTTATGGGCAGCTTGTTCCTATGACTTTTTCTTCTCTATTTATTTTTTGGAGTATGGTGCCTATTTTCCATTCTCCTTCCTCAACTAAATTACACAGTCTTACAATATGAGATGAGAATTCCAATGAGAATTCCTTAAAATACACTAAAAATTAACAATTTAATAGGCGGTACCTGGCTTAAAAAAGTAAGTATAGTATGTTCGCGTTAAGAATGCAGTAGTTTTTTAACTTAATTCCGTTACAGACATCAAAACTCAGGTACAAAACCGTTGCGTTTGAAAGAATGCGTTCATTTGGGCACTGTGAACTTGACTCTCTAATTAGGAACGATTTGATTGCTTAGGGGCCGTGCTAGGTAGAAGGAAAATAATGAAATCACTGCATTCTTAACGCGCACGGACTATAGGTTTGAGAAGGAAAGCGACTCGGCACGTCCGCGGTAGCGATAATCGGGACGAAGATGAAGATATCAATGTTATTGAAGATTATTGAACAGTAGGTAGTACAAATCCAGCATATTGTTATATGTCTGATAAGATAACAGATATACTCTTGTGAAATCATTTATATTTAGTAATGTTATCAAACAAGTCATAAATTCGAAAGCATTCATGGACATAAAAAACAGCTTGAAATTGGTTATTATTACTATATTGATCGTGAGTTTTTAGGTCTAGGACTAAGGTACCTGAGTAAGGTTTAGAAAAACATTTTGCAGAATTTGAAATATTTGATGATAAGGCCAATAATATATTAGTTACTCCTTGCAGGCACTCACTGTTTTTTTTATTTTATTTTTCAAATAACAACTTTTCAGCCGGAACTAACGTAAAAACTTTCCAATCAGATTTTATCGATCCGATTAGATTTCACTCATATACTAATCATAATCATTATTGAGTGCACTCACCAAATTTTGTTTTATTCGGACTAAAGTCGCCGGCGAACTGATTCAGGTATTAATGTATCATCCCGTACTATCTTATCGGTGAACTATGAGAACATACTGAGTCTATACAGTGTAAGGTACAATGATAAAAAGTGATAACGCTTCGTTTTCAATTACTCATTGCTTACTTTTGTTCGAAATTCGTCATATAGTATGTAACACAGGCGCAAGTTAGGCTATGCATTGTGGATTTTAAACCAACCGCTTTTTCTGAAGAACTTCCATACTAACGAAGGTCTGCCTACGGTGGTGGTCTGTAGCGTGATGCGTGGCCGTATGTACAGTGTACGGCACCATCACTCTACCTATTTCCAGTCAGTCCTCCTTGCTCTATTGCAAAGAAATTACATTTGGCGAGAGCGAGAAAAACGGAAATGGGGTAACCTGATGTGCTATTGACTGAACCTACAGACCGTACCGTAGAAGTGATGTTCACTTCTATCCTCTTAATCCTAAAGACAGGACTTTTCCTCTTATGTTGAGGACTTTTAACGCATTACGCATGTCTAATTTCTAAATTAAATCAAGTAGGTGGTCACCGCAATTTGAGTTTTAAATGAATCTACGTTGCGATTACTTTTTGTGCAACACCCTTTTTGTCAGGCCGCGATTGGTGCCAGGGTTAGCAGGCTTCTCTACTGCTACAGACAGCAGTCTTGGGTTTGTCCTATCCAGGGCTTAGATTTATATCCATCTCACTAATATTATAAAGGCAAAAGTTTGTATGTCTGGATGTGCCGTGTTGCTCTTTCACGTAAAAACTACTAAATGGATTCTAATGAAACTTTACAATAATGTAGCTTATACATCTGAATGGCACATAGGCTATAATTTATAAAGACATATTACTTTTTGTTTTCCAACTTAAGTCCTCGCGGACGAAGTCGCGGGTGGCCGCTAGTATAAGTATAATTTGTGCCTATAAGTACGTGCTATAATATATGTGGGTAAGCATTTATATTCATTTTCGTCAGCATAGCAAGAAACTCTACCTACATATTGTTGTACTGTTATATTTGTTTATCTTTTTTATTATTTGCAATATAAAGTTGACTCCTTTTAGGACATTTTGACTTCGATATCTTCATCAATGCTTAACACATTATTTTGAAGGTATCTAGCTTAAACCAACAAGAGGTTTACATAATAAACGTATATTTTCATTTAGAATATAGAACAATGGCAGGCTAAGAGCTTCTGAGATTTCTGTTTGAAGTTAAATTACACTGTTTCTTAGAAATAAACTAAGCACAAATCTATTCAGTCTCAAGTAGGTTATTTTACGGATTAGTAAACAAAGGAGGCTTTACGTGTATTTGTTTATTTAGATGGCTATCCATCTAAATAAACATATACATTATTTATTGCACAAAAAAAAACATTTCAACCAAAATACAGAGAAAAATGTACAATTTAGGCGGTCTTATCGCTAGAGAGCGATCTCTTCCAGACAACCTTCAGGCCTATTGTTATTACAAGTTTTTGTATTATTTCAGTAAAATAATTGTAACAATAATATACAAAAACACTATCAATAGCCTGACTTCTCCATCAGATAGGTACAAAACATAATTATGTAGAAAACACCCTTGCCAGACTTGTTCTCGTAGGTACCCAAAATGTTTTGCACTCTACGTGGATTGAACATCTACTTCTTAGCCATTCAACCGAATCGTTCATCGAGTTTGCCTGACTTGCAAAATCAGTTTATCAAAAAGCTTCACAAAGGTAAAACTTTATAACACACTAACACAAGTTAAGTTAATCTGAAATGCACTGGTTCTTCATAAAACAAGATAAGTTATATCGATAATGTCTAAAAATGAATGATCGCTGTTGGGATAAAATATCGCATTTTTCAATCAATATCACAACTCACATGATTTAGAGTTGTATCGGCGGATTATGTAAGATGTAGCAGTAGTGAACTATGAGAAGTTCAGTTAAAAAAATACTACACAGGTCTTGAACCCTTGCGGATGGATCCGTCTAGCGCAGTAGTTAAGAGCGGTTTGCAGGTTTGATTCCGAGACTGAACAAAATGTCTGGTCTGTTAATAAAACAGAGACCATTATGTTAGGTGTTGGAACCATCGATGGTAATCGGTGTCTTGTGTAAAGGAAACCAGACAACGATCGATCGTTGTCGAAAACGTAATTTTGTCTCCCAGGCAATGTAGGTAATTGATGAGTGTGTGTTTTATTTCCCTAATTCTATCTTCACTTCAATGTCTGCCAGTCATCTGGTGCGGCAAGATTTCTAACTTAATACGGAACCTTAATCGGACGCATCTATGAGCCGTCTGGTCTAAAGGTGTTTAATAAGTAGTGACACTTGTGAGGGTTTCCTAATTCCAAAAGCTTAAGGACAGCCTAAAAGTTCCTGTGCTAACCATTGACGTAAGTGGCGGACGCAGGTATCCTTAAGACTACTACTCACAATGCCGGCGGCAGTACCGGGCCGGGCCGCTGTTACTGTCACCGGCCTGCAGCGATGCCGGCGGGTATTTCAGCCGCCTGACTTGCTGCACAAATGAGCTTACATCTGCCGCTCGGCATCAACCAGGCGGCATCAAGGTTACCTACGTCCGCCACTTACATCAATAGTTAGCACAGTTTAGTGAGTATCCAGACACAAGTAGAATTTTAAACTGCTGCTTTGTAATCGGACATACGCATTAAGGTCTATCATGGACGTTGAATTGAATGAATGAATCATAGAGTCACAGCAGTCAGTGTCAGTCGTGCCTCTGACAGTATATTTTTACGCTTAGACTTGCAGATAACCACATCTCCAACTCGTGACATTGCTAAGTGTTAAGAACATGACCCACTAACTTAAGATCCAGTTATATAATTGTGAGAACCTCATCTCGGAGGTCACGTCGTCACAATGCATTTCTCATGCAATTGTTATTGACAACAATACGAAGTGCATGGTCGTATCAGCACTTTTTTTAAGTTCATGATAAAGTTTTATGCAGCGTTTCATAAAAAAACATTTTAAGTTTGCTATAATTAATCAGCAGCAAGTATGTACACTCAGCGAAATATTTGTGTGACCGGAAAGTCTTTAAAAAGGAGTGTGATGTTTATAGGTAGTAATATAAGTTTGTATTTTATACATTACCAAAAAATATTACATGCAGTTACTGTCTGCACCCGTATGTTTCCAAAATGTTACTTTCTTAGTAATACTTAGTAGGTACTTTGTCGATCATTAACTGAAAAAATATCTTCAAGTGTATAAAAACGTATGTTATACGTTACGTTACGTTTGCCTATATTTAATACGATACCCAGTTACTCGTATGTTTCTAAAATTCCACTTACTTAGTGGGACTTAGTACTTAGGTACTTAGTCTATCTTCGACTAAGTTTATTGTGACTGGTAAGTGCTTCCCATTTCTAAGCTTATTCTCTTTCTGTATCCACACCTACTTAGTTTCAAATACAGCTAGCTGACCAAGTTACAAAATAGAAAATGCTGTTCACTAGCGTAGGCATTACATTACATTACATCCCACGTCAAGCCACGCTTGACAGTGACGTTACTTACGACATAAAACTAAAACTAGCACTTTATTCTTATGTAAAAACACTGGAAAGTCGCAACACAATACACCATTAAAATTTAGTTCCATGTAATACTTTCACTCCTATTTGCATAGTAAGATTTTGTACACACTAATAAATCGTATTAACATTAATATACGTAATCGTATTGTTTAAATAACTGAAATATGTAATACTGATTTGCAGTTTTAGTATTGTTTTATTTTTGTAGCTTTCACCTTCGATTATATGAGCGATTAATATGAACTAACTTAGAACGGAGATCATTAGGCAGAAAAACTATTTCCGTGTTTTCTAGGCAACGAACGGTAACTTAAGTATTATTAACACGTAATTATGATAGTTAATGAATTATTACAAGAGTATATTTTGTGATATGAAGAACGCGCGACACCTGAGCGGTGATAGGATATAACTGACACAATCTTGTTTTATCGGAGTTATCAATTGTTTTATTTTACTATCAACTACTTGACCGTAATCTCAAACCGCTAACATGTAAATGTAGTATGTTATCTGGTAAGTTTTAGGGTACTGTTTGCTTAAGAAGCCTTAGCCAGGTGTTTCACAATAAAACAGTCCATACTGTGATTGGCATGTTTGGTAGAGCGCCTAAATAGCGTCACATAATTAAATTAAAATACCAGTTTTGAGTCTTAATGAGTTTATTTGTAACACACCTGAAATGCAAAACTATAAGTAGGTGCCAAATTCTAATTAAATACAATGATTGGCAGTGGTACTTAAGCAACTCTCTGGAAACCCCAGTTCTTTATTATGTTAGAAATATTGTACAAGATTTTATTTTATCCATTTCTTACCCATAGCATTTTTGGATTCTTTGTTGATACATAACACTAAGAATAAAGCATTTTGTAATTATGGCACCCCCTTAACTCAAAGTGAAATAACTTGTAGCTCACCCCCTGCGCATTAGTTGCGCGTTAGGGTACTATGAATAGGGGTTCTTAATTAATAGAGCAGAACCACATTTCGCATAAACACACTCAAACAGTGCTATTCAACTCATTTTAAAATTTACTGCGCAGTTTTTAAAAACGGCTAACCTCAAGTATGTGAATCATTTTTTGGTTTATTAGACGGATTTTTGGAAATGGTCAATTTTGGCTAAATAACTACATATACCTAGTTGTAAAATATCTATGAGCAATAATATATTATTTATGAGGTTGAGAAATTGAGGAAATGACCTCTCTCTTGGAAGTGCTATTTATACAAAATTGGGACAAAGGTAGAAATTTTGATTGGCACTTCCATTACAGGCTAATCATTTACCGTCTCTGTTTATTTACAGTTTGTACATTATCTTTCCATTAACATTAATCAAGTTCCGATATTGTTATTGCTTAGATAAGTGTCGTTTAGGTATTACACCCACATTTCATTCAACTGAATCATTTCCATTGTGGGGCCTTATCTAGCTTATTTATGGCAACATTCAATTGCCTACACATAGTTCAAGAGTAAGAGCTTGTTAGCGTATACAATAGCTATTCTTGCAATGTCTGGTTAGCCGAGTGATTATAACGGACACTTAGTTATCAAACTGGGTATCGTCTTAGGATAGGACTTTTGAAGTTAGGCAAGTTGTGTCCGAACATACCAGTAGTTTCTAATCACCGCATTCTGCAAGGCGGTGATAAACCCTGTTCATTGTAGCGCAACTATACTGCATTAATCATTTCCTTCGCCTTTTCTTTCATCAAAAATAAACAAAATAAATTAGTTTTTTTTATATGGAAATTAAGTTGAAAATTTTAAAATCTTTAGGGTTTTCGTCGTCGTAATTTGTACATTGTTGTTGTTTGTTGTGATACTACTTCCGATGGCGAAAACTAAAGAAACGGTAAATTCCTCAATATAAATAAAATTCAGCAAAATGACAGACGTCGTTTCGCCTAATATATGGGTTATAAAACATAGTACCTACAGAACCGCTAGAAAAAAACTACCGCTCACCATGCTCTACTTTTTATTTTAAAACATTTTTTTACATCTAGTGATGTTTCTGCCACTGAATAGACGACTATCGATTGGTGACCGAAAGTTTTAAATTTATTGATCGTAACAACGCGCAGCCATGAACATACAGGTGGCCTGCACCTACTTAAGTCCTACCAGTTTTATTAGGTCGTCCTTCCACCTTCCTTGTAGGAAACCTAACGTCACGTTATACACCAAGTGAGACTGTTTGCAGAACTTTTCGACCGTAGTCGCCTTATTATGTTCGTCGTGCCATTAGCTCTCAAACTCACTTCTTACCAGCTAGACAGTTGGGCCAAATTAATACCAAATTATAAGTTAGTAATGTTTTCTAATACACTGCTCAAAAGTGTCTAGGGATATCTCAAGCATTTTCATACAAAGTATAGCTATTTGGGAGGCTGTAAAAATTAAAATATTGATACCAACGTAGAAATTTTTAGAACACAGAAACTGCTATATCTGCCCTTTCAGATTATATAAAAAAATTCATTGTAGTAGCATTATTGTACAATCGTAAGGACGTTAAAAAAAGACAGATTTTTCTTTTAAAAGGGGTCAAAATTTTAGCAAAATCAAACGTTTTTTTCTGTAATATTCTCAACCTTTATCTTATGCCTCTGTCCTCGCGTTATTCTAAGATAATGCTCAACTTGTAAGCAAACTTAACTTTATGAAATATTTGAAAAATGATATCCCTATGATATCCCTAGACAGTTTTGATGTGTGTACTTGTTGTTACGCTGTCACTACACATTGCAATAAAACACGCGGTGTAAAATTTTCTAACTGTGAGTACCTATAGTCAGTAAAGTTGTTTTTTTCAAGTAGGTATGAAGTGTAAGTGTGTAACTGAATCATATCAAATTCGCAGCAATCGATCCTCCATTGAGAATGCTGTCGATATATTTACAAATTTTCGAGGTCGATGGGACTATCGACATTTCCCTTATCCCTCACTATCAACATCTCCGATTCAAGATACACTTTTACGTGTCAAAGCGAAAGACCTTGGCTTAATCAGTGCTCAGGTAGATAAGGTGCTAGTTTTTCTCTAAACGATTGGATGCAGACACGGTCAGATTACCTCACTTCATAATTTTATGTTTAAACCTTGAAATGAAACGTAGATGCACAATGCATTGAATAACACGCACAATTGGTTTATTTTTACTATGTAAGTGCTTATGAATGATAAACCCGTAAACCACTACCGGTAAAAATAGGTCTCGCTCCCATGGAGATGGAGAGTACCTTGTTACTTATCCATCAAAACTTTCTTCTTCACTATATAGTATAAAACAAAGTCGCTTTCTCTGTCCCTATGTCCCTTTGTATGCTTAAATCTTTGAAACTGCGCAACGGATTTTGATGCGGTTTTTTTTTAATAGATAGAGTGATTCAAGAGGAAGGTTTTATGTATAATAACATACTATTGCACCCGTGCGAAGCGGGGGCGGGCCGCTAGTATTGTATAAAATTTAAACATGTTGAATAGAGTTACATGCTGAGTTTCTTGCCGTTTTACTTAGTACCTACACATACTTTTCTATCCGGTGGTAGAGTCAGACATAATACAAGTACAGTTTACAAATATGTCAAAATTCTATAAAGATTGGTGTTCGATTATTTTATGTTCGAGCAATAGGGCATTCGTTCTCAAGTAAGAAACCCCTTCAAAGCTCGCTGTAGAGACGTTTAAGTATAAAGGGGTTAGAATGCTATTTCCGCAACCAGCATTATGAAGGCGATAGAGGCAAGGTTTCCGCTAAGTTCGATTAGATGCAGGCACGCTAGGTTGTATAATAAACTAGAATTTCAGTTCACTGATTAGATAATACTGGAGTCTTTATTTATATTTTTAATTATTGCTTAGGCTGCTGACAAGATGTAAGTATGCTCGACTCACATAAAAAACTTTATGTGTCAAAAATCCAATGTTACAAATAGTGCTTTATTTGAAACAAGAGAATACAACTACGTGTTAAATTGAACAATAAATTGTGCATTGCTATGAATAACTGTTATCTGCAAGTCTCTCAGTGTGATAAGATTAGATGAATATCTTTACTGCACATATTTTTAAATGTACGGGAAGTCAACACTTAAATGCCAATTCTTGAAAGAAAAAAGTGGTCTAGTATCGCATTATACGATTTAATTAGTTTACTTTGGGCTAGACGGCTCTTGTCTGACACAACGTACTTATTTATTTATTCAATGCACAATTTAGGTGTTCATGTCGCTACAAAGCGATCATGCAACGAGTTATGCAATAATAGTGTGCTTAATGTTATTTAAACAAAAGAATATCACCTAAACACTTTTACACACCAGAGCAACAAGTAGGCAACTATCATAATATTTTAAATCAAGAAAGGAACATAGTATTTAAGAAAGTAGAGGAGTGTTCCTGTCGGGTAGGCAAGAATTGTGATAATGGCATATCTGTTTAGCACATAATCTGTGTTCAGCATATCAGATGAAAGATAATAGCTACATCATCTCCTCAGAGGTATAATTATAAAACAGTAAAGCAGTTTAAAAATTACAAAGCCCATCCTTCCATTTCGGACTTTCTATCGTAATAAAACCATAAAAATAAGGTATACTGTCGAAGCAGTCATGTTTTTGAATTATTATGACGTGAATGAGTAATTAGAGATTTAATCTCTGTTTCCGTAAACTTATGGTTGTGCTCATATATAATTTAAAGCATTTAAACACTTAGGGAGCGTCATCTTCAACCATCAAGTCGTAACTACTAGGGGGATCCCTAGAACTCCTAGAAGTAATAATTATCTACTAAACTCGTGGTTATGGTTCCTGAATATTTTTAAGCTCGTAGTCGTATAAATATGACCATTCCCATTCAAATGTTACTTGGGGATGGGGGGTCCCCTATTTCATAACGGGAACACGAGGATAGAGCATGTTTTACACACAGTGTGTTTTTATAATAACAACATTTTTTTTACCTTTGTCCACCTTGGACCCAAGTTGAAATCATAAACTGTTACATGTCCATTTGATTTGTGAGACCACAAGAGGGCACTCGGTGAATAACGCCCTAGTTTAAACTTTTACATCCATCTTACCTAAATCTATTAGTTTAGTCTGGTGCACCAGAAAAGCCACTAATAATGTATCCGACTTAATTACTTCATCAGTCAGCCTCAGTTGACTCATAATTCTACCGTCTAACTTGTTTGTTTAGGCCTGCCCAAGATATATAGCACGCAACTGTCACTCTAAATCTATATTACTACCCGACCAAAGAAACTTGACACGTCTTTGTATGAGGATTAAGTCTACGCAAGTCTAGATATTCTGGTCTGTTAATGATACAATGACTGATGTGTTAAGCCATCACCACTATTCAATGATTCAATAGGCCATTAAGGCTGTATGTTGTCATTGACTCTGCTGTTTTCGAGTGAATGACATGAGATAGATTTAAATGAGGAAGATTAAAAGTGAGGCTGATGTTCCGTTAGAGCGTTGCAACACGTAATGCGCAGTGTCATACAGATTGAGGAACGCAGCGCAATAATAAGGTCAACTATGACGACCATCGTCCGTCCAGACGACCGTCTTAGTGTAATTGTTGAGAAGTCGGCTACCACTACACAAAAGTCGCGGGTTTGATCCCCGCACAGTACAAAACATTTGTGTGCATGAACATGTCTGTTTGTATTGGCATGGGTGTTTCCTATGTATATTAAGTATGTATTTACGAAAGAAAAAGTATTTAAGTATGTTTATCCGTTGTCTAGTATCATGGGATGTATCGACGGATAATATTAGCTAAAAAACGGACTAGGTATAATTAGCTAACTTGGGGTTAGATGGCGCTGTGTGGAATAATGTCCAGGGATATTTATTTATTTTTTAATTTTTACTATGAAATTGCGTGCAACGAAACTACGCACGGTTGATGTTCCGTTGAGACGTCACCCTTAGGAAGATAACGGCAGCAATAAGTGCATAAATTAGAAAGAAACCTTTATTTTCAAAAAATCGCTCAAAGTTACAACAAAAATAGAATACTGAAGTAAGTAACACCCACCGAAGTTCATGCCCAAGGAGCATTTTTTTGCATTTGTTACTAAATGTTAATGTTTTTGGGCATCAATGGCCTTCAACTCACTCTACTGTCCGTGAACCTGTCTAAACCCCAAATTCAGAAACATCAATCATGATTGAGCATGCCATCAAACATAAACCATCCCGTAAATTGTCTTCTGAACTGAAAGTGACAACTATAAATAGTTGTAAGAGCTGCTCAAACTTTTGTGTCGGTTGTGAATTTTAAGGTCATATTTTTGCTACAAGAATAAAAACAATCATTTGTGTGAATTCTATCATTGCCACTAGTCAACTAGTAACTTTCATCAAATACGACCTTCTTTCCTTTGACCACTATCTTGTGGTTATTGAACTTTGCGCATACTGTATATTGTACCACCTGCATTGGATAATTAACGTTATCTGTCCGTGGAGTCCTACGTCGTGCAATCCCGCGTAATCTGGATTTATGGCTGAAGAGGCCAGAATATAGATCCAACATAGGTCTGTCCTATTAATATGTTCGATGTAAGCCCGGATCTGTAGCTTAGGTGTAAGTTGGACAGGAGTCATAGATCAATGATGTTTGGTTTGGTGGTGTTTCTCATGCGTGACAATCTGAATTATAGTATAAGCTTGAAATTATAGTTGAGGTGGTCTCTGACACATGTTATGTGGCCAAAAGTCTACAACTGCTTCCCAAATAATGTTTACTCTTTTAGAGCTAAATGTGGTCATTTGCTGATTAACATCAGCAGAACTCAGGACCGTCTCATTTTTGCAAATTCTGCTTTTTGATGTGAGCTCAGGACTCATTCTTCAAAACCCCCCCGTCTCTATAAAATTAATTTAAATGGTACTCATGAGTTTATGCGGCTTTGTATCTACTACTCGTGCGCGATAAGTTGAGGCCTGTCACAGTGACGTATTTGTACAGTGCGTCAAAAAACTTGCGATGAAAGAAAGAAAGAAAAAACGTTTATTGATTTTGAACATCGCAACAGATAAAAAACATACAGAACAAGGTGGTTAGGAAAAATTAAAAAAAAACAAAAAATAGAAAAACAAATAATAATTTCGACCAGGTAGCAGTGTCACGCTGTCCAAAATTAAATGGACCCCACTCAGCTTATGCCTGGACCTGATAGGCTCAGACGCTGATTTTCAGTGGGACCAACTGAGTGGACGCAACGTAACGATGTGTACGGTACTATATTACAAGAGCTATGTAGGCGAAACGTATTACGCACGTGTGGTAGGGGCCTTTGACACTTGTTAAATAGCCTTAGAAATAGCCCTTTTGATTATTTCTGCGCCCTGTGCCTGTGTTTGTCGCCTAATTGTTACGATGCTTGATTGTTTTAATAAGTACTACTGTTAATGCAAATACCAGCTAAACGCCATCTGTTCGCTCTTCTTAGATTGTTCTGAATTGACCTGACTGTGACTTGAATTCGTCACCGATGTCCTCATTTGTCACCAAAAAAGTAATTAAAAACCAATACAAAGAAAGTTAAACTAATCCCACCAATGAAACCTCACCATCTTCACTGGAGCGTATTCCTAGCATTCTCGTTTTGATTGATTTTGAAAACAAACGTTTCACTTTCTCCTGTGAAATAAGATCGTATCTTCTAGACCGAAACGCTCATGTTATCTCTTAGCGTTACGTTTCATAAAACTAACAGAGAGTGAAATAAACATGTACTTAGATATAAACAAAGACTTTTTACATCTACGAGCAGGTGAATAGATAAATTATCGTTCATGAAATGAAAATGATTTGTATGCATGAGCCGAATTTCTTGAAAATAAATTCAATATACGAGTAATCATATATCGAATTTATTTTCAAGTTCAAAAACATTAAAATTTTATTTGATCTCAGTTTATCGAGTTAAGGGATCTATTCTTGATTCGTTTTCAAAGGATCTTTTTTAAATGAGGTTTAGCATTTCAAACAAATAGTGGGTACCTACTACTAGTATTTTTTCTAAATCTTCTTCGGTGGTAGAGTCACATTATGTTTGTTTACTGTGTATTTATTAATTTTTTTGTAATTAATAGTACTTTAGTTTATTGTTAAGTGTAGTTTTGTTGACGATTTAAAATACTACTTGCTGTAGGTACCCACTAACTAATCCTCCTAACAATAAATAAGAGTAAAAACAATAACTTTTTGTGTTTGTGGAACCTAATGTTATAAACACCTTCTCGGACTTTCAATGGCGCAGTGAAATGGGAGGAAATTTTACAAAAAATGACAGTTATTTCTCAAAGAAATGACAGAATTTTTGTTTCTTTGAATATTTGGTGTGGATTGATAAACGGCCTTCTTACAAGACAAGACACTAGTGAAATACAAGCCCGTTTGAAGTCGATCCCTTTGTGAATGAAACCCTAATCATATTATCGTCGATGTCAACATAATAGCAACAAAACAATACTGATCAGAAGGCTTTGTTCTTCAACTGGGAATTGAGTTGGAATTCACTGTACAATAAATACGTTATATACACGGTAACTTCAAAAGTCGCTGAGCTTTTCATGATTGTATTGAAAAGCTTGTTCGTTAATGTCTACCTGAAATGTGACATACTTATGAAATTGCCAAGATGGAAGTTTTAAGCAGAGCTCATTAGATTTCCTTATAAAATATGCATATGAAAACTGAAATATTTAACATAAATATTTTGAATTGTTGGTTCAATTATACATTTATTGTAGAATGTAGTAATGGAATGAATTAATGTGTAACTAATGTTAACTATAGACATCCTAACGATTTCTCATAAAATGTAAATTATACCCTTTTGGCTGTATGACCTGTAGGTACATTACTTCAATCATGTTTAGTAACAGCTTTTTGTTCTATAAATAAAATAAAATAAAACAAAAATGCTTCATGGCCGAGGTGGTAAGCATTTGGTCCGAAATCGTGTGGGAGTTCAAATGAACCTATTCAGTATCTTTGCTGCATCGCGTTTGCATCGATTTCAGAGTCTTACCCTCTTAATCATAAAAGCACAAACAACCCTACAACATCACACGTTTTGTTTCATACATTCCTATTACCGTTGATAATTGCGAGTAGGTAAGTGACAGGACACATCAATCGGTGAACCAATGCTGCAGCGTTGCTTTTGTTTACTAGCGGCTGCCCGCGACTTCGTCCGCCTAAACTTTAGTCGAAAATAAAAAGTGAAATTAGTAACCTATGTCTTATTCCGACGTTTAAGCTACACAATTTGTAAAGGTTCATTAAAATTCATTCAGTAGTCTTTACGTGAGAAAACAAACACACTTCCATCCATCATACAAAATTCCGCATTTGTTATATAAGTATTAGGATGAATTAGGTGGTCAATGTGTAACATGTGAATATCAGTTCGAATATAATAATAATTTTGATCTGCTGATTATCATCATAATCCCAGAAGATAACAATATTGTCATAAACAACAAAGGCTGGGTGCACAAGGGCGCATTTCCATTGCCCCTTGCACAAGGGCGCATTTCCATTGCACCTGCACCTGACACATCAATTATCTGCCGTGTATTCGGTGCACATTTAATTATTCGACGATACACCGACGCGTCAATCAACGCGTGATGGATACCTCCCGGAGGGGAATTGGGAACGATGATATTTCAAGGCTTTATTGAGGAAGGAACCCTTAATCATGAGCTTTGAAAGGTGATTCAACAATATCTTTGATCGAATGTAATGCTATGCAACACAAAAGAGCATTTGCTAAAATATTACTTTTTAAAAATTATTAATTTCACAGGGCATCCTATAAGTTATCCTGACTCTCTCTGCGTACGTACCTACCTATAATGTTGTAAACGTGTTAACAAGATAGCATTATTATTTACCAGAGCGTAAACGAGACAGATACATGTTGCGCAGTGTTGTCTCAAACTGACAACACTGTCAATGTTTTGCTCAGGTGCACCTATTTTTTTATTAAAATATCATTGCATCACAAGCTTAACATGTCTTCAACCTTTTATTTAACTTATTAGGCGTTGATTAGAATCTCGACAATTGCGAATAAATAAGTTATTCAAAGACTGATAAATTTAATCCTGCAACCACCATGCTTTTAACTAAAACTAGCTATTTATTTAAAAATAATACTCGTAAATATTCACCGACGGCCGTTTGTGCAGACAAATTGATGTGTCAGCGGCAGAAGGAAGTGCATTGGGAGGCTCCCGTCACCCATGTGGACAAGCCCTTTAAACTTATAAGTAGTTAGGAGATTGTTTTTGCTTGAAATCTATACACATTTTAGTTGGAATATTTAATAGCCAGCGTGTAGTAATAATTCAAAAGTGACACTATTTCTTTTTGAAGCCTACAGCGGGCCTAATGCAAGTTATATTCAGGTAAAGTTTGAACGTAGAGTGACACATTTCCTTTTTGTTAACCTACCAGCAGGCCTAATATAAGTTATATTCGGTCAAAGTTGGAACGCATCCACGCTCACGGGTTTTTTTATGGCAAAATGTTCGTATCTATTCCAAAATACTTTTATTTTTTCTTTTAAGCCTAAAAATAGTTTTTTTCTTTCAACTATAGTTGGCAACCTTCCCCCAGGTTGACGTTGGAAAATTAATTACTTAAATCGTTAAAAGATACCATGCAAAGCCAGGGCTGAGTTTTACTGTAAAAATTTAAACCAATGCAGTTTATTCGTTAAATTATTTCAGTTTACGTGTGAAATAAACTACAACGATCGGTTTCAAATTAGATGTTAATTTTACATGTAATATTCTCACTGTTTTCTTTTCGCTAGTTCAACGTTTGGAAAATGTTCTGTTTGCAATTCGTAAAGTGGTAACATTATGATTATCATTATTTATTATTAGTTATTTGGCGAGTCTAGCTAAGTATTTATGCACTTTCATCGTGGTAATAGATTGCTATTTTAAGTTACAATTTATAAATAGTAATAACGTTTTTACGATAAGCGCGATAGTAATGAATAAATGGCTAAATCTAAATAGACTATGCTGAACTGCTTTATTAATTATATTCTAATCTACTAACCTGATGATAAGAATACACTGGCTTCCAATAACCTTTAGAAAGTAACTATGATGAGAAAGGTGGGTAGATAATGACTCTTCAAAGAACTATGCTTATCTAACGGTTTATAGTTTGATAGGCTACTCATTATCGAAAATTCCTCCTTGCTCTATTGCAAAGAACTGTCATTTGGCGAGAGCACATAAAAATGGGAATGTGTAGTCTGTTGTGCCGTCGGCTGTACAGGGTGGCTCTGAAAACGTACACCTAGCAGGGACCCAGAACTCTATGTTTTAAAGTAGGTTGCATTTTGAAACCTTCTGAAGTGTTATTTTTTTCATAATATTCGCCCTAAAAATCATGACAAAAACACCAATCACAATAGTCCATTCCATTTAAGTAGGACCGTTTCGTCCGGAATATTCCAACGATTATTCTTTTTTAAACGAAGCACTATACCGATATTTATTTATTTGTAGAATAACCATGTTTAGTAAATTTACCAAAAATTACTGAGATTAAGTGCAAGCGGTTGACGTTGCCAGATGTCAGTCGTTAAGCTTAGTCAGAGGCCCTAGGGCGGCTTGAAAACATCTGACATTAAGGTTGCTCACCCCTCCAACAATCCGCACTGAGCCCGCGTGTTGGAGAATGGCTCATTCCACCTCATAGTTGAGGTGAGGCCTGTGCCCAGCAGTGGGACGTATATAGGCCGTTTATGTTAAGTGCAAGCGGCAACTTTGGACCCAATAAATATACGTTTTTTACTTCAATGGCAGTCCACTGCGAGTAAGTATACAAAGAATGTTTTTCCATCATTATTATTGATTGTAATTATAGAGAGAGTGGATCACGAATACTTGATCACTAATACAATCAAATTCACATCGACATCTTAGATAATTAATCCAATCATAGACAATCAGCAATCGATTAGTCTATTGATCCGTTAACGAAATTAAGATAATTGTTACTCACATACTGCTTTGGTATTAAAAGTATGTAAAGTCAAATCGTGAATTATTTTAACTCGTGAAAGCAATAAATAATGGCAATATTGGATGCTCCAAAAATTTTGCTCACAAAACAATAGATTTGATTTTGAACCTTACAGCTCTTGAATAGAGTCGTAAATAAATAAGACTTAGCACATTCCATACGCAAAAAAGGTTAAAAAGCAGATAAGTATTCATACATTATTTACCACTCATTCATGATATTTTAATTTATGTAAGTATACAATTTTGCGCCTCGGTGAACGGTAATAGCGCATACTTACTTTACCAGCATAGATGAGATTATCTACCATGAACTGACAAACTTATTAACTTGTCTTGTCCCTTATCACTTTGATGCAAATCTATTAAGAAAACTGGCAGTAACTTCATTTGCTGTTTACTGTACACCGATGACCCACGATTCCGCGGCACATGCTTTTTTTTTTTTTTTTTTTTTATACTACGACGGTGGCAAACAAGCATGCGGGCCGCCTGATGGTGAGCAGCTACCGCAGCCTATGGACACGTGCAACACCAGGGGCGTTACTCGTGCGTTGCCGACCCTGCAAGAACCTTTTCAAACCCCTCTTGAAGAACTCCATGCTATAGCTCATCGGGAAAACCTCGGCAGGGAGTTCGTTCCACAATTTAAGTGTCCTGGGAAGGAAGCATCTCAGGAACCGAGCTGTACGAGACCATGGCGGCTCCAGAGTATGTGGATGAACACCCTGACGATGGCGGGCGGTGCGATGGTAGAAAGTAGCCGTGGGCATCATATCAAACAGCTCTTCAGAACAAAACCCGTTATACAAGCGGTAGAAAACGCAAAGCGAGGAGAAGTCTCTCCTCAAACTTAGCGGTTCCAGGTCGCGGGTGAGCTTGGGATCGTCGACAATCCTAATAGCACGCCTCTGCACCGAGTCAAAAGGACTCAGTTGGTATCCAGGCGCTCCTGCCCATAGATGAGAGCAGTACTCCACGTGTGGCCTGACTTGCGCTTTGTACAGCAGGAGTCTCTGCCTTGGGGTGAAGTACCGCTTCGCTCTATTCAGCACACCGAGCTTTTTAGATACCAACTTCGCCTTGTTTTCAAGGTGACTACGGAACTGGACGTCACTGGATATATCGACACCAAGGATCCCAATACTGTTGGAAATTGTGAGGGTAGTGTTCTGAAACTGAGGAGCTACAGCAAATGGAGATTTCTTAGCGGTAAACGCGCAAACTTGTGTCTTTGTGGGGTTAAATTGGACCAAGTTAAGTCCACCCCATTCGGAGACCCTAGCGAGGGTACTCTCGATTTCCGACACAAGTTTAGTTCGACCCTCCTCCACAACGGTACGAGGGATGCCAGCTCGGCCTGTATAATAGGCATCTCCGGTGCTGTCATCTGCATAGCAATGGATGCCGTTGATTGACAGCATATCATTAATATGCAGAAGGAACAACGTTGGAGATAGCACAGAACCTTGTGGGACGCCAGCATTAATGTCCATGCTATCGGAGCAACTACCGTCAACGACGGCCGTGATGCGTCTGCTGGTCAAAAAGCTGGCAATCCAACCGCATAGACCCTCGGGCAGTCCGTAAGATGGTAATTTTGATAGAAGACCTCGATGCCAGACCCGGTCGAACGCCTTAGCTATATCCAGGCTAACAGCCAGTGCCTCGCCTTGACTTTCAATCGCTTGCGCCCATCGGTGTGTAAGGTACACGAGAAGATCACCGGTCGACCGCCCGTTACGAAAGCCGTATTGGTGGTCGCTAATCAGACCGTGATCCTCTAGGTACCCCAGGAGCCTTCCATTAAGGACGCGCTCCATCACCTTGGAAAGAAGGGAGGTTATAGCTATAGGCCTGTAATTCGCCGGGTCAGATCTATCACCCTTTTTCGGCACTGGGTGCACGTGGGCGGTCTTCCACAAAGACGGAACCTGCCTTTTTGTGTAGGAGAGTTCGAAAAGGCGCGTCAATACCGGGCACAACTCGGGAGCGCACACTTTGAGGACCACTGCTGGTATGTCGTCCGGCCCACTCGACTTATGGACGTCCAGGGATTGCAACTCCCGCCGGACCGCCTGCTGGGTTATTCGGATCTCAGGCATAAAGTGACCGCACCACGGGATGGTGGGTGGAGCGGAGCTCCCAGCGTCCAAAGTCGAGTTTGAGGCAAAGAGATTGCCCAGGAGGTCGGCTTTCTCCTTTGCACTGTGAGCCAGACTGCCGTCTGGTTTTTGCAGTGGCGGCAGAGACGACTGGCAAAAGTTTCCTTCGGCGGCCTTGGCCAGCGACCAGAAGGCGCGACTCCCAGAAGGATGGCCAACGAGACGCTGTCCAATGCGGCTGACGAAGTCGAACTTGGCTTTAGCAATGGCTTTTTTACTGGACCTGGAAGCAGTATTCAGCTTTCGCTTTGCATCCGAAGCGGTGGGATCCCCGTTGGCGCAGGCCGTGGTCCAAGCCTTGAATGCAGCCTGCTTGAGGCGCACTGCCTCTCGGCTAGGCCAGTTAAACCACGGCTGGCTTCTTCCTCCGACAGCTACTAGCGGGTGAGGAATATAACATTCCATCCCCGCCAGGATCGTCTCAGTGACAGCTGCTGCGCAGATGTCAGGATCGTCAGATGCAAAGCAAAGCTGCCTCCATGGGTATGATGAGTAAAACTCACGCAACCCGTCCCAGTCCGCTGACTTGTAGTGCCATACACGACGACGTCCGATAGGCTTACGCTTCTCAGGCGCAGCGCAAGGCACTCGGCTCCGGACGACACAGTGGTCGGACGAACCCAGAGGCGCGTCCACTGACACAGTGTACCCGTCCGGACGCGAAGTCAGTAGGAGGTCCAGTAAATTAGCTCGATGGCTGTCGACGTCAGGTACTCTCGTGGGAGATGGTACTAGTTGAGACAGACCATAGGCCAAAGCAAATTCATAAGCAGACCTTCCTGCGTAGTCAGTAGGCATTGACGACCCCAGCCACTCAACGTGGTGAGCGTTGAAGTCCCCAAGGACCACCAACTCAGCAGCAGGGTACTGCTCAATGATTTTGTCAGATGTCTCTTGCAGATGCTCAAAGAGATGAGTTACGCCTGTATTACCACTATGCGACCTGTATAGGCACGCGTAGACACAGGTGTGGCTTCCGTAGTCCACACGTAGCCACATTACGGACAGGTCTCTGTCTTCTAGCCCCGTGAGGCGGCGACAGCAAATATCATCCCGGACGAACATGCACACCCCGGCATGAGGCACAAAATTGTGCTCGAGCTTGTACCCAGGGTAGAGGAGGTACGATGCGTCGGCCGGGCAGGATATCTGCGTCTCCGTGAGGAAAAGCAGTGCCGGCTTCGCAGTTTCAAGGTAGTGGTGGACTGCGTTTAGATTAGAATGTAGTCCCCTGATGTTGCAAAAGTCCACATTGAATGTGGAAGGGGGCGCCGCTGTCAAAACGTTTCTGCTTTTTTTTCTTCTCATGAGGTTTTTTGGTGGGTGTCGAAAAGGATAAGGCGGGTTTTCGTGCTATCAGCAAAACGGACAGTGGATGGGAGTGTAGACCCGCTAACCTGACGCCTAGGTTTTGTAGTATGCTGGCACGGCGGACGGAAGGGCCCCCGATCCCCCCCCAATGAAGTGGCCGGGTCCACTCCGGTCTCCTTCCCCGGCACGACCACCTCACAGAGGACTTTTCGCGAGGCTGGCAGGTCAGCCTCCCAGGGCGGAGATTAAAGTAATCCCTGGGTTCGGGACCCCGTTCAGCCTGCGGGCGGCCAGCGGTCAGCCGTTTCATCGGGTCTCCCTGGCCGCCGCGCCAACATGCCACGCCCATTCATCACGGCGGCGGTATCGGTGACACAACCTTGGGTCCCCCAGCTGATAACACTAAAGCCCCCCTAGTGAGCTCTGGGACCTTACTCACCGACAGGAACACAACACTGCAAAAACAGCGTTATTTAGCTGTGGTATTCTGTAAGGTGGAGGTATTTGCATCCAGGCGGGCTGCTCAGTTACGGGCGGATGGCACCGCTGTGCCCTACCTCTCTTAATGCTGAGTACGTGCCGTTTTGGTGCCACAATATTACATGTGTTTTTTTAAATGTTTATCTTTGCGTTGTATTGTGTCACTTAATAAATTATTTTTCTTTCTTTCTTTCTTTCTTTCTTTCCTTGAAAACCCTTGGTCGGTACAAGTGCGATTTGGGAATTTTGTGGCAAGAGTTTGAAAACGCCCGAATTGAGAAACGCAAATCAAAGTTGAGCAGTCCTTAAATGTAGGTACATCATGCTGTCACTTAACAGGGTGAATTCGAAAACAATTGACAAACTTTTATGGATGGTCGTGTTACTGTTACAAATTCATTTTAGAATATCCAATCTTTATTCCTGGTTTATTATTTTGTTTTCCATTGAACAAGTTGATCGGAATACCTATTGTTTAAATTTTATGAATATTTTATAAGATTCCACTCCAACAAAAACCGTATAACACATTTTAATCGCACGCGCGTCTTAACTCCTAATCGATTACATACTTACGTAAGTAGAATCGATAATTTTATTGTTACTGATGTACTCTGTTTCCAAGAATCGAACGTCTCGTTCGACTCAGTTCGTAATCGTAACGGTAATAAAAACAAAAAACAACAACAACTTTCGGTTTCTGTCGCGTGCGGGCTTACTCGCTGTTCGCAAAAACCGCAACTTCGGTTACGTTTGATCTAACTGATATAATTTGTCGTCATTTGGTTTTTTGATCGTCTCTAAAAAGTTAAACTGGGGGCATTATCCATCTTTTACAGTGCAATTACGTATATTAAGTAATTGCTAAATAACGAAACAATGCACAATAAGTTACGGCTAAAGTAAATGGTTCTGGATAATGTTATTTCTTCGTCGTATGCTTGGGAGTCCGGGTCTTTATAATTTTGTCGCGGATTTTATAAACTTTTAAAGAGAAACAAAAATACTTATTATTTTTGTTGTGATTTTTGTGTACCAAAGTTAGGTACCCGTTTGTGCATCGCACCCATGCTCTCAAAAGCATAATTTTTTTACCGTTTTTGCAACATTAACTTTTTAATGCTCCACTCCTTAGGCATAAGGTAATGCTGTACTCAATTATACTTCGTCGCTGCATCCTCGGGATTTTATCACAATGTAGTACATTTCTTAATGTAGTGGGCATCAACACGTTTTAGAGCTGGTATCACTGAAACAGAAAAAAAAAAACAAATTCCCTCCCTACGGTAGGTGCGTCACTCTGACAGGTGACAAGTTCATCATTCGTTTCTAGTGTTCGGGCATCGACACACCCTCTCTCGTTATATTTTTTATATAACGGTTTCTTTAAGTGCTGAAGTGTTTGCAATAGTTGTAGTAGTGTAAATTGATAGATCCTACATGAAATACAACGTTAAGATCGTACTTACCTTTCGTTTTAAACAATAACTAAATACGATCTACAATAAAAATCTACCCACATTTTCTTGCTCAAAATGTTTTAATAAGAGAACTCGTGATTAAAAGTGAATCTTCGTATGACTGTAAACAAAGCTAAGCAATAGCATGACGATGCAATGTTTAAATTTAACAAAACACGTCAATGATGAGACCGTGAAGTGGTCATAATCAATGTTGGCATTAATTTTAGCTGTTTATGATCCTGTTGAGGCCTGTCCAAAATGGACCCACCGTAACGAGATTACGATAAAACGCACACTGAGTGAGTGTTTCCAACAAACGAGACAAACAGAAGAAGAAGATCCTGTTTCTTCCCGTACCAAGTTGGTCGGTGCATTTTCAACAAATAAGCCAAGCAGAATAAAGGTTCCTGTTTATTCCTGTCCAAGAGGACGTCCCCTAACGAGAGCACGGCCAGGCCCACAACGCGAGTGTGGTTACGAAAGCATTTTAAGGTGAAAATCAAATCGAAGACCAAACTGTAAGTTATTTTGTGCTATCCTTGCATAACAAAAACCTTTCTTCTTATGTACACTAGTACCTAAAAACTTCAAGAACTAGATTGTAATTTCAATTGAAAACTGCAGACTAAGAATAAGTCTTAGTAATGGTAGTACCTGACATTAAAATAATGTTTCATTTTGCTACTACACAGATACATCTGAGTAGCCACGCCACAGCTTTTGTAGCTATATAGCTATGGCTAATATCATAACTTATTCTAGTTGCTATAAATTTTATATTTAAATACATTTGATACCACTTCGTGGTTACCGTTTACAATATTCATAATATGATGAAGGCTAACACCCGTGTTAACACGGGATAACCACTCACGTAGGCTTGCTGCCCACGAAGTTCACAGCATATGCTTTATATATAAGAAAATGACAATCCAATGCGGATTTAGCAGAATGAAATATTCAATTAGCTATGTAATTAGAGGCCGACGCCAAAAACCATCCCGGTGAGTACCGGTGCCTAATTAAAATACTTATAAGTGAGAAGTGAAATATTTTTTATTTATTTACTTCTTAAAAAACCTGGGGGTTGGCCGAGAGTCATCACGAAGGTATTGAAAAAACCTGGGGGTTGGCCGAGAGTCATCACGAAGGTATTGTAAAAACCTGGGGGTTGGCCGAGAGTCATCACGAAGGTATAGTAAAAACCTGGGGATTGGCCGCGAGTCATCACGAAGGCATATAAATACAGAAAAATGATCTCAAATTTGAGACTTAATAGCTTGATCTGTACATAAGGAACAAACCTGGGAGTTGGCCGTGAGTCAACATGACGGTAACGATATCGCAATATCTGAATTAAGGGCCTATATTCAATCCGTGAATGGCCCATGAAATAAAATGAAATAAAATGAAATAAAATGAAATAAAATGAAATAAAATGAAATAAAATGAAATAAAATGAAATAAAATGAAATAAAATGAAATAAAATGAAATAAAATGAAATAAAATGAAATAAAATGAAATAAAATGAAATAAAATGAAATAAAATGAAATAAAATGAAATAAAATGAAATAAATGAAGTAAAATAAAATAAAACATAAAATGAAATGAAAAGTATTTTCATAGTGATTGCGAAAAGTCAGGTATGTATTTTAACCTAGCCTTACCAGTATTTTTCTGGAAATTACCTTGCTGATGGTGTGATAACCTTACCTGGTGGCAGAGAACCCATGTAAGTTTTCCAAAATTTCCTTTATTATTCAAGAAATAATTATCTATGACTAGCAGCCGCCCGCGACTTCGTCCGCGTGGCCTTAGCTGTATGTGAAAAAAGATTTTCCCGCTTTTCTGTTGAAATTTTGCTGAATTTTCTTTACTATACAACTCACGGAGCGCGGGACCTTTCTAACGAATACAAAACCGTGGCGATTTCCACGGTTTTGTGTGTCTGTGCGTTATAGCGTCAGAAAGGAAAACCCGGCTTAATTTTATATAGTAGTTTATTTTAATATAATAAATAAGCAAAAGCATTTGAAACAACATGAATTGAAGAGACACTTAAATTCTTTATTATTAATAGTTTATTCTTATGAATCGATAAACCTAATCCACCTAATAATTAACACAGTAAGTATTTAATGCAGCCACGCGTTTAACAATAACAAGTTGAATAACACTTAATAATGGTGTAAGTACATAAACACAGCCGTCTTTTAAATGAATATGCATACATGTATCTACTTGATTTACTTGTTGTTGAGTGGTGTGCTACGCACGCGGATTTCTTTTATATGCAAAATGCTACACTTTTGCCGTTTAGCAAACATAAGTGACTAATCATAATTCAGCAAGCGTTAAATTTGTCATTTAACGATTGAGTAGATGATTTTTAAAGGTATAACTGCTGTTTTAGCCGTTCAATAGGCACAACTTGTAATGTGGACTTGATTTAGTACCTCGATTCCGTGGTTATTTTTTGAAATAACAAAATCAATCAATAGGTATAGTTGATAACCATATCCAAGCCATGACTGGTTTTGACTTGGGATTAAAAGTTATAAATTGAACTAAAGCCATCTCACATTGATCGCATTTCTGAATACAGGAAATGTATTGGAAAAAGATGTTTATCTTGCCTCGATTTCAGTAAGACTAGTACTTAGTCATTTGCAGATACTCTGACAGCATATACCTACCTAAAGACAAAAATGTTTGGTAATGATTTGCAGATTACCAATTTATAGGAAGTAGTTTTAGCTTTTATTGTTCGCATCTGGCAAGGTTTGTTGATTAAGAAATTAATTGCAATCAGATGCTAAATTACAATTTAATAGTTTTAGTATTTGATATTATGTAGGTAGGTGACCCATTAAGGATTTGTTGCATACGCACTCACGAGTAGAAGACATCGTGGTCTTTCATTTTAAAATGACCGAAATAGGTTATAAGTTAAGTTTTTCGTGAGACTAGGACTGAAATCGCAATAATAATGGAATGAAAAATAACACCTTCGCATAAGCAACAGCTCTTTTATTAGTTTACACTTTAGTAGTGTACCAAGCCAAACAAGATTTGACATTTAATAAGAAATTCACAGTAAGAAAATTTAAGGAGAGAAGACAGTAGAATATCTTGATGCAATTCTAACCTTAACTGTACCAACAGGGAACTGTAGGTACCTACCTACTTACAGTGTTACGGATATTATTCGCATAGCGATAGTTAAAAATAGACGATTTCCACTCACGAAAACATTGTCATAAAGAATAGTAAGAAGTCTCATCCTTACAAAACGCCCCAGCTTTCACCAGAGTGGCATAAATTACCTAAGTAATAATACCTCAGTTAGGTTATTAGATTAAAAACATAAGCCAGCTGCATTGGTTAGGTCATGTGTAGTTTCTATCTTGGAAGGACATTTCAACCAATGAGAGTCATAGAAACTCTTAAGAAAAATAATAAAAACTAAAGCTTATTATGCCTAGGTTATTATTCTTTCGGATTCTAAAGTCTGCTTACTCTGCGCAGTAGACAACATACTTACATTAAGAAATATTATTAGCAAAAACTAGGAGAGTAAGTTACTAACTAACTTACTTTAGTACCTACTGCCGTTGGGTTCTATTTGGGAATAGGTTTTCCAAACAATAGCTTTAGCTGAATTAAGTTAGGTGACTAATTATGTGTCACCCACCCAACGAGCACATACAATGCTGGGCATTTAAATTGTTGTAATAAACCACTGCCCAGTGTACTTGTATATAATTACGTACCACCTTACTTTACATTTATTACGAAAATATTAACGGAAAAGTTGCAGCTCAAGCTGCTAACCTGTTTCAATAGACGTCGTTCTTTGATCCCGAATTTACTATGGATTAAATATTCGAGTAAATTAGGTTTTGTTATTGGGTGGTATATGTATACCTGTTCTTGTGTGTGGTAACAGCAGAGTTCATACAGTTACCATTAAGTTTTTATTTATAACATGAAGTTATCTTAATATATATTCATCTTGGAACCTAATACTGAAGCTGCAATGATCTTTTGACTTTTGGTCATTGGTCCTTAATTTTATTGCGTTTTTATAGTAAACAGGTTAAATTATAATAAACGTTACCTATCTCACATCAAAAATTGTATTCAATCATATATCATATTATTGAATATAATTCAATTTAGTAAATCCTTGATATCATATTCAATTTAGTAAATCCTTGATATTGATTTCCCTAGAACTCTAAACATCTACATTGTGATAAAATCCCGAGGATGCAGCGACGAAGTATAATTAATGATTAAACGAACTTACCTTAAGTGAAGTTCTATCATAATTATATGAGTCGCTGCATCCGAAGGGATTTTAGCTCCCACCCTACCCATAGTTACCATCATACCTTCTGGTAACTGACCCGAGTAACTTTAGGGAAATCTGTCTCTAAAAGAATGATGAACTTGTCACCTGTCAGAGTGACGCACCTACCGTAGGGAGGGAATTTGTTTTTTTTTTTCTGTTTCAGTGATACCAGCTCTAAAACGTGTTGATGCCCACTACATTAAGAAATGTACTACATTGTGATAAAATCCCTTCGGATGCAGCGACTCATATAATTATGATAGAACTTCACTTAAGGTAAGTTCGTTTAATCATTAATAAATGGACGATTTAACACAAAAATTATTTGTCAATTTCGAACCAGTTGTCCCGCGATTAGCACGTTTAACCAAACAAACAAACTGGAGCTTTATTATATTTAGTACAGATGTGGATGTAGATGAATTTGTTTGGATTTTCCTTAAAAAAAGAATACCTATTGAGTATTCAGATTAACAGGTCACCGTGTTTTAATACATGGTTTCAAGTCAAAAGAAGTTCTTACGGCTCAATAACACATCTTTTTCTGAGTTGTCAAGTGAGTTACAAGCAAATCTTGTTTACAAACCTGGTTTCAGATCTAGTTATTCAACTGAAATCGTCTGTTTTTAATTAATAGCAACTTGATACTGCTAGAAGTCTGTAATAAAGCTATTACCTGCTGCTCTACCTATTTGTTTTCAATTACTGATACAGACTGCCAAGGAAAATATTACTAACGAAATTACAAATTGCTTAACAATGGACCAGAAATTGTATGTTTCGGCCTCGAAACGATTTCTTATTAAAACTGTAAATCACATATTTGTTCGGTGAAAAAAAGTTTTTTATTCATAATAAGTTACTTAATTAGATTTCAGTTGGTCCCGTCTCTTCAAATCAATAACTAACCCACGAATTTACAAACGACAATCAACGCAATAGAGCAAAAAAATGTTTACTCTTTTGCAATTTTTTTGCAATAGAGCAAAAAATTAAGACTAGACTGTCCGCAAATGGGTAGCGTGATGTGTTCACCGTACATAAGAGGGCATCTTACTGGGAGATGGCAATCGGACGTTAATTTAAGACTAGCTATGCAGGCGGCTTTGCCACTGCTCTATATATCATACCCTCACGACAATATCCCTAGTGGGTTAGACAGAGGCCCACTGATTGTTGCGAACGGAACATTCAGAAGCCCACATTTCGCCGAGGGAATTTGAACTTAACATGGTAAGGGCCGAGCATACCGCCGTTATCCGATTTGCTTGGGTTTTACATCGGTGTTTTCCATCACCGGAAAGTAGCCGCAAATTGTACAATAAACACAAGGTAGTGTGTGACGGCCAGATTTGACCTCGGGACCACCGGGTTCCGAGCCAGAGTGTTTAATCATTGGGCCACGACACACTCTCACTTTACACAATATCTTCAATCTTTTTATAAACATAATATTTCCTATTATTGGTGCTTTGTATCTTTATTGATAGTAAATATTAGACTCTAATATCTGCTGAATGTTAGATACGAAACAATAACAGACTTAAGTGTTTGTTTTGTGATAAGATAAAGATAGATATAT
Source organism: Udea ferrugalis (assembly GCA_950022985.1). Lineage (NCBI taxonomy): Eukaryota > Metazoa > Arthropoda > Insecta > Lepidoptera > Crambidae > Udea > Udea ferrugalis. Next base: position 13,968,325 of record OX465525.1, read on the forward strand.
AGATAGGTATTTTAATAAGGCCATCGCCTAAAAATTTCATTTGCAGTGAGTTGGTTCGGATGTTTTGTAATAGTAGATATTTTGAACAAAAAGACGATAGGTATGTTACAACTTGATTCCTAAATTTCGTTTACCCCAAAAGAACGAAGGCACCAATCTAACAAGTGTTGTTGACGGATACTTGAATCCACACTGAGGGTAAAAAACGTGTTCTAGGAATATCTAAATAAAACTTGGTCTAATTTAAAAGATACATTATTTTTAGATTTGTGTCTTATATCTAAGTTAGCCAAGTGTCGCAGTTTTTTCAAGACATGATTCAGAGGCCAGTCTAATGACTTCTATAATATGTAAAACTATTCGGTTAGTCCTACAATACCGTCGTCTCTTTCTACACGGTACCGTTGGCATCAAAATTATGTTAAGACATTAGAACTTTGTTACACTGGTAAAAAAGAATGGCGAATGTCGACCCAACCACGTTCACGTTGAGACTGATAATAACTTTATAAAATGGTATTAGTAGATTTCTATCCATAATTCATAGGATTTTGTGGAACAGGGATTTGATTTTTAAATAATTTACGGCAGTACCTATATTATCAAAACGTCGTAAATAATGATGAAACTAAACAGAAGACCGGATAAGTGAAGGACGTTCCTCTTCATGCATCAGTGTTATTATACTTTCTTTCTAAACTGAACCTTCATCTAGGTTGTATTGTTTTGACAAGTTTTGCTATTCTTATTTGACTGTTAATGAAGCTTTTTTAACTAGATTACGATGTTTTAACACGTTCAGTGCGAAACAGGGCTTAAAACACCCCGTCCGCGTCCGGTCGTTATAGCGCTAAGAAAAATCTTAAACTTCTTTGTCGTGCGAGAGCCATAACTTGCATCTGATTCAGAGTAGGAGAGAGATAACTATATGTTTGAGATGTGCTATTGATTCCTAGTTCTATGGTACACCAACCTTAATACGGGGTTTTTTAGACCTCGTGCCGCACTGAACAAATAATAATTCTAACACAGTGCGGAACGAGGTAGCGAACACCCCGTATCGCCACGCACCTCGTACCGCACCCTACGCTAGCTTCACGCGGTTAGTGTTGTGCAACGCATTCGAGGCTGCGCACGCGACGAAGTAAGACCGTTACCAATTATGTCGAAACCCTGCCGAAAAAAGTTAATTAAGGAGGAAGATGAAGAAAAACCGGGTGGTGAATATAAGTGAAAATCAGAATAGAGAAAGATAACTCCGCACCTTCTTAACGAGTCGTGAAGCTGACAAAAAAGTGAAGAAAATTCTCACAGAATGCACTGGTGGCAAAAAATAATACTGTTTGACATGTTTTAATTTAAAAAAACCTTATGTTTGGTAAACAAATACAATTAAATAGAATCGATATTTATTTTCCCATCACTAAATAATATGTAAACCTGCCATTCTACAGTGCGATACGGGGTATATTAGGCCCCACATTTTATTTTACCTATAGAGACTAAACTAACTAATTGAACCACGGGCGGCGGCAGATTCAGGTTAATCATTTCATTGTTGATAATAATCACGACAAAAACCGTCCACTTTATCTTATTTGGCGCCAGAAAAAGGATTTTGGTCTCTTACGGGCGGTGGGGCTTAATGTGCCCCGTGCCGCCACAATATCTGGTATAGGACAAGGTTTAAAACGCCCCGTAACGCAGTAACGGAATGTACAGATAAATCTGTGCCGCAGGGAACGTGTTAAGTGACTAGATTTTAACAAAACGGTTCAACTTCTTTCAATTGTACCACATCATAAACAATCCAAACTGTTTCTTTCGGATTCCCAGTGTCAGATGACAAAAGAAACAGTAAACACTGAAGTAGAGTCGTGATCGAAACATCGGTATCCGTGAGACGGTTCTCGCAAACAGATCTCGTGTATATTAACTGTGTATTTAACACTTAAACCTTCTACTTGAAGGTTCAAGCGCCAATTTTGTTGCGTGTTTTGTTTTTTTTGGCTGTTATTCTTTTTCTATAGCGAATTACTTTTTATGCAGCTAGTCTTTTGTTTTAGAAGCTTTTTTAGTGTTGTGAAGACCACCTGCTGGTGGTGAGTAGTTACAGAGCACCTTTGGTGGTAGCGTGGTCAATCCTATAAGACTAAGGGGTACTTTTTGGTATAATCAGCATGTTAGGCGAGGCATTTAGGTGCCAACCGCACTGAGCATAATATTTTAATAGGATGGCAATCCATGAAAATTAACATGGCTAACTAATTAGTTCTACTTAATCATAATTCATTCCTAAGATAGGTTGAGATTTACGAGGAGAGCTAGGTGACCCAGTAGTTAAGCACTCTGACTCGCAACATTTCCTCTACCTGTTGAATGATTTCAACAAATTATTAACGTAGGTCAACCTGCCAAACACCCATTGACTGCAGTTTAGATTAGTAGAGCGAATTGCAATCATCAAATCAATTTCGTCAGCAATGCAATTGTGCTGTACTTATTCAATCAGTTAGGCCAATTCTATTCATCTGTTTTCCTGACATTTGAAATGGTACAGTTCAACAGATTATGATTAAGATTTGTCATTGCTCTCTAGCTTAGTTTCACATAAAATTGAACTTAACCCCTTTACCAAAAAATGTCTACCAATGTCGGTTTGTCGAAGTGGTGAAAAGGATAAGAGCATTATAGTTACCTTAAAAAACTAAGCCGTTCGAGTAGAAAAGGCAGTAATGGACAAGGCTACTTTTTAACTGATGAGTAACACAGCGAGAAACATACACCCACCCCGTAAGGCCGAGGCCCCATGTCACCCGTTCCAGTCGGCGCCAAGCCACCGGCGTACCAACCATAGTTTTTGACACAATTAACAGTTTATGTATTGATATGTTCCGCGAAAGACGTAATTATGCTTTAGTTACTGTTGAGGAGAAGAATTAATAAAAAAAACAACAACAATAAGGTAGGGAGATAAGGCAAGGTGATAAAGTTTGCAGAATTTCAGGATTTTTACAAAAAAAACACGTTGGACTTAGAGTTTCCTCAGCAAACTGTGGGCTTCTGAATATTTCGTACACCATGACGGTCACAGTGTGTCTCTGATTTCCTCTCTTATGATAATTATTATAGTCTATGAGAGTTGCTTCAATACTGTTTTTTTCAGGTTATGTAGGTAAATGATCAAGAAAACCACAAAATACTTACGCTATATACGCTATAACATAAGCAGAAATTATCATTTCAATTAAGTATATTTTTTATTCAAACACATCAAAACAAAATCTGAAAATACAGTTGAACGGTTATGATTGAATTTCATTACAAATCTTTCAATCGTGTTTGTCAATTCGTTTATGGGTGAATTTCACAGATGCGAAAATATATTTTGGTAGAATTAATAAGAATTAATTTACTATCCGCTTAACCACGTTGTAATGTAGCCATCAAAATATTAAATCGGACTGGGTTGTAAAATATTTAAACAGGTTGAACTCATAAGCCTTTTGCAAATTCTAGGAAACTTATAGAGAAATTAATGTTAATACTTTAATGCATCGGAACATTTTGATGTGATATGCGATAGGTGAATGGACCCGTGACTCCTAAATCCCTAGATCTATTTGAGGTCTTATTCTATTATCCTATTACCAGACTGTTCACTGTAGCTAACTGGGCTGCATTGTTATTCAGTATTAAGATTCTAGCCTGGCTGGATATTTATTGTTACAAGAGTTCTTTTTTGGTGAGTCATGAATGACAGAATAAGTAAACCCTTTTTTATGTAGTTTTATGGATTCCTAAAACAAGTCGCACTAAATGACTCTGTTGTAAGACATCTGATTGCACAGCCATATTTTTTTAAATTACAAACAGCAAGTATTAAATAGGAAAATTTTGACCAATATTTAATCTATGCTTTTTATTAGAGAAGTGTATTAACAAATGATAACATTTTATTGGCAAAGCAGTACATCCATGACAGTCATAACTTTCAATCAGTTTTTTTAATTTTACTACTTTCATTATTAGGTAAATAAATACAAGATAACTCATTGAAGTTAAAAATGTACTTAACTGTGCTATGATCTGTCCTTTTTAAGAAACTTCAGACTAGCTTATACATACCGTTAAATACGCCAACTTTGCCACTAGGGGGAACATTGCCCAATGAAGTCAGGAGTACACGCGCTATTCTGTGTTGCGACAGGTATAGTTTACTTTCTAGCAATGTCATCAATGTTGCCATAACTTTGTAACTTTTTTAGATATTAGTAGATTGCCTTAGAATTGTGTTTTGGGCAATGTTCCCCCTGGTGGCAAAGTTGGCGTATTTAACGGTAACGTTTTTTATGTAACTGACTATTTGTTTTTGCCGGTCAGTGTATCAGTTAAAAATAATTATTTGCCATCATCACCACGGAAGCTGTAAGAAGTCACTTCGTCACCACAATCATCAATCACAAACCACGAAACAATAACTTGCACGTTCACTCAAAATAATTACCTTAAACTTTCTAATACATATCCACGGCCAGAAATACTAAATTATCTCACATAAAAATATTAAACTACGGTTTTTAATAGTATCTCGCGTGACTTAAACGTTGGCCCGAACCAATGAAAATAGCTTAGAATAACGTTTATAATTACGAAGCGACCTTCATGAGGTTTCTAAATATGCCATTTTGAAATATGGTTTTACCGTGAAATGGTAATAATCGTAATAAAAATAGTAATATTAATTTGGAGAGCTTTCGTCATGGTCCTGTTATCAAATTTTCTGGCTCTTGAACCATTCCTGAAGTCAATCTGGCCGCAACACGTTTTTGTTTATTAAACGGCTAGCAGCTAACTTTCTGGTGATGAAAAACACCGATTGAATCACTAGCAACCGGGATAGCGACGGCATGCAAGCCTTTTAGCATGTTGGGTTCAATTCATTTAATGGGTAGGCGACGTGTGGTCTTCTGACTACCCCGTTCAGGACAATCAACTAAGATTTTAATATCATAATTCACACGTTCGAAAATTCAAAGTTATTTAATTAAGGATCGTTGGTTACTTAAATAACTTTTGTCTAAATTTAAGATATTGTAGAAGGTAGAGCAAGATATTAATAAACCAATCCAGTCAAGTAAGTAAAATGAGGTAAGTATGTGGTGAGGGTATGAAGTGGCAGTGAGATCGGCAACTCTTGGTCGTTGAGGCAGATAAGTTCTCAAAATATGATCGCTATACGAAGCTAACAAAGTGAGATGTGCTTTTTAGTTGAACTAACTAATGGAATAACCTCTAAAGTGAATTTAAAAATACCGAATATATCTGAGAGTACAGCAATTTTAACTGCTGTGACGTACTATTTTCATTGAAGCGATTGTAGTCATTTAAGCAAATTAAAACAGTAACAGAAACTTAGTAAAAAAAACTCATTTCTAAACTTACAATGTGTACCTTCATCTTTTTGTTTTTAAGGAAAAAACACTAATCTCAAATATCCGGGTCACTGGTTCGAATCCCAGCGGGATCATTAGTGCTGAATTGTTACGGTCTGGTAATGCCGACCTAGCCCACCTGTCACTTGTCTGTCAGCCGGCTATTTATTAATATCTTTCCGAAGACTTTCGCCGAATTGATTCCGAAAATAAACCGTTATTTTATTTTGGCATTTTCTATTTTCTATTCTGGGAATATTAAGGTAGATGTTATTTTTGAAAGAGATTTTGTTGTCTTGTTTCATTTATAACGTACTTCTTCAAGTTAGTTTCAAATTAGCTCGGCGAAATGCGGGCTTCTGAATGTTCCGTTCACCGTGACGGCAACAATCAGTACGCCTCTGACTACGCGATAGAGCCGAGAGTGTATGTATGTATTTTATAACCAGTTATTAAGCTAACTTAACTACTCTAACTATTATTGGTAGGTACCTAAGTACCTACCAATAATAGTTAGAGTAGTTGTAGTAATTATATTTATAACTTTTTGGCATGGTTGATAATGATAATAATTACTTCGCAAGAGGCTGTAAGTGTGATTCCTTTTACAGAAATATTAACACGATTTTTTTTACCACCTTCTAAAAAAGTTACAAAAAAAACAGAATACCACTGCTTAGGTACCAATGTAAATAAAAAAACATTAGTAAAAGTTTACATGAAATAAATAATTTTCATTTTCAAAATTGGCAATTTACGTAAAGGTTAGTTTATTTTTTTATTTATCAGTGTTCTAAATCCGTTGAAATGCATGGTCATTGTTTTTGCTGAATACAATAGTGTACATTTTAAAGAGTTTTTCTGGTAAGTAGTTGAAATTAAGTAAAGGTATTGCCTTGTCACTCATATTTCTCGTATGTCAAACATAATCTATTATTAGGAAGAGTTAGTGAACTGATCCGTTATCACGAAAATAACTAACACGTCCGAACCGTCCGTGGTAGGTTTTTTTTTTATGTTGTGACTTACACGACGTCATAAGTTCTTTTCAATAAGTTTTAATGAATAAAGATGATTTTACTTTAATTTTACTATCCTTAAAAATAGGCAGTACTTACATTTGCAAATGATGGACAGATACAATCAGAAACGGTACACCTATCTAATATGAAGTTCAATGAAGTTCACAACATTTAGTCAGTAAACCTGGACTTTTTAGGGTATGTCTGAGTACGGCTCAGGCAACCCAGGGTTTAGCTAATTAAATGTTGTCATATTTATATTAAAGACAAACCGCCTTACTTATGAGTACTAAAGCAACTCTGCAGAATTGGTTTAGCAACTGACGTATCTTTTCACTAACAAATGTCGACAGCATCAAAGAGACAAAAGGTTACATTTTTATGAAATATCAGTAAACCATAAGAAAGTTATAAATTCAAAGAAACATTACCCATACTGCTAACTAAATGGATAAGTGGTACTTAACGGAGAATGTTTCACGTGCCGCCTAAAGACAGTCATTATTAAGTCTTGGAAGAAAATGTTACATTGTTGGAGTAGAGATCATACGTGCGTAAAATATAGATAAAACTGATTTTACATTATAGAGTTTTATGCGAAAATGCTTGAAGGATTGTTACAACGCTGTTTTAAGAAAGCCTTGTACTACAATATTATATCTATAGCGGTGTAGTGAACAAAGAGTGCAATTAAGTCACGACCTACGACGGTAGGACGTTGGTGTAGTTTTTACATGGATGGTTTTAAATAAGTAGTATTTTTTAACAGTTTTAGGTTCTTGTATTGAGAAGATACTTAAGGTGTTTTACTTTTTTACACTTGTTTTAAGCAGCGTCTGTACAGAAGGTCCAATGTCGCTAGTAGTTCAAACCTAAACTTGAGGAAAAAGACCCTCAACGATGTGGCTGGGCAAGATACTCTTAATAAACCAAATAAAGGTTTCAATTGCATGACAGTGAAATATGATACACTTTCTGGCTTGATACACTTCAATGCTACATTAGCTAACCGAACTGTTTAGTTCATGAATTATTTGTCATTTCACTAATAAGTTACTAACTGACAAAATATTTATTAAGTTTCCCCGTCTGTATGTTTTGTATGACCAACCACGCATGAGTAATCATCTAATGTATTAAAATTAGTTAAATTACATTAAGTTCTGCAAATGCTCTTTCGTTAAATTGTGTTGACCTAAAAAGGTTTTAATGTTACATATAATATTAGCCTCATATAAAGATGTATTATCACTGAACACTAACTTGAAAATAAATGTAAATATATTTCCGATCCAAATCATGTATTAGGCTGTTCTTCATAGTTTACTTGCTAATTCGAACTATCTACATATTATTATGGAAGTGCTATTCTCAGTGGAGGTGATAACTATTTTGCGTCGTTTGTACCTACTAATTTACATTGCTATAGAGTTTATTGTTACTGTTAGGTATTGTGAGAAACCATTTTATGAAGGACACGCTTTGTCTTAACTCTTTGAGTTTGGCAATAACATGAGTGCGTTACAAACTTCCTTCAACATCGTTAAAACTATTCACCATTTTGTACGCAGGTACAGTCTGCATCAACATGATGTGTGCTACCATTAGCGTTAAATAGGGGTGGTCAAAAAATACTGACGGCTTGACAAAATCAATAGTAATAGAATCTGTGTAAAGAAGTCGAAACGTGACGCGGGTGAAATAAAAGAAAATAATCACAAAACCGCAAAGTTATTACATTTCTGCAAGGTTTGACCAGTCAATCATAGATAATGTTATAACATGATGTTTGACTGTCTGACTCAGTTTCTCACAGGAATACCTAAGAATACGTTAGTCATGGTTTGAAGACTTGGACTTGATTAAGACCTTTAGTTAGTCCTGAAGATTGATTAGTTCTTGATGGGTGCTGCGGCTTTACCCTCTGGCATTAAGACTGAAAACCTAGATTCACTCTGCCATCGACCAACATGGAGAGCTTACAGTTTCGATTTTATAAATTGATTAACAGAACTGAGGAAATTCGTAGGATAACTTAATACTACAAATGCATGAAAGCAAGTCAACAAGTGTTGATGTGGTGCTGCTCCCACAACGCGTGCAGAACTGATGCTGATTGGAGCAGAAATATCTTGAAATGCTGACTATTGGCAACTGGCAATGCTAAGTTGAATACTCAATTGTAAGGTGATGGATGACTGGCATGTAAGGCCTTAGAAAGGATTATCGTCAGTATCATTTCTTTCAAAAACATTCTAATCAATGGGAAATCCCTAAGGTGGGATTTGAAGGTACTTGTCGGGCGTCAGGTGGACGTTGTATATCGACAAAGCATGGTGAAACAAAATTATGATATTTCTCAAAACTAAAAGTTGTAGGCATGTTCGTTTGTAACATGTTTTTGCAACCACTTAACATTTTCACACGATTTACAGAACTGCCTATTCCCATTGTTCGGACTCTGAATAGGCTAAATACCTATCATTTACAATTTATGTTTACGCAAACAACTTTGTTTACGTAAATATACAATTGGGCCTGCTCTAGTTTAACTTAAGTTAGCTTTAAGTTGCTTCATCTCTTGAAAAGCGTATTGCGAGCGAATTATTTATAATATTAACTCTGAACTGCTTAGAGGTACAAATAAAGTTTCTCAGGATTTCCAAACTAAACATTAAATTTAATTCAGTTTTCACGTTAATTCCGAGAATCCTTTTCGGGTAGTTAGTGAGTTTTACACATTCAACACGCTTAGCTTAGTAGTTATGTGTCGTCGTTCCAATTCGTACAAAACTTGGTCACAGGCTACTTAGTATAACATAGGGTTACATAGATTGTAGTTTGTGTTGGGTTTTCGAAATTTGACCCTCCTCACAAACGTCAATCAACGCTAAGCACGCGCTCAAGCTCACGCTGTCCCCTAAATTGTCAAAAGAACTGAAAGAGATAGCTACTCTTCTAAGGGATGCTCAACGTTGATTTGCGTTTGGGAATCAGGTGGATAATGACATTAATAAATGAAAGGGTGTTGAGCTTGAGTTTATTTTTTAACCCATAAATTAGGCTGTTTAGTTTGACGGGTAGGTAATTTCATTCAAGATCTACGGGTGGCAGTTTGATAGAGAAATAGTAACTGCCTTTCTAGGAATTTTACATAAAAACGTCAACCGATAAAGCCTATCACATCAGCCAACAAATAAATCTAGAAAAGATTATGACAAGCAAGTCTTGCTGGCTTTTTCCTAATAAGACTCCTAGACATGACTGAGATGATCTTTCAAATAATAATGATGACTATGTATGGTCACTATGACAAAGCACGGTTCAATTACTATATTCATTTAAATGATGTGATTTTGGATCACAAATTGTACAAGATTTCTAATGTACAAAATAAACGTTTTTGATTGACATGAAAATAAGAAACCTTAAGAAAACAGTTAAAAGACATCAACGAATGCGGCATCTATGCGCATGCCCGTTTTCTTTTATTCTGATATGAGTAACACTTAGGTTATTAGTATAGTTAAAAGGATTTCTAAACCTTTGGTAATTGGTTTTAACTGCTTCTAATTAAACTCAAGAGTTTACCCCACGTTGTAAACAAAACGCGAACCACCGCGTTATTGAACGACTAATGTTTGTTTGTGTTGAAAAAACCAAACAAAAGCGTGCTACCTGTTTACGGTAAAATTATTATTCTGTTTTCACTAAACCCAACCGTTTATGGCATGCTATTAAAAGCAGAAGTGTTTTCTTTACGCGAACTAAGTAGTTAAGTAGATAATACTTACTTACTAAAATGAAACGGCAATAACCGCAAAAATAAACAAAAAAGAAACTTACCTTCGCGTTATTGACACTCCATTTTCAAAACCGCACAGTATATCACGTCACAGAAAACAAATTCTTATCAACCGGTGGAACGAAAACAACTGAATTCGCGTTTACGTTACGTTTCAAATCTGCAAACGCGGTATGGCCGGTTTGAGTTGCCGACGCGCGCGCGCTCCTCTCATGTTAGAACGCAAATGATCGCCGCCGGCACCGAAGCACCACAATCGCCGTGACGTCACACAAAATGAAATTAAAACGGAAAAAAAGAGAAGAAGCTCTAATAGACGGTGAATCTATACTATAGGCGTTATTGGTAAGCTGACAGCTACAGGAGAAAGTGCAGACGAGTGTTGGAAAGTGCAAGTCTTTCCGTGTTTACGAAACTGCAGAGGCGATATGGTCCGAATGCTCCACTTGTGCTGGTAGTGATAGTACCTACTAATTTAAAAGATAGTTTCATCTTTATCGAAAGTCAAATATTTGCAATAATGTTCCTTTCGAGTGTTGAAGGTATATGCCTATACATTGATGGAACAAACCTGGCTACGAGGTAGAATATACCAGAAAAAATAGTGCGACCTGTTAATGGACTCGGTAGCACAGTGGTTAGTTTGGCCGCCCGAAATGCGGAAGACGCTGGTTCGAGTCCCGCCTGAGCCACCTATTGTTTTTTTCTAGGTTTCCTATCTTGAGTACTACTTAATTTCTCAAATTTTCGCAAGTTTTAGTTGACATAGTAACTTCAAATGCCACATTTCTTTTGTTCTTGATTGCCTAACCTACATTCTTATTGCGGTCTAGCAAATTCAGTTTGCATCAGAAGCTGGCTTTTGTCACCGCTTTGACTATAAATTTCTTGTGAAAGAGAGTGTTGACAGTGTAAGTTTCAAAGGCACTGTAATTTGAATGATTAGTAGTTAATTGAATGAGGTACAGGTAATTGTGATAAAATCAGAGTGGTGTGACCAATTTAAAAAAACGTAGTCCCGTTGAACTGAGTCCACCGAGTTTTACTAAATATCGAGTTTGTAACGAACAAAAATAAAAGTGTGTAGACTAAATATATGAAGTTTCCTTAACATACAGTAAGAGAAAAAAAACATTTCAAACTCTGAGTAAGTATATACAGTGTGTTTGGGAACCGGTGTCCGACCCGTTAAGGTGAAGTAATATGATCTATTTTATGAATAAATCCACCATAATTAAGCACTTTGCCCCAGTTGTTTTAAAATGGCCGCCATTTTAATTTTTTTTTCTCGGGTGTACGGGTGGGTTATTTTAGTTTGCAATATCTGCCGATTTAGAGGTCCTACAGTCACAAAAGTGATATCGTTGGACAGCTACAAAAGTAGGCAATAAGCGACAAAAAAGCATTTTTTCATAACTCCCTTAAAATACCTCAAAAAAATGTTTGAACTTGTAAATTGTGATAAAATTTGTTAGTTTTTTTTACATTTTTTTTTTTCAGAAAAACTAAACTGTCAACATACATTTATTTTTAACTTTTTGGATACCCAAAGACATCACCTAAACACTGAAGCAAAAATCAAAGTTCCAAGTAAAATAGTTTAGAAGTTGTGACAAATTGAATATCACCCTGTCATCAGAGACCCTTTGAAACGCAGGTAAAATTTGGCTTGCGAACAGGTGAAAAAAACTGGGGCAAAGTGCTTAATTATGGTGGATTTATTCATAAAATAGATCATATTACTTCACCTTAACGGGTCGGACACCGGTTCCCAAACACACTGTATACGTAGCTTTGCCGAACTACTTATCAATACATAATAGGAAAAAACTATTAATAAATAGTACCATGATTTTTTTTGTACTTTCAGGCTTGATTGAAATAAAAAAAAACAGAAATAAAAGCTGTTCCTATAACAATACTTAAATAATTTACAAGCATAACTAATCGCATCGAAGATGGAACTACCACAGTGGTAAATGATTTCATCATTAATGTCTTTGATCTCGCAACAAATATAATTGACCATGTTTATTGACGAGATAAACGTACCCAATAAAAATATAAAATATTGATGACCGTGTCGTCTCTGTGTTTCGCTAGGTAGTTAACGTTATTCAATTACTGAGCTACTCTTCTACTACTAAGGCTAACAGTTTTATCAAATTCTGATGTCTGTAGGTCAAAATAAGAGAGTAAGACATAACAAGAGTCTCTGAACTAATTACATCCGGTAAATCCATGTCAAATCCACTTCAGGACCTATAGGTACTTTGACTTTAATACAGGTGCATTAAAATGTCTGCTAATTTGTCAGAAATTGAACTGTTACACTCATTTAAAAATATGTTGTTTTTAAACTGCAATTTTGTGTCGAGGTATGAAAGAACAGAAACTCGACGCTCAGTGTCACGTCACTAATGGTGCATCACTTTTTAAGTATCGAGCAACGCAAAGCGCTCATTGGGCACCACTCTTAGGCTGCGTATCCACCAGAGATGCGTTGCGAGGAATGTGTTTCTAAGAACCAATAGAATCCTTCCATTTATCTAGTTTCGCTCAATGAAGCGATTCTATATTATATAGCCTTAAGATGCCTCATATATCTACCCATAATCCGTACCGTGGCTGAGAGTTGTTGCATGGCTCGCACGACATCTAATTGATGATTGTTTTCCCATTATGAAAACCCACTAAATTTTCTTGAGCTTTAACTAAAAACTGCTTACGCGTCAAGGTCAAGATACCAACATTCAAACCATTAACTGCAACCCTATTACCGATTTGAATCGGACATCAACACTAGAGATGTTCATAAAAATATAAAATAGACTGTAAAATTTAAGGTGTACAGAAATAATTTGGTCTGCAATGCTGTTGCAAAATGATTTACTGTGTCGCAGTGGATTTGTTTATTGAAAACACAATTCCTTCATTCAATTGCATTGTTGAATTTATCACCGTCGCTCTATTATTGTTGTTGTTTTGCAAACAATGGGATGAAACAATTATTTTTTTATTGCAACTTGCAAGTCTACTAACTAACATTCATTTAGACATGCGAGTAAGTGTTCGTTCTGGTGTTTCTAGTTTGATATCAAATCTAGATTTTTTAATGTAGGTTAATGTACCTAGATTGCCTGCAGAGGTGTAGACATTCCTGCTTTTATTCAAAATAGATTAAAACATACTATCATTTCATTTTTAGCAACTTATATAATAAAATAAAACGTATTTTTCTGGAATCAGTGTATTTTACTAAGTTATAGTACCTAATGTGGTTACAAAGACTACAAAGACATCTACTGTATTAGGTAACTAATTAGAATCTACACCAAAATATTTACCTAAAATTGGTTAGTAGGTTTGGCCTAACCTCTCCGTGAACTTTCTTTACTTTGCACTTTCGTTGTATATCTAAGTAGGTTATCTGCAAGAATGACCTTAGCTGGCTGACCAAAAATATACAGTTTTGATATGAAACATGACATGCACTGCCCCGGTTCCAAAGTGAGGTGTTATTAAAACTAGCAACATTAGTCAAGAAAAAAAGTGATAGTGTGAAATAGATTTATTGTCAGCTGGTTTCAAAAATGAAGTAGCGGCAAGATTATTTGGCTCAACTGTTGTTCTCAACATTTCCTACAAATACACCAGAAACGACGTCGATCTGAATTAACTAGACATAGTAACTAGCTATATTATTTGAATTCTGACCTGTGCAGAAATCTTCAATCTTAAATTTAATAAAGCCAAAAGAGTATAAATTGTCACACCCCCCAAATTAACAAACGTCTATCAAAGTTAAGCACGCCGTCGTATGCTGTCCTGTAAAGTGACTACATAACTGAACTGCTATATACTTGCACCCAAGGGCAGTTCAACTCTGATGAGCGTTAGCGAATTCGGGAGACAATCACACAACATGACACAACTCATCAAATGCTGAGTCTCACTTATAAGCGGAGTTTGCGGTTTGTCGTAGACACAATAATAATGTTTCTAGTGAAAAATAAAAGTTTCCTAGTAAAATTTTCTTTGTTCCGTATGGTAATTCCGAATATCACGCAAACAAGATTGACGGCTTCTGCAGAGCAGACCGATAGTTAGATCGTTAAAAAATATCTATATCAATTGTACCGATTGCAAAAACTTGTCTGTACCACGCAAACGGAACATTGGAGCTGGGCGCACGAGACCCATGTGCCAAGTTTGTTTATGTCCGTTCATAGGATAGGTTAATAAACCTGAAAAATAATACAAAATTTGCCCAAATATCTAGTAAGTATTTCGTATTGAATTTTGACTTAAAACAAGAAAGCAGATTTAGCCGCGTGTCCAAGCCTCCATGCTTGGAATCCAGGTTTTGATTCCTGACCAGGACCAATCCAATCCAATCAAACAGATAAGCGTGGCACGCCCAGCTACAAGGTAAATGGAAGACCAGATAAAGGTTGCAGGATTTTGGTGGATGCAGGCCGCTTACACTGCCACTCTGTATTTTATGGCTATTGTTTTAAACTATGAGAGGGAATACGTTACGTACATACTCCACGAATTCGAAAACTGGCACATGACATTGACGTATGAATGTTGTGCACGCAAACAAGACATTGTCGTATTGGCTTACAGGTCCATTGGACCTCTTTTTGTTTATTTTGATGTGTGAGGGCAAATTTTTAGCAGAGGCGTCATACGGCTGTTTACGATGATTTTGATAATCATCAATTGCCACAATCATTTCATTTATCGTAGATTTTCCTCAAAAAACTTGGCTCGTTATTACAGCACCCGCGTTCGGCAGTCCATGCATCATCTCGTTTTGCATACGTCGCGTGCCTTTCGTTACGTACGATTAGTTACAATTAACGGATCTAATTGCAACCCGACGGGAAAAGTTGAGATCGAACAGTTATGGTTTTTTTAATTCAAGAGAGTTATTGGTGTCGTCACGTCTGGTACTACTTGCTCTCGAATGAGACTCGATCGAAACTCGTAATGGGTTAGATGCTACCTTCATATTTTGTTAAAACACCACGTTTGGGATTTTAGCTAAGAAAGCTGTTTATTAATTGAACTACTAAAAATGAGGTCCTTACCATGTTAACCGCCGCGCCGGTCATAATTAATTGGAATTCGATTTTTACCAATGTAAGTTGTAAATTTGCTTGTCAATACAAGCGGCGGTGAAAGTGCCAATCAGAATTATTACACATATTGCACGTAAATGATTCTATTTGAAAGTACATGATATGGAATTTACCTTAATTTGCCATCCAATAATGTGAACTAGGTACTAATGCTGATATGGGTATAGATATTTTCTATTATAGGCATCCTATGTTTGCTTTTAATTCATTACCTAGGGCTAGTAGAGTGCATATCAGACTACTACTTCTGAGCTTAATCTCTTTATACCCATAACTTAAGTAAAACTTTAATATAAAATAAGGACATTGAAAAAAGTGACTCTTTACTGATATATTTAATTCATTCGATTTAAGTGAGAACAAATGGTAAAATCAAGTTCTAGTAACTCACAGCGTAAGGTGATTAGCACGGGAAGTGAGCCGCGTAATGACTATCAACATTCACGGGAGATGCCTCAGCCAAAAGTGAAGTTGCTCGTATAGGCGTGTACCTACGCGTGTTTATTACATACGCGATCAGCGAGTTGGGGTTTCACAATTGAAGATGAATGAAATGCTTTCGTTTTAATTTCTGCTCGTTTAATCCATCAGAAACATTAAAAAATTGATGATGCTGCTATTGTACAAATGGACATAATCATTGTTTTGCGTGCGAGCGCAGGTACCATCAGTTAAATCATGCCCAACAGTTTTAATTTAGCAAACTTTATGAATAAACTTATATAAAAACAAACTTGCGAGGATATGGAAGAGTGGCTCTTTCTGGTACAGGTGCATTCATGGGCCTAAAAACAGGAATCAATCTCTGAAATAATGTAGAGACAAGTGTGTCAATGCCTTCTTTTCAAAAGAACGCCATTTGGTCATAAGGGTTACTCCGATAAAAAAACGCGTGGCTCTGAATGGTTTTGTAAAAATAATTAATAGCTAATTTAGGTTATTAGTAGTAGGCCCGGAAGCAAGTGCTGTCAAAAACGACCAAAACGAGAATGAAATGCAAGATATTACAACATGGCTATTGAACAATAAACAAAAACAACAATGCTCATACCTAAATAAATTAGTATGGAGATTGCATTTAGAGAAAGCACCTGGCACACTTGTAAGTCAAGAGTTATTTATAAACACGCAGATAAACAGACCGACAAACTTTATCTTCCATTTAATTATCTAGTTTCATTGAAAACTACTGTGTAGAAAATCATAACAAAGAGAAAAGGTTCAATTGCTCAAATCACATTTTGTTTTATATACGCTGGCAACAAGTAAGCATGCATCGCTTGATGGTAAGCGGTTACCGCGGCCTATGGACACATGGCACGCGCCTCACGCCAGAAGTACCTGAGAGGGGAAGACGGACAGTAAGACCTCAGGTTCCTGTAGAGTAATTTACTAAATTCACTCTGATTCAATTTGGCAAATTAATCTGCAAGAGTACTTTGTATTTATTTTGTTGTGAGTCGGCTACTACACCAGAGGTGGCGGGTTCGATTCCAGCACTGCACAAACACTTGAGTGCGTAAGTTTGTTTGTACTGCTGTAGTCGTTTGCTATGAATGAAATTAATGTATTTACAGTTACCGAATATACTGATACTAAGTTCATTCAATAAAAACCACTTAGTGAAAAGTTTAAAGAAAAATGTACACGCAAAAAACTCTTTCAATATTTCAGTTCTTTTCACGAGTATAATGTCACAACTTATTTACCACTTAGTGTTTTTTGCAAATGGAAATGTTTCTCTTAGCTCACATTCTTAGAATGGTTTTTTTCTGTGACACATTATTAGTAAGTGTGAAACACTGAAAAGCCATCCGTTACGACTGACGTTAGCAGCCTTAAAATTAAGGCAGCCTAAAAGCCCCTAAATGTCCACTAGCTATTTCGTGAACCAATGTGAGGTCCATTTCATTCCTCCCATGTTCATGAGCTTTGAGACTGAAATGGCACTAGTTTCCGTAGTGTAGGGAGAAAAGACGAAAGGTGGTGCTATGTTCAGCAAAGTGCGATGTGTGACTGATGGTGATGGTGATTCCAATAGTTCCAAAAACTGAACATTAAGGAATATAGCACGTAGAATGCCTGTGGGAATGTGTTCAGCAGTGGACGTCATGTTGATGATGATGAACTTGCTATCGTGCAAATCAGTTCAAATGAAAAGTTTTCGACCAGAACCAAGATTATCACAATTTCTGAAATCCAAATCACAGATCGGCCAATTTAAAAGTATGATTTTATGTAATATACCATTCTTCTAGATAACTTTCATAATTCGGTTTGCAAGTCATAACTATTCACGTCGTTGTTTCCGACTAAAAGAGTGTTATGTTATGTTAACATCTCTATCAGTCGACAACATCGCAAAGTAAAAGGCAGCGGTGTTGTTTCGATGTGTCTAAACATAAAGCGGGTAGCGGGTCAATAGAAATAGGTAAATTAAAATTGAAACTAAGAAATTTTGAAACATTTTTAAACTCGGGATCTGCTTGCCCCGTATTTTATTTATCTGCCCCCTAGAAAACAGTGAAAAGTCATTGAGATGACACATTAACTTGGAATTTAACCTCAAAAGTTTTCAAAGTGGTCAACAAAATATTTACTGCTTAAAAAAAGCTACTTCTTATTTTCACATATTTCATTTCATTTTTAAAAATAAATAGCTGGACATTAGACTATACAGCGTCATCTAGCCCCAGATTGTATGACTTATGGAAACTACACAACGGATAAATATACTTACTTGTAAATACTTTTACTGAGTATAGATAAGTATGTATTGTATGACTTATGGGAACTACACGAATAAATGTACTTACTCGTTAATACTTTTACTTATCGCCTATCGCTGTAAGCTTCACAATTGTACAGCATTTCTGGCAGCTCCTCGGTGTTCTCATTAATCAGTACGTTCTCACTAATTGTGTTTTATCTTTTCACGTTACTGATTCGATTTGCTGAGTTAGTGCCGTGGAGAACGGCTTCTCTAGAGCCAGGTTTTAGCCTAGATAGTTAAGCTTTGAGATCTTGTTAGGACATTTAGGTACTTTTAATTAATTGTCAGACGTTTTGACATTCATTAGCAATTAGCTTTTAGCTTTCGACGTACTGAGGATGAAAATTAAACTTTGCTATATGCTAATTCAATCTTACTTTAAGTAATTCTAGTCGGAAAACCATTTCAAGGGATAATATGATTTCGGACCATCATCATGATCGAAATTGCGTTTTATTACAAATTTAAATGTCTTTCAGAGAAGTCATCTCTTCGCATAAGCATTTCGATGAGATACAATTTATTAACTGGAAGCCTGAATCGGTGAAGTAGTATTAATAAACTAATATGACACAACATCACCATACACAACTGTAGTCTTAATGTAAAGCCCAGCCTTATTTATTGCAACTAGAAATGACGCAGGTACCACATACACCCAGACCCAGCATAAAATGTTTGTGCATGAAACAGTGGAGTCAAACCCGTGACATTTTGACTCCCTGAGCTTCTAAAACCAGGCATACATAAAAATAGAGTTCTCAAATATTATCAATACATAGCTACTTATTCTTCAAGTGAAATCACATCTGCACTTGTTATATTGGCTTAAAATACTCTTGGTAGTTTATTTTTGACAGTTTGGTCACGGTAATGTTTGGTTGAAACGCGTCGTTAGTGCAATGACATGCAAAATGACACTGCACTTTTACTCGTGGTACGATGACAGCATTTCGGTGGATGCAGGCCACCTATATCCGGTCAGTTTGGAAGTTTATGCGGGAGGCCTATGGTAATTTGTAGATGTTATTTGAATGACTATGATGATGATGACTGTGTAGTCAAAGACACAAGTTGAAGCTAAAACCAGTCTGTACTACCTATCATTTAACATGAATAGTAAGGTTAAAATTTGTATCCAATTGATCACAGAGTTGTTTCAATAATAAAAGTTACAGAAAGTCAGGAGGTTATGAAATCCTAAATATTGTAATCAACGGCGCCACAGACTCATAGACACCTCAAATGACCACATGTCTTTATGTTGCTGGTATACGATTGCACTAGTGTGAAGAACCGACTCCACTGTCATATCTAGTTTTCTTTTATGTGACGGTAATCACATGTTATAGAGATTTACTTTACATCCTGTAGATATTAAAATCACAATTTCTTCACTGTTATAGAAGTTATTGAACTTTATGAAATCAAAGCGTCATTCATTTAAGAATATTCACAAACTGTCATCTCATCGTCTCGTTACCGAATTCCTGACAAGTCATGTTCACTTTCAACTATCATTCTTATTTAAACGCCAATAAAACGGATCTCATTAAATAATGATCACTGACTTATGCATGTATCTGAACGATTTCGAATTTTCTACTGCCTTTTGTAGTGCCAATACAGCTTAATATAAGCTTTCCTGAGTAAGTGCATGATTTACAATAACAAGTTTTGACGAAAGTTTGTAAAGCGGACCCGTTACCTAAGATGACTATCATACTATGTAATATAAGCGTACATCTCCTAAGCGATGTGGTAAGAATGAAAATGACTAAAAAAAAATAATTCACAACAATTTGATTTAGTGTTAGCACACAGTAACCGCGGCTCGTAGAAGGACACAGTGGTTACGGACGGCAGTTCACATGCCAAGAGTCATGGATTCATAAATTTTCCTGGTGGTTCTGGCCACCACAAATATACATGTGTGTGTTTGTGTCGCAAATGTTGCCTAGTGGAAACGCGGCTTAACTGTTTCGTTCTTTTGAAAATAGTACTTTGGAACAAGAGAAAAGTATGTTGTTTTTTCTCATAAGTATTTTATAAAATACTTATGAAACAACTATAGTTGCACAAAGTTTAATGATACTTAGTTCCCTTCTGTTATGTCTGGCTCATGCTAGCAAGCCAGTTTTGACAGGAAGCATGGGTTTGAAACGCTTTTAAGTAATTTGTTGTAGACGAAGGCAACCCGATGTCTCACTGACAGAGAGACAGCTCAGTTACCCTCGGTTGGAACCGTGTTCGTTTGGAAACGGGTTACAGACATTTCCACCCAGCCTTAGGCCGCTGTGTAACGTAGGCAACCTCAGTTGAACAGTTAAATGGAGGCACGTTTTCCAGTTGATATTTTAAGAGCGCAAAGTCCGGTGTTGAATTGATGAAAATATTTATTGAAGACTTGTGAAACCTGTCAAAATAGACAACATAACATTCGCTCGCGACAATGTCCCAAACAGGGTAGCCAGAAGCACACTGATTGTTAAGAAGCGAGCCTACACAGGTGTTATCTAAAATTATTCGAACAAAATGTGGGCTTCCGAATGTTACATTTACCATGAGGGTAATAATCAGTACGCCCTTCACTACTTCGTTTGCGATCGTTATGAGCGCATGTTAGTCAAATTGTCTAGGCTTCTGAATGTTCCGTTCACCACGACAGTTACAATCTGTGTGCCTCTGACTACCCTTAGGATATATTCTTGGGATAAAGGGTATGTTAGATAAGTAACTGAAATATTAAAAGCCCACAAAGATTTTCTATTTAACTATTCTTTACAACGTTGAGATTTTCTGTATTCCATAATCATACTGGGCTATCTCGGAATTACTGTTACGACATACACAGATCCAAGATAAGAGAGAAATCGGTCTGAGGCGACCTCTCCAAGGTTATTTATGTTGTACTCGAACCTAGCAATTGCTTCGCTTTGTAAAAACTTGCTCTCTAACTAGTTTGTATAGAAGGCTACAGGTCAAGTTAGTGTGTATATTTTGACATTTCCTATATTTTTTTTGTCAATGCATTACTATCCATTTCTACATGTGTCGCGGCTGACTGTTTAGATTTCTGCTGCAAGAAGTTGATGAAACAACGGAATGAGAGTTTTTGTACATATCAATGGATTTTCCAATAAACGAATTAAGTATTATAATTTCAGACATTGAATATTCTTCACATGTTAAATTATCCTATGTAAGTACAGTTATCATCAAAATGATGTGGCTAACAGAGTGGTTTTGACCACTTTGATGACATACATTGACAGTTTGACAAAATTCGTATATTCGTATGTTTCACAATCTACAAAATGTTCCTTACAAAGATTGACTGGTAACAATCCATTAATAAGGTCGTGAACGGAAAATGATATTTTGAACGACATTAATTTTATTATTAGTACATACGAGTAGTGTTAGGCTACGTTTCCGAATGCAAGTCTTTATAAGCACCAAGAGCGATTTTCCGCCATTATTTTGATATTGTTATTTTTCTCGTTATAGTGTTTTTCTGAGCTTCCTGTCAATAAAGTATTACAATTTTTATATTGTAACTAATTTTTAAAATAATAAATGATAAACTGTACAGAACCAACGGAAACTCTCCCACACTCTATTTTTTTGTTAATTGCATACATTGTGTATGGCATTTTGTCCGTGCGTTTATGCATTATTTATCACTGTGGTACACCAATGTGGTCATTAATCTCCAGATCTTCTTAATCTCCAGTCGAACAGAGAACCAAAACATACTAGAAATGTCTGGTTATGTTTTTTCCTACGTACATTTTTGTAATTTTAGTTTTTTAAAACAAGTTTGTTATACATATAGCCCGTGATACAGAATTGAGTTGACGTACAATTCGATGTTTTAAAAAAAAAATTAAGTACGGTAACTGTCCATATTTTTTTTTCACTAAATATGATGCTTGACTTTATTTACAATAGGTCTAGGATTTACTAAAGCAAAAATAGGAACGTTATGATACGTTAACGTTACCTAAAGATTACGAAGTTTCGAATAAAAACATAAACCCAACTTCACTTTGTTAACTCCAATAAAACCTTGTTTCCTAAAGATCTGAAAACCAGAAAAAGACATTTGGTCATTGCAAGGACGAAAAATGGGAATAATTAAAGAAAACAGATAATTTTCCTAACCTTTTGTCGTCCCGTCTTTTTCGCCTTGTAATTTTGTCTTGTGATTTCGTCTCCGTTCTCCATTATTGTCAAAATATCGTCCAGCCTCCTTTGACACGACTGCCATGTAATAGTTGGCATCAGGCAGGAATCGAACCCGCATCTTTTGCAAACCGGGCGACTGCACTAACCACTATGCTACCGAGACCATTAACAGACCGGCCGAATCTTTTTCGTATATTTACTCTATGAGGCAGGGTGATTTCATCAATGTTATAGGCATCCAATATTATTTCAAATATTTAACTTCTGATTAAGATGAAAAAGCTATTACTATGTTTTTTTCTAATTGTTTTTCAGATCTTTACCAATGTAAAGATACTGCATGGAAAATGCTAAAAAACAATAATAAAAAATCTTGTTTCCTCTCGAACAATGAATGTAACGGTTCACCAATAGAGTTACATCTTTGGTTTAAACACGTTCGCCTCATATTATCTGTGGTATTATTCATAGGAGAGTGAAACTGGTCGTTTGCAATTCCACGTGTGGACGGCAACGGAATGAGTCGGCGGTTTTTGTACTAATTATAATGTAAGACTAACTGCTCCATTAACTGTTAGATTCTCAGAGTTTTTGCTGTTATATTAAATTAAAACGATAACTCTTATCTTTGTTTTTATCAGTGTTATAGGTGTGATTGACAAGCATGCGACAAAATCGTGATAGCAAAATTATTGTTGTATAAAAAAGGGGCAATTGGAAACTTTGAAATTAATTCAAAGTTTCCAATTGCCCTTTTTTATATACACCTTAGTTTTTACAAATTTTCGAAAATCTATAATAAAATATATAATAGCAAATACTACTAATATCATAATACCTAAGTTCACATAAATAATAAAAACAATATTAAATATCTCTACCACTCTCTCTCTCTCTTCCCGGTATGGTAACGGTACCAGCGGTACAAAATGGACGTTACTGTACTGTTAGGTATGGTTTTCAACGTGGTTATTCTTAATATCGTAGTTTTAACAGTATTCAAAAACGGAATAAGCAATAATTTTACCAAAAATATTGCTGGAAATATTAACCCATAAAGTTTTTATACATAAGGGAAAAAGCTCTGCAAATTTTAAAAGTTCTGTTCAATATTTTAATAACTCTCATCTAATCTAAGTAACTGTACACATGATACCTAACGTTCCTGATGTGTTGACTTTCTTTAAAAACTACAATATGAAACTTTAAAGTATTCGCTATTTAGTTTCCAGCAGAGTTCGGTTGAAATTTCTTGGAAAATAGTTCAACGGGAGGGTCAGTAAGTAGGTTAGAGAAATATTTTACAGCACGTACACATTTTATGAAACTTACGACCAACGTTACTAGCTCACATTACTGTTTTTGCTTATAGCTCTCTCTAAAAGCGAAGCGAAGCGAGATCTGATAATAAAATAAGGTGTCTGTTGCTCAATGATTGTGACAGTAAATCGGCAACGATAACACTCCCTGGTAGGAATTAGAATAGGAGGTGACTTCTTACCCTGACGGCTGTTAGCAGTTGATCCCGGCTAGCGCTGCTATACAAGTATAACAACTGGCAGCATAGTTCACTACTAATCTTACACCCCTCCCACAATTTGCACTGACTCCGTTTGTTGGAGTATGAAATACACAAGAAAGAAAAGTACAATTGGCGGACTTAATGCCTAAAGGCATTTTGTACCATCGGGTGAGGCAGAAAACTTGTTGGCGGTGTCTTTGATATATTGAATAACCATTAAACCAAAAAAGAACAACCAACCACCATAAACCAACTCTAACATAAATAACCATTTTTAATTATTCGTTTTATTCATTAATGTATCAAGAATTGCCTCTAATGAAATATTTAAAATTGCCCTATTGATAAAAATATTTTTTCCTTAAATTGTTTTTCAGAAAAAAATCGGTATAATATATTTAACATTCCTGAGACTTTTATCGAACTTTTCACCTACAGAGCGATATTGTGTTATTTTAGGTAGTCACATAATATTATTGTGTGCCGTAGGTACCTACTTTGTGTACAAATATATCTCGAGATTCGGGGCCCGATTCTGGTGCTTTTGGCATATTTACTCGTATTTTTGCATTAGGGAAACTGTAAAGGTATTTACACTGAATACATGTCAAAGAGTCTTCCACGTGGACATTTTAGAAGTAAGATTTAATAAATAATTTAGGTACTATATCCTGTGAAAGAGCCTACTAAATTGAAATTGGCTCTTTTAGTGTTTATTTCAATTTTGAAGCAGTAGGCTTTCTTCCTTGAACGAGTATTAAAATAAGGTTAAAGGTTAATAAGGTTGAAGGTTTCTAATAGTGTTTGATTGTATAATCAATTAATACACTAAAGTGTGCTCTGAAATAATGAAATTAAGGTAGAGTGTCCACTCAATATGAATAACACTGGTTCCACGATGCTTCTATCAAACTGTTTATTAACTTAATTCCTATTTTTGTAGGTCTCAAAAAAAAAAAGATGTTTTGAAAAAAATACTCATAAAAACAAGCTAACATTCCAAGCTTAAATTAGACAAGAGATAACACTTTCAAAACAATTAACTTATTTACAAACTAAATTAATTAAATGAAAGGAACTGAATTGCAATTGAGGATATGGAATACGTTATGCAAATATGAACTTCTAGTTCTCGATAAAAGAAGAATTTCATTCACTGTGCAACTATGTTGTTATTTTCAAGTTAGTTTTACTCATATTTTTCATACATTTTTAGTTTTCAGCAATAATTGTTGAAAATAGGATAACCAGAAAAAGAAATCCGGTCTTGGCTTCAAGCGGGAATTGAACCCGCCTTTAAGGTGTATGCCTAAACATTGGTGATGGGGGCTAAACCGGGCTAAAATATACCAGGAAAATTCGGCCGGTCTGTCAATGGTCTCGGTAGCACAATGGTGAGTGCAGTAGCCCGGTTTGAGAAAGACGCGGGTTCGATTCCCGCCTGAAGCGAAGACCGAATGTCTATTTCTAATTTTCCCAACTTTATAGTAAGATGATAATGCGTTATCCCTAATGCTTGTATAAAATAATCTCATACTTGTTGAATCCGTATTATTTGAGTTCATAGATTATTTGACAACTCTCGTAATATTTTGAGGATAAGATATGATGGCTCAAGAATCGGACCCCTGAAGGAGATGTCGTATGATAATTCTACGCTGAAAACACTGCTATAAATATTCATAATGAACGTTAATTTATGATAATTGTTACATCGAGGTGTTCATGCATAAATATACCGTGTGCTAATTGAATTATATGTTTTACGAGCGCGCTCCTACTTTGTTAAGCCTGTTGGGTTTGAATACCTATTAGAAGATGAAGAGTACTCGTATATGTAAATAAGTTGGTTTGTTACAATCACCACAGCTAAAGCTGAAAATACACCTGAGGTAACATTTACTCTTAGATAAAGAAAAATAAAAGCATCATTACGAATTTAAAAACCATTAGCCGCGCAAAATTCCATAATACAATTTTGTAAGTAGTTATGTTTTTTTTAAACTTAATATACTCCGATCACATTCCCACTCTGGTGAGGTTGAAAACTATTCCACTGAGTCACTTCGAAATTGGTATAGAATAATTCACCATGCGCCTATTAGTCCGTTCGCTTTAAAAATGCAGTCATACTTGTCCTTCGACCTAACACGCCCCCTTACCAATCAAATCGTTCCTAATTAGAGAGCTAAGTCCATAGTGACCAGTTGAACGCAAAGGTCGTGGATCTGAGTTTTTTTTGTGCGGAAGAATTTAATTTAAAAATCACTGTATTCTTACCGCGGACGGACTATAGCAAGATTGCTTCTGAATTAAGTAACGCGATGGTTACAAGCTTAATGAATTTCATGGTGACCTGTTTATCATTATCTTCGTAACTGAAGAGCGGTGCCTCCTGAAGAGTAAACACTTAATTACTTTAAAGTTTCTCTTTCTCCTTTTATTTTGCAGATGAAATCATTTCAGTGATAATTTCAAAAATTAACTTAGGTATATTCTGTGACATAATCCGCACCATCAGACAGTGTTCCTTAGCATGCCTTTATAAGGCTTGCAAGCATGCAGTGGATAACATATAATGACGTTTCCAATAATGCAATTATATTCTGAAGAGATTGTGCCACTCAGAAGCCGTACTGATGCTTCAGTCGCATTTAGTTCTAATGCACTCTAGGCACGTGTTCAAATTAGTTAAAGGAACTTGCGTTGACGCAGTGACCTGCTTCTTATTGATGTACCGTCCGTATCAAAGTTATGTAGGTATGCCTACTGAGTTATCGAATATCTTTAAAAACAACCATATCACCTATAATTTTAGAATCGCGTTTAAAGTAGTTTGGGATTTTAGTTACGCTTTAAACGACGTAGGTACAAATCTTTTTGTGAAACCATCTATATCTTTATGTTAGCACACATTCGAATTTTGACTGTTTCCTACTCTAACCCCCGAATTTACAATCTCATGCTATCCAGTAAAATGTTAATAGAACTGAAAGGGACAGCTATACTTCTGAGGGATGCTCAACGTTGATTTGCGTTTGTGAGTTCGGGGTGAATACGTCTTAGCGGTATAAACTAAGGTTCTTGATTTCATAAGATAGCAAGACTTTGGAGACAGCTATTTAGACGCTGTGAATTTCATTTTATATCTATCGGAGGTGAAAGTGTAGTGTCATACAACAAAAAAAACACGACACCGCTTACTACCCAATGTAATTAAGTTCTATTTTATTTGCTTTTATCCCCTTACAAACGCCAATCAAAGTAAATCAGTACTTCAGCCCTAAAAAGTAATTTCTTTTTAGACATTTTGTGCCCCCGATATGAGTTGGGCATAACAGTAAGACTAAATATTTCTAAAGCGCTACGATTAGGACTTAAACTGAGTCCTTAGTTGGAGTTTTAAGTCAATGGAGAAGAAAATTGGTATCCAGTTTGTTTCCTAGAAGAATCCCATTACGATACCTACATGTAATGACTAGTGCAACGGATTGGATAAAGGTCACAGCGCGCGCTGGCAGCATTTCGGGGAATACAAGCTGCCTACAATGGGCTTATCTAGATGTCTGAGTTCCGATTTTTCAGCAGTGGCACGTCCAATGATAGTATTTCTTTTTTCTTTTCCAACTACACAGTAGGTTATTTTTTTTTTAGCATTAATAATAAATGCATTATCATCTTGCTAAAGATAGGAAAAACCAGAAAAAGACATTTGGTCTGTTGGTATCAGGCGGGAATCGAAATTCGCCCGGTCTGTTAATGGTCTCGGTAGCACAGTGGTTAGTGCAGTCGCCCGGTTTGCGAAAGATGCTGGTTCGATTCCCGCCTAACGCCAACAGACCAAATGCCTTTTTACACACTGTACTCAACTAGTACTACACACTATTCAATTAGTCGTTTCTTAATTTTTTCTCGATTCTTACAACTTATGTTGTTTTAAATGAGAATGTGATATATTTCTCATAAAGTTTAGTTTTAAGACTATGGTTATATAAGGCAAGTGCTTAGCAACAGGAACTCTGTTCCGGTTGCCTAGCAAATAAATATTTTAAACCAAGTTCGTAATTATTTTGCTTCAACTCAAAACATCTCAATTCTCTCATTCCACATTTCAAGATTGAACTGGCAACAAAAAAGCCAGAAAACTTTTCTAATTAAAATTTCACCGTTCAACGGCGGCTATGTTTGCGAATAAAAAAATAACCTGAGTTTTTTCTGACAACAGCGGCAGAATAGACTCAATTCCTTTGCCGATTAAGCCAGGTTAAAGCCGGCAGTAATTACAATGTTTGCGCATTTTTTTAAAAAATGTACAGAGATTTTTTAAAATCAAATGGAGTATTCGACGGCACAAAGAGCTGAGTATGTCTTTCTTACGGTTTTACCTTTTAAACTGTTATTTTTTTCTTTGTAGTCATTTTTATTGTTCCTTTTTTAAAGCCAATAGAGGCACTCGAGAGCGAAATAGGAAGGGGAATATTTCCTTTGTAGTACCTGATTTTAAACAATTACTGTTGATTGAAAACCGATAGCTACGAATATTGTTGTGCAAAGAAATATTAGGTATAAGGTAAATTTTACCATCATTTTCTTTCTATAAGCAAGTAGACAGTGAATATCAATTTAGCGGGATATTAAAAATATGTCAATAAAATTCCTCCGATCGCCGTATCGACAACGCCTGGAAGAGCTTCTGGTCCATGAAGGCTTGGGTGACCTTCCCATGAAGGGTGACCTTCCCATTTCATTTAAGCGCAAACTCATTGATGTTTGTACCCACCCTGGCGATCCTAACTTACGGTGCGCAAACATGGTCATTAACAAAACATCAGAAGTCCAAACTCAAGGTTTGCCAGAGAGCCATGGAGTGCAGCATTCTCGGTCTGAAGCTTTCTGATCGAATAAATAACCACATTATTCGCCCCAGAACAGGTATAGTAGATGTGGGCGAAAAATCAGCGAAGTGGAAGTGAGAGTGGGCAGGACACGTCATCCGAATGCATCTAAGCAAATGGTCTCAAGTCGTTACTCTGTGGGAGTCTACAGGCGGTTTTCGTTGCAGGAGAAGGCCTAGAAAGCATTGGAGTGACGATTTGAGACATCATGAGAAAGATTGGCGGAGCCTGACACGATATCGAAATGTTTGGGAAGGATTGGGAGAGACCTTTGCCCAGCAGCAGTAGTATAGTACATAAATGCCTTGTGGATTCAACCAAAGAAAATTCCACAAAACTATCAATTATATAACTTTGATTTGCTGGTTAAGAGTCGGGCACAAACAAACCGACGCGTCTCAAAGTCCAACCCTCGCTTGACCGGATTTTTATTAAAAACTTGCTCCGCGATTTACGGTCAAAGTTTTTGAAGTGCCACCCACTGACTTTTAACACAGACCTATTCTGAAGATTTGGAACAAATGGGTCAGTTTAAAATGTAATACATTATTTACATGGAGGTGCCCGTGGCGCAGTTGTAACAGTGATCGGCAATGATCGCTGTTGTAAAGCAACACACGCAAGCATTTATTTATGTGTATTTCGGGCATCTCCGTGCTTTGGAAGGCACGTTAAGCATTTGGTCCCGGTTGACGTCGTTAAAAGCCTAGTCAGAAGCCTTAGGGCGGCTTGTTAACATCTGACATCAAGGTTGCTTGCTATCCTTACATCCCTCCATTAATCCGCACTGAGCCCGCGTGTTGGAGTATGGCTCGTTCCACCTCATAGTTGAGGTGAGGCCTGTGCCCAGCAGTGGGACGTACTCGTATATAGGCCGTTTATATTTTATGTATGTCACAAACATACATACTCTCACGGCTTTGTCCTAAGCAGCCGGTAGCCAGAAGCACTCTGATTATTAGATCATAGTGAACGATACATTCAGAAGCCCAGAATTTGACGAAATAACAATTTACCTACTTTATATTGGATTCAAATGTGTTACATTTTTTATTGATTTCAGACATGAGCTCGTATTTATAGACCGACGCTTCGCTTAAAACTCGATTTAAATTGAAGATCCAAGCTCCTAATTGGCTTAATTTCAATTTTCGACCAATCACAGGCTTGAATAATTTCTTAATTCTCATTTCAGAATACGATTTCTCAGTTCTCTCTTGATTTTGATCATTATTTTGCTAGTAAACGGGTATGTTTGGTGTATAACAATAATTATGTTGTTAAGATTGTGCTAATCTTTTCGATCCTCAACTTTTATGGTCCAGCAAAAAAGGTGCCTACATTTTGTGAGTTAACCCAAAACGCTTTTCTGAGAATGTTGTTTGTTTCATTGTTGTAAGTGTATCAGTACCAGCCGCTATTTTTTGTGTGTATCACTCACGAAACTGTCATGTACCATGACTAGACCGTGCAATTTCTAAAGAAAGTGAGAATATGGTAATTCTCACACACGCAGTTATAGTTATGGGCTGGTGGTGAACCGTACGAGTACACAAGCAGAACTATTAGAAAAATGAAAAGCCTTGAAGGCCTGACAGTCTTATCTAGGTAGTGGTATCAGAGCAAGCTCTTCGATTGTTCCTTTTATCATTACGGCAAAGTCACCAAAGCCAAACTAAGACCCTAAAAGGCTTTTTCTCAGTCAGTTCTTGCCAGAGTGGTCGTGGTCATCACCACTCAACAAGTGTTACTGTCAGTTCAAAAAATTGTTCGCCATCTCTGCCTGTTATCATGGCACCAGTAAGTGGTCCTTCAAAATGAAATCAAAATGGTTCTCGGCACCTTAAATAACCTTCTTGACACACTCATGCAATGGGCTACTCACAGCGCACTTGATTTCCAGCCTGGCGTCCTCTAATTATGGAGGGAATGGAAATGGAATCACTGCCCCATCTCCAGAGATAAGCTTACCTGTACTTGTTCTGTCTTAAATGTTGTACCACTGTAAATATCTCTTGTGTACGAATAAATAAATAAATAAGCGTCCGAAGAACTTGAGCCTACAAACCTGCAAGCTTACCACTTTTCATTAAATACACAGTACCAGACTCCAGAATAGTCCCGTCGCTATGATATTATGAGTTCGGTTACACGACTGTGTCGGTACTAAATCCCAGAAGCTCATTAACTTAATTGAAATTTAGATTTTTAATTTAGATTGCTGTTTACCAAGTATGCGTAAATGGCGCTTAATTTAAGTTCTGAATGAAATAAGAATCGTGATCTATAAATTTTGCCTATTTTAGATTAAAGTAGAACTTTACTTTTGTTTGAAAGTTGGGCTATTAAAAAATGGTAGTCGCTAGAAACTACTATGATACTCGTATTTCCAGGAAAAGTCCCTTATTTTCTTACTTGCTTGAATTATTTCTGCGATTCAACTCCAGGCTGTTTGATGTTCTATGATAGTAACAGGTCCAAGATAGGACATCAAGTAATGAAGTTATGGATTTAGATTCAATTAAGTCAACTTTGACAGCTGCGTGAGTAATAATCACATGAGTACATAGATAGGTACTTAGAATTGCATAAGTTCACTTAACAACATCAAACACTTTTGACACTACATTAGCATTTCAAGTGCTAATGCCAAGCTTAAGTATTTATTCTAAGCCGTTGCTTCTGGCGAGCACTGTGATGAAGAACCGGAAAGTGCTAGCTGATAATGTTAGTAGGGATCCGTACAGTTCATTTTTACAAAATGAACCAATAAATCGATATTTCTAGTGGTTGAATTGTACTTTTTCGGAGCTTGTATGATCCCGAGTTTAAGCCTGGCAAAAATAACCCACTTTAAAAAGATGATTAAAAACACAAACAGTCCAGATAACGGCGGTAAGTCCCCCTTAACATACGTTGGGGTGAATTAATTAAGTGGGGTGGTAGCACTGTCTTGTTTTGACTACTTACGTTTTTCATATTTTTGATTAGTAAATAGACAAGTAGACAGTAATTACAGAACCAATGTGCAATTTAGGTTGTCTTATCCCGTGATAGAAATGGTTCAAGGCTTCGAAAAGCTTCGAGTTCTAGGTCTCATGAGTCACGAGACGGACTTAGAAAATAGAAGTATTCAAATATGCATTTTGCTTAGTCGGCTTGGTATTGTAGCTGTAGACAGGATATTAAATCAACTTTAAAGCACATCAACAAAGTGGTTTTAACATTTTGCGTGCGGATCCTTAAAAAGTGATAAAAAAACAGCAGCCTCATTTAGGATTCCATTCGGCTCCGTAGAAAATAAACTAAAGCGTTGCACCGAGAATATGTCTGGGGAAATATATTTGTTGAAATTAAGCGCTGGTTGTACGGACTCGCGCTGGTGCGTTGGACGCGGCGAATGCTAATTGTTAATCAGCTCTGTGAACTTCATTGTTTTGGGTGTTCAGCTAGACATTCATAAAGTACAGTATTTATACAACAATCATACATATTTCTCTTGCACAAATAGACGAGAGCTTTTATGAGCTGCGGGATTCATACGAGCCACACTTCAACACACGGGCTAAGTAGAGACTATTAGGTAAGTATAATATACTAACCAGTTCAGGAGCAACTGTATAACTGTACTTGTCAACCTCATATCTGGACCTCACCGGCTGCTTCCGGAGTGAGGTCATCTTGAAGACCACAACCTGCACAATTGAGAAAATGAAAAACTAGCGAAAAGCTTACTGATAGATACCTATCAAGATCATTTTCAATATTAACGATCGAAAAGTTAGTGACAATACTTCTTGAAAGTAATAATAATTGACCTTTATTGTAATTCATTAAACAATCGGATATTGTGTTCTCTCAATGTTGTGACCTAATTTTGCATTGAATTAAAAATTTGCTTGCGTGTGAAAACTGCATAATATAAAAAGCTATTGAGATAAATTACTGAGAATATGTACCTCGTATGTGAATTATAGCCTTGTTTTGACGATTTGAAAGTATCTATACTATATGTATACTAGGTTCATTCTAATTCTGGTCTTTTAAATCGTTTAGTTTTTGAATCAATATTTTACTAATGGAGATATGTGATTTGAGAAATCCTACTTATAAGTAAACTTGGCTTAAATTAAATAATTATTCAATGAATTAAGAATGTATAGCTGAAAAAATAACTAAACAATTAGGAAAAACCTAGGTATTGCTGTGTTCCTTTCAAACAGTTACAAATTGATAAAATGAACGTCCTGAAAACTTTCATTTTCAATGTAGGATTTGAAATGTTGTCAATGCTTTGTGTCAAAGGACTGGCTGAACATGGAAACCGAAAAGTTCGCTTAAAAGCTGCGAAGTAATCTCGCCATACGTTAATGTAGAAATTTCAATTTACTTAGAAGACAAAATCATTTACGGTTGTCCGCAGCCGACAGACAAAAGTTGGTTATACTAGCGAATTCAAAACTCAGCGCATTCCAAAGTTACCCTTAAACTTTTCGCAATAAGGTCCATATGGGACGCAGAAAATCAATCGAAAGTTTGTGAAATATTCTCTTAATAACCAAGTAGACTACATTGTAAAAGCGCCTCTATTTCGTAAGGGGTAAAGTTGAGGGATATTGTAAGCTCAGTTCCGACTTTAGACCGCAAACCACATGCACCTGCTATACGCTTGACACCTCAGTGGAATGAGATATTGTTGTAATATAGGATTTTGTATGCTTTCTCCCTCTGTGTGGCAGTAATCTCCACATTTCGACAAGACAAATATTTGTGTAATTAATTTGGTGACGTCATCAGCTGCGGCTAAAATCTGCCCACAGTTTTTCGTCTCTAGTCATCATTATCGGTACTTGCAGTCTTAAGATACCAACAGCTGAAGTAAAGTCTTCCAAAGAGATTTCTGGGGTGACAAGAGGGAAGAAAAACCCATCAATCACATCTTGAGTTGTAAATAATCGAATCATGTTTGTCAATTGTAATGTCAGTTAAAAAATCTGTTTAAGCCAATTTCAACCATGAAAAGATGTAGGAGTAGGTACACATGCCGTTACCTACACACGCTACTGGGACTGCAATGTTATAGGGGCGAAGACATGATGTCAAACTGGACACAACGCCTATTAAATGTCATCGCCATTAAAAACTGGTACAGAGGCCTTAATCCTTTCTCCTCTGTCTTCCTCCTTTACTTTAACTACCGTAAGAAAACCATTGCAAAATGGGTTTTACGTCAGCAGTGTATAATGGTCCACCTATGTAAATGTTGATGTGAACGCGTCTGCACATAGTTGGGGATGGAATTATAATTCCAACATTTGTGTTCTCAAAAAACAGAGAGTGCAAGTAGTAATTGATTGTTGTATGACCCATCGTATTGAATTCAATATCAAGGCGAATCTATACCGTGACCCATCCTTCGAGCACTGTCCTTTGTGAAAGCTACATCACTAGGAAATGTCACAAATTTCCACGAAAAACTTTAGTCGTGTTAATTCCACTGGAAGGGTCTTATTTTGCATAACTTCGCAGGTGAACTCTGCCGGGACCCGTAATGCCCTCTCCGTATTGTTCCAAGTTTGATTCCCAGTCCAACTACGTTCATTATATTCGAGTCTGCGCTTAATGTGGTGTTGGGGTGAGAATGACGTCCGTTGTTTTGATTTAGGTACCAAAGTTTAATTTGGTTGAATTCATAAAATTCACACTAGCGTTTTAATTATAGTTCGTTTTCGTCCATATCAAGTCTTCGCGATAGTGATGTAGATGGATGTAGTTGAGTTGGTTTGAAAATATAAATCTTTACATAACATTAAATATTTATGATACAAAATAACGGTTCTACTTTTCGAGCAAATCTACGACTATTTCTGAGAACATAGAAATCAAAAATTTCAAATAATAATAAACAACTGTAGTCTCTTAAAAAAAGAAAGGTTGCGTCATATTCACGCCACGGTATATTGTGGCTTGAGTAGGTACGCCAGAATTTCGTAATTTGTAATTTAAAAAACAAACTTAACGAGTCATGCATGGTCAAATTTTTTTTACACATTCACTCCCACCAAAGTCGCTCGGCACTAAATCCAAACCCAAAACTAGCAACTCCCAATTCAACCCTAAACAGCCGGTTACGAACTTTGTTACAAACCCGCCAACGCCGGGGTCGCAAATGCACCGCGTGGGGCAAATGGCCCCGGACCGGTGTTCGCCGTTAATCCGTTTTTGCGCGGTGTGCAAGAAGCTATGACATATTGGATGGGACCGTTAGTATTGTGTTAAGGGGGTCGCAGCAACCCAGTGCTTGTTCTTTTCATGTACTTTTAAAGGGGAAGAATAAGAGTTGACTGCTTACGCTACAGTAATTCACGAGCTTACTTGTAGTAACCTGAGGTAACTGAGGTTCCCCCCCATGAGTTCTCGCCTTGGCGTGACGGGGGGCTTAGTACCGGTCGGTGGTAGGGGAACAACCACCGGGAAGCGAAGAGAACTCATTCGTGGCAGACTTTGTGGTGTGACTTTGACGAAATTGTATCATTTGTTTTTTGAAAAACAAACCCCATCAAGGCACGCTCTAATTTTTTTTTCAACACATTCACTCCCACCAAAGTCGCTCAGCACTAAATCCAAACCCAAAACTAGCAACTCCAATTTAACCCTAAACAGCCGGTTACGAACTTTGTTACAAACCCGCCAACGCCGGGGTCGCAAATGCACCGCGTGGGGCAAATGGCCCCGGACCGGTGCTCGCCGTTAATCCGTTTTTGCGCGGTGTGCAAGAAGCTATGACATATTGGATGGGACCGTTAGTATTGTGTTAAGGGGGTCGCAGCGATCCAGTGCTCTTTATTCTCATGTACTTTCAAAGGAGAAGAATAAGACTTGACTGCTTACGCTACAGTAGTTCTTGAGCTTGCTTGTAACCTGTGGGACCTGAGGTTTGGCATCGTTTAACCTGACTGCGGAAAGGTCCTTCTAAGGGTGAGGTCCGATTAGTGCGTTGCGTTGCGTTGCGCTTGGTCAACGCAAAGCTTCAATCAACCGACCAATGTGGAAATTTGCGGGATTGGAATTCCCACCTGCGATCCCTAGACCTGTGACTCTCAATTTGAAGGCATGTTTAAACATTATTACTTACATGATGCAGAGTGGGTTGGCCCCACTCGGTGGACGGGTGTCCTGGTGCAGTTTGCGGGAAGGCGTTGGATGCCAATGGCCCAAAGCTGCTCGCTGTGGCACTCTATGGGGGAAGCCTATGTCCAGCAGTGGACTTCTAGAGGCTGATTATGATGATGATGACTTACATAAAGGATACTAAATAGTATCCTATAAATATTCCCTCGCATATGTATGTGTTCCTTGGCATACTGAACTAGTTTGACTAAAGATAAATTTTATTAAATGCTCTACATAGTGAACCTTCGAAGTGTGCAAAATCTGAACAGGATAACAGTATGATAATACTGCCTGTGTCTTTAAAGGACCTAAGACAAAAAACAAAAGGCATATATCCCGTTTTCAGTTTGCAGTGTCCGTCGTAGCCTTAAATGTTTTATTGAAGGTGAAATAACCTTTTTTACATACATCTTCACACGTGAGAGTAAACTTTAACTTATGCAAGTAATAGATTAAACTTGAATACATATCTGCTTAGTAACTAACTACATAGATGTAGTGAACAAGTTGCAAATTGCGAGTCCGCGAGTGAGCAATGAAAGACGATAGGTAAACTTTGAAGGTCTGTATTGTCACAAAAATAATACAAGTTTGTTATCTATGTAAATTTGAAAACGTAATGCTACCGCGATTCAAGTTACTGCCCACGCCATCTATTGAATTTGAGCAGAACTAATATTTCTATGGAGATTACATTTTTTGGTACATGGAAACATTGTTAGCTACATTACATACACATTATTAACAATTATATATTTATGTATTAAACACATTGAACATACCGCCCGCCAAGGACATATTGCAGGATGTCCTTCAATAATCAGGAAAAATAAACAACATAACTCAACAACACCGGTGCCTACTTGAGGCAAACACTAAAACCTGTTATATTCAAAAACATAGCACTATTAGTCCAGTCATTTAAGCTTAATTTAGGTAAGAATCTCGGAATTCGAGATACCCAGCTGCAAGTCTGTAAATACTTGTATATTGACACCCTAAAAGTTGTCTCAAAACCTACATATGGTAGGGTGTTCGCAACTATTAAATTTCTAGGTCAAAGGTCACAAAAATCGTTTTTTTGCGCTTTTTTTGCAAATATCTCATTTCCTATGGGTTTTTTGCTATTTGTTGTAAGAGTGGTTGTGGTTCGCAGTGCGGATGCAGGAAAGCGGGCTTGCAATGCTCTTTAGCTTGTGGCCAATGTAATTGGCATGGGCCAATGTAATTGGCCACAAGCTAAATTATTTTTATTTAAAGAAAGATGCAATGGGCAAGAATATCCACCGATTGGGTACCCCAAACGTGGAGAGGCCTCGCGGCAGACTTAGAAGGCGTTGGCGGGATGAGCTAGACACCTTCCTGGAAAACTGGTCCACCATAGCTCTGTACCGTACAAAGTGGAGAAGTGGTGGGGAGGCCTTTGCCCAGCAGTGGGATCCTACTTTAGGCTAATAATAATAAAGAAAAAAAAGGAATAAAGGGTACAAATACTACAATTTATAATTTTGATCATTTTCTTCCTCTTCCTCGTCGTTTTTGGCTGCTGTTAAATTTCAAACTGGTCTTCATTATCTTCTTAAACGACATTTGTCTCAAGTTCTTCCATGCTTCCATCTTCGTTAATCTCGTTCTGATATGCTAGAGCATTGAGACAAGCTTGCCCATTACATTGGCCACAAGCTAAAGAGCATTGCAAGCCCGCTTTCCTGCAAATGCAAATGTTTTTGAGCAGGTGGTAAAATTGGCATGATAGGCTTCAGAAAATCGTTTCGCATTGCCCAACCCCATACCTTAGGTTCCAAATCATGCCCTAACCAAGTTTGAACTTGATAATATACACGTTCGAAATGTTGATGAGCAGCTGTACTTGTTGGTGGAAAATTAGAAAGCTGCACAGGCATATTCAGTTTTGCAGACTTGACGTAATGCATGTCAAAGATGATCGATACTTTTCACAGATTTTGGAGCATTATAGACTGCCAATAAGGTTATACGGCGTGTTTTTGACCGGAGGCACCGGTTGACCTGAAGTGATGCTGTGACCGCGCGCTCTCCGCCCTCTATCTCGAAAACGGTTCACCGTATGAAATTTTTTTACAACAAAATTTGTAGAGAATTTTGTATTCTACAATATTGAAGAACATACAAATAGCAAAAAACCCATAGGAAATGAGATATTTACAAAAAAAGCGCAAAAAAACGATTTTTGTGACCTTTGACCTTGAAATTTAATAGTTGCGTACACCCTACCATATGTAGGTTTTGAGACAACTTTAAGGGTGTCAATATACAAGTATTTACAGACTTACAGCTGGGTATCTCGAATTCCGAGGTGAACTTACTATAATGACTGGACTATATACTAAAATACCATAAAGTTACTAGCAGAAACCGATCGTCAGGCAAAATAAAAGATAATGCCAAGAAATCAATACTTACTGACATCATTATCATAATTTACAATGAGCAAAGTAAGCATTTAAATATGTACAATCATTCACATGACATTACATGCACCCTAGTCACTACTTCAATAGAATACAATTCCTCCAATTCCTACAATTTGATCAAGATCGGTTTGCATCACAATTTTGCACAGTAACCATAGCAAGGGACAAGTTTTATTATACTCTTGTTTCAAATTTCATCCTGTTTTCGAGTCTGATAGGGGTGATCTATCATACTCGAAACTTCGAGACTTCCAATATTGCCTTAAATATTTAATTGTCCTACGATTAACGTTAAAATCTTGCAACTTAAGCATTACCTGCTTTATTACAAATGAAAGGTTTTTTCCCATATTTTAATTAAATCATATCTTTTTCTAGACATTAATACATTCAAAAGTGGACTGTATAATTAATTCTGATTTATTCAAACAACGAGTGTATTATCAAACCTAGAAGAGATTTCCTTTTTCTTACAGCTTTGACAAGAGCAGCAAGTTCTTGAAATATACTTTTTGCTTTCTTCTGTACCTTTTTTAATAGCATATTCAGCATCGTGTTGCCGACTTTCTTGCCAACGATTGGCAGTTCTTATGTTGGAGTGCATAACAGCGATACAAGAAAATGCCTCCACGTTGGGCGAAGATGCAGCCTGAACGCCGCCCGACAGTATCCATCCAAAGACTGTATCCTGCGCTAAAAGATGGCCATTTGCGCTGTGCTTGATGCCCGCTTTAAGAACCTTGCTATAGACTTCAGCGCCTAACAAAATGTCGATTTTGTTGGAACGGTGATACTCCGGGTCCGCTAGTTCATTTTTAGATAAGCAAACTGAATAACAGGTACCCACTTTCACCGGTGGAAGTAGAGGCGTGATCGTGTTTAGCACATAAGCATTTACTCTAACAGAACTATGTGGATCTTTCCTCGACTGAATCTCTAAAGTAACATAAGATTTTGATAATAATATATTGGTACCACCAACACCTGTTACAGTATGTCTCAAGGATTTTTTTCTGAGGTTTAAAGACTGAACCATGGATTCGGTAATGAATGATCCTTGTGAGCCTTGATCTAACAAAGCTCGAATCAAACGACATGAACTGTCGCTTGATTTCACTCTTACTAACGCAGTGGGTAATAAAACTGCTTCCCTACAATCACCTGTCGAAATATTCGACCCCACTGGTTTTTTCGCACATTCCTCCGCTTTATTTGCGGCAGACCCCTCCACCGTATTAACGGCTCTATCGTCCGATGAGTGATTTTCACCCACAGACTCAGAAACACTGCTGGGATGCAATAACGTATTATGACGTCTGTTACAAACTTTACATTTGGAAGTACGTTTACAGGCCTTAGCAGAATGATTATTGAGTAAACAAATGAAACATAATCCGTTTTCCTGAGCAAATTTACGACGAATTCCGTTACTCTCTTTTCTAAACTTCCTACAAAACACTATTTTATGATGAGAATCACAAAAAGCACAAGCTACTTCTCTTTTCGCCTTTTGGATGTGGAAAGTTTGTGAGTTACTAATGCCTTTTTGAACATTGGATTCTTGATTGGACCTACTATCTAAATGTTCTAAACCCCTGAAACGGCTTGTAAGGAATTCAGTAAATTGAACTAAACTCGGCAAATTATCCGTTCGATCTGCCGATACGCTAAGTTCCCAAGCCTTTCTTGTTTCTTTATCCAATTTAGAACCTATAATGTAAATGATCAATACGTCCCAAGAATCTATGTTGATTCCCAAATTTTTAATACTCTCTAAACAATCCAATGTAGTGCCAATCAATTTTTTAATTTCTACTGCTGACTCCACCACCAATTGTCTTTGACTAAATAGCCTCTTAAAAATGTTACTTACTAGAAATCTCTTATTAGAATACATAGTTTCCAGTTTTTCCCAACTATTTGTATAATTTTCCGATGTTACGTTAACATTCCTCAAAAGTTGTTCGGCTTCGCCGCTTAAATGACTCTTTAAATAATATAATTTTTGAGCATCGTCCAGAGAATCATTTCTGTGTACGAGACCCAAAAACAAATCACTGAATGTTTGCCACTCTACATATTTGCCAGAAAACGTTGGGATTTTAATTTCTGGAAGCTTAGCCACACTCTGTTGTTGCTGTTGTGGAGTGCTACACCGATTTTGTACGTTAATTCTCATCTCATTTAGCCTTTCCTTCAATTCCGATTTGTAATCTGTGTAGATCTCCTCAACATCATCAAAAACACTTAGTGTGTGGTAATCAGACTGAAACATTTGTGTTCTTTCAACCTCACTTATAATCTTCACATGAGTGTTAAAAAATAGACTCCACTGCTTTTCTAAATTTTCCAGGCGGGTTTCAAGGAAGGAAATTGTCAGCCTTACATTAGGAGAACTTTTAAAGTTTGTTCTAGCCTTAAGGGTCTATACTAAGGTCGGCCGGAGAGAAAATCTGTCAAATTTGAAAGCGATCGTGACAGCTATGGTCACACAGTGGTTGGGCCGTGCAATCCGTGCATAAATGCAATTCATAAATCCGGACGACCGTCTTGGTGTAATTGTTTAGAAGTCGGCTACTACACCAAAGGTCGCGGGTTCGATCCCCGCACAGTACAAACATTTGTGTGCATGAACATGTCTGTTTGTATTGGTCTGGGTGTTTCCTATGTATAATAAGTATGTATTTACAAAAGAAAAAGTATTTAAGTATGTTTATCCGTTGTCTAGTATCCCATAAAAACGAAGTATAGTTAGCTCACTTGGGGCTAGATGGCGCTGTGTGGAATAATGTCACGGGATATTTATTTATTTATTATTATTATAAATCGCGGCATGATAATCATTTGATGCGTTCACCAAAGATATTTTTATTTCGCCACCCAAAATATTTCAGGATATAGGGCAAACAAAAGAAACTAACCAAAAATTTTATTTTATTAAACATACTAATAAGCGGTTTTGCCAATTATTTTTTTACACTATTATTTGCAATCTATTCTCGTGACCACGTTATTTGCACAATGTTTTATATCTGGTACTTGACGATTCCATCGAGATTTAGTTGTAACTTGGTTTATCCGTTCGATCATCATCAACACAAAATATGTCTTACATCCAATGCATATGATATAGCAATACACGGAGCCATTTCTAGTAACATGCAGAAGAACCCACTAAAAAATTGGTCTTACTTGTAATGAAAAGCTGCAAGAAGCATTAAAGGGAGCTATCTTGTTACTAACTAAAACGAGGAATTTAACAGTTGTCAACAGTTGAGACACTTTTAGTGGATAATTTATTTTAGATAATAACACTTGAGTATAATACCTTTAGTCTCCTGTAGAGGCCATCGTATTTCAGGCTTTTTACGCTGAATTTAATACAGAATACACCGTGATCTTCATCTTACTGGAATTGATCTACGAGTAGAGCATAGTATGAAAGGAAGTCACCCTCCGCGTTTTTCTGTCTGTTTTTACATAAGCTTTCACTATCTAAATGACAGTTGATGCTAATTATATTTTCTAGAACGTTTGTCTGTATAGTTCATTCAAATTACTACAGGGAAAAGCTGTGTGCAAATAACCAGTTAGAGATAAAAATGCTTGCACTGCCATTTTTCCATGGCTGACGTAAATATGATAATTCATATTTATATCAAAGTTCTATCTGATCCATTTTTTTAAAATTTAAAATGGGTTTGCGTTTGACCTCAGTCTCGCCAGCCACGCTTACCCAAAAAATGCTTATTCACTTTTGCCTTGAAGACACCAAGGTTGTATGTATCCGGAAACACAGACGCAGGGAGGGCGTTCCACTCCTTAGCGGTGCGGACCAGAAAGGAAGCACCAAACCGCTTAGTTCGGACCGCTGGAAAGTCGACCACATGGAGGTGAAAGCCCTCTCGGCGACTTGTGGTCCGGTAGTAGAAAGTAGAGGGTGGTATCAGGTCATGAAGTTCTTGCGCACACTCTCCGAAATACACCTTATAAAAAACCGATAGACAGGCAACTCCACGCCGATGCTCCAAACTCGAGTTTGGTTCCAACGAGCGTCTCGTCACCTATCAGTCTCCTGGCTCTTCGGTCTACTGAGTCCAGTGCATCCAGCTGATACTAAACTTGGCAGAGCCATCCCAGTGGTGGCATAAGTACTCCATACACAACCGAATTTGTGCTTGGTACAATTGTAAAAGCTGTTCCGGTGTGAAGTGTGTTTCCATTTCGAATACCTTGTCATTATGTTCTATTGCAATAACTATTTCTGTTTCGTATAAGCAAACGCAAACTTTCATTTTTCTTTGCTCGAGATCTCCATGCTAATTACTATGGAACGAGTGAAGTTTCTTTGACAGCCGTCTGCGCAGTCCCGCAACTCAGTCTTCCACATGACGCCGGGTGAGTGCACGTCACTGCGTGAAGAATACAAACAAGCATAAAAATACGGCGTGTGTAAGTACACGAACTCGATGCATAGTTTTCTGTTCGCATTTTTTCTTTATGTTTCGTCAAATTTCTTTGTCGAACAATTTCAGTTATGATAGAGGCCTCCAAAATTAATTTAGTAAAAAATATTGTTCAAAAAAGATCCTTTAATCTATTCAGACACCTTAATCAAGCTTTCATGATCAGATAACATAGTAGCTTAGACCACACAAATAACATAGTTTTAATCAATTCGATTTGAAAGCAATCAAAGCTATTTGCGTTCTTACTTCGTCCCCTTGTTTTGCTTGAATATTTTAGGCAGATCCCGTATTGGCATTAACCGATGATGCTGCAGATTGACACCATGCTAAAAGTAAATACATAGCTTGTTTTTCAAATACCAATAGGTAAAAACTTTCAGTATAAGTTACAAATAGTAAAAATTTACAAGAAAAAATAGGAAAATGAAATGGCAACTAGTACCAAATTGTCAAACCCAAGAGAGCTTTTAATCAAGTGTACTTATAAATATAAACCTGCCATATTACTCTCATGGTGAATCATGATAAAATCATACGTTTGATAAATTATGCATAATGCATATGAACAAACAGCACGGAGGAAAAAAAACAAAGTTGTACTATTTTCAACAAAAGACCCTATGTGCGCCTATTTCGTGTAAATTATCCGCGTAATTATAAATGTCATTTTCGTCAAAAGCGACGTGCATTCACCTTGGAGACATGGGGGGGAGTGAGCTGCGACGGTGCGCGGACAGCTATCAAAGAAACTTCACTCACTCCATAGTAATTTGTATGGAGATTTCAAGCGAAAAATTCGGAATGTTTGGGAATTTTTTGCACAAAACTGAAATAAAGCAATGAAAAACAACTGATTGGCAATGCTTCTTTGATATCTGATCTTTACACGTTATTTAAAACATGTAAGTTGTTAGTTTATATGATGCCTAAACTTTTGAAATACGGGAGTGCGTTTTGCACGTTTTTAGCGATATTCTGA
This sequence comes from Udea ferrugalis, assembly GCA_950022985.1. Lineage (NCBI taxonomy): Eukaryota > Metazoa > Arthropoda > Insecta > Lepidoptera > Crambidae > Udea > Udea ferrugalis. The sequence continues at coordinate 14,012,192 of OX465525.1, forward strand.
TTTTTTTTCACATTAATCTAGTAAGTTGATCCATATACTGGAAGTTTGAGCTGATTGTGCAACTCTTTGACTACTATGACGATTTTTTTCGTGCCTCACACTTCATATTTTCTATATAAAACTTTAGTTTTCCCGAGAGCCGTTTTCCTGGTATCGCGCCTTAACTATTGTATTGCGCGTTAATTCCTGTATATTAATATACGACTCCATGGTGTCTACAATAGAGCACAATAGTAGAAGTAAAAACAATGAACACAATATTTACACCAAATACTAAACCATTTCCAGACTATTATCAAAAACTAAATTCCAAACTTTTCACTATTAAGATGTATGCAATATTTAAAAGTTCATAAAATCTTCAAATTTTCATAAGTGTTTTTCACTTTAAGTCTTCAAATCCTGGCTGAATTCCGACATAGGTTCCCCGTCTGAACACTTATTTCCCATAAAAACTACAAGTCCCCGATTCCCGCACTAAATTAATTCCTTGCTTGAATTTTCAAAGTCTATTTGTCCTATGTAATAAAGTTGAAAGTACTTACAATTTTAACGGCACTCACACACTGAACACTACACGCCGATGAACATGCTCTTGTATAGCGCGCCTACACTGGCTGCGCTCCGCGGCTTCCTGCCTCTGCTAGGCCTTTTCCTCCCGCACGTCGCTCCTTCCAGTCACTGTTGACCGGATCCTCCACCGCTGTGACGTCACCACTGACGTCCCTGCAGGGTTCTGAGGACAGCGATCCACTGTCCAGAACTAACTGAAGTGTACGGGTGGTACTCTTCCACCACCGAAGACTACCAAAACACGCCAATCAAGTATTTCCGACTCGTAAGGACCATGAACAAGTTGCAAATTGCGAGTCCGCGAGTGAGCAATGAAAGACGATAGGTAAACTTTGAAGGTCTGTATTGTCACAAAAATAATACAAGTTTGTTAAAGTATCTATGTAAATTTGAAAACGTAATGCTACCGCGATTCAAGTTACTGCCCACGCCATCTATTGAATTTGAGCAGAACTAATATTTCTATGGAGATTACATTTTTTGGTACATGGAAACATTGTTAGCTACATTACATTATATAAAATTCTACATTCTGAATAAATAAATTATTATTATTATTATTACATACACATTATTAACAATTATATATTTATGTATTAAACACATTGAACATGTAGTTTAATGTTTTTGTTTTCCGCAGTAAACAGCTAATCGAAATTCGTATACACTCAGTAGTGTTTGTGAGCTCATTTAACTCAGATTAGAGTCAGCTGTCAAATAACTTCCTTTGGCGTCATTTTGATACGTGTCACGTTATACTCGTATTTAACTAAGGGCCGGCGCCCACTATCGGCATCGGTACGCTTCAGGATTTTAAGGTGGCAAATAGCAATATACTTTAACATTATGGCAATAAAGTAGAAATTTCCGTGATGTGTTCTCGTAAAAACAATCGGTATGCTTGAGGCTGCTGTTTCGGCATTTTCTCCTTTATTGCCATTATGTTAGAGTATATTACTATTTGCCACCTTAAAATCCTGAAGCGTGCCGATGCCGATAGTGGGCGCCGGCCCTTAAGAACCAGTCAGGCCTCTCCGTCATTCTAGATTATGATCGATAGATGATAGATTCGATCGATAGATGATTAGATGATAAAAAAATCTTTACTGGGCGTGTTAGTGTTTTTCTATATTAGACCATTTGAAATTTCCTCAGTTATTTTTCCTTGGCAGTTTTCAGTAGTACTTAATTGAAAACACAACAATTCCAGTTTTATAACTCGATCTGGAACCAGATTTGTAAGCAAGATTAGCTTTTACTCATATAACAAACAATTCAGAAAACGGTGTGCTAATGAACTGTTAACATGTACCTACCTTGTTAAAGTGTGTAGTTATACGAAAGAAATAAAGTATTTCTATATAGTGCATAATAACAAAAAGCAAAAACTGCCGTTTGCCAAAATTCAACTTTATTTATTTGAAATTGTTTCATATCGCATTTACACCCTAAGAACATACTCAACAGCATCTTATTAGCACTAAACTTGAATGTAATAAGATAAGATATACATAGTTGAAGTAAAGTACAGTCGAGCACATTTCGACGAACTCATATCGCAGAGGTGTGGCTAGACGTGGAGCGACGCCCTTCAATGATTAGTTTTAAATTGGGTACAGTTGGATGAATCATTTAATAGCTTTGGAACGTGCCTACTTTCTATAAGAGATAATGAAAAGAAATAATTGAGGCATATCAATAAATACATATTTAATTTATATTTCATTTGTGCAACACAACTATGTCACCAGGTTTCACGTGTATTCTTGGTTAGACAAGACAAGATATTTAATATTTTCCTGGAAGGGGTTTAAAGGAATTCTTTATTTTTTAAAATAAGGAAAATCATCCTTTCCTTTAAAAAAAATATTCTCAAAATTTGAATTTTACACTGCCAACAGCATTTCTGTCACGCCTGATGACTGAGTACGCCCTTTATATGACTAAATTAATAAATGTTGAATTAGAAAAAAAAAAAGATACCTAATAATTTCAGTGGTACTCTAGTCTGTAATGGCTTAACTAGGACTTCGGCATTCGTAGCTCTTCTGTTAACTAACATTAATTTTGCGCGAGTTTTCTCAGCCCAAACGTCTGAGAAGTTCTTATTATGTTTGTCTTCCATTTAAGACGTTGTGTAGTGTACTTAACAAGTTGTTCGTTTAATACCACGTTCAGTGTACACAAATCTCACCCTTGAATCGTTTACGATGCAATTTGTACCAGACAGATTAGAATCAGAGTTAGAATTTTATTTATTTACGAATAAAGTGGTTACAAAGGTCAGACATATTTTAATCGTATTTTAACCCGAATTTGTTTCTTAATTTACAGTTCGAAAAATTTAAAATAACAGCTGTTACATTATTTTTTATTTATTTCTCTGACATAATTACTATGGGAGGTACAAACCAATAAGTTTTTTATACAAAATTCTACAATAAGTTAACATCCGAGCCGGTTGGCTTTCTGTATTCGACTGATCATAAATGTTGCGATAAGTTTATTCTTTTTTTTACTTACAAAATACTAAATTTTGTTCTGGCGTTGCATGGCATACTTAACTTTACGTGGAAGTCATTTATAAAACTCATATCACACCCGAGAGGTCGAGAAAGCAAATGTTGTTATGCCAGTTACTTTGTATTTTTTAAAAGTAAATACTAATATTTTTTACTTAAAGAAAATGCAATTCATTAGTAAAACAACTGAAGCATTTTAACCGTACCCGGTCATTGTGCTAAAACCTATTACTTTGTATTTAGTATTCAAATAAATGCAAATGTATTCAATTTGTTAAGATTTTAGGTGTTCAACGATCTTCTGCTATTGAATCGGTAACGGTAATCTATTCTAAATTGAGTAGAAGATGATTTGCAAAGAATAATTTATTAAAAACCCGTTGTTAGCAAAGTTGTATCATTTGGAGGATATAGATATTGTATTTGTGTAATATTCATGAAAACATCATGAATGCACGTAAAAATGCATCTATTTATGAAAAATATTCACAATCATATTTACTGATTGATTTGAATTTTAGCAATTCCAGCATACTATAACGATCATCCATACATACATACTTGGATCGACGCCATTGTTATAGTCTCGTGGTGAACGGAACATACAGAAACCTACACTTAGTCTAACGAATTTGAACCCGACACATAATATACATACTAAGGTGTTACGAGTATGTCATTTATTTTTAAAACGGCTCATGCGCAACACGCCTATCACGTTATTAAAAAATGTAAAGAGTTTATTTGAAATGTTTATTATCATTAGACCTCACAATTAAACACAAAATATTAAAAACTTCCTAACAAAAGAAAAAATATATCACTACCAAAAATAAAAATTTGAAAAATAGACTATATTAATCCAAATTTTCATTATAAGGAAAATAATTTTTATAAGAACGAAAATAACAAATAATAAAAAAATACCGATCTTCTCACAAAGCTCGCAGTTATAACTCTCTTGATAGTGGCAATACGTCTGAGGGCGCGCCGATGGCTGCGGATTTATGTCGAATTACCTATCCCATTGCACCGCTGTAGCCTATTGACCTTGTTTAGCGGGAGAGGGCCAAGTTACAGGAGAGTATAGAATAGAATTCAAAAGCTTTCCGACTAAAATCACGCCACAGCGTACAAAAATGCTATGGTTAACATTATTGACAAAAACATGTTTGCAGATTGACTTTAAGATTTTTTGACGTGGTTTTTAGATTTTTATAATCCTTAACTGGATTTAACTGAGTGCTTTTAGTTTTCCCGAAACTCCGAAAAATTGGTAAGGAGGTCCCCTGGAACGATTATAAAACATAACATAAGTTCGTACAACAACCAACATTAGGCTTTCTACGCTCTGCTGCTGGGCACGTGCCTCACCTCTACTCCAATTATGATGTGGCGCTAGCTTCAACATGATTAGATGTCATTGAGCCCCTATAAAGCCGTAGATAAAACAGTGACCTCTTGAGTGCACTAACCATTAAAGAAAAACAAGAAAATGGTTTACAATATTTTGCAGAGTTTTCCGGCTGAGTAGTCAAAGACACTTGTAGTGGGAGTAACTCGCAGCTTTCCTGATGATTAACTTAATATTATTAACACTATAACCAATATTATTAACCATAGTATGTGTCGTTCTCTAAAGCATTCAGAAGTACTATACCGGTACGTATTTGAAGCGCCCTTATTCTGTTTCACTGGAGCCCCGTTCTATGGACAGCCGATGTCCGTCTCGCATGGTTTCACTTAAAACGGAATTAGCATCTTACCTGCATCGCGCCATCAGAGTAAGAGCACCTAAGTACTAGGTCTGTTACTGGGTTAAGAGTCTGTACAGGCTGTTAAAAAGGGGTCTAGTTTATAATATCGACAGACACTACATCGACGGTCGCTGCATCGAAAACGCTCCATCGACGGGTTTATGTACCGACGGCACCCCAAATCGATGGTACGCTACATCGACAGCACACTTAATCGACGGTACGCTATATCGAAAGTACATCAAATCGATAGTACGCTGCATCGACAGTATACCATATCGATAATACGTTATATCGACAGTACACCATATCTATGATACGCTGCATCGACTACCCGATCCGAGCCAAACAAATATTCAGAGTAGTTACTCGAAGGTCGATGATGGACGCTCCGGGCTTCGCCCTACGCGTAGTTCGGCCTTCGGCCTCACGCTGGGAACTCGGCCTCCGGAAAGGGTATTACTTATTTGCAACAATTTCGGATTTAGGCTAAATACCTTTGATATTTGGAAACGGAATGTTCATCATCATCATCAGCCTGTTGCAGTCCACTGCTGGACATAGGCCTCTCCCATTACACGCCACTGAACTTGATCTTCGGCTGCTCGCATGCAGCTCCTGCCAGCCATCCTGCGCAAATCATCACTCCACCTTGCCTGAGGACGTCCTACACTACGCTTGCCGAGACGTGTGTTACGACAAGATAAAAAATCTTTTTGCATAAAAATACATTTTACCAAGTAACGGGGAGAGGACATCATTTAGTACAATTCAGGCGGTCTTATCGTTGCAAAGTTATCTCTTACAGACCATCTAGGTAGATTTTCTGCAAAGGAAGGAGAACTAGGGTATTTAATTATTTATGTTTTCTTCGCTATTACATTACCATCGCTTAATTTCTAAATTATGTACAAGTAAAGTACATCTAATTACTGGTCTTAGAATCAAACATGGTCATAACATTACCGTAGGCACCTGTCAGGTGCTTCTGAAAGAGCTCTTTAAGGCTTAATTACGAGTAGGTAAATCTTCTTTGACTTATTTTCCAACATATCTTTCTAAAATTCACTAACACAAGAAAAGATATTGCAAGGGAAATAGTGGACGCATTTTCAAACTTATTTGATTGAGACTGTTGTCTCTTTACTTTTTACTCTGTAGTTTAATAGTTGATATATTATGTTGCCAATTGTTAAATAAAATTAGCTAAATCTTTTAAGATTGACCAAAAAGTGGCTTAGTTTGTTTTTGGGCAAAAGCGTGTTATACAATTTGGGACTTAGTTCTAAAGAGTATAATGTTAATATATTTTCAAAATATGTGCTTATTTCAAAATGAGAACTTTAGAACAGGGGGTCTAGTTCTTAGTATGTATGTATGTTATGCCCTACTTTACCGTTTTTTTAAATTATGTAAACACGCAAAAGTGATTCCAAACTCAACTTTACCTGTAGTTTTCTAAGAGAATTAGAAAATAAAATAGATAAGCGTATTTTACTTGGACCTGCATAAATATGCCGAATTTCCTTTTTCATTTATTAGGAGGAAAGGACGATGATTTATGGAATACCTACGCCTTAGGTTTTATTGCCTGAGGACCGTCGAAATGGTGCGGGGAAGATCATAAACTTTTTTTTTATTATTATCACTCCCCCTTGACGTCAGTTTGTGATTTCTTACGCCATTCTTTTGTTTTAATCGTTTTAGGACGATTAGGTATAAAACTACTTCAAAATTTAAATATATAGAATTATTAGTAGATTATAAATATATAGAGTTATCTAGGCTTGGGTTTTTTAATTGTTTTTGGAACTTAAACTGGCTCTTATGACTAGTAGGTATAACAAAAGGGTGAACCCACTAACTCACTCTGCGGTCACAAATTCTCCCCCACAATTCGCAAGGAAACAACTTCATTAGCTAACTGTAACAATGTCTCCAAAAATACGGCCAATATGGCTGCCGTGTGGGTACTCGTATTATGAAAACGAATCCCCCCTTTTGGTGAAATAAAACAACGCCTGAAGCGAAACGCGAGGCAATTTACCATAAATCTAACTGAAGATGAAATCGTTGCCAGGCGTTTTTAACCTGCGTCGTTGTTTTTAGAAAATGTTACGCCTCCCTTATCTTGGAATTGGGTAGCTGAAGTTCTTGTAAAGTAAGTGGATTTTACATTTTGAGCTTATCTTTTGACCTCACCTAGAAAATGAATACATACGCATTTTGATGGTAGCCAGGACGGCGAACGACTCGATTAGGTGCCTACTTGTTTCACAAACGATGTCGGCTACAAAGTGTAATAGATTGCTGTTAGCAATAAGACCGCCTAAATTGTACATCAACATGTAACTGTATTTCTTTGTTTCATTGCCTGTAAATTAAGCGTTTCTTATTTTATATTATTCTAAGGTTAACCTTATGACTTTGGACGTCTTTGTTATTCATTAATTTAAAATGGTTGTGATAAAAAACTTTAGAGACCAACTGTACTTGCAGATGGTCAGAAGTTAAGAACACAAAAAGTTGTTAAGTACCTACGTACCATACAAGAATTGTTTCAGATTTTTTGTGGTCACAACACAACATAGCTGAATAATTAACAAATAGGTATTTAAAATACACTCTGGTTTTGGCATCTTTTGTATATAAATAGCCACAAAAGTAGGTGGGCATTTTTACAACAGAGCTTTTCTTTCTAATTCGCTGCTTGATTTATTATTTGTTTCTAAAGTAGATAAAGTTACAAAAATAAAAGATAGGAATAGGTATTTATTTCTGGAACTTTTCCGACCTTTATTTTAGTTACTGAATCTACTTATGAAAACAATATTAAATCGACCCCGAAGCCCAAGTAACAAAAGGGAGCTTACGCAATTACGAATGGTATCGTTCAGCATTTAATTTACTAACCAACAAAGCTTATAACAAATGTATTTACTTACACAAAATCCTAATAAAGCCCTTCGCACACGTGGCGATGACGTGACCCTTTGGTCCCTTACGCATATTTAATTTAAATATACATCCACTTAGACGTTTAAAATATATAGGGCTTGCGGCTACTGACCAACGCAGCTGTGCTAGACAGGGAGGACGAAATATTTTAACCCTTTCCTAGAAGCTGGGTACAAAGAGGGCCTGGTACAGATGCCTTTAGACTTATGTTACCTATCTTAAACAAGAATTCACAAACGCAAATGATCGTTGAGCATCTTTCAGAAGTATAGCTGTCCCTTTTAGTTTCGAACCCATGACCACTGATTACAACATAGTCTGAGGCTGGCGCCTGTGTCGCTGAGCTAAGCGACTTGTGGCTACAAGGACGAAATAGATAGTTAACTAACGCGAGAAAGTAAGTAGGATTCTTCGCTACTACATACTTAGCTACAAGGCTAGCATATACGAAAGCATATACGCGATTTCGCTACTAAGATGGGTTACATAAGTCTAAGGCGTCTTTACATGGGCCGCACGTCGAGCAGTTGGATACTGACTTTTAGGACGTTCGAATAAGGTGATACACTTGACAATACCACACGGTTGCGAAAATACTAAAAGCAGCTAAGCTAAGCAAGCTATATTTTGAACCTATTTGTTATTTAATGTTTGACACTTTTATGTGCCCTATTGTCATGAGAATTATTAAGAAAAATAAAGAGCAACATAACATAACATGACATTACAGGGCAGTAAAAAACGCACTAATTGCTGCCGTCCATGGTGAACAGAACATTCAAAAGCCCACACTTTGCCGAATGAATAATAATAATAATTGAAAATGTGAAATCGATTTCACGAGATTTAACGCAAATACTTGACTGTATACATTTTATTTATTTGTGCCTTTATTTATTTATTTATTTAATCTTTAATGCACAAAAATAGTACAAAAGGCGGACTTAATGCTAAAAGCATTCTCTACCAGTCAACCATCGGGCGAGACAGAGATGCTGTTGGCGGTGCAAAATTCCAATTTAGAAATAATTATTTCAATGATAAACCTAGCTTAACAAACTACATATAAAAATATTACAATATGAAAAGTAAGTCTTGGAAAATAAGCATACATAAAATAATCAATACGATATAACAGTACATACATATAACCTTTCTGTTTTTAATCATTTCGTCGTCTTAAGACGTCAAGGTAAATTAATTTAAGTATTTTCAAATCTCAAGTACGTTTCCGAGTACATTACGAATGGGAAGCTGGAGTATACTTAAGAAATTAATTAGACTAGGATCTGTGAGACCCACGGGGGTACTCTGATGTTAATTAAATGAGATGCAGTTAAGTTATTATTGTAGGATTAATTTAGCTGTAGCAGTGCGTGTATTCGGATGATTTTTTTTTTTTTTTTTTTTTTTATTGTGGTCTTCAAGATGACCTCACTCCACCTGATGGGAAGCAGTCGTGAGGTCCAGATATGGGGTTGACAAGCACAGTAATTGAGAATTACTTTGCTGGTCAATCTCATTTTGAAGGCCTGCAGAAATGCCTTTTCACGCCCCGCTTAAAAAACCCGGGATTGTAGGAAGAAGGAAACACATGCGCTGGAAGAGCGTTCCACGTCTGGATAGTACGACACAGGAACGAATCACCGAACCTTTTGGTGCGGGCCGACAGTCGCTGGATCGTGTGTGGATGTTGACGCAGACCAGCGCGTGTGGTGCGGGAGTGGAAGGGTGAGGACGGGATTAGTTGGAACAACTCTTCAGAGCATTCGCCGTTGTAAAGGCGGTAGAGGACACTCAACCTGGCAATGTCTCTACGCAGTTGGAGAGGCTCCAGAGCCATAGTTGCCTCTGGGCTACCAATGATGCGGATAGCGCGTCGCTGCAACCTGTCGAGAGCTTCTAGCAAATACTTGGCGGAACCGTCCCAGAGATGAGAACAATATTCCACACAAGAGCGAACTTGTGTCTTATACAAAAGACAGAGCTGCTCAGGCGTGAAGAATCGTCTCACTCTGTTCAGGATTCCAAGTTTACGGGATGCTGTTTTGATAACGCTCTCGATGTAGTCCCGTTGGTTGAGGTTGCTGCGAACATCCATGCCAAGGATGTTAAGGCTATCTTTCACTGGCAGTGGGGTGTTCTGAAGAGTGGGATGGGAAAGGAATGGCGACGTTTTGGCAGTGAATGCGCACACCTGTGTTTTCTTGGCGTTGAACTCGACAAGATTGCGTTCTCCCCATTCGGAAATGCGGTCCAGCACTCCGTCAAGCTCAACGACAAGACAGCGCCTCTTCTCCTCGATATCGGTTCGCTTTGCCACAGGGCGCTCGAAATAACGCGAGTGGACTGTGCTGTCATCCGCATAGCAATGAATGTTACCGAGTGATAACATGTCATTGATATGCAGAAGAAACAAAGTCGGCGATAAGACGGAACCCTGCGGCACCCCGGCATTAATCTGGAGGAAACGCGACTCACTTCCGTCACAGAGGACACGGATCCTACGTCCCTCCAGAAATCCAGCGATCCAGTTACAAAGGCGAGGAGACAGTCCATATGCCGGAAGCTTGGAAAGAAGCGAACGGTGCCAGACACGGTCAAAAGCCTTGGCAATGTCTATGTCTTGGCAATGATGATAACTTAAAATAAGCATAACATAACGTTCGTTCAATAATATTTCCCGAAATGACTAAGTCAGATACCAACTTAGACCGTCATAGTAAGTGGAACACTCAGAAGCCCACATATATCCGAGCCAATTTTAGATCCAACGTTGTTAACGGCTTCCCTTTCACGTTGTTTGGGGTTGCCTGCGACCATCACCGAAGAGTTAGCAGCATGTTTTAAAACACAAAATATATTTCGGCCAGATTTAAACTAGAGATCAGCAAAGGAACCAAGGTTTGGGCGTTCAGGAACAGAAATTCATTAGCAAAGCTAAGTGTAACACAGGACTTAACGATTTATATTGTTTATAATTTTAATAATACTAACGACCCGCCCAGGCTTTGCAGCGGTTCAAAGGGATGTGATTATAAATATCAACCTTCCTCAATTCCTTCCTTCAATCACTCTATCTACTAAAAAACACATCAAAATCCGTTGCGTAGTTTTAAAGATTGAAGCAAACATAGGGACAGAAAAAGCAGTTTTGTTTTGTACTATGCAGCAGTATTTCACCGCAATTTTCCAGATACTTATACCGCTTAGTCTTATTCGTAAAACACGCTAACTACTTTCCTCGTACAATAAGATGAAAACCAAAACACGCAAAGGTCTCATCTCGAATTCCTTAGCAAACCCCTCTAAACATACCTTCACGTGCCACCAAAATCACTTTCATCTTAAGCAATCAAATATGCACCCTAAGCTTTCCTATCTTACACCATCTATTCCCCTTTTCCCTTCATTCTTGTCTCCGACAACCATTCTCTTTATCTCTGCGTAGCAGCTATTCCATTGCTGGTTCACATAGCATTTCAGCAAAACAGTTTCCTTAATAAGCAGCAATGGATGGGATGCTGTAAGTTTAGTCAGCGTTTTTTTCGTATAGGGTTGCAACATGATGTTATCGATATTCTTTCAACCGCAAGCATGGAAGGGTGACAGGATTCCAGCTGAAAAGCATTGGATGTGAAATTCCATTTTCTGTTACGTATGGTCAGTCGAGGCGTGAAAGGGGTGCTATAGTGATGACGTGCGTTTTTTGTTGGGGTCGTGATGTCTTTGTGAGGTCGTTGACAGCCACAAGCTCAAAGCTAATTCGAGCTGAGTCGCGTCAGATTTTCGTTGCGATTCCTATTTCCTTATGTAACTAATAGGTACTTACTGTTCAAAAATTTCGTCCGGTGCGAAGGTGGAAGAAGATTTTATTTCATAAGGGTTCGAGTAGCTAACTACTTATTTTCTTCTGAATAAAACTGCTTGCAAAAAATACTTTGACCAAATGATATTATTTTTTGTAAGTTTTATGAGAAAAGAAAGGTACCTACATAAGTATTTTTGAAACCACTATAAGTAAATTAAATGTGTAAAATGTTTTATCAATGTGTTACACATACAAAAAAGACTTAAATAATGGTGAAAGCTTCGTGAAAAACCCTTTGTACAGTTTAGAACAATTTAGATAAACAAACAAACAGAGGATTTGTTCCTAAAACTCTCAAGTAAAGACCTTCTGTATAACCATAATCTAGCCCCTAACATTCATGATATCATTTTCCTTCATACTGAAATAAACTACAGCTTTCTCATACTTTCTACTTGCTATCCAGTACAATAATATTTCATCGCAAACACGTTGTTTTTCGTAGTGCTCAGGATATAAGCATGAGAGATCACCGCTATATGACGCGCTAACATCGCCAGTATATCACATAGCGTACGTTAGTTCGAGTAATGGCTCTCAGCCTGTTTTCGGTATGAACGTTAGTCGTATAAGCCGAGGTATCACTATAGATCATTAAACCTAAGTTGCCTATTTCCTATGCCTATTTCATAAAGTTTGGCAGGTTGTCAATTTGTAAAAAGACGCTAACTTAAGTTTTTCTTCATATTCTCTTATTTTCTGCAAATAATTCACAACAACACTGTCACTGCTATAATTTCGATCTGACCGTGTGGTTGACTGGCAGAGTAAGCTTCTGCATAGGTACTCTACTTTTGTGCAGTAAAGTTTGTGAAATCACAAATATAACATGCATTAGCCATCTTTTCATTCCTCGACATCGAATCCTGACACAGGCCAATGGCACCTGTATAAAACGTGCGACATCTCTACAAGATTTTAATATTCGTATCGACAATTCGTGCATTTCATAACAATCGACGTGTCAAGTTTTCAGTGTGTGATTATTGAGTTGCATACAATGATATTATAATGAAAAAGACGTAGATAGGTTACTTGTGCTAAAAAAGTGCCACCTGAAATCAGAACTTCAAACAATTGAGTTGAATTGATTCCTGATATAACGTACCTTTCTCTTTTGAATATCATCGGTTGTATACAAGAAACATTCCAGTGGCAAATATTGTGTTAGTTCAATGCGGTAACCATGTACCTATTTATTTAAGTATTTAAAATTATTGAGTAGAGTTTATTAGTCTCTGACACCGAAAGCAAAAGTTTGAAGTCAGAGATATTTTTTTATTTGAGTTCCAACGGAATCGCAACGTTCATAAAAACTGTTTCAGAGAATGCTTCTTTGTGTTGCCGCTTACCCTGATAAAGTTTCTAAGAAACATACTTTGAACTTTTAAAGGCTTATGGGAGTTTTATTCTACTTTTTCTAAGAACTTCCCCTTGCTGTTTTTAGACGACGGGTTAGAAATATTTTTGCATGAAAAACTGTTTCAGTACGCAGTAGAGTAATTAAAAATTTTAAGCGTTTGAAAAAACGTTGATAATAAACAAATACGCACACATACGCTACAGAAAATTCACACATGGCATAGGTACCTACTGAAGTTACCAATTTTGCAGGTCTAATTTATTTCTGTTTATAGGGTAAATAAAGAATAACTCATTAAGTATTCCTTTTTTCAAATAGGCTTTCCGGTCAAATACTTTGAATCTACCGGAAATGGATAGTGAGATTTGCCGTACACGCTACTATAGCACAAAAAAGTAAAAAAAATGTATTGGGGTATTTAGAGTTAAAATAAATATTTGAAATCAATTATTAACTGATTCACCTAGAAGAAGAATACAAGGTTTTTCATTTCATAACTAATCGTTGGCTGAAAAAAACCTTATGATACTTGGTTCATAAATGATAACTTGAGTTTTATGGTAATAACTCAGCACCATAAGTTAACTCTTTACGACACAAGGGTTCTGACTCAGAACTCATTACTCATTTCAGACAGAGTAACGATTTTGGCCAAAACGAGGCCAGTCCTTATGAGTTCCAGCCAACGGCTGGATACTCATATAATGGATACAATAAAAATAAATAAAAAAAGGATATTATACGGTTCAAACTATGTCGTTTTACTTTGTACACTTTGAATTGCACTAAAATGTGCTATGTTACCAGAAAAATAAGCCAGTTTCTTCACGTTTTGTTTTAATTTTGTCGCATTAAAATAATTTGAAACTGTTTCGCGCAGCTGTGCTTATGATGAGAGACTTTGGGTATTAAGAAATTGCGTACTTTTGTTATCATTTAGACCAATTTCAAGTTCTATCTTTTACCCTGTAGCTTTCATTCAGTATAATTGAGGTTGTCTGGAAGGGATCACTTTCGATCGATTTTATCAACATCAGAGCTTTTCTGATGTATTTTTGTTTTGTGTGTTTCAATGAGTAAGTGTACATTTTTTAAATCCTTTTAAACCCATAGGGTGGCACATGATGCTGTAGACATTTTATACTTTTTTTTTCCTTGACCACAGGGAATTGAAACACTTGAAGTGTAGGTACCAGGTATACTATTCAGGTATTATCACTATCACTACATAGTATAAAACAAAGTCGCTTTCTCTGTCCCTATGTCCCTTTGTATGCTTAAATGTTTGAAACTACGCATCGTATTTTGATGCGGTTTTATAGATAAAATAGGTTTAAATAGATAGAGTGATTCAAGAGGAAGGTTTATATGTATATTAACATCCTATTGCACCCGTGCGAAGCGGGGGCGGGTCGCTAGTGAACAATAAAGCATGAATCTCCTTAATGGAAGATTTGTCAAAAACTACGCAAAACGAAAAACCTACGTGCTCTAACTGACCTTACTTACGCTTGATGCTTTTTTGTGACATCCTGTAAATAGGTAAAAGTATGATTTAAACTGATCTCTACGTATAAATCAACCAGTACACCGCTGAAACAGGAAGCACGCCCAAGCACCGCGCCATTAAGAAGCTTTCGTGTCTGATTAGTTTTCTAATTAATTCTACGGCTAATTGATCCTAAACCAATATTGATTGGACGGTAAGCCCGCACATCTACCCTTATCCGGTAATTAGAGGGTTGTAGTTTGAGGGTGTTACGTCACTGTGACTACACTAAAACTAATTCTAAACGTAGACGGAAAATTCATAAAATGGAAAAATATACTCATTATACGACGATAGGAATATAATGCATGAGTAATATTTACCGAGAATGAAATTTTAAGTGCACGACGCAGTAAATCTCATAGATTTTTTACCTATTTTTTTAACTTTTAAGGTATTTTAGTTTTTTTATTTTTGCCACGAACCTGTCACACTGTCTGAACTCTGAACAGAGTAGTGTAGTCTAATTTATTTAATTAAGTACCCGTTGGAAAAGCTAAATGGTCAATAACTAGTAAAATTACGTAGCCAAATGAAATTCAGCTTTAAAATTATATTTCTATCCGGTGTGATATTTAATCATCAAAAGACCACCTACTCGTAAAAGTATCAAACATTAAGTAGATATTGTAAAAGCGTGATGATCACTGAAGTTTCTGTGTTCTAGTAACAATAGAAAATATAATAATTGTTTTTTTCACTTAAGGAATAAAACAAGAGCCATTCCATAGCAAAAGCATGTTACCCTTGGTCAATAATTGGAACAGTTAGGCTTATTAATGGGCCCCACAACCAGGGAACGGGGCCCAACCTCGGGCCAATTTATTGTGGGCCTTTCTAGTTATTTGTTACTGTAATTAACTAGTGCAGGTTCTCATCACTAGGTTATTAATGGAGATTTATTGTACTTCTGGTAACTGATTATATTTATTATATCAATTATTGTGAGCGATGTGAGTGCCCCGAGTTCCTGGATACTGATTTCATACAACTTCACAATGAACTACGGCTGATACCCAAAAACTAAGACTCTAATAATGTTTCAATAGTGGTTCGAACCGTCCCCTAACGAATTCACTAAGTAGGCACACGCAAGATCTAAATTGAAGCTCTTACTTTCATAAACATTTAGTAAGGAAAAAGATAAATAAAGGATACATTTATCATTAATTTCTCAATTTAGTTATTTACTTATTTAATTTATATCTATATCACAAACATACGAAGTAGTAAAAAACGATTTACTTTATTTTTTTAGTGTAAGCTATATAAGCTTGGTGATTCTGAATGCGGTTTAAAAATGAGGTGAAGCTTAACAACCTTGTTTTCTAAATATTTGTCTTCACTCGCATTTATATTAACAGCAATGTCTTCTTGCTAGAAATAAGCCACCACGATTGAAAGATAGAATATTAACTATGTAGTTACTTCCTGTAGAAAACTGTTGTTCCGTCCGAGCATAAAATTCCTTTTACAACGTAGAATCTGAAGCACGTAAGGCTAACATTTTAAAACTCTCAAGAATCTTGGACCTAATGAACTAAAACTACAAGCGAACTATTCTCCGCCCAAGAATCTGTCTTAATAACTCAAATTAGTCTCCCGGCGTTGTTCCGTGGAACATTCTAGGTGCAATAACTTGTGTAAAATAAATAAAGTAACAGAGTAGCACATAAAGTTCGCCGTTCCGCGGACTCGCACATTCCGGTGCCATAATAAAGTGTTTCCTTAGGCGCAACAAACTACTGTGCCGTACATTACTGGCCGCTCTTGTCGCTGCTGAAAATGTGGGGGCGCAATGTAAGCAAACGCCAATTTATACCTATACCTACAAGTATAATCGGCTTTGGGACAATCAGTGCTCTTTTATAGATTTACTTTTTTTAAACCATTCCGGTCCCTCTGCTGGGCAGAGGGCTTCCCCAAGCTCTTCCATCAGTCCCTATCCTCAGTCTGAGCCTCCCAATCTCCAGGAAGTTCACCAGGTCATCGCACCATCGTTTCCTAAGGTCATCCTCTTGGACGATGTGTTCCTTATAATGAATTAAAAGAATAAATAATATCCCAGAAAGGAACAAGAAGCGCCTTTTCGCGACGTGATGTTGCTGCCTATCACATCCGCTACACTTCTTTAAATTTAGTTATACTGAAGTACGACACATCCTACGTATAACTGTGCATCTGCAAAAATCAAATTTTACAGGAGAGCGTTTTAAAGGTTCCAAAAAGTTAAAACCGTCATATCGTAGCAACTGTA
The DNA here is from genome assembly GCA_950022985.1 of Udea ferrugalis. Taxonomy (NCBI): domain Eukaryota; kingdom Metazoa; phylum Arthropoda; class Insecta; order Lepidoptera; family Crambidae; genus Udea; species Udea ferrugalis. Next base: position 14,029,042 of record OX465525.1, read on the forward strand.
AGGACTTTTGACCTGAAATTTGGGGAGTTGCGTTATATTGACGTGAAATTAACATAGGTTATAGAATTTTATTGGTAAATGTAGTGGTTTTTGTGTTTTAGCACATACATACTTACACGTTGTTCCAAAAATTTGATAAAATTGTGTATGTACCTAATGCATATTTTAACATTGGAATATTCTTAACTTATAATCATGCAACTACCAGACACACAGTTAAACTATGCTTAAAACATGGAAAATATTGTGTAACGGTAACAATATACTAAAAGCCGAATGCAATAACGATTATAATATTTGTAAATAATGATAATTACATGCTTTGTTGCAGGACTTTCGACTGATTTTATGAACCAACTACAACGACCTATTCTATGAGGCACTGTACTGAACTAAACGTAATAAAAAGCATCGATTAAATGTTTTTTTATCTATTGTTTTATAAAAAAAATGTTTATCATAGGTTTTAGGCGACAAAACGAGATGTATTATATTAAATATCTTATACATGCAAAATTATCAGTCTTATAATAGGCTTCAGTGCAACACAACACGACAAAGACTTGGTGAATATGGTCATCTTTCCATCCATTGAATTTCTAAGGCGTGAGTAGCTTCATCATCTCCAGCAGCCATACGACGTCCACTGCTGAATATAGGCCTGCCCTATAGATTTCCAGAGCGGCCGGTTGTAGGCGGCCTGCATCCACTGAGACACTGTGATCTTAATGAGGTCATCCATCGATCTTTCGGGTGGGCGACACACGCAGCGCTTGGCCTTGAATGGTCTCCACTCGAGGACTTTGCGACCATCAGTCCTTCGAGCTATGTGCCGCCCACTGCCACTTCAACCTGCTAACACGCTGGGTTACGTCGGCGACCTAAGTTCTCCTACGGATTTCCTCTGATTCGATATCGTAGCGAAACACCGAGCATAGCCCTCTCCATAGCCCGTTGGGTAACCTTGAGCCTTTGTATGAGGCCCTTATTGAGTGACCAAGTCTCAGATCAAAATGTCATTACTGGCAACACACACTGGTTGTAAGCCTTTGTCTTGAGGCACTGAGGTGTGTTGGGAGAGAAGACGTTACGCCATTTCCCAAACGCTGCCCAGCCGAGTTGAACTCGACAATTTACCCCTTTCTCGAAGTTGGACCTACCTACTTGTCCTAATGAGTACACATACTCGTCTACAACTTCGAGAATAGAGCCTGCAACAGATACTGGAGTGGGCATTCGACATGACTTTTGTTCTGTCCTTGTTAATTTTTAGGCCCACTTGTTGGGAGACTTGTTGCGAGATGGAGGTTCTCGAGCATGCTGCCGAACTCTTGCAACGATTCTGCCCTTACCACTATGTCGTCGGCAAACCGAAGGTGAATCATATACTCGCCATGTATGTCAATGCCAAGTCCTTGCCATTCCAGGAGCTTGAAGGCGTCTTCCAATGCGGCCGTAGACAGGTTCGGAGATATGACGTCTCACTGTCTTACGCCCCTTTGCAAAAGAATCGCCTTCGTGCTCTGCTCCTGTACTCGGCCTGACATGGTGGTGTTCGCGTATAAGCACTTCAACACTTCGATGTATCGATAGTCGATGTAATATCGCTGGAGAAACGATGAGCACCGCCAAAGTCTCGATCGAATCGAAGGCTTTCTCAGAGTCCACGAACGCTAAGCAGAATGGCAGATTGTACTCCTTGCTATTTTGTATTATCTGCCACAGCGTATGAATGTGGTTTGTGGTACTATAGCCTTTTCGGAATCCAGTTTGTTCGGGAGGCTGGAAGTCATCGAAGATGCGAGCGAGACGGTTCGCGCTGACCCTCGAAAACAACTAGTAGTCATGGTTCAGAAGCGAGATGGGTCTATAGTTCTTCAACAAGGTGTTGTCTCCTTTTTTGAAGAACAGCACCACCTCGCCTATGTCTCATGCCTCTAGCATTGTGCCACCACACAACACGGAATTAAATAGCCTCTGAAAGACTCTAAGAACTGGCTTTACAACTGTCTTCAGAAGCTTAGCGGTAATTTGGCTGTTTGAGAGCCATCCTAATCTCGCACAGGCTGATGTCCGGGATTTCTTCAGTGTCGTGCCGGGTTAGCTTGGCTCTGGTATCTTTGGCCGTGCTATTAACGGATTTGGTGACAGAGGTATAAAGCTGCCAGTAGAATCCCGTAGAGGTATTGGTAAATGAGTTTTTTCTTACATAATTTGGATGCTTAACTAGGTAACTAACCAATATTTTTTTTCTATTTAAGATGATTACAATGAATAAATGTTTAACTATACAGATACATTCTTTTATCGAACGGGATTCCAAAAACTAAATGTGTAACTGGCTAGATACACATTATGATAAAAAGACACTACAGTGAATAAGTGTGTATCTACGTAGTTACATACTTATACATCGAGATCACACCAAACAATAGGTGATTATTTTGTTATACTCAATTTCACTTAAGTATGTGAATTACTCGTAATTAGAGACATAAAAACAATTCAATTTCAACTTTCATAATCAATTTGAACAAGTTTGGACGATTAAAACTCTCCTTGTCTCGATGATAAGTTTGCATGTCGTTCTGATGAAGAGTCTTCTTCTTCTTTTTAAGAAGAATTTCGTCCTTATACTGAATCTTCTTTTATTGTAGCCAAAAACTGTAACCTTTTACTCGTCATTTTTGTAATGAACGCAGAACGACAGGCGTCACGTGCGCATTGCTATATTACCGCAGCAAAACTGACCAACGGGTAGATGCCCGCCTACCGCGTCCTTCCGCCCCGCGACTAAAAGTGTAACAGGCAGATACTTATTTAATCGGTGTCATTTTTTAACAACGTAAGTAGATACATACTAATGCGTCTGGCAAAAAGTAGGTTGGAGTAGAAAAAAATATATAATATTTTTTGCACAAGGTACATTTAAGTGCATAGATGCCAAAAATGAAATAAAACCGATTTTGTGTATCTGGCAGATACACCGTAATACGTAGGAGGTGTCGAGTAATTCCGAACGAACGTCTCAATACTTCGAGAACTCGGTATCGAGCAGCGTCTATTTTCGACAGTACAGTCTCGCATCCTCACATTTTTCGGACATGTTTCCCGGCGTGATAATCAGTCCATAGAACGCCTTGTCGTTCAAGGAAAGGTGGAAGGCACCAGGCCACGCGGAAGGTCACCCACACGTTGGACTGACCAAATCAAGTCTGCCATTGGAGGTTCGGTTAACGAGTGCAGCAGAATGACCTCTAATAGGCAGCGGTGGCGAACCGTCGTGAGGCGCATCACATCTGCAACTTATAACCCTAATTCTGATGCATAGCGATCACGACCGCTCTGTCAAGAGCGTACCGGATGAAAAGAAAGAAGAAGTAACTCTGAATACAGTAGTCAGCATATCGGTTTAGCACAAAATACACGTTGTTGGACATGACCCATAGGTCATGTCCAACAACGTTGCTCTTATGGATTTAAGACAGAAGAGCAACTTCCGAAACAGGTGGCAGACTGCAACCGAAAGCCGCAGCGACTTTACTGGTTTGTATGAATTTCTACGAAATTGATTCCCAGCATAGCGGGCCTGTCGCTTGCCGGTGTTTTATATATAAACATTTATAGGAACCAAAAGAAGTGTCACTTTTCAACAAGCATTTTTCAGTATCTTTTAAAGGCTTGCTTCCAATAATAATAATTATTTATATGATATAGCGCTATAATATAGGGCTTTAGGCAAGATTATAAGTACCTACTTAGTATTTCCCGCTAGAATTGCGACCGCACCCGACAATACTCTTTTCCACCGCAACTCTAAGTGTTGGCAGTAAAAGGTTCCGATTACACGGCGTTTTCTTAATACCGCCCTGAGTAATTGGCCGGTCCACCTGGCATAATGAATTGTTCACCCTGTATAGGGTACGTTTGGCATTAATAGACATGTTTGTATTCCGGAGCGAGGTAAAAGGGGGTGAAATGAGCGAACGGTGAGTCTACTTTGGCTGCGGAGGTGTCAACCTTATTTTTAGTTTATTTGTATAACAAGGTTGTTTCCTTCACTGATTGTTATTTTGTAAGGCTGGTTACAACTTATTCATCTAAACTATAAGAATGGGTAGTATTCAGTTATTATGTAGAATCATCATCAACAACTGTACTACGTCAACTACAAAAAATAGGCTTCTCTTTTTTAAGGCTGCGTTTACCCAGCACACCAATAGAACCGCTTCATTGAGTGAAGCTAGGTAGATGAAGTTATTCTATTGGTTCTTAAAAACACTTTCCTCGCAAAAGCATCTCTAGGGGAAATGCAGCCCAACTCCCGAATTCACATACGTCAATCAACGCCAAGCACGAGCTTACGCTCATGCTGTCCCGTAAAATGACAATAGAAATAAAAGGGACAGCTGTACTTCTGAGGGATGCTCAACGTTGATTTGCAACTTTTATGCACGGAAACGCGTTGCCTTTGTTGCTTGCCCGACAGGGCCTATAATACTGGTCTCACTTAATGTGCAACACCTTATCATTTATACTAGCCATTGGTTTTGCAATAAATGATTAAGTTAAATTGAAAAACTGCGATGCCAATGGCTTGGAAGCCCTTATACAGCTTCATAATTATTTTTAGTTGGACATGACAGTGATTAAAAAACAGAATAAAGATTTTATGCTTTCGTAATATCGACACCTTGATCAAATCTTCGCTTACTTTGACTTTCCGAAAACATTATCGCTTAACCGCAATATGTGAACAAAACTTTGAACATGAACTTTAGAAAACTTCACAAGCAGCGCTCAACACATTTCACTATCAAATTGATAAAGTATATAAAAACTCTTTCACCGTAGTTCTCAACAAGAACACTGTGAAGACTTTGTAAGTAACTTCTTTGAAACTTATCTCAATGCGAAGATAACAGCTGGATGAGACGGTGACCGCGTGACCGCCGAAGATTGACCCAGACGGTAACCGTATGACCTTAGATTTTGTGTCAGACAATTTTTTCTTTCATTTTTATAATCTAACTTGTATTTATTACACGCACCCTTTGAAAGACTTAGATCATCTAACGTATAAATACCTATCTTTTGAGAATTTTAACATTCTTCAGAAATATTAGAAATACATTTGATATTATTTTAAGCTTTGCACAATTAAGCTTCTGGAGAGCTAAGAAACATGTGCTAGGATTTTTGGCGGATCTTCTCAGTACTGAGACAACTTACCAATCCGGTGGTAGAGTCACAGTTATTCAAAAACAGTATACTAATGTAAAAATTTAATATTTTTTTCGAGTCTATTATTATGTAACTTTATTTGTTTCGTTAATTTAATTTTAACAACAGGTATATTCGAATGAATATATTTTCGTTTGTTTATTTGTTAAGTATCTAAGTAAAACGTAGAATCTAACAAAATGCAGCTGGTGGTAGTCATCTCTTGAACTAAAGAGTTTAAAATGTACAGCAAAATATTTGCATATCAGCGATTTCGTTAATTATAACAATCATCCAAAGGTTATCACCATAAGTTACACAATTATCTTAATGTCAATATTTTCATGGGTCACCTTAATTAACACGGCGAAATAACATAAAAGCGATTGATAAAAGAATACCAGTCTACTTTAGATTCGGTTTTGTCCCGGCTTAGAGCTCAGTTGTTTTGTAAAATGTCCCGAAAACTGCAATATTTCAATGTAAATGGCCTGGGTGAGCCAATCAGGTACATGTTACACTACGGTGGTCTGAAGTTCGAAGATGTGAGGTACGACGTGAAGAGCTGGCCTATTAAGAGCGTGAAGGACTGTAAGTAGCTTGCGTAGTGTTTGTTCAGTCAAGGCACAATTCCAAGACGGACCACAGACCGCAAACTGCAAGTGAGACACTTTTGTTCCCAAGAGCGGCGCTGCAGTGCGTCCACACTTGGAATAATGTTCATAGAGATTCATAAAAACTGGTAGTGTCGCTTGCACTTTGCGGTCTGCGGTCCGTCTTGGAATTTAACCTTAAATCACAACTCAAAGTACCACTGACTACGCATGGTACCTTTTCATGTCTTCTTTTCCTTCACCTTTTCTGTCTGACTTCATACGGTCCGCGAATATGATTCGATAAAAGATGCATTCAAACTAGTCGCACGGTCCATGTTTGCCATACCAATCAATGGTTTCATTAAATAAAACTTGCACTTTTTGTGATAATGTTTTAATTTAAAACTTAACAGCTAACGTAGAATTAGATTCAAGATTCAAAGGAATTTATTTCATGTAGACTGGTGAATGCACTTAATGACCAGTCGCGAATTATCATACAGTGAAAAGAAACATAATGTGACTCTACTGCCGGTTTGCAAGTTGATTCTATCGAGAATTTTCGAATTATTAATAGAAAAAAAAATGGTTTGTCCAAAAAGGGGGACGACAGCTATGAGACACTCACTTTGGAAATAGGTAATATAAATTACACAAACTCTACCTTGGAAGCTATCAGCATAATTGAAAAGCTTTCATTATTTTCGTCATACAATGAAGTTAATCATATCTTTAACCTTTTGCACCGCCATAATATTTTTATATCTGTCTGGTCATGTGTTATTTATACCATACTCTGTCAGACACGGTTTTCCGGGCTGCTTGGGTTTTGTTATCGGTGTTATATAACATGGAGAGATAGTCGCAATTTGTATGTAACACAAATTAGGTATTGCGGCCAGATTTACAATCAGGGACCACACACGCAGGGCTACACTTTTCACCAGTAGGCCTAGCACGAATCGCTAACGTTTTGGTAATCGAAATGTAAACGATTTTTTTTTCTTTTTCCGTTGTCTTTAAGAAAATAAAGTATCGTTTACTTTTCGATTACCAAAACGTTATCGGTTCATGCTAAGCCGGGCTCCCCCCTTCTTCTTCTTATTTACATCCAAACTGTTATTTCGTTCCAGCCCTTCCTTACGGTCAGCTGCCTCTCTACGAAGAGCAAGGGCGATTCCTCAACCAGTCCCTGGCTGTCGCGCGTTACGTGGCCAGCCAGACCAACCTGCTGCCTGTCGACTTCTGGCAGCAGGCCGTCCTTGACGCTGCCGTCTTCAACATCTACGACTTCTGGGGCAGTAAGTACCTACTTACCTTAAATAATAAACTTACCTACTTACTTGTCATCAAAAAAATTAAGCGCATTTTTAATAAAGAATGGCGTTGGTTGGTGTTCACCGAAATTCTGCGACTGATACTGAGTTACACGGTACACGTTGTAATGAATAATGAATTCTATTCGAGATTCTTTCTATCCCAAGTATCATTGATCTAAGCGTTTTGTCTGTGTAGGCGCCACAGTTACTTTGTCACAATGAAATTATTTCCTGAAATTTTCTAAGTAACTACCTATCAATAATATTTAGGTGTCCCTACATCTTGTCTTCTTGGTCGATTATTGTACTTCCAGGTAATATTTAGGTTTGCACAATTTAATAATCACAAAAAGTAACAGATGCATTAAGCAAAGAGCGACAATGACACACACAAAATAAACATATTTTTTTTTACAGAAATTGTCACCTTCATCAAGGAATCAGATGACGTGAAGAAGCAGGCACTCAAAAAGGAAATTTTGAACGAGTTTGTTGACTACTACTTCTCCAGATTTGAGAAGGAACTCAAATCTAACGGAGGCTACTTCGGAGGAAAGGTACGAGATTTGAAATAATAAAAGTCTCACTCATAAGATAAATCATTTAATCCCAAATTAATCAGAGCTTGTACAGTGGGCGTCAAAATATTTGAAAAGCAATTGCAAATAGCAGTTGAAAATGACCTTTAGTGCTTTTGTGTAAGGTGATACTAACTGCCGAAGTCTATACAGTGTTTTATACTATGGGAATCAGAGACTGATATTTATACAAAATCCAAACCTTTGTAAACACATAAGTAACAATGACACCAAAACACAGCATTTATGCAAATATCTAATGAAACAAGAAATAACGCAAGCATTGACAATATAATTATCATCTAATGGTTTTAACCTTGACTGCAAAATGCATCAGGAACCACCTGGCCTTTTACGATTAAAAAATTATTAACTGTAAAATGATTTCATTCAAAAAGCAGCTTTGTTGTGAATTAGAATAGAATAGAATAGAAAAACATTTAGGCCCAGACTCCATCGGAGCTGAGCGGAGATGTGCGGCGTCGAGCTGTGTTTTCAACAACCAATAAAATCACATCTCCATGTGTGAATAACGCAATTCCATTGGATGTTGAAAACACAGCTCGACGCCGCACATCTCCGCTCAGCTCCGGTGGAGTCTGGGCCTTATTGGTACATACATTTCACGAGTTGTATAAATACACTGAGGATCAGATTAGATTATCTACTATAATAATGGTAACGTATATTATTATTTATTTGAATAAATAATATACCTAGGTCATTGGCTCCACAATATTCACGGTAGTTGGCGAGATTGCTAATTCATTGCCCCAAATGGGATAGTTTTACGTTTTCATTTTATGTAGTCTTTATTTTTATCTCTCGCCTTATCATAATTAATTATTCATGCTAATTGCTTTGTATAGTCATGCTGAAAAAAAAACTACCGAACTATTTTTCTTATTCATCACTTTTTATATTTCATCATTCAAACTATAAAGAAAGAAAGAAATAATATAATTTATTTGGTTTGGCACTCCGACTTCTAATTAAGTGCATTAAAATGACACTTGAATTTGTCAGAAAAATACAGTTTTATATAGTCAGAAGTCCGAGACTCACTTGTTGTAGAACCAGTCACAATAAGTTGAATAAGTAATTACCAAAAATGTTTTCAGTATTTTAATAAATCATTATACTTTAATAATGTTGCTATCTTGGTATGGTAGAGCATCCGGCATGACGAGTCAGTGTTTTTCGTGTAAAAATGTAAAAAATTCAATGTCAAAGTCTAATCGTTTTCTTGCATTCATTAATTTATACTTGCGATGTTATCAGTGGTAGAGTTGATACATCGTGGACTTATTTTGCATTGCATTAAAAAAGCTGAAATTGGGATGGGCAACCTTATTTTTTTTATTGTACCAGTCTTAGTTAAGGGTCATTAAAGTATCATTGAAATCATAGTAGCATTTTTTAATTAAAATGTGCATAACCTTTTCTTCAAAGTGTAGAATCCAAATATATTTCAATAAAAAGACGTAGATAGATTATGTCCGACAGACGTGAAGTCAAAAATTGTCCACGGGGTACGATGTAGTTAATTTGACCGTGTCATAACGCGTGAACAAACAGTTATTAACTAGAGCATAAACGAGACAGATATAATATGTTGCGAAATGTCGCCTCAGACTGTCAACACAGTCAATGCTATGCTCAGGTGTACGAATCGTTCTATTTCGGGTGCCACTTTTTTAGCACAAGTAACCTACTTACCTATTTTTATTATACAATCATTGGTAGAATCCGCTTTAATTTTCTAATCTTTTGGTAAATGGTTGAACGTCATTAATTGTTTTCTTACTCTCCTCCAGCTGACCTGGGCAGACTTCATTCTCGTTGGTATCATGGAAGCCGCCAACTTGTTCCTTGGAGAGGACATTAACTACAAAAAGTACCCAACTGTAAAGGCTCTGTGGGACAAAGTACAAGCACTACCAGGAGTCAAGGAGTACGTCGCTTCCAGACCGAAATACTCTTTAGCTTGAACTGAATGTACTTAAATAAATATTTATTTATTAAAACTAGTTATTTTTTTCCTTAGTATAATACCAAGAGGGGTGTAAGGTTGGTGAGAAACTTTAATGTCAAATGTTATCAAGCCTCTAAGGCCTTTGACTAGGTATAACACCTGACGCCTAGCGATATGAACCTGGACCATCTGCTTAACGTGCCTTCCGAGGGACGGAGATACATCGCTTAGTTTACATCCATTCCATTTCCTACTCGGCGTGTGTTGCTTTAAAACAGCGACAATCCGCACTAAGCCCAACTGTTGGAGTACCATATGACTCGTGCCAACTCATGGTTGAGGTGAGGCCTGTGCCCAGAAGTGTAAAATATACAGGCTGACTTGGCAAGGTGTGATGCACTGCCACAGAGCTACCTCCTTAGAATCCGATAACTTGTGTTAACTATGTATATTTTACAATTTAAATTCTTATTTACTTTATATCGATACTTATTGGTACTTTTAAAATTGGACCTAAACTTAACCAATGACAAAAGATATTAAATCTTTCGTTATTGGTTTCGGACCGACAGGGGCGGCCATATTGTTTTTTTCGGCTGTCAAGTGAAAAATCACTTCTCGTGGTTAAATGTTAAGAGTTTTCAAGATGTTGTTTATATTGATTGTTATTGATTATATCTCTGAATACAACGAACCGTGTTTGACTTCTGTTCTCAATAGTTCAGAAGCGGAAGAACCTGCTAAAGCCTTATTTCGGTCACGTGAGTAAATGGCAGAAAGTTGGTAAGTGTTCAATTGTCGTCTTATCGTTATTAGGCTGAAAATTCGAACCACAGTGTAAACAGTGTAGATCCAGGTATATTATTCTGTAGAACAAGTAATTACAATCTATGTTGAAAGAAACAAACAGCAGTCTGAAGAAATGGTTATTCAGACCACTTCAAACAAACGAAAACGACTTTATTCAAATAGCCCTGTTTCAAAGTAGGTACTTTCGATCAAATTGACAAGTCTAATCAACGTAACATACAAAAAAATAGACATGAATACAATATTACGAATTGTATACATTAAAAACTGTTCTTGTATCGGAAAGGTGCATCTGTGTGAGAGTTGCTTTAGTAAACATGGTTCTCTGTTTTGTTTATACTATCCATACTTGAAAGGTAATAATTACTAAGCCTCTATTGTCCAATGTTCTTATAATAATGATATTCTTTACTTCAAACTCATACAATTTTACAAAAACCATTGAAGCGGCATTTCACATTATTTCTTATAACCTAAGAACTATATACCATTGGCATGCAATAAATAACTAAATGTCAAGCCTTTACTGTCTGTCTGGCTGCCTGTCTGTTGCCAGGCCATTCAGAATCAGAATCAGAAATATCTTTATTCAAATGGACCTGTTACAAGTGCTTTCAAATCGTCCAAACCTTAATCAAACAAACAAAAATACACTTATTAATAGACTTAAAACACTATGATAGAAATAATAAATAAATACACAGTATACAAAGAATGTGACTCAACCACCGGTGTCAGAAAGTTGTTTCTGTACTGAGAAGAACCGACAAGAAACTCAGCAGTTACTCTTTTTAATATGTTCTGTACAATAATCTGTTAGTAAATTACAATTTTATTAAGTACATATACAGTTATACAATTCAAAGAAAATAGTTAGTGCCCAAAATTATGTTAAATTATTAAATGCAATTAACAATATTGTTTAGAAAAGTCTACTGGTTAACAACATTAAAAAAAAAAGGAGTTTGGAGGTTCCCATGACATAAGTTTTGCTTATTATTAATGATGGCAACAGAATTTATTATTAATTTATTTATTAAAAATTTAAGTGTCTACTTAAATTTTCACAGAATATGTAGTTTTATATTACCTCTTAAAATAAAAAAAAAATAAATAAAAATGAAGTAAATATGAAATAGGGGCTCCCATACAACAAACATAATTTTTAAGCAAGTTCTCTATGAAGGTTTGGAACACTATGTTCCAGCTATGTGCGAGTCCGACTCACACTTACTCAGTTTTTACAATATACATAAATCAGTATGTGTATCAGTGTATGAACTTGAAACATAATAGCTATAGCATGCCAACAGTTATAAAAAGAATAACAAATATAAGTATACTAACAGGAAGTTATATTTAAGAAAATATATTAGTGTCTTCACATATAAGTATACCTAGTTGTTGATATTACAATAGTAAATCAGACACTGTAGGGAGCAGAGAGGTTATGCTTAAGCATTTCCATCCATGATTCAATGTTTGGTGGTGTGCCATGTGGTACTTACCTAGTCAATGCAATTGTAAATGTATTGCAGGGCTACAATTGGAATTTACTAATTTCCTTATTAGGTTCCCAAGGGAGGCCCGCGCGCGGGGCCTATAAACTTATCTAGTGGCTCACTCCTGAAGAGCGAAAGTTACTTGTGTGTCTGCTGCCTAACCCCAAAGCACTATGCCATATGACATGGTACTTACTGTGGAGGCGGCTGTAATAGGCCATGGCATTATTTTTCTAATGGCAAAGTGGCTGAGCTGGGACTGGCCAGAGAGTGTTGTCAAATTAGGAGTCCATTGCACTTTTGAACCTTTCCAGTTGTTCCGGAAAAGACTGGAGCTCACGAGCTCCACTTCATCATCACTGTTTTTTTAAATCTATGTAGTACCTATATGCAATTTCAAATAAACACATTTGATTTTCTTCGCATTTAGCTGCAGATTGTTAACTGTAGACCAACGTAATGCAATACTTAATATCTCGTTGCATTTCATAATAAATAAATGTTGTAAAAGATAGTATTAGCTAGTTCAGATTATGGACCCTGTTGGGCACGGCATGTTTCGGTAGAAGAAAGGAAGAGCATAATAATTATAAAAGTATTGGAGTTTCTATTCATCATTATTATCTATAGATAGAATTATTTACATTACTTCTATTGTTAATTGTTAAATTATTAAAATTCTGCAGTGACTTTTTGCAAAAGGAAAAACTTGAGTTGGCAGTGGAGTTGTTAAATTTAATTTCATTCTTAATGGAATTTGGTAGTTTATTAAATATGTTTGTGGACATCAAAAAAGGGCTGGAGGAGTGTTTCTGAACAAATTTGCATAATTCTAGAATGAAGCAGTGTTTAGCAGAAATTTCTATGAAGGATAGAGTTGGTATTTTAGTTCTTGGAAATGCGGTTCACAAAGTGTGTGTGTGTCTGTTCCCTCTATGGTTACTAAGATTCCAGTTTCTTTTGTTGGGTAAAAATTGATAGTCAGTGCTGTTTTCCCATGGGATAATGCCATAAGTATGCCACGATTGAGCATAGGCGTAATAAGTGACGAGTGTTACTGATAGACCTGTAGACTTATTCTCTTCTCATAGGGCATATGAAATGCTTGATAATTTGTCCCTAACCTTTTAACGTGTGGTTTGGACATGCGTTCGTAGGCATCTCATTGACATCGACAAAAACGTTTCAGTCCCGTCAACGGTAAGACTAAGGATGTGTCATCTAACAAATCTGCATTTAAGTCGCCACAGACAACTTTAGGCTTGGATTGAGAAACTTTAGCAGTCAGATTTTGGTCCGCTGACGCCGTACAGGATAACTCAACGATTCTTCCTTACAAGGGCGCTGGATAATTTGAAGTTGTTATTGACACCAGTGATACGTTTAACTTGTTAAGCCGGTGCTCAGTAAGACGAAAGGTACTGCCCAGGGATGGCGCTGTGTGGAATAATGTCCAGTATCTTTAAAAAAAAAAAAATACAAATTTATAAATGCAAATAAAAAAAAAGGGAATCCTTTATTAACAAAAGTCTTTGTTACAGTACATAGCCGAGTTTTCCCCTTTACGTAGTCTGGGACACTAGTATACAGTTCCTTACGGTTGACTTAACCCCCACGTCCGTGTAACAGTTTTTCACCCCCATCACGCCGGGTTAATGTTGATTCAAGGATGAAAATAAATTACATCTTGGCTAACAGCTAACAAAAATGATAATAAATAAAATGTCAAAATAGGCAATCTTATGCCAATGTGCCTCATGTTATGTGCATTATTTTATGGGTTCAATGTGTGTTCGCGTATGTGTGTGTGTTCGCGTATGTGTGCGTGTAAATGGTAGAGTTTGTGTGTATGTGGGCGTGTGTGTGAGAGAATTTGTGTGCATGCGTTTGTGTCTGTTTGTGTGAATGCATGGGTGGGAGTGTATGCATAGGTGTGTGGTGCCTGTATGCCCTACGGATCGGGTTCCTTGGGATCGGTATAAATAGTCCGCATACAGGTACTTATTTTAATTAATTCTTGTGTAAGAAGAGGAGGAAGTTGAAACTCTTGCAGGTGTAAGATAGCATGAGAAATATTTCAAGTATTCTATTAATTTTATTGTATATAAAGGCAGTTTGAACCTTATCTAGGAAACCGAACGCAATACGTGCAGCAGTGACAGGAGTAACCTCATCTTTCGTTATTTTGTGGCTCAGGTTTATATAAAGCAGAGTTCTGTGGCAGGTTAAGATGAGACCAAGGATATAAAGTTTTCTGAATGTGAGGAGGTTCCACTCATTCTATAAAGCATGTCATTTGGAAATCGGTATGGTTTGGAATAGATGACTTTGATATCCAGGTGAGTTTCCTAGTGCGGTTTGTTAAGAGTTCCAAGTTTGAATGCCAGTTAAGACATTGATCGAGCATTATATCTAGGTATTTAGTTTTGCTGACTTTACAAATTGAATACTAGAGCAGTTGCAGTTTTGGTTTCCGGGGTTAGAGCATGTGTAAATTTTAATGGTATAGTTCTGGTCAGGCTGGGATTTATTGGAAAGAGTGAAGCGCGAATGAAGACGTAGGTAGTTTTCTGGGTGTTCAGGGTAAAAAGTTTATGTCTGGGCCAACTAGATACGGAGATTAATCCCCTCTCAGTACCCTCATCAAATAGATAGAGAAATGAAATTGTTGGGTTTTGTTATTATGTGCATCTATTCTATAATATGTTGTTAACAAGTCACATCTAGATCATTTCGTTAGATGCACGTAAGCTGTAGGTATATGACTTGCCTTGAATGTTTTGTGCCGTAAACAACATGATGGGAAATTCCATCAATTATAGTTCAGATAAAATTAAGATTCTTTAGCTTTTCCTCTATTGTACCACCTCCAGACATTAATTCGTTAAGCGTCAGTTTTCGTTTCATGTGTGTATGGGGGTTGGATTTGAATATTGTGAATTGAATTATAACATCATCTACATTGTGATATTACGAAATCTTTAGTAGAAGTGATCATATTTTTGATGTGTGTACATAATCAAACTTCAGCTCTTATTTCCCTAACCCTTTCTGCGTTGAGGGTTATTCCAAGTAAAAGTACACCTATGACCACCCTTTTGATAAAAAAAAAACCTTGGGTGAGATTCGCTGAGTTGGAGTCTGCAAGTTATTATGAGATTAGCGAACAAGCTAGTTTCCTGAAAATAACCTTAATTCCTAGATCGTGATAATCACTAATGCCTTGTTTTCCTATCCTCTGATAGACTGTGATTGGTGACAACGTGTGGACATGACATTCAGCGCTGACCAGTGGCGCCAGAGGCTGCGTTGCAGCTTGCAGCGAGTCAAGACCATCGCCATGCTCTGAGGTCGTAGCTTCTGGTGCGGGCAAGCGATGGCACTCTGCGGCGAGTCAAGAACATCACAATGCTCTGATTTCGTAGCTCTTGGTAGAGGGCAAGCGATGGCATTCTGCGGCGAGTCAAGAACATCACAATGCTCTGAGTTCGTAGCTCTTGGTAGAGAGCAAGCGTTGGCATGAAATGATCATTTCGGTGTACCGGTCTGCGATCGTAGCTCCTAGTGTGGGCAAGCGATGCTGGTCACCACTGACTTACTGATGACTTACTGACTTACTGATATCCGTTGCTGCTCCTGATGTGGACAACAGAAGGCGCCGCCTTCCTGCCTGCCTGCCGAGGGCAAGTGGTGCCCGCCGCCTTCCTGCCTGCCTGCTAAGGGCAAGTGGTGCCCGTTGCCTTCCTGCAGAGGGCAAGGGGTACCCGTCGCCTTCCTGCCGAGGGCGGGTGGTGCCCGTCGCCTTCCAGCCTGCCTGGCAAGGGCGAATGGTACCTGTCGCCTTTCTGCCTGCCGGCCGAGGGCAAGTGGTGCTTGTCGCCTGCTTGCCTTCCTGCCGAAGGCAATTGTTGCTCGTGGCAAGCAACCTAAACGCATCTTTAAATAGTGAATGTGAGTGAAAAGTGAAGTGAAAATCTTATCAGTGGATTTAATAAATCAAGTGATCTTCATAGATATCTGTAGACGCAATTATTAATGATTTATGTTTAAGTTAACTTGCTATTGTTAATATTTTTTTTTAAACCTGTTTTCACTAATTAAAATAATTCTTGGTCCGAATGTGGTCATTCGGTTAAGTAGAATGGCCGAAACATAAAATAAAAATTGTTCTTACAATTGAAATGTTTATGAATTTTTAAAGAAAACAAAGTTAAATTCAACAAGCCATCATTTAATTTTGTGAATGGTCCCTCTTTTTGTTTTATTATGCAAATGTTGTATGAAACAACAGGTTTAGAAAAAAAATTGTAAACGTGAATGCTAAGACATTATCTAATGACCTCTTTAGTTACCTTACTGTGGCTTGTAGTTGTGTTCAAGTTAATAACTGATTAATCTTAATTTTGTAGCTGATATCTCTTGGTAAACATTTAAATTTGTAATTATGTAACATCAAGCATATGTACATCACTTGCTTTCC
Source organism: Udea ferrugalis (assembly GCA_950022985.1). Taxonomy (NCBI): domain Eukaryota; kingdom Metazoa; phylum Arthropoda; class Insecta; order Lepidoptera; family Crambidae; genus Udea; species Udea ferrugalis. The sequence continues at coordinate 14,045,525 of OX465525.1, forward strand.
TTGTTTAACTACCTATTTAGTATTAACCTTATTACTTATTTACCTATATTTTCTTCATACTAAATGACTGATTCGATTTTTAGGAGTTTTTAATTAGGGCTACTGACTATGTAGATAAAAATATCTATAAATAGGAATATTATAATTGTTGCAATTTTGATTAGAATAAAATAATTTATTGCAAAACCATAATGTTATATAAAGGTGTTAAATTGTTGATTAGTTAGGTGATTGGTGTTAAAATAAATGTATTTTAAGTTTAGGAGCCCTGAGTCAGTGTCTGGGTCAGACACTAATTCAGGATGGCCGACTGTTAACTATGTATATTTTACAATTTAAATTCTTATTTACTTTATATCGATACTTATTGGTACTTTTAAAATTGGACCTAAACTTAACCAATGACAAAAGATATTAAATCTTTCGTTATTGGTTTCGGACCGACAGGGGCGGCCATATTGTTTTTTTCGGCTGTCAAGTGAAAAATCACTTCTCGTGGTTAAATGTTAAGAGTTTTCAAGATGTTGTTTATATTGATTGTTATTGATTATATCTCTGAATACAACGAACCGTGTTTGACTTCTGTTCTCAATACTTGTATCTTAAAAGGATGTTTATCAAGCGAATATAACGTACGTATGCCTTTTCAGCTGTACATGCATAATGATAATCATACATAAATTGTGGCCCTGCTGCGGGGCATACTCTTCAGCAGAGCCACACTGTTTACAGTATTCAAGAACGTTAAACGCTACTGTCTTTGGATTTCAAGGGTTGTACGAGTAGTTTTATATAATTTTGAGACAGCCGTCTCATGCTGTCTGCTGTCTAGCTTGCGTGAATATTTCGAAGAAAACGCCTGGATATTTTATGTTGGCAATTTTTTCTAAAAAAAGCATTTTATTTAAATCAGAGGCCATTGAGAGCGGAATACATTACTTTTTAACAGAAATACTTTAAACTTATACTCAACAGTGAAAAAGGCGTAGAGTGTAAAACTAAGAAAGTAAACAGTAAACGAAAATTGCTAAGTCTCCGCTATCTGTCTGATGGAGTCCAATCCATTGCCTTTGATTCAATTAAATTGCACGTACAGCTGAAAGAGGCATACGTACGTTACATTCGTTTGATGAACATCCTTTGAAGATGAAGAAAAAAACCCTTAGGAAGAAAGAAAACGTTATGTTACCAACCCGCAATTTCTCGCATGCTGTCCAGCCGAGTTGGATTCAACGATTACCCTCCTTCTCGAAGTTGGACCAGGCTTTTTTTTTAAGTAGGGTAAAATGCCTTACGCATACCCGTCCACCGGGGGATGGACGGGTTATGTCGGACTCTCCACTGGAAAGGTGGTATACCAGTGGCCCTACCGACTAAAACCCCTACTGCTCCCTCTATTCGTCCGTAGTGGGGAAATACGCCGTATAGCAACGAGGCCGTGTGCGCGTTCCCCCGGACGGAGCCCGCCTGCGTGGCGGCCCGGAAGCGACCCCCCCCTCGTGAGGGGAGGCCAGAAGGGACGGCCGAGGATGTCAAGCCGTCCCTACCAGGCAGCGGTGACCCGTGCAATGCTGGCGGCGGCACCCCCGTACCACGCGCCAGCTGGCCACCGTACGCAGGCCCTACTGGGCCCGCAACCACGAGCCACCCAAAGGGCGGCTCCGCTGCCGTAACCTTTGGTACGGCCCCTCCGGGCCGCGACGCACAGGGGCGATCAGCCTCGGGTTACTGGCCCCCGCCAACCGGTTGTGCGCCGCGGCCCCAACCACGCGCCTTAAGGCGCCTGCAGGCCCCACTGGCCCCGCATCCCGGCGTCGCCCTTACGGGCTGTAGCGACCCTTACTGGGCCCGCAACCACGAGCCACCCAAAGGGCGGCTCCGCTGCCGTAACCTTCGGTACGGCCCCGCCGGGCCGCGACGCACAGGGGGGATCAGCCTCGGACTACTGGCCCCCGCCAACCGGTTGTGCGCCGCGGCCCCAACCACGCGCCTCAAGGCGCCTGCGGGCCCCACTGGCCCCGCAGCTCCACGCCGCCCTTACGGGCCGCAGCGGGTGGGTGCTCAGTCCACCACGCTGCCCGCCTGGGTTCTCTTCGCTTCCCGGTGGTGCCCCTACAACCGGTACTAGGCCCCCTCGCTACGCCGAGGCGAGAACCCATGAGGGGGAAGCGACCCCCCCTCCGTGAGGGGAGGCCAGCTGCCGAAACCGGCGGTACGGTCCCGCCGGGCTGCGAGACACGGGGGGGATCAGCCTCGGATCACTGGCCCCCACCAACCGGTTGTGCGCCGCGGCCCCAACCACGCGCCTCAAGGCGCCTGCAGGCCCCACTGGCCCCGCAGCCCCACGTCGCCCTTACGGGCCGCAGCGGGTGGGTGTCCAGTCCACCACGCTGCCACGCCTGGGTTCTCTTCGCTTCCCGGTGGTGCCCCTACCACCGGTACTAGGCCCCCTCGCCACGCCGAGGCGAGAACCCATGAGGGGGAAGTTGGACCAGCCTACTTGGATCACTTTGCCAATGTAAACGTGATCGTCGTCAACTTCGTGAATCGAGCTCCCAACCGATATCAGAGCGGCTGCAAAGTGATTAGCCAACTCGAGTTAAAAGCTTTAGAGGTTTTCGATATTCTAAACCTGTAGAGGAAGTTTTTTTTAAAACCTGACCTAGTACACACCGCAACGTATTTTTCAAGTTTCTCAAAGGTTGCGTCAGTCATCCTGACATCACCTTTGCCTAAAATAATACTGCTGTGTTATCATGAATAAATAAAATAATTATCATTTCGATCAACTTGATTTATCAGTATTGTGTTCAAAGTACCTACCTACTCGTAGATCTTAATCAAGGTCGGCCCTCTGTTGGCGTGTGGTAATCTTGAATTATATTTATGATACTACCAAAAACATATTGTGTCTTTTCATGTTGTACCTTCTCCCTCGCACGCTTTGGAGTTACCACCAGCGGGGAGCTGTTCTTGTAATATCAATGTGACAGTGAGTGTTAACCAAGAATATGACGTCGAGAAAATTGGTATATTTTGATACTTACGGATATGCGGAGTACATTCGTTATATGTTGCATTACGGCGGCTTAGAGTTTGAAGACGTAAAAGTTAACATTCTGGAATGGCCAGTAAAGGAGATAAAGGATTGTAAGTATTAACTTGATTAACTAATTTTTATTACAAAACAAGGGAAACACATTTTAGTACTCAAAAATGTCTGGATGCATCTTCGCTCTGTGAAGCAGTTTTTTTTTAATGTTTTTTGTCACTAAGCTGTGTAAAACGGTAACATTATTACAACGGTAAGTAGGTTGAGTTTTTTTTTGGCTTTTGCTGTTATTTAAAAATGACTTTGTCATTCAATATTTTTAATAAATTTAATTAAGCTTTCAAAATGTTTTAAAAGCTTCATTTTTACCCTGATAATATTTATTATGGTGTACGTTAATTCAAAAAAATCAATCGCAAGTCAAACCTATAGTGTGTTGTATAAAATTTTTGCTGTTTCATATCCGACCCCAAGCTAACAGGGGTCAATTTGTTGCTTAATCTAATGCCTAAACTTTTTTATGGAAAATTCACACCCTGTTTATTTAAACCCACAGCTCTCCCCTTCGGCCAAATGCCGCTGTATACAGAGAATGGCCGTACCCTCAACCAGTCCATGGCCATCGGCCGGTACGTAGCCAGCCAGATTCCAGGACTCCTGCCTTCGGATCCGTGGGAGCAGGCCCAACTGGACGCCACGGCGCATAATATCTACGATTTAATAAAAAGTAAGTAATTGTTCCAAAATTCTTCTGGAAACTCGATTTTTAAGAGTAGTTTTTCAATGATGGTTATTAAAAAGACTTTGTATACGTAGTCAGACATAACAAATAGAACAATAGTCACCAGATTTTACGATCGAGTAAAACTGCTATTGCTCAAATAATGTCAATAAGAAAATCATGGAGTGCAACAAAGATGGCATAAATATGGTAAAATAATGTAAAAATAATTTGATACAAGTCGGTTATAAATATAAACTGCAACATGCAACGTAAATATTCGTATAATATAATCTTTATTATTTAGTTTATAGATTAACATCCTATAGAGAAGTCTTTTTTATTTTTGTAACAGTAATAATTGATTTGTAATAATATTTTCACAGAAGTCTTCCCTTACCTCACTGAACCAGATCCAGAAAAAAAAGCAGCCAACTTAAAGTATTTCTTTGACAGCGTCGAGTATTTCTTTTCTAGATTCGAAAAAGAATTGAAAGCTAATAACGGCCATTTTAATGGAAAGGTGTGTATTGGTCGTTTTAACTTCCTTAGCATGCAAGCGTTCCGAAAGGCATAGTAAAAGTATTTGACGTTCGATGTGGTAAACGAAGGAGTAGTTTAGAATACGTTGTTTACTCTTCGCTTGAAGACTCCCAAGTTGTACTCATCGGGAAATACATACGCTGGCAAGGTTCAACATTTAAAAATCTGACAAGTTGCTATGGTCTGACAAATTTTATGCCACTCTTAAAAAATCTGTCTTAAAAATCATCATTTTACTTTTTTCTTAAGCATTAACTTCCCACATTTTTTTTCAAAGTAGATAATATGTTTCTCTAATCATCAAGTTACATATCCTTCAGTGTTTTCAGTGAAAGTACTAGGTATTTAACACTTATAAATAACACTGAATGAATAAAATTGGTATTTCAGGCTAATCACTTTTATTTTTGTTTTCAACAGTTATCCTGGGCTGATTTTACCCTGGTCGGCCTTCTCAAACACATTGATTTCATATTAGAAGAAAATTTTGAAAAGGACTATCCTGCCATTGAAGCGTTGACTAACAAAATTCAAAACTTGCCAGGAGTCAAAGAATATATAGCTAACAAAAAACCTTACCTTCTCAATTTCTTACATGGGTATGTAAATTATAGAGTTTGAATAGTATTTTTCAGCCCATATTCTGATTTAATAAGATTCTTAACAACAAATGGAATAATAACTACTCACAATACAATACAAATGAAGTGTTTCATTCGAGTCTCATTCAGTACTTTGAAGTTTATATATAAGTACTGTATTATTATGTGATTACTATTAATTAAGGAACAAATAAAAATAGGATTATTCGTGATTATACACTTACGAGTACATGCAATAAAGATTATTGACTTGAACTGAATTCAAATTATTTCAAATCCAACCTAAATCGTTATGAATACATTACTTCGGTAAACTGAACTCCGACGTTCTGTTCGACACTTGCTATATAATGCAGTGCTCTAAAGACGTGAACTCCTGACTTATGACATTGTAATTTGTATATGTAATTATGACCCATGGATGAAAGCAGTGTACATTTTATCCATATGTAACTGAATTAATAAAATATCACGGGAAACTCATTCTATTCCTTGTGGGCAATTTTATAATAAAACAAGCGGCCGCCGTGGACTTCGTCCGTGTGAACTTCAGTTTTTTTGCCACAGAGTTTCATACTAACCTGCAAGTGTAACTCTCATTATCATCTTCAACAGCCGTAAAGACGACACCAGTGGACGTCATCACCAGCCACCATGTTGGCTGTTGTAGGCGAACAGCATCTACCGAAATCCTGCGGCCCTAATTAGGTCGGTACTTAGTAATTAGGTAGGTAGGTTAGAGAGAAAACGTTACGCAATTTTCTAAATGCTGCCCAGCCGAGTTGGATTCAATGATTAATCTCTTTCAAGAAGTGAGATCAGCCTACGTGGTTCACTTGGCTTACTATATGTAAACGTTATTGTCGTCAACTTCGAGAATCGAGCTCCTTTAACAGAGCGGTCGCAAAGCGATTGGCCTAGTCGAGATAAAAGTTCTCGAGGTTTTCGATATTCTTAACCAGTAGGAGTATTTTATTTAAAACCTGACCTAGTACACACCGCTGCGTATTTTTCAAGTTTCTCAAAGGTTGCGTCAGTCATCCTGACACCACCTTTGCCTAAAATAATACTGCTGTGTTATCATGACTTAATAAAATAATTATCATTTCGATCAATTTGATTTATCAGTATTGTTCTCAAAGTTCCTAGTTCTAAATCAAGTCAGCTTTCTGTCGGCGTGTGGTAGTCTTGGATTGTGTTTATAATACTACCAAAAGCAAATTTTGGCTCTTCATGTTGTACCTTCTCCCTCGCACGCTTGGGAGTTACCAACGGGGAGCTGATGAATAGAATGACGTCAGATGAATCAAGTCATTTAAACTGGTTGCTAAAGTAGGAAGACCAAATAGCGCTCAGTGTAAATTTGAACAGTGGAACGTACGAAAGGTGCTAACAGATCTGACTTTTTCTGAATTGTTTGATTTGCAATAGGTCTGTTATTACGTTTGTTTAAGTGCAAGTAAGTTATTTAAATGCTGTAAAATTATTAGAAAGTCATTTTACAGCATAAATTACTTAGGTACTTATAATGATGGTGGACCGCCAATGATTTTATTGTGATCTTTTGTTTTCCTTTATTTTAGCTACTGTTTGTGTTTTTTTTAACAATATCTGAACTAAACAAGAGAAAGCAGCTTGTTGAAGTTGAAACAAAATCCAAGTGTTAACAAAACAAACTTTTCTTACTTGGATTTTTTTAAAGCTCACCTTTTTTTCTTATAACAATAGGCTACTTACTTTTTCTCCCTTATAAATAGTGCTTCTAAACCATAGTTAACCATTTTTACGCGAATTTTTTTTACAGCACATTCTTGAGTAATATAAATAATCGTGTTAGCCAAGAATATGACGTCGAGAAAATTGGTATATTTTGATGTTTACGGATATGCAGAGTCCATTCGTTATATGTTGCATTACGGCGGCTTAGAGTTTGAAGACGAAACAGTTAATATTCTGGATTGGCCAGTAATGGAGTTAAAGGATTGTAAGTATTCACCTGATTAACTAGTTTTAATTACAAAAACACAAGATCAAAACATTATTTATATGTCAAAATCCTCTGGATTCGTCTTCGCTTTGACAAAAGAACAAAAAAACTGCTGTATGTTTTTTGTTTTTTTGAAGTGTTTTTTTGTCAATTTCAGATTAAGTTAAAAAGTAAACTGGAAGTAGTGATTACAGACGTAAAATAGCACAGCTAATTGAACGAGATTCCTAGGATCATAATTTAGTTGCGTTAAACTGTAACATCGTAGCTCGACTTTTTTATTGGCTGTTACTGTTAGGTATATAAAAATGACTTTGTCATTTTTTGGCTCCCATAATATTTCAAAAGCTTCTTTTTTAGCCTAAGAATATTTATTATGTTAGGGACGTTAATTCAAAAAATCAAGTGCAAATCAACGTGTGTTGTACAAAATTATTGCGCAATAGTTGAGAGTGTTTGTTGGAAAGATCATAAAACCAGATTCTTTGATAAGTTTTTAAAAAAATTATATGCCAACCTTTGTATATTCTTTAGAGTGAATCAATGTAGCTTTTATAGAAATAAAAAACCAATCAAGTTCTTGAGTTGAAAATTTCCAAAATTAAAAGTTCACTGTTTCATTATCCGACCCCAGCTGAGAAGGGGTCAATTGATTGCATAATATGCCTGAACGTCTTTATGGAAAAATTACATCCGGCTTTTATACCCTCAGCTCTCCCCTTTGGCCAAATGCCGCTGTATACAGAGAATGGTCGATCTCTGAACCAGTCGATGGCCATCAGCCGGTACATAGCCAGCCAGGTCCCAGGACTCCTGCCTTCGGATCCGTGGGAGCAGGCCCAACTGGACGCCACGGCGCATAATATCTACGATTTAATAAAAATTAAGTAATTGGTTCAAAATGAAATTGGAAAGGTGATAAGTAATTTAAAGTTTTCTTAGAAAAACGACTTTGTATGCATAGTCATTCGTAACAAATCGCATGATAATCATCAACAGGTTTACACAAAGTGCTGACGTTACCGAATCGAAAAGTAAACTTGACTATCCTTTTTTGAAGACAGAAGAAAAAAAAAAAAAAAAACAAACTAACCATCAACAATGATAAAAGTTGGCGATGAATATACCTTAACTTTGCTGGCAAAATGCATAATTGTAATGTTATCAAGCTGAAGTGCAGTTTGTAGATATTCGTTTTTAGATCAAAAACCTATGCTGAAGTCTGTTTCATTCTTGTAACAGTACTAAATGATTTGAATGATATTTTCACAGAAATCTTCCCTTACCTCACTGAACAAGATCCAGAAAAAAAAGCAGCCAACAAAAAGTTTTTCTTCGACAGCGTCGAGTATTTCTTTTCTAGATTCGAAAAAGAATTGAAAGCTAATAACGGCTTTTTTAATGGAAAGGTGTGTATTGGTCATTTTAACGTCTTTAGCATTCAACAAATACTTAAAGATTTTAACGTTCAATATTTTAAAATCTAACGAGTTGTTATCTACTAGTCTGATTTAAAATTTTATCCAACTCTTGAAAATTCTGCCATAGAAACATTTATCAAATGTTTGAAAACCATGGGTTGGCTGGAACCCTTAGGCTTTTTAGTGGTGTGATGTTACGACGTCCAGCTGTGTTTAAGACATAGTTCATAAAAACTAATTTTAAGTAGTCGTCACCTGTCATACAAAGTAACTGCATTGCCTTTGTGCATTCATTTTTAAGCTGGATGTTGTGTTTCACAAATTGGTGTATTAAGTGTTTTAGGTAAACACACTCTTAAATACTAATAAAAAACAACAAATAAATATCCAAATGTCAGGCTAATCATTTACTTTTGTTTTTAACAGTTATCCTGGGCTGATTTTACCCTGGTTGGCCTTCTCAAGCACATCGATTTTATATTAGAAGAAACTTTTGAGAAAGACTATCCTGCCATTGAAGGGCTTTCTAAGAAAATACAAAATTTGCCAGGAGTCAAAGAATATGTAGCTAACAAAAAACCCTACACTCTCAATTTCCTGCATGTGTATGAAAATTATAGACCTTAATAGCATTTTCAGGTCATATTCTGTTTGAATAAGATTCATAATCAACAATAGATAGTAACATTTACTCTTAACACATTACAAAAAGTGTTTTATTCGAGTCTCAATCTGTACTTTGAAGTTTCTATTTAAGTACTGTATTGCTATGTTATTAATATTTATTTATGAACAAATATAAATAGGATTATTGGTGATTATGTGATTCAACATAGCACACTTACATGCAATAAAGATTATTGACTTGAACTGAATTTAAATTATTTTAAACCCTACGTACCTAAATCATAATGAATACATTTCTTCGGTAAACTGAACTTCGACGTTCTGTTTGACACTTGTTCCATACTGCAGTGCTTTGGTATTAAGGACGTGAACCCCTGACAATGTATTTTTTCATGTGAACTAGCAGCCGCCCGCGACATCGTACGCGTGGGCTTTAGTTAAAAAAAATAGAATATGACCTATTCTCAGACCTAACAAATATACATTTAAAAATCATCGAATTTGGTCAACCCGTTTCGGAGGAGTTTGCCAAACTCTGTGACACGAGAATTTCACATAAAAGATTATGACCCATGTATGAAAGCAGTGCTAGAGTACATTATATGCATAAGTAACTTAATGAATATAATATCATCAGAGTGCCTAGTCGCAGGTTTTGTCAGTCAAGCGCATCTAGAAAGTCAACTCAGATTTACATCGTTAGAAAAATAGCTGTTACGTCCACCAGAGACCACAAGTACGATGCCATATACATCTACGTTCACTTGCTCGATGCGTTAGGGCAAGGAAACTCCTCATCGGATCCTGACAGGTTGACCATGGGACCTCCTCGTTAGGTGGCACCCATGGTACCCTCCTCCCCATGGTACCAAACAAAAGAAGAATGGATCTGGATCTAGGAAACCTTAGACCTATTTATCTTAGTAGCTCATTCTCATTTTGTCATTGGTTTGGGCGGGACTTAGTTTTGAAGTAAGGATTAAAATACGCACTCTTAATTCATAATAACTATTATTAATTTCTCTTCATAAGATAAGATATACTTTATTGCCCAAAGAAAACGAATTACACAACGATGCTCAATATTTATATTTGGAATGTACAATACAGGCGGTTTAATCGCTAAGAGCGATCTCATTGACGATTGATTTTTGATTGAAGATGAGATTATGTGATGATGGTTATAAGTTAATGAGAAAATTATACAAGCCGTTTTTATACAAACAGACGTTTTTTTTATAGGAAATCAGCTTCCTTCCTTGATATTAATTTTTCAGAGAGACTGATATTGGTAATGTTTAAATTGATTTATTTTACTGCGAATGATTATTATTAATTGTTTCAAAGTTAAAATACTGAGTCACCAGAGGTGGTTCCTCTACACTGATGTTAGCAAGTATTGAGTTCTAAAACTCATTTTTGGGATAAAACAGCTTCGCATGTGGAACCAGTGGAATCCACTGGTGTTCGCGTAAATTTCGGCTGGTAGATTTCACATACTTGAGCAAAGGATTTAATTGCGTTGATCACGCTACACAAATTGATTTTAATGGAACTATTACGGGATACTGCGTTGGACCTGTTTTTTGGTTTAGGTTATAATTTTTGTAACAGAAAAAGTAGATAAATGTAAATGGTGACTTATGTTTTTGGTCACCAGTGAAATAGGGGGTCCTATTCCTATTTCAAGACCATTTTCAAGTTGCATAAAGGTTGCGTCAGTCATCATGAAAACACATGTGTCTAAAATAATATAGCTGTGTCATCATGACTACAGCACATTTATATTATTATTTCGGCCACTTTGTGTTTTCCGTAGTGAGCTTAAAGTATCTAGTTCTAAATCAAGATCGGTCGGCGTGTGGTTATCAGGATGATAGTACAAAAAGCATATATTCTGTCTCCAGATGTTGTATACCTTCTCCCTCGCGCTTGGGAGTTTCCAACCTACTACGTGGAGCTGATGAATAGAATGACGTCAGATGAATCAACTCATTTTATCTGGTTGCTATAATATAATAGGCGGACCGAATAACGGTCAGTGTAAATTTGAGCAGCGGAACGTACGAAGTATAGCAAACAGCTCTCGCTTTTTTTTGGAATTAGTAGTTTGGTTTTCAATCGTTCTGCACTTTTCAAGCTTGCTTAGGTGGCCAGGTACGCAAATACTATCTTTTTTCAAGCCTATACATTTTAACGTGGGCTTATTTACTATTACTTTGGCTCTTCTTAGTGTTTTTATTTGAACAAATACTAAAAAATAAATTACAGAAGCAAATACCTTTTTTGAACAAGCCAAGATAGCTTCTCGAAATTGTAACAACATCGAGGGGTAGCATAACATCGTCTCAACATCCATACCTATACTTAAATTAACTGTTAATTTTTTTCAGATAAACTTTTGAATTTATATAATTCTGACAGTGATAGTGCTTGCCAAGAATATGACGTCGAGAAAATTGCTATATTTTGATGCTATCGGATGGACGGAGGCCATTCGTTTTATGTTACATTACGGCGGCTTAGAGTTTGAAGACGAAAGGATTAATGTTCTGGATTGGCCGATACTGGAGCTAAAAGATTGTAAGTATTAATTTCATTCAACAATTTTTGTTACGAAAACTGAAGAGTTAACTGCTGAGTTTAGGGCAAAAATGTCTAAACTAATGTCCCAATGTTTACGTCCTTCACGGATTTTACACCTTGCATAAATGATTGTTTTTTACCCACAGCTCTCCCATTCGGCCAAATGCCGCTGTATACAGAGAATGGCCGTACCCTCAACCAGTCCATGGCCATCGGCCGGTATGTAGCCAGCCAGGTTCCAGGACTTTCGTAAGAGGCGACTAAAGGGGGGCCCCGGGGTCGCTAGGAGTGCACACGGTGGGGACCGTGCGCCTCCATTGCACATGTGACTCCGTGGAGGGCGGCGGTGCGGGGGGGCCTCGCACTGCCGTTAACACCGGCAGGTGTACGAGGGGAGGTATAGCTCCCCTCGAGTTGAGCTGGGAAACCGGCATAGCGCGCCGGGGGTCCGCCGGTGGAGTCACTCACGGTGGTACTCGGGGACCTCCAGTAACGCGCAGAAGATGGCCTCCGCGGAGTTTAGTGGGTATTCCTTCCTATTGGGGTGGGTGAGTCCCACACTCCCCCGCTCTTCTACCCTGGGAGCGGGACAGTGCGTAAATGCATTCTCCGCGTCAAAAAAAAAAAAAAAAAAAAAAAAAAAAAAAAAAAAAAAGGTTCCAGGACTTCTGCCTTCGGATCCGTGGGAGCAAGCCCAGCTGGACGCAACGGCGCATAATGTCTACGATTTATTTAGAAGTAAGTACTCGTTAAGTCACAATTTGGGTCTCTTAAATTGAGTAGTGACTAAGCGTTAGGCCAAAGATGAGATGGCGGAACGAGCTGGTTACGTCCTTGGATGATTGGTTCAAAAAAGTGTAAGATGGCCAAAATTGGATGAGTGATGGAGAGGCATTTGGCCTACAGTGGGAAATTTTCGGCTCCTAATAATATTTTTAATTTGTTCCAAATTCAGCTGTAAACACAATATTTAACCGTTATTTTTTCATGAATAAGGCTTAGGCAATCGACTTTGTTCACCTACGTAGTCTGCGTTGGACGGTTAAGCAGTCAAAAAATTCTACTCGCCAAAAATTTGACAACAATCCCATACAATTATCAAAATTTATTATTGGGTATCGAAATATTTTTTCGTAAAACGTTAAAAAACAAATTAATTGAAAATAATCAATGAATTATTCAAATGTGTATCTTTAATAATCACGGAGTGCCCCTAAAAATGTTGGCAGCATAATTTGTGTCAGACAAATATCTAATCATTCATTCGACGTTTCAAGTTGGTGATTTTAATCATTGCAAACAAAATGTGTCTATAAATGTATAAAAGTAGCCTGACAAGTTTTTAGATCAACAACCTGTATAAAAAGTTTATCTGATTCAAAGTTAGTTCCTGATAACGATTTGAAATAATTTTGTTTTATATTTACACAGAAGTCTTACCTTACCTGGGTGAAACAGATCCAGAAAAAAAAGCGGCCAACAAAAAGTATTTCTACGAAAGTGCCGAGTATTACTTATCTAGATTCGAAAAAGAATTAAAAGCTAACAACGGTCATTTTAATGGAAAGGTATGTATTAGTAAATTTATCACATTAAACATAGACGACGATCGTCTTGGTATAATTGTTGAGAAGTCGGCTACTACACCAAGGGTCGCGGGTTCGATCCCCGCACAGTACAAACATTTGTGTGCATGAACATGTACTGTATTGGTCTGGGTGTTTTCTATGTATATTATGTATGTATTTACAAAAGAAAAAGTATTTAATTATGTTTATCCGTTGTCTAGTATCCATAATAACGGACTATAATTAGCCCACTTGGGACTAGATGGCGCTGTGTGGAATAATGTCCAAAGATATTTATTTTATTTATTTATAGGTAGAGATCGTCTAAGCTGTAAACCCTACTCTTCTTTTGTTGAAATCCTCAAATGCGAATTTTATCACGCCAAGAAACCCCAAGCATAACTCTCTCCATAGCGCGCTGAGTAACAACACAAAGTGTTAAATAGTTAAAACTAAATTAATAAATTAGGTGTTTCAAGCTAATCAATTTTATTTTTGTATTAACAGTTATCCTGGGCCGATTTTACTTTCGTCGGCATACTCAACCACTTGGATTTCCTCTTGCAAGAAACTGTTGAGAAGGGTTATCCTACCATTGAAGCGCTCTCTAACAAAATTCAAAATTTGCCAGGAGTCAAGGAATATTTAGCTAACAAAAAACCTTACGTTCTTAATTTCTTGCATGTGTATGAAAATTATAGACCTTAAGTACTTCAATATTATTTTATAGGCCATATTCTGTTTAAAGAAGATTCATATCAACAATATACATAAAAAGTCTCATTGTATTCTTTGAAGTTTGCATTTAAGTTCTGTATTATTAAGTTATTACTGTTAATTTGTGAGCGAATAAAAAATAGGATTATTCGTGATTATGTAATTCAACATACTTAGCACACTTACATGCAATAAAGATTATTGACTCGAGCTGAATTTAAATTATTTAAAATCCTATGTACCTAAATCGTTATGAATTACACTACTTACTTCGGTAAACTGAACTTCGACGTTCTGTTTTACACTCGTTCTATACTGCGGAGCTTTGGTATTTAAGATGTGAACCTCTGACTTGTGACAGTGTATCTTTTTATGTGAATTAGCAGCCTCTGCGACTTCGTCCGCAGGGGTTTTAGTTTTAAAAAAATAGGTTACTACCTATTTAATTCTCAGACCTAACAAATATACATTTAAAATGTCATCAAAATTGATCAAGCCGTTTTGGAGGAGTTTGCCAAATTCTGGAACACGAGAATTTTGCATATAAGATTATTTATGAACCATTAATGAAAGCAGTGATTCATCACTAAAAGATCAGTACTAATGTACTTCAGTACATTATATCCATAGGCACTGAATTAATATAATATCATCAGAGTGCCTAGTCGCAAAACCTTTTTTTTGCCAAACGTTGTTTGTCAAGTGTAATTTTGCCAAATGACTTTTGGTCAAGCGGCAGGACACCCTGATGGGAAAGGTGAACAAAAAAACGTGTATGTCTACTTTTGATGCATAATAAGTACTACCGATTGCGCTTCTGTTCAAGTAAAATGAGATTATGTGATGATGATTGAGAGTTAGTTAAACATTGTACAGAAGCAACTATTGAGCCGTTTTCATACAAAAAGCCGTTTCCACGGCGTGCAATAGGGATCGTTCGGACCAGAGGACGTTTCACTACTGATGCTGGTATTGAGCTTCTTATAGTAATTTTTGAAACAAAACAGCCTCACGGATTTTACTACTAGTGAACACGTGAATTCTCCTCCTAACCGGAGGATAATTTACATGCTCAAGGAAAGGATTTAATTGCGTTGATCACGCTGCACAGGCTTGATTTTGATGGTACTACTTACTAGGGGATACTGCGTTCGGAGAGGGCCATTGGGGACGATCAAGCGTCCCCCCTCCGATGCAGACGGCGGGGGGGTCCGAAGGTGGCGTTCACCCGCCTCATTCTCGCTCCTTGAATGTGACACCAGGTGTGAGGGCTGAGGAGCCTACACCTTATTGCACGATGTCCCCGTCTGGGGGTGTTCCAGTATACCAGAATGCTCCAGTAGCGTGAGGAAGCCTGGCGCTAAAGCTGGGTGTCGGCCGTATGCGCGATGTGTGATCTGTGATCTGTTTTTTTGTATCTTAATTTTTGTAACAGAAGAAGAAGATGGATGTAAATAGTGATTTATGTTCTGGAAAATAAATAGGGGTCCCGAAGTGTCCTATACCTATGACCGTTTTCAAGTTGCATGAAGGTTGCGTCAGTCATCATGAGAACACTGTTGCCTAAAATACTGCTGTGTCATCATGACAACAGCACATTCATGTAATTTCGGCCACTTTGTGTTTTCCGTACTGTGTTTAAAGTACCTAGTTCCAAATCAAGGCCGGCTGCTGTTGGCGTGTGGTATCTTGAATTGTGTTGATAATATTACAAAAAGCGTATTGTGTCTCCAAATGTTGGATACCTTCTCCCTCGCACGCTTGGGAGCTTTAAACCTCCTACGGGGTCCTGATGAATGGAATGACGTCAGATGAACCAACTTATTAAATCTGGTTGCTATATTATAATAGGTAGACCAAATAGCGGTCAGTGTAAATTTGAACAGCGGAACGTACGAAAGTATTGCAAACAAGTCTCACTTTTATTGGAATATTAGGGTTTAAAATAAATCTGCATTTATCAACCTTTGTGTAAGTGGCCAGGTTTGTAAAAACTACTTAACCTTTTTTATTCATAGCGCACTCATAGAGTTTTATTGGACTGTTGGTTTTGACTCGTTATTGATGTACGAGTAACACTGTAAAATGACCTTCACCTATAACTTTAGTGTAGGCTTTTATTTACTTCGTTATAGCTCTTGTTTCTGTTTTTATTTGAACAAATTACCAAAACATGAAGCTTCTCGAACAAATTTATTTATTAAACAAGTGACGATAGCTTATCGAAGTTGTAATAACATCGAACGGTTAACAAAACATCACAATTAATTTTTACTTTTTTTCCAAAAACCTTTCTCTCTTTTGGTCTAAAATGTGCTTTAAGACATAGGTACCTCATGAACTTTTTTTTTCAGTTAGACGTTTGAATATAAAGATTTCTGACAGTGATAGTAGAAGAATATGACGTCGAGAAAATTGCTATATTTTGATATTATCGGATGGACGGAGGCCGTTCGTTATATGTTGCATTACGGTGGCTTAAAGTTTGAAGACGAAAGAGTTAAAGTTCTGGATTGGCCGATACCGGTGCTAAAGGATTGTAAGTATTAACTTGATTACCTAGATTTTATTACGAAAACACAAGATTAACAGTAGCTTAGGGCAGAAATGAAGTTTTATTTCTCGAATTCGCTTTCGGCCTGTTAGGCAAAATAACTTTGAAAACGTTCAAATTATTTGCTTACAGAAAATTTGGCTCAGTGGCGATGTCAACTACCGTTACTACCGGTACCAACGTATCTTTATTATTTTTTAGCAGCTGCCTGCGACTTAGTCCGCGTGGACTGAGGTTAAAAAACATGAAATAGATCTTTATAAATTGTAGCCTTCAGATGCATAAGCTATATTATTGTAAAGTTCAATTAAAATCCATCCAGTAGTTTTTACGTGAAACAGCAACACGGCACATCCACACATACCGACTTGCGCATTTATAATATTAGTAGGATTCTTGGAAACATATGATTTTGACATATTTCGCCTATGGAAGCGTTATGTTTTAAGTATTTTTGCAGCAGCAAAACTTCCATATAAAGTTAAAAAATCAAGAGCATATGAATCCTACTTGGCTTAAACTTAAACAAATAATAACTTTATGGAAAGCTCATCAGCTCAAGCTCAAGCTCAACCACTTTGCTATTTCATAAACTATTATGTTAGGTTCTCTACATTTATTTTCATGTAATTGATCTAATGTATTGAATAAAACATACAAAAAATTTAATCGCAATGTCCTATATCCCACCTGGGCCATTTTCGATTCAATTAGTTTCACCCCCTTAAAAATGCATACAAGAACCATCTTTTGTTGTATTTTCAGGCTTTTCATAAGGGTTTAAATATCAATCAATATAGAGTCAAACGATTACCAGCTATTTACATGAATCTTCATCATGCGTTAATTTACACTAACCTTTAGCTGACGACCTGGTCCAATAGTAGCACCGTGACCGAGGTGACGTCTTAGAGACGTAAAATCTTTGAAAAATTATAATAAAATAAATAATCATGCTAAATATGTTACTTTGTTAGCCAACTATGTTATAGGTTTGAAAATAATAAAACTTTAATATATAAGCAAAATCAACATTTATTAGGGAGATCACATTTTGTTACTATCTTAATATAGGCACTTTCTTAAGTCTTCATAAGTTTCATAATTTTACAGTAATGAACAAAAACACTTATAATATCTTTACTTCTATAAACATCAATCAGAATGAAACAAAAATTAAATCTCCCACCTCAATAACAAAAAAAATTGCAACCCTTCTATTTGGTATATTTAAGAACTGTGTAATTTGCAGTCACTACATACTTGTATGCAACATGACAGGCAAATTGGATTCTTACACTTATATCAACAGTACTTTGTACGTCTTTTCAGGCGACTCGGACAGATTGCACAGGTCTTTCGAATACCTGGATCTATATTAGCATAGTTTTGAGGTGGTGGGGCAACAGGCATATGGGTAGGTCCAATAACTCGCTCTATAGTCAGTCGCAATTCACGAGGGATTCTCTCGTTAAAAACCCGTAATTTCATTTGAAGTAATATCAATTCTCGTGCAAGTGAGAGCAGAAATTGGCCACGAGTTATATCTTCTGTATTTGTGCATTTTTTCTGGAATATAAAACGTAATTAGAAAACCGATGTCACGTCAGGGAGACACTATGTGTTTACCTACACACACACCGAGGTGACGAACTAGAGACGTATAAAGTTTTATATGAGAAACACCGTACTTACGTCCATGAGACGTCGATGGCTCTGTGGCGGACACGTGTGCACTGCCCGGCTGCGAGGCGTCGACTGACCGTTAAAACATGTCGAGACAGGAAGGTACTTAAAGGGTTGCGTCCGCGCGTGCCCGATTTTAGAAAATATTTTAAAAACAAAAGTTATTACGTCTGTGAGACGTATAGGACGTCAGTTAAAGGCTAATATTGATAATATTTCTGCAGTCTAATTTCAAGTACGTAAACTTCTTTTTTGAATCCTACCCCCAGCTGTCAATAGGGCTAATGTTTCAATGCCTAAACTTCTTCAATTAATGAGACTTTGCATACATTTTATTGGTTGTTTTTTACCTACAGCTCTGCCTTTCGGCCAAATGCCGCTGTACACAGAGAATGGCCGTACCCTCAGCCAGTCCATGGCCATCGGCCGGTATGTGGCCAGCCAAGTTCCAGGACTTCTGCCTTCAGATCCGTGGGAGCAGGCCCAGCTGGATGCAGCGGCGCATAATGTCTACGATTTATTAAGAAGTAAGTTAGTAATTAAGTAGTAAGAACTCAGTAAGTCACAGTTTACATAAAGCGCGTAGTCGCTTCTCAATTTTGGGGACTCATCTTTGGCCTACCAAAGATGAGATGGCGGAACGATATGGACTCGTTTGTGACTGATTGGCCCACAAAAGCGTAAGATTGCCAAAAGTGGATGAGAGATGGGACATTTTGGGCTTATAATATAATATGAATAATGTGATTGGTTCAAAATTCAGCTTGAAACGTCATATTTCAACGATCTGTTTCCTTGAATTATGCGTAGAAAACGACTTGTTTCACTTACATAGTCAGTCCTTTGTACGTTGAACGGTTAAGCAGTCACCAAATTGTACTCGTCAAACAAACAATTATCAAAATGTATTATTGATCATCGAAAGACTATGCTGACGTATGCTGTATTAGAATAGTTTTGTCCTTAAACGTGTAAAACCAAATTAATTGAGAACGATCAATGAGTTACTTATATGTGTCAAGAGTGCCACAAAAAAAATTGACGGCACAATATGCAAAAATAATGAAATTATTAGATGACTCAAGTTAGTATTTTAAACTTTGCTGAGAAAATGCATAATTCCCTTCGAAAAAGTAGCCTAATAAGTTTTTAGGTCAACAACCTCTACAAAAACAATATGTTTCATAAACCAAAACCAATATGTATAATTCCTGATAACAATATGAAATATAGGAAAACCAGAAAAAGACAATCGGTCTACCTGGCATCAGGCCGGACTCGAACCCGCATCTTTCGCAAACCGGGTGACTGCACTAACCATTATGCTACCGAGACCATTTAGTAAGATGATAATGCATTATCCCTAATGCTAAAAATAAAAATAACCTAATATGAAATATTTTTCATTATATTTTTGCAGAAGTCTTCCCTTACCTAATGGAATCAGATCCAGTAAAAAAAGCGGCCAACAAAAAGTATTTCTACGAAAGCGTCGAGTACTACTTTTCTAGATTTGAAAAAGAATTAAAAGCTAACAACGGCCATTTTAATGGAAAGGTATGTATTGTAATTTATCACATTATACAAAGGTAGAAAGATCGTCTAAGCTGAAA
This sequence comes from Udea ferrugalis, assembly GCA_950022985.1. Classification (NCBI taxonomy): domain Eukaryota; kingdom Metazoa; phylum Arthropoda; class Insecta; order Lepidoptera; family Crambidae; genus Udea; species Udea ferrugalis. The sequence continues at coordinate 14,065,202 of OX465525.1, forward strand.
TTACGCGCGTCATTTCAGCTCAGACGATCTCTAAGTAGCAATGGCAAGGTCCAACGGCCCGCACACAATCAGGCGATACGACGTCGTGCCGCGCAACGATGCCCACGTTGTAGTACGACGCGAGGTCGCATTGTCTGATACTTGTGTATGAGCCCATAGTTATAGATTTTAACCTTCAAAATTTCAAAATCTGGCAAGTTGTTATTTATTGTCCTGATGAAATGTATCTGATGAAAATTTTGCCAAAAAAATATTTATCAGACAGTTTAAAAAACCTGGGATTGGAAACCTTTTAGGCTTTGAGTGATGGTAGTTTGTCACGAAACAAATCATTGTTTGTTCGGGCGCCATGTAAACCAACCACTGCACACCGTGACGAAGTGACCTGCACTCTTACACTTAATTTGGCTATCCGGAGAGTTATGTCGATAACCTTAGTTTTTTGTGGAGAAATGCGAATTCTATCACGCCAAGAAACCCCAAGCACAACTCCCTCCATAGCGCGCTGAGCAACAACACATAAAGTGATAGTTAACATACAATGGTTTTTTAAGCTAATCACTTTTATTTTTGTTTTGTTAACAGTTATCCTGGGCCGATTTTACTCTGGTCGGCATACTCAATCACTTGGATTTCCTCTTAGAAGAAACTTTTGCGAAGGACTATCCTACCATTGAAGCGCTGTCTAACAAAATTCAAAACTTGCCAGGAGTCAAAGAATATTTAGCTAACAAAAAACCTTACGTTCTCGATTTCTTGCATGTGTATGAACAATATAGACCTTGAATAGTGTTTTGAAGGCCATAGGTATTTTTTTTAATTAGATTTATATCGAATAATATATAATCAACTCAAGATACGTACAATCAATGTGAAGTTTGTTCGTTTGTTTATAAAGTTCTTTAAATAAAATAACATTAAATACTTAAGCCTAGTGTACATTTGAAATTAATGTGAAGTGTTTTATTTGGGGTCATACTAAAATTCAGCGTTCAATTTATTCTAGGACTGTATAAAGTTATTATTATTTATAATTAAAAGAAAAAGACGAAGGTTAAAAAAATAAATAAATAAGGTAATGCATTGTGAACTAAATTGTATTGTTATTATGATATCAGATTGATAAACATTTTGTTTTTGAATTGAAACTTCCTAACGAACCCCTTAATTCATCTGAATCCCAAATAACTTTACCATCACTTCAGTAAATTGAACTTCGACGTTCTGTACGACACATAACGTAACATAACGTACCTCACGACCAAATCCCTATTGAATTAGTCAGAGGCACACTGATTGTTGCCGTCATTTTGCCGAGGGAATTTGAGGGGATTTTAAAATGAACACAAACAACCAAACCAAGTGTTCCAGCCAGTTTTGACCTCGGGACAACCGGGTTCCGCGCCAGAGTTTTTAACCACTGGGCCACGACGCTCAATGAAGTACAAAATTGTAATGTGGCTATTGATGACACAACAAAGATTCTGTTAATTCTGTCAACCAAAGTGCGAAAGTATAATGTTGTTATGCCTTGCGGTTGACTGGTAGAGAATGCCTCCAGGCATTAATTCCGCCAACTGTATTTTTTTTTCTTAACTTTGCGCAATAAAGAACAAATAAATGAAGTTGCATATTTGCCCACCGGATTACCAAGCTGAAGTGGCAGTGGGCTGGCCATGTTAGCCGTAGAACTGACAACCGTTGGAGTAAACGTGTTCTTGAGTGGAGACCGCTTCTCGGCAAGAGTAGTGTAGGACGTCCTCAGGCAAGCTGGAGTGATGGTTTGCGCGGGATGGCTGGCAGGAGCTGGATGCGAGCAGCCGAAGATTCATTGACGTGTTATAGGAGGAGCCTATGTCCAGCAGCGGACTGCAACAGGCTGATGATGATGATGATGATAGCATAATATTATTATGATACTCCATCATCTTTAATCAATGCTGTTGCAATATACTTACGATAATTTACGTCAGCGATAGCACCCTTGGTGTGCTACACACTGTTCCTACGGAAGTTTATTCGTTAGTGATAAGAACTTAACACTCACACGCTTAATGTCCCCAATCAAATATCAGATACCGATATAAATATTGGTATCTCTAATATATATCTAAATCAGCCCATTCTGTTTCACTTCAGGGCAAAGACCAAAGACAGTTCCCACATCACCTAAGTTGAATATGCTTAATACATCAAAAGGGTATCTTCAGTGTCCCTACCTGACCGAGGGCAACTATTGTCAGGACAAGGACGAAGATAAATAATGAAAAAACGTTTTTATGTAGGAATAATGTCCGACAAATACGACCAGCTGCTGACACAGGCCGCACCTTAACTAGGTCACAGTAAACATAACAGTAGGTTACCTAAGGCCGCCCGCCGAGTTATTAGCCTAGCGTGCTCTCAGACACGCAGCACAGACCGTACGTACTGCCGCCACCTTATTCCCCCATATTTTATGCTAGCGTGTGCGTGAAATCGCGTGCCGTCACGGCTTGCGACGCGCACGCACACATTCAAACCGAGAGCGGCACGTTTGTATGTAGATATTTTCTGTTCTCTGTTTACTGTGACTAGGTGCTACAAACCACACTCCAACACACGCTATCTAGCCTCAAACCACAAAATAATTAGACGCAAAGCTTGTTCTTTATGATGTTGGACGGCGGATATATATTTTTTTTGTTATTTCTTGTCTTTTTTGTTTGTCAGTCTGGGTGATTTCTATGTACCTACCTATATTAAAAAACAAAATAGCAAAAAAATGAAATAATTATCCGCCTAATATCCCATAGAACAAGAACATGATCATGCACACGAATTTTTGTACTATCCGGGGCTAGAACCAGCGTCCTCTAGCCAATGTCTTCTGAACAGCTGAGTGAAACCAAAAAAAATTCCAATTGGCTACTAAAGTACCAACTGGTCCAACTGCACCAGTTTTTGTCAGTACTTGTCGGGAATGAACACTCATAACAAGGAAGTCGTATTTATAGACAATTGATTTAGATTGGCGTGTAAACATAGCTGGTGAATATTTGAGTTCAAGGTTAATTGACACGACTGTTGCCCCTCGAAAACCAGTAGCTAGACTATCAAACTTTTGATGACAATTGATACCCGAGAGCTTAGGAACCATTTTGTAAAATTGTAATGATAATTTGCAATAACAATTCCATTATCTATGATAATCCTCTTTTCAAGTCATTTTCCTATTCACCAATTATGTACATAAAGTATGTTTTAAGTTTTACGGGTACGTTTGTCATCTAAACGAACATTAGTTTTGAATAATACTGCTGTGTCATTATTCATCAATCATCATGACTTAGGAAAATTGATGTAATTACAGTCAATTTGTGTTTCACTGCATTTAAACCAGTCCTAGACGGCCAAGGTCAGCTTTTGTCGGCGTGTGGTAATCAAACATTGTATATAAACTACTGTAATGATGTTGTGTATTGTCGTCTCTATGCCTTCTCGCTCGCACGATTGAGACTTCCTAGCCACTAAACAGCTTGTTGGTGAATATAATGACGTCAGTCGGACCTACTGATTTAGACTGGTTGCTATGGACTGAACGGTGGCTCCTTCATTTGTTGTCAGTGTGGAGTTGAAGACCGGAACGTACGAAGGTACAGCAAACAGATTAGTTTCACTTCTTTTTTCAATAATTTACGATAGTGTTCAATAGATCTGCATTTAACACGTTTGTTGTGATTTGGTGTACGTAATTCCAGCTCTTTTGAGCTAAAGCTTAGTTATTATAATGGTCATTTTGGTGTTTTTTTCACTAAATTACTCTCGTGCACGACGTTTATAGTATTGGATAACGTCATGTTTAACACATTTTTCACCTTTTAAATTTGTGTTTTATTGTGACCAACACCTCAGAAAAAGTTATAACTCGATTAGGTGAGGATAGTTCGTCAAAATAAAAACAACACAGTGTGTTTACAATTGTTATGTCAAGTGTTATAATTTATTACTATTGTATAATTGTCGTTACAAAAGTGTTTTTGTGATTTGTTTCAGTACAGTTTTGAATATAAATATTTGAGGCAGTGACAGCCAACATGACATCAAGAAAACTACTATATTTCAACTTCAACGGGTATGGGGAGGCCCTTCGATATCTTTTGCATTACGGAGGCTTGGAGTTCGAAGACGAAAGAGTTAATGTTCTCGAATGGCCGATTATGGAGATAAAAGGATGTAAGTATTACGAATTAAGACTTTATTTCTCACAACAGAATACTATTAACTTAAACTGGAAAACACTAGTTGAAAGTTAGCAGTTCACATGATTTAAGGGGAAATCCCCCCTACAATCATTATTATAAGTATCCAGAGTACAGAGAAAACTGTCAAAATAATACATTCGCTGAAGTAGCAATTTTATAAACTTTATTTCATGTTAAGGACGCTTCAATTTCAGCAGGTATTTACCTAAATAGCTTTATTTAAAAAAATACATAATAAGTTTCAAAACAATGCCTTCATCAATTACTTCTTGAGCTTTAATAATAATAATGAAATGAAAATAAATAAACCTAACAAGAGTACCTAATTTTTCCGTTTCATATCATTTTTTCAATCATTATCACCGACCTTGGTAGGTTATTTTCAAACATCCGTAGTCAAATAATAATTAAACGTTTTTCATTACTCATACTCTGAAAGTAGGTCATTACTAACCTGAGAAGCGGGCTGAAAGTAATACTTTTCATCCCTAGGGAGAATCACTTTCAACTGACAGCTGTCATATTATTTAAAAAAAACTAGTTCTTTTTCACTTAACTATTGAACCATGTTCCAACTTTCTATACAGCCACGATGTAAAATTGAAATAACTTAAAGTTAAGTATTGATTAGGAAATATATATTTTTTAAAAACTTTATTTTATAATTGAGTTTCAACAATTTCTTTAAAATAACGTAGCTTTGTGCAAATTATTTACCATTTTTCCAATGATGAAAATAAAAATTAATGGCTGAATAGCGGGCCGGCCACAGAAAAAAAAACAAACAAAATAGGCGGGAAAGCGGCAATTCGATCCCAATGAATTAATTCATGTTTTTATTTTTACTTTCCTCGTATTTGTAATGAAAAGCACAGTGTTTACCTCGGGTTAAAGACTTATTTAGTCCCTCGAACTATTGGCGCCCTCACTTCGTTCCGGGCGCCAAACCCCGTCTCGGGACTAAATAAGTTACTTTCACCCCTAGGATAACAATGTACTATTCTTAATGACCTGTCTACCCGGTTCAAAGATAGAGTTGGCAATGTAAATTATTGTTTAGATGCTATGATTCTAAGAAACTTTGTCGGTCTAATTACACCACTTATACCTCATGATACCTTTTTTTGGAACAAGTACAGGCAAAAACACACATTTACCAGTGCACGCACTGAAAAAAAGAAATTGCTTTTACTATTTGTGTCATTTTTAGCGAGAAGCCACCTAGTGTTTTTTGTGTGTGTATTGTTTTTTAGTGTGCAAAGAAACAACCTCATTTTTGGGTTTAGTTTTTATCTAAAAGTCTTTTGTAAAAATGTTTGCCTGGGATAAAGTGTGGAAATGAGAAAATTCGTCTTGAATGTCTACAAAATGCCTGTTTCATCGCCCGTAGTTTCGCATAAAATATACAATTTACAGATGTTTCAGGGAAAACTAAAATAGTTGGCTTTATGTTTCCATATAAATAAATTATTATTACCCACAGCTCTCCCCTTCGGCCAAATGCCGCTGTATACAGAGAACGGCCGTACCCTCAGCCAGTCCATGGCCATCGCCCGGTACATAGCCAGCCAGGTCCCAGGACTCCTGCCTTCAGATCCTTGGGAGCAGGCCCAGCTGGACGCAACAGCGCATAATGTCTACGATTTAGTAAAAAGTAATTATTTTTATATTTTACAGGCTATTTGTTTTCCAAGGGATCCATTTTCATCACATTTTTTTTGCCCTAATTTAATTTGGCAAACCAGGTTAGGCGTAACTTTCTTTTCATAATTGTTATTTGGCATACTTTTCATAAATCATAAAGTTGTTATGCATATTTTACATTTTGTCTAATAGTTTTAAAAGTAGGGAACCGTTTTCCAAAACCAGATACATTTTCACATTCGAGCCTTAAAATAATAAAAATCAAAATAAACTTTGGATGTATTAGATTCAGCTTAAATGATGTCATATTTCGATGTAATTTAATGATTGTTAACACTACCTAATACCTATTTTGTACATTTTCCCAGAACTCTTCCCTTGTGTGTGTGAACAAGATCCAGAAAAAAGAGAAGCGAACATCAAATTTTTCTACGAGAGCGTCGCGTTTTTCTTCTCTAGGTTTGAGAAGGAACTGAAAGCCAACAACGGTTTTTTCAATGGAAAGGTATGGATTATGCATTTATCTTACTAAGTAATAGTCATACTCCAACGAGTGAGCTCAATCCGAGAGATGAGGAGATGAACGGTGTGTTGCAGTATGCTGGTAGATGTAGGTAAGACTAATCACAGCTCAGGCATTAAGACATTGTGTCAAAAATATAGTTAAGACAAGCGTTGATGCCCGTGCTCTATCCTTTCTAACCACCTTATTCATAAAACCCAACGCAACGCTAAAGCTAACAGTAAGCGATTGACGAGTTTTGCCACACATTTGGATCGCGATTAAGTTGGTTTGGCTGTACATTATGACGAATAGTAGAAATTGGTCCAACTGCCTACGAGTACATCATAGGCTTGCCTTCCCCTAGACATTTTTCCTTTTGGATATTGCTTAATGTTACTGATAACTTTGTTCGTTCATGGACGTTAACTCTATTATTTTTTATGCCACTAGTGATGACTAGTTCCATCATGGAACAAAATTGTTGTTTTGTATAGTTAAGGTTTTTGCCACCTGTACCATTGTACTAGTGGCAAAAACTTTAGCAACAATAATGTAACTGTGCATGCAGCAAGGTCTTGTTCCTAAACCAGTGTACCTCCATTAAAACGTTGTTAAGGTTTGATACCTATGTAGAATTTTAGTTACCTAATTTTGTTTTTGTTTGTCATCAGTTATCCTGGGTAGATTTCATCCTGGCTGCCGCAAACGAAACCTTGAACTTCTTCTTCCAAGAAACTTTCCAGAAAGACTATCCGACCATAGCAGCGCTTGGCGACAAAATACGCGATTTGCCAGGAGTCAAGGAATATGTAGCAACAAGACCAACTTACGAACGCAATTTCTTGCATAAGTATCAACATTATAGGCCGTAATTAAATAGTGATATTTAGGCCACATTTGGTTTAAACAAGGGTAATCTCTGCACGCTTTAATCAATAAAATAAATCTTACTCATATTACGAGTGTTGTGTTTTATTCAACGTTTTGGTATTTAAACCTCTGCTATAGTACGAAATATGAACAAATCATTTATATGCAAAAACATGTAATGTAATTCGCTTTCATCCTTACCTGACCTCATGATTTACGTCGGGTTCGGGCTGCAAGTGGTAGTGGTTGTAAGTCCAGAAAAAACACAAAATATTCATCACATAATGTTTGTTCTGGGAATCGAACCCGTAACCTCCAACACTAAAGGCAGGACGTCCAAATTACGCCAACCGTCCAGTCTAAATATAGCTAAGTTGATATTCTTGGCTATCTAGAAGCAACGAGTGTAGGTATCTTCTTGAAATTCGACCGTGATTTGATAGCAAATCCTTGATAACATATTGCAGATACCAGAATCTTTGCTAGGAGTTATCTTTATCAATCGCTGTCACGATAACAGTGTACCTAATCATTTTAGGTACTTAATATGACATCATATTTGCCTCCCGCAGTGCACACAGGCACAGTATAACCATACAGTAGAACATCTACATACAAACGTGCCACTCTCGGTTTGAATGTGTGTGTGAATGTGCGCGCTGTGTCGCGATATCACGCACACGCTAGCATAAAATAGGGAGGCATAGGGAGGCGGCAGTACGGACGGGCTGTGCCGCGTGTCTGTGTGCACGCTAGGCTAATAACTCGGCGGGCGGCCTTAGATAACCTACTGTATGGTTTATACTGTGACACAGGTTCCCCCAACTGTTCTATGCCGCATGCGCAAACCTGCGGACCTTGGTCCGCAGTTGGTCCTATTGCGATTTATTTGTGGATGTATTTTTTTCAGTCTGCAAGATTACAAACAAAAAAAACTTTATTAAGATACGAGTATATAAGCTATATAATTGTGAAGTTTCATTCAAATTCATTCAGTAGTTTTTACGTGAAAGAGCAATACGGCACATACGTGAATAAATAACTAGGCCCATACCTAGAAGAATAAAATTTCTTTATTTGCCTATTAGGGTATTTAGATTTAAAACTGAGCGTGAGGTCTCAAAAAAAAGTCTCTTTTTTGAGGCCTCACGCTCAACTCGTTATGTAAAAGTAACATGACATAAAAAGCCTTATACGTCCTACTGCTAGGCACAGACCTTACCTCGACCATGAGGTGGTGCGAGCCATACTCCAATACGCAGGCTTAGTACGGATTGTTGGAAGGATGTAAGGTCAGTAGGACACCTCATTTATTCTTAATTGCACCAAATTAAGAAAAACAAGTACAATTGTAGGACCTTAATGTCAGATGTTATCAAGCCACTTTAAGACCTCCGACTAGACTTAGCGACGACTGTCATCTAGCGACGTCAACCGGGACCAACTGCTGAACGTGCCTTCTAAAGCACAAAGATGCCCGTAAAACACATCACTAAAATATCGTTACATTAACGACCCCGCGTGTGGTGCTTTACAACAGCGATCGTTGCTAATCCACTGTAACAATTGCGTCACGGGCACCTCCAATAATTTAAAAGTAATTTTACATTATTTTATAACCACTGAACTGTCACCGCTAAATACTCCTCCTTATTCATAAAAACTTAAACAGCTCTTCAACAACACGTTAAATTTTGTATCTCTTTGTCTCCTACATTCTTGTTGCTGCCGCCATTTGCGGTGAGTGACATAACACGTCAATTGCTTAAACAATGTTTTAGCGTTGCGTTCGTTTTTATGAATTAGGGGGCTAATGTCTTCTCAACTGTCACATTTTAGTCTAGTAATTTACAATCCATCATGATTTTTTTGTTGCGAATTTATTGCATACTAGCTGTCCCAACAGACTTCGTTCTGTTTTCAAACATTCAGTGTCACGTGACAGGTAGGAACAGTTGCTATGAGAAAACTAAATTGTGGTTTTTCACTACATTCCTAGCATTTTCTCATGTTTACTCACCTTTTATACCTTCCCTAGACCATCACAAATATTTTAAAACCATGATTAGCCAAATCGGTTCTGCCGTTCCCGAATTATTTGCTAATTTTCCTAATCGCACAATGAAAAACACACAGACGGAAAGCTTTTTAAATACGCATTTTTATCCTGCGTAAAAAGGTCGTGTTTTTATTTTATTAATTTGTCAAATCTTTATCTGTACCTATAGCCAAGCCTGCGCTGGATGGACGTTGTCGCAACGCCACGCCCTAATGTGACCTCACCTTGTTGTATGTTGTATTTTAACATATACATAAATTGCCTATATACGTCTTACTGCTGGGCACGGGCCTCACCTCCACTATGAGGTGGATTGAGCCATACTCCAACACGCGGGCTCAGTGCAGACTGTTGCAGGCGTGTAAGGCTTGTCAGCATCCTTAATGTCCGATGTTATCAAGCCGCCCTAAGGCCTCTGACTTGGCTTAACGACTGACATCTAGCGACGTCAACCGGGACCAACTGCTTAACATGTCTTGCGAAGTATAGGTATACATCATCACTGCCACAATTTGCGCCACGGGCACCTGTTTTCAATGAACACAATACAATAAATGAAACACATCCCACGTAATGCTGGTTATGATAATATTTTATTAGTATTCGAGTGCTTGTGTGAGTGATTTAAAATAAATAAATCAGGGCCTGTAATTTTGATATTTATGCAAGAAATTGAGTTCGTAAGGTGGTTTGTTTTCTAAATATTTCTTGACTCCTGGCAGATTGTGTATTTTGTTCGTAAGTGCTTCTATGTTCGGGTAGTCCTTCTGGAAGTTTTGTTGGAAGAAGAAATTGCAGCCGTCGACTGCGCCAACCAGGGTGAAATCGACCCAGGATAGCTGTTAAAAAACAAAATAAAAGTTGATTAGACAACAATAATATAAGTAATTAGATAATGGACCTTTAACTAAAAAAGTACTTCGACAAACAAAATAACTCCATTATTTTAATGCTAGGATATGTCAAAACTGTCATAATTCTCAAAAAAATAACGGAGAGCAAGTTGAAAAATCATAAAATACACTAGAAATTGCCAGAAACCAGTGCCAAACGCACGGACAGGAACAGCGACAAAAATGATAAGTAAGTCCACTCTGTAAAAATGTTCATTTAGATGAATGACTAATACACACCTTTCCATTAAAATGACCGTTGTTAGCTTTTAATTGTTTTTCGAATCTAGAAAAGAAATACTCGACACTTTCGAGGAAAAATTTTACGTTCGCTGCTTTTTTTTCTGGATCTTGCTCCGTAACACAAGGGAAGAGTTCTGAAAAAAATACATTACAATTTATAATAATTGGGATATTTTGGGCAGCAGAAAATTTTACGACTGAGGTAAGAGGTAACTAACGTATTCTCGGAAAATACGGCTGTTTTTCAAAAAACTTTGCATACGGATAATATTGACGTTCATAACTTTTTATTTAAATTTGGTTTTATTTTCTACCTTTTTTAAATAAACCGTTGAAATAAAAAATATTTTACTACATACTTTTAGTTAAGTCGTATATATTATGCGCCATTGCGTCCAGCTGGGCTTGCTCCCATGGATCCGAAGGCAGGAGTCCTGGGATTTGACTGGCTAGGTACCTGGCGATAGCCATGGACTGGTTGAGAGTCCGGCCGTTCTCTGTATAAAGTGGCATTTGGCCGAAGGGAAGAGCTGTGGGTAGAAACATAAGTTTTGTAGTAGTGTTTGAATAATCAATTAATTAATTTAAATGTAACTTGCAGAAGAAAAAGGGTCTGACCACCAAGCCCTCGATCCGCGAGGCCGTCGTCCGTGACGCTCTCGAATTTCATCAGGTTTGGCCGTGAACCCTGATTAAAATCCCGGTCGAGGGCCTGACGGATCGAGGGCGTGGCGGCCGGACCCAAAAAAAGGCCGAATACTATACGAAGCTACTATAGCTACCACGATAAGCGGTAAGTTTAGCATTTGCAAGTAATTCCATGAACTGTTTTTTTGTTTATCTTTGTCAACACATTTTTTTGTTGGCTCAAGTGTCATAAGTTTAGTTTTACAAAAGTTCTACAAGATGTCCATTTTGTTGCTAACTAATTATTAATTTATTTAAAACTGTGTAAATATTTTTAGTGACAAACGTGGCGTCACGTGACGGCCGTGCATAGCTCGTCATTTAAATCAGTAAATAATAATTTAATATGACAGTGGCATTTCTAAAAATACCTCACAAAGGCCAGTGCTTTTAATTAACACACAAATTATTGAGTACTTCTGTTATGTATTTTTTTTCAAATATTGCATTGTGTTAAAAAAAGTAGTTACTTACATTCTTTTATTTCCTTTATTGGCCAGTCAAGCATATTAACTCGTTCGTCTTCAAATTCCAAACCGCCGTAATGCAAGATATATCGAACGTACTCTGTATATCCGTTGAAATTAAAATATAGCAATTTTCTGGACGTCATGTTGGCTATCACTGATCACTATCACAAATATTTTAATCCAAACCTGTTCTGAAACAATACACAAAAAATATTTTACTATGGGTATTAATATTATTCAAAACAAAAACAGTAAGCAACATTCTTTGAAGTACCTACGACTATCTTTCTTCAGAAAAAAGTATCATGACCTAAATTATTTAAAACATTTGTATAAACATTACTATTACAATATATTATTTTAAGCTGATAAGACCGCTTGTTAATAATGTCCTTTTATATGTGTCTCGAATACAATGTGCAATAGTTGTGCAATAAAGAATATTTTTCCAATATTATTCTCTTTTGTTTAATATCACACAGTGAAATACAAATGTTTTTTAATAGAAGAGCTATTTTCACTTGTTTTAGAAATACTGTCAACTTAATTTGAGCGATTCCATAAGTATGTATTCGTTTATATAAATACAACTCAAACAGACTATATATAAATGAGGTAAATTACATTTTTCAATGTTAATAATTTAAACAATAGATACGGAAGTGAACTTATAAAAACAAAAGATAAACTCTGTTACATGGGTCTAGCTAAAGAGAGATGACAATATTACGTACCTTGTCACTAAAACAAATGAGAGAATGATAACTGTAGATTTATTGTAAACCAAGCTATTTTAAAAAGAAGTGAAATCAATCGCTATACCTCCGAACGTTTCGGTTCTCAAATGTACACTGCCAACCAACATTATAGGAAGCGCTATTCGGTGTATAGAAACCAATTTAAATTGGTTGGTTTGTCTGCCGTAATTTTATGCAATAGTCGTAGGTTAGGAACCGCGTGCGAGCGAGATAGAATAGATAAGATTATACACACATTCTGGTGTTTGTAGTATAAATATAATTTATGATTACCACACAGCAGCAGAAGCTGACCTTGACCGTCTGTCTGGGTTTTAACCCTTTGTCACCTGACGTCGGTCTCAGAGACCAGAGAAATCATTTTTACTTTATTTTCTTTATAATGTGCGCGAACAAAATGATTGGAAGTCCGTGTGCTTTTCTTCCTTCCCCGCTAGTTCAATGGTGGTGCCCTTGGCAGCTCTAAATGCGCTCAAACTCATGTCCAGAGGCGCTCGCATAAACCTTCACAAAACCGTTGCATATTGGGCCTTATGTCAGCTAAATAAGGTGCCCCTATGTAAAGGTTGAAAATGGAGAAGAATATAATTAAATGGTACAGAAGAAATATTATAGATAGTCGTACCTTTGGCCCACCTAATATCTTTACCAGACTTTATAAACGAAAACAACGTAGATATAACTATGGTCACATCAATAAAACTACGAAAAATTAAAAAAACATTAATGTTTACATGCAATAGATTGTATTTCTTTATATTCTGTGTGAAAACCATTACATTTTATTGTTATTATAAAAATATTTTTTTAAAAAAGTCAGAAAAGTGACGTAATAAGGCATAATACTGCCGACTTTAATTTCTTAACTTCGTAAAGGTTTGCCTAAAATTAGTAAACTTTAAAAGAAAAATATTCTTTCGTATGTTTTTTTCATGGTCACAGTCAATTTTTCCCATCATCAAAAAAAACTGAAAATGGTAAGCCATCTTTCAACTTCTTCAAAGATAATATACAAGCGGTCTCTGCGACCGATGTGAGGAAGTTATGTATCTGCAGTACACATCAGGTGGCTAAGGGTTAAGCACAACACAAAACAGACGTAGTCACGATGACACAGCAGTTATATTTTTGGCTGTTAATAGCTGGATGTTGTTTGTAATATTACAGTCTTTATATCAATAAATTGACCATACAATACATTTTATTTCTTACAAAACGAACTAACTCCTCAGCTTTACAAATTTTAATTAAGTATGACTGTGTACACAGTAAAATGAACATGTTTCCATGATTTATGTACGCTATTGAGAAGTGTTGCGTAACATATCATTTGCAAAATGAACATTAAAACATTGACATGACTATCTGACCCCACAAGCGCCGCCATAAACCGCCGGCACCTGCCATATTCTTATGGTTTGCAGCGTGTGGCGTGTGGTGGCTTAGGGCTTCACCATGTGCGGTGAGTCCAGATAAAATGTATGGAAACTACAGGAAATATGCCGGTGGCGGCGTTTAGTGGCGCGAGACGAGTAGTCCGTGCGCAGATGCATTGATTTAGCGATTGACGTGTCTTTTCTCCTATCCGCAAACGTCGATAGCAACACGAATGAAAGCGACAACGCGTTACAAAAGTTGACGTGATGCTATATGCCTGTTTGAGTTTTTATGAATAAAGGTTAACTGATAACGATAGACCTGGTTCCTGTTTGGTTTGGTTGCGTAAAGAAACATTTTTTAGTAAAATCTCCCGCTTTGGGTAAACACACATTATGTATATCTGAAATTATTTCAACTATAATTACAAAAAATTGTGTATATATAATTGTAATTGTGTCATAATCAATCTACACACATCAAAAGTATATCAAAAAGGATATCTCAAGCATTTTCATACAAAGTATAGCTATTTGGGAGGCTGTAAAAATTGAAATATTGATACCAACGTAGAAATTTTTAGAACACAGAAACTGCTATATCTGCCCTTTCAGATTGTATAAGGAAATTTATTTTAGTAGCATTATTGTACAATCGTAAGGACGTTAAAAAAAGACAGATTTTTCTTTTAAAAGGTGTCAAAATTTCAGCAAAACCAAACGTTTTTTTTTGGAATATTCCTAACCTTTATCTTATGCCACTGTCCTCGCGTTATTCTGAGATAATGCTCAACTTGTAAACAAACTTAACTTTATGAAATATTTGAAAAATGATATCCCTGTGATATCCCTAGACAGTTTTGATGAGTGTATTTGTTCGAGAATAGGTAAAAGTGAACACGTTCATCACCGAGGCGGTCATTAACAAAAACGTTCCCATTTTTATAGTAGTAGGTGGCGATGAAAGGGTTATCCCTAAAAAGGAATGATTCACTGCACTGTTGGTTTTATATAGCAAACGCCTGTTTGATAATATTCAAGATAACAGCGTTACTAGGGGGCAGATGATGATTCCTCACTAAATGCGACTTTCAAACATAATACATAATAGTGCTTAATTATGGTGGATTTATTCATAAAATAGATCATATTACTTCACCTTAAAGGGTCGGACACCGGTTCCCAAACACACTGTATACACAAAGAAGCAGCTCCATACTAGACTCTGTTATTATTTGACTTAATTTATAGGATGAATTGGGAAAATACAAAAAAAAAATAGCTAGGTTATTACTAGACTTTTTTTTAATTAGTTTTTATTAAAATCAAGTCACTTTCTACTAAGTGGCTTGGTGGTATGTTTGACTGCTAGAGGAAACTTCTTGGCATTTAGTCCCCAATTCGTGTACATAAACGGCCTATATACGTCCCACTGCTGGGCACAGGCCTCACCTCAACTATGAGGTGGAACAAGCCCTACTCCAACGCGTGGGCTTAGTGCGGGTTGCTGGAGGGGTGTAAGGTTGGTGAACAACCTTAATGTCAGATGTTATCAAGCCACCCTAAGGAATCTGACTAGGCTTAACGACTGACATCTAGTGACGCCAACCGGGCCCAACTGCTCACTGTGTCTTCCGAAGCACGGAGATGCCCGAAAAATACATCACTAAAATTCGGCCGGGGTGGTCACCCATCCCATTTCCGACCCGGGCGTGAGTTGCTTTACATCAGCGATCGTCATCGATCACTGTCACAACTGCGCCATGGGCCCCTCTATTCGTGTACTAATTACTACTTTAATAAAGTGCAATGAATAATAAGCCAGATGTGGCAGATAAACATATGAAACCACTCTACACAGTTTTACTGAACTATTAAATTATACCCATACATAAATAAAAATTAACCCAAAAAATTATGCGTAGGATCAACACAGAGACATGACACTTCTGTTTTTTTTTATTATTACCGAAAATTATTCATGCTCGCAGATAAGCGTGATGATAAAACAATTGTGTTAATGAAGTCAAAAATAAGATTACTTGCATTATTTGCACAATTACTACTTAGGAATTATTTAATGTGAGTTTTTGTTGTTTTTATAACTAACAGTAAATCAGTAAAGCTTTTTAGTTAATCGTACATGATATCATTTTTATTATTTTTTGGAAAAATATTTAATAGGTATTTACTTTAGTACCGAACTATGGGCGATAGATAAAAATGTTTTATCCCTTGTTTCATGTTCATGATTCAAACGCAGTTTTAATAACAAAGAGAACATCATTTTGCGAGTTTCAAATCTAATATTTTAACAGATCGATAAAGATTTTCATAATATCTGATTAAACATCAGTGGACATCACCAAAAGTATTTCTAAGTATAGGTACCTATTTTTTCATTAATTTTGAAATTCTGTTTCATAATAAAACTAAATATGGCCTTTTTGTGGTCTGCATGTACCACTACGCTACGGTTAAACGTTACGGTGGCCAATTTGCTATACAGGCCACCCTGTCACCATAGATGACGAATGCGTTGTGAATTACGTCACAGGTAAAAAAGGCTGAAGTTGACCCTAATACGTCCTATCACTAACTAATTGCCTGCCAAGGACATGCCACTTGACACGTTAAAATTGATTGAACATTTATTTTACCTTATGAAGCTCTGTAATCAAGAGCAACAGCAAGATACATTTCTAAAGGTAGAAGAAAAATGTAAGTATGAGATGATAATCGAATTCAGTTGCCAGATCGACGACAGCCCAGAATTACATTTAACCCTTAGCTACTTCCTTTTGACCTTGACACTTGACCACCTACCTTTTGTCCGAGACCCCGACTTAAGAAATATCGCCTTTTTTGTAAAATTGTATAAATACCTACACGTTTTTTTGTTTAAATGTTTATTGCCATAACTAATAACGTCAGTTATAATAACGTTTTCCTGTGAAGTCAAACAACTAAATCGACCATTCGATGCACTATTTTCGATGAAAAATAACAGGACACTAAAAAATTTATCAACATCTATAGTGTAAGCAAATACCTACACTATATTTTTATTTGTTCGTTATGTACCCAATAAAATATTTTTCTTTCTTTCTTTCTAGCCTTCCCAAGCTAAATGATCTTCTTTAGTAAATACCCATAAAATATAAGTACTGTTTAAGTCTTAGCTACAGATGGTATTCCGGAAGATGACGTCTAAATGTTACATTTAGATTCCTCACTATCAGAGAAGTATCAGTAGTATTAGAGAAGATAATGTATAGTTTTCAGTTGGTTCATAGAACCGATTTGTTTTCGTACTCCCACTCATATTGTTCGTTGATAATGACATGACAACAACACTATTTATTATTGTAATGCAACCCTTTATAAGACAAATACTTTATCTGTCCAAAACTTACAGTCATGTCATTCACTTAAATATAGTTGGTAAAACAATAAAATAACCAAGCAATCTACGGGTTCCGTATATATTCCATAGCAACATAATCGAGGTAAATAAATAGAACTTAAGAGACTATAAACAGGTAACTGTTTACAGTCATTACGTACCTAATGAAAAAATATAATGGTTGCGTTTATTGAATGAAAAAATCACATGGTCATTAAAAAAGATACTTAGTCAACCTATGTGCTCAAGCACCAGATTCCATAAAGCAAAATAACGGATAGATCGAGTGGTATTGGTGTTGAGTGCGCCATCTATTTTAAAATGTCTTATCTACCTAGCCTTGTATGATTGTTATGACTCGAGTTTTGCTGTCTTAAGCTCGTAGCACACATTGCCAATACGGCAACTGTTGTACGGCCCCGATCCACCAATTATTATGCCATTTAAATTTGAACTTTACATTGTAAGGACCCGAGCTGTGAGTTGAGTAGTAGCTACGAGCACGCTGACAGCTCTCCGTTGGCTTCTCATAATAATATTGCAAAACACATTAGTACACCCACAGTTGTGGGTGAACCCAAACCGAAAACCCAACTATTAATAGATAAATAAAAGTCATAGGCCCTTACACCATCACCGCAACTGCACGGCTGCGACACATTCAAAGGACTTGATCAAAATTTCATAGACAAAAAACCTAGAATCGCCAGCAACGAAATGTATAAAAATGGGTTCACTAAAGTAACCCTATTACGTATTCAAAAAATCAACCTCCTAAACCATACAGTATAGAAGTTATTGTACTGTATAACTTCATTAATATAAACAAAAAGAGGAAGATACGGCATCCAGCTAAAAATAAAAATAAAATGAAAGCATCATGGGATGTCATAAATAATAGAATAAGTCAAACATATCACAATAATGACATAAATGCGATAATAACGGATGCAAATGAAGAATTAAGAGACCCAAAGGACATAGCAAATTATTTTAATGACTATTTTATAAACTTGACATCATCTACTAATGATAGGGTAATTGACCAATCGGTATTTTCAAACATAGTAACAAATAACTCTTGCTTATTTTTACTCCCAACTGACACTTATGAAATCAAAAAAATCATTCAGTCGTTAAACTCAACGAGTTCGACAGGTTATGACAAGATTTCAACCAGAATCGTAAAAAGTGTAAAAGATGAAATAGCGCCTGTACTGTCTCAACTAATAAACCTATCTTTTTCTAGTGGATTATTCCCTGATTCCTTAAAAACATCTGTTGTTAAACCAGTTTTTAAAAAAGGAGACAAGCATAAAATCGAGAACTATAGACCCATATCTCTTATACCTATATGGGCAAATTTTTTTGAAAAAGCGATGCAAACGAGATTGATTTCATTCATTGATAAACATTACCTGATAAAAAACGAACAGAATGGATTCCAAAAGGGAAAATCAACCACCTTAGCCGCTTTCGCTCTCGTCGATAAAATTGTTGAGTTGGTTGACAAGCGTGTACCTCTTACTACTGTATTTTTTGATATGAGCAAAGCTTTCGATTTCGTTTCGCATGAGATGCTGCTCTGTAAGTGTGAAAGGTATGGAATAAGAGGTTTGGCTTATAACTGGATTAAATCCTACCTCTCTGATAGGAAACAATTTGTTGAGATACAAATGCAAGACCAACTTAATGTCGTCAATTTTGTTCAATCGCTCGTGAAAGTTAACAAATTCGGAGTGCCCCAAGGTAGCATCCTGGGGCCTTTACTGTTTTTAATTTATATTAACGATCTCCCTGACGTCACAAACTATCCTTGCATTTTATTTGCCGACGACATCTCTGTGGTGATACCTTGTATTGGTATGGATAACTACAATTCGGAAATAATGAAAACTGTTGAATCCATAGTACAGTGGTTAGACAGGAACAATCTTAAAGTTAATATAAAAAAAACAAAATATATCCAATTCATGAATAAAAATGGTCGCAAACAACACATTGAAATCACTCATGATAATCAATGTTTAACAGAAACAAATGAGGTAACTTTTCTTGGCATACTTTTGGATGACAAGTGCACATGGCCTACCGCGCCCACTTGAAAAACTCAGCCTGTATAATATTTTCACAGAATATGATATGAAACTTTAAAATAACAACTTTTCTCATCATACCGACCCAAACGAGTTCATAGATAACGGCTACAATAGATTTTTCAGAACCTAAAAAATACAAATATTGATTTCATTAATCATCAATATCTAGTATACCGCGTAGCTTTTGCAGTAGATTTTTATATATTTTTGATCTACACATTATGCTCGTTAAAATAGCATATATGGCATTTCTGGCGATTCTAGGTTTTTTTTGATCAAGTCCTTTTGAGCATTAAGTTCACCTTTATTTATCTATTAATAGTTTGGTTTTTTCTGAATTGAACCCCAAAGTCGTGTTAAACGCTTATCACAATGACAGAAAATCCTCTATCCCCTCTGTCTCGGTCTTCTATCTCTTTCTTAATTTCTATGAACGAGATAACACCACGCGAATAATGACCTTGTGCCATATAAAGCGAACGTCGAAAACATTAAACCGGCATAACAGTTGGAGTGAACGTGTGATAGTGTTGAAAACAATTTGGAAGAAGAAATGGCAAAAAAACTGCATTATTTCGAACTGAATGGACTTGCTGAGCCTATAAGGTATTTGAATTTTTTCAATGTTTTTCGGTTAGTGGTTTTACGAGGCACTACAGTACTGATTTTTTCTGCATACTTCTAGCTTAAATGGTTTATTTCTGAATAAATAGACTAAAAATATTAAGGAAAAACAATAATTATAGTATTATTATTTTTTAAACCATTTAGATAGGTGTGGGGTTTTGGTTGATACCTATAATTACGACCGCAAATCTTTCTCAAATTACATTCTAATGCATAATTTAATTATAACTAAAAATGTACGGTAAAACTATAGATAAAAATCATATTTATAGGAATTTCATAAGAATGCACCGCCTGATTTTTTCTGTCTGACCATGTGGTTTACTGGTAGAGAACTCATCTAAGCATTAAGTCCGCCCATGAGTACTTTACTTTAGTGCAATTAAAGATGAAACAAAAGTTAATTCAAGTTGCAGTGCAGGGGGCACTGATTCTTTCCTAAATGTTTACCAATATTACCTTACGTTATCTGTTTGTGCATAAACCAATTAATTAATAATAAATACATTTGTGTTAGCCACAATGTCACTGGGTAGTCGAACCCACGTCCTTTTAAGCGCTAAAATCAGGAGGCCCTAATTTCGCATTTACATCTGTGTATTACTACACTTAAGAAGGGGCATTTGTTAGTCCAAAATTACAATAAAATTAATAATTATCCTATCGATGCATCAAACATTTCATTGTTAGTCGCTAAGAAACAGTACATAGGTACATTTTTAAAGGTCCCGTACCTAAAAGGCAGAAACGGAACCCTTATCTTAAGCCTACGCTGTCTGCCTGAGTGTCACCAGGCTGTATTTCATAAACTTATTATTAACTGTTATTTTTATGATTTGCTAGCGGCCGCGACTTCGTCCGCGTGTACTTGGTACTTTAAAAAATTTAATATAACTTTATAAATTGTAGCCTATGTCCTATTCAGATGCATTAGCTATATGAAGGTTAAGTTTCAATATAATCCATTCAGTAGTTTTTACGACAAA
Organism: Udea ferrugalis; assembly: GCA_950022985.1. Lineage (NCBI taxonomy): Eukaryota > Metazoa > Arthropoda > Insecta > Lepidoptera > Crambidae > Udea > Udea ferrugalis. Next base: position 14,086,069 of record OX465525.1, read on the forward strand.
GAGCAACACGGCACATCCACACATACGAACTTTCGATACGCATTTTCATGTTGCAGATATATGCTTCACTATGCTGGTGAGAAGTTTGAAGAAGTCAGACACCCATACGGAATAGGTTTCTGGCCTGATCAGAAAATAAAAGAGAGTAAGTCCTATCTGACCGTTTACTAGCTGTAAGGGTCCCACTTGAGGTGCCCGAGGCGCAGTTGTGACACGCCGGGTCGGAAATGGGATGGGTGACCACTCCGACCGAAACTTGGTGATGTGTATTTCGGGCATCTCCGTGCTTCGGAAGGCACGTTAAGCAGTTGGTCCCGGTTGACGTCGCCAGATGTCAGTCGTAAAGCTTAGTCCCTTGATAACATCTGACATTAAGGTTGCTCACTAACCTTGCACCCCTTCAACAATTCGCACTGAGCCCGCGTGTTGGAGTATGGCTTATTCCACCTCATAGTTCAGGTGAGGCCTGTGCCCAGCAATGGGACGTATACATATAGGCCGTTTATGTATATTAATGGTCCCACTGCTGCAGAAGAGATACAATGTGTTCAAGAATGGTCAAAAAATAAATCACCCAACAATGTTTCAGTTGTTATGCTGAAAAATTATGTAAGATGTTAATTCGATAAAAAAATACCTAATCACGGCGATGTAATGTGTACTACATGGTAATTAAAAGTATTAAATATACTAAATCATTATTATTAATGAGGTGATTAGATTAAAAAACAATAAAAACAGTAATTGTCACCACCAGTTTTCAAATTTGGCGCCCAACCTTAACCTCTTAGATTGTCAGATGCACAGTGGCTTTTGCCGTAATGACAAACGGAACATTCAGAAGTCGACATTTTTTCGAGCAAATTGAACCCGAGATGGTAAGGGCGAGTCTACTTGGGCTAGGGCTTACTTGGGTTTTTCTCGGTGGTTACACAAATGCTAACCCAGACTGCTTAACTACTGGACCACAGCGCTATTTATACATTGATTAACTGCTGCTTCTTTTTAGCTCTCCCCTACGGCCAATTCCCAATTTACGAAGAAGGCAAAAACAAACTAAACCAATCTCTAGCCATCGCCCGGTATCTCGCTGCCAAACACAACTTGCTGCCTTCCGACCCTTGGCAGCAGGCTCTATTGGACGCAGCAGCTTTCAACATTTACGACTTCTGGAAAAGTAAGTTTCTTTCGGGTATTATCCACTGAGCTTATGTGACATAGCTTCGCTCAAGACATACATTCGTGTAATGAGCTTGTGCTGTGTCTAGGTGTTATTACCTATTTAAGTATGCGTGTAGAAATATTAAGGTATATTTAACAGTCTCTAACCACCTTTTCATCTTTGTTTAAGTGGTCCTAGAAAATTCTATTTTATGGTACGTATGTTCAAAAGTTTTAGTCGATCACAAAATTGACACCGGTTTTCTCTGTTGATTTTAAATAGATCTTTACGAGTTATGAGTTAGGATTTCATTATTATGATTCTTAAAACAATGGTATGAGTGGGCTGTATTCGATTTTAAATTATGTAGAAAATCGCTCATTCCAGCGGTCCTACGAAGCTTATTGCGGAAACCGTATTTTCGGCGCTTTGCTCGCCAGAGGTTCGACACACACTGCTTGCTGGTCGTCTATTCAAATTATTTTGACAATTCGAAAGTATCGCAACAGGTTTATTCGAATAAATATTTTTTTTGTTTGTTTGAATGACCCTAAAAATATTGATTTCAAAGAAATGATGAGATCAATCAAAATTAATATATTTTCTTATATTTTTGTTATTTGATCGCGATGATCAGTTGACCTAGAATGAGGCCTCAATAGTCTAGCAGTAAGATGGTACATCTAGTAGTTTTAACTTTAACCGATTTTGGTAACCGTAAAGTAAAGCTCTGGAAGTAGTCTTAAAGATTAATTTATTTCTGCGCCAATCTTCGTACTCAATTCTCTCTTTTATCATTACATCATTTCCCGATTGGATTAGCTTGAATTCATATTTTCTTAATTTTTTCAGCGGTTTTGGCATACATAAGAGAGAAGGATCTCGCTAAGAGAGCAGTCTTGAGGAAACAGATTTTGGAAGAATCAATTCCATACTATTTCAGCAGGTTTGAGGAGGAACTAAAAGCTGCTAATGGACATTTTGGTGGAAAGGTATTATTTGATGCAAACATTTTTTTGAGAAAACGAATTATGGCCGCAATATAAATTACTATACATATAGGTATGGAACGAAAAGGCTGTTTTCAACTGTTATCAGCTAAGCTATTCTTGTTATGCCAAGTGTACATGTAAACTCAATAATATTCTTAACGAGGTGATAAAAAATAGAGAGTAGAGGAATATAAATAATAGTTAGTCATGCATGACAGGATGAGAATCCACGTGCAATTTTTGTTTTAGAAAAAAATATAGCAATTTATACATTTTAATGTCACATGTTATTAAGCCGCCCTTAGCCCTAACTGGGGCCCTCACCCAACCTTAGGCTTGACGACTCAGACTCTAGCGACGTCAGATGGCACCAACTGCATAACGTGCATTCCGAAGCACAGTAGCTCATCCCATTCGCGACTCTACGTGTGTTGTTCCGCAACAGCGATCATTGCCAATACACTTACCTTCAAATCAGAGCCACGGGCACCTCCTTCTTTACTTTTACATTAACAAAGAGATACAATTATTTTTTTCCATTCATTCTAGTTGACCTGGGCTGACTTCATTCTGGTGGGCATAGTGGAGGCCGCGAACCTCTTTCTGCAATTTACAATCGAAAAAGACTACCCCTTTGTCGCTGCACTCATTGAAAAGGTCGTCTGCTTACCCGGAGTCAAGGAGTACATTGCCAAGAGGAAACCTTATGATGTTACCAATAAGTTCTAATAAAATTTTCGGATAGTATTTTTACTTTAATTCGGTAGAATAATTACCTTTCCAACTTATTTTAATACGCAACAGGTACCCACCCCCCAATTAAAAATTAGTAAATGCCCCAGCACTCACGCACTGGTGGTACCCAGGCAGCAGAAGCAAGGCAGGCGTTCGCTGTCATCAGATTTCACAAAGGTCATCCTGTGCCCTTGCCTCCAATGATCTCTTTATCCAAACACAGCATACTATGCTTGGCAGTGAGAGATTCCTTCGCACAACTGCTATCAGGGCATGTGTTGCACGTCCGGGAGGACGCGCAGTTGGCTTCGTGCCAGTCACCGCATTCCCCCCGTGGATGATGAGAGGAATTCGCTGAGGTTTTTAGTCGGTATGCCACTTGGTCAACCTTCCCAGTAGGAGAGTCCGACATAACCCGTCCGCCCCCCAGCGGCTGGTAAGTATGCGTGAGGCTTTTCCCTCAGCGTGAACAAAAAAAAAGGGCTTGTGCACCGCCCGAGTCAGGCACACCTTGAGGGTGTGCTGGGCGTCATCTTCGGACGTTAGCGAAATACATGCGCATAGCCCTATTCAAGCTTGTTCAACATATTATTATAAATTAAACTTTTTAAAGTATTAAAATTAAAATACTTGACACAAACTCCTTTGTGATGTGAAGTAGGTGACTTCTCTCGTAGCACTCTTAATTACCATCGGCGGAAAGTTGTGCGCAAACATTAGAACTCTTTGTTAGCACGACAAGCGGTGAACTCCCGAAAATTAGTTTTGCTCTAATTACTTTTCGAAAGTTCACTCGTTTGCTTTGAGTTTCGCAAAGGTTCCGTGAAACGGCGTATTGCTTACGATCCTCATGAAAAGACGGGATTATCCGTACTAATATTGTACGGATAACTTTTTAATTGCGCCAAATTTTAGGCGAGCTTCCATTTTTTTGGGACCTGCGTTGGAGCTCAGGTTTTTACCTACCACTCGGTTTTTATTCTAACCTGCGAGATAGCTTTTATAGAACAACCGTTATGAACCTTAAACTAATTCTGATAAAAAAATCACGGATATCTATGGCAACGTAATCTTACGAGTTGAGGAAAAAAAACATTTTTTTTCAGGCAGGACGCGCAGAGGCCCGCGGATTTTATCGCCACCGTAAGACCTTGATTTGGCAACCTTATGGCTACTTTATTCACTTTTCAAATTTTCCTTTCAACATTATTTCACTCTTCGAATGAAAATGGCAATGTGATGTGTCTGTAAGCGTAGACTACGCACTATAAACAGCTATAGCATCATACCTACTTAAGAAAATTCATCACGTTTTATGTCGGTTTCTCTCAACCTCATAACAATTCATTTAAATTCTGCGGCTATGTTTTAATACACATAGTCCATTTAGCTTACAGCATCTTTTTTGCCTTTATGAAAAACAATTTCTTTTGAGATGACTGTTTTAATAAGCTCCTTTGTTAAGGGGAGGCTCCTGGGCTATTATTAATTTTGTTATGTTTTTTTTGATACCATATTAATAATGTGTTAATAATGGAGTAATTTTTAATTTAATTCCGAAAAACTCAGGGACAAAGTCAGGTACGCAACGGGCGTTTGAAGTAATACATTAACTTGGGCACTGTAGCTTTCTAATTAGGAACGATTTGATTGGTTAGGGCGAAGGACAAGAATGAAATCACTGCATTCTTAACGCGAACGGACTATCTCTATATATAAAAATGAATCGCTGTTCGTTAGTCTCGCTAAAACTCGGGAACGGTAGGACTGATTTGGTTAATTATGGTTTTAAAATATTTGCGATGGCCCAGGGAAGGTTTAAAAGGTAAAGGAGTAAAGGTGAGAAAATACTAGGAATGCAGTGAAAAACCACAATTTAGTTTTCTCATAGCAAACTCTTCCTATCTGTCACGTGACACTGAATATTTGACAACAGAACGAAGTCTGTTGGGACAGCTAGTATTAAATAAATAAATAAATAATAGTGTTTTGTGCCCGACTGCTGATGGGCGGGAGTGGCTGCGTCGGACTGCGGACTGACGTTTTAAACCCTTTTTGGTCAATGGCTGGCACCCATTGCTTGTCATCGAGTTGCCGAATAGTTTTTTGTTTGCATGTCTACATACAAATACGGGTATCGTGGAGTAACCGCAAAAAAGCCCCTACAAAATTGCTGTCATCCAGCCGCCGTCAAGTGCGAGATGTTCGTGATCCGGTTTTATTTTAGTATTTAATTATTCTGTATTTGTTAGACTGAAGCTACAAAACAGAATTGGTCTTTAAATATCGAGGTATAGATATCAACATTCACATTGATACTGCCTGTTAACAATAGTAAAAGTACTGGAATACCTTGCCCTTAACACAGCTTCTTATTAAGAGTACAACGGCCTGCGTAAGGGGTGCAATATTTCAACCCCCCACCGCGATTATCAACAGGTGCGCCCGGTGGACCCTGTGGACGGTTACTCATTATTGGACGTGGAGAAAAATGACTTAGGTTCCACTGGCTTTCTGTGATCACTTAGCTGGAGATTGAGCAACTTTATTAAAGATTTTTAGATACGGAGTTTTACCAGATATTTTTTACGAACAATCTCGACTAAACAGCCATTTCAAGGTGCTGTGCAAATTCTAATCTTACGTTGCTCTATCACCAATAAGTTTTTAGGTGCTGCTGTTTACTAAATTAAAAATTATATTTTTAAAGATGAACATGTTTATATTAGAGAGTAGTAGGTACAAACTAGGTTTCTAAGGGGTTATTATTAGTACAAAAACGACTGTTCGATACTGGTGGTGGAGTCACATTCGTTTAAGGACTGCTTAAACCCAAATATGCTTCTCAAATAAAAAATTTTTGATAAAACTTTACTTCAGATTTGGATGACTTTGTTGTAAAATATCTATTTAAGAGGTCAAATAAACAGCCAACTGAGGTTAAACAAACTAATGACTTTGACGGCTAGAAGAAGACGTAACTCATGGCTAAAAATGTACGTATTTGGTTTTAAATCGTTGATCCGAGCAGTGGTCTCTAAAGTTTGAATTGCTCGTAAAAGGAACAAGGAGATGGCTTTGAGTTATATACCAAAGCGCAATGATATTAAAATAAAAAAGACATAGATAGGTTATTTCAGTACTGACACTAAGTCAAAGATTGACCACGGGGTACGACGTGACCGTGTTATAACGTGTGACCAAGACAGTACGATAATTTACTAGAGCGTAAACGAGACAGGTACATGTTGTGAAGTGTCATCTCAGACTGTCAACACAGTAAATGCTTTGCTCAAGTGTACGATCATTCTGATTTCGGTTGCTTCTTTTGTAGCACAAGTAATCTAACTACCTATTTTTTTATTAAATCATTGCCTATAAATAATGATAATGATATTTCTAAATATTGTGGACATGAAGTGACTGAAATCTCTGTATACCTTTCATAAACGCTACATTGTATAATTATCTATATCACTATGTACGTACTTTAAAGTAAAACACTCTGTACAACAATGTGGCAAGCAATAAAGAATTTGAAATTGAAATTGAATAAATAAATAAATAAATAAATTGCCAAAGCGTCGTTCCGACAAATTATTAAAATAAACATTAGGTAATCTTGGAGTCGGTTCATACAATGCTACTGCTACTATGGAGATTCTTTCTTAGCTTAACCACGACTCGGACTGCCCACAAGTTAACGACATATCCACTACAGGAACTAGATACATGGCTTCAAAGTAGCAAAGAAACTACCTTACACACTTTAGTGCTGGCTCGAAGGACCTAAATGTCCCCATCCCAACCCTTAACATTCCCTTGTCGTAAAATCAATAAATAAAACGAACTCCCGCATAAGACCCATGCCAACTTCGGTTCCAGATTTGATTTCGGTAGCCCGAAATCGCCGGATAACTATTAAAAACTTTTTAGAAGCAAACTTTTCGTGATAAACCGTTTGGGAGCCGTAAAAAATATTCGTGGAATGTTAATGCGCGGCCCCAGTGAACTAGTTGAGAACTTCTGGAACAGTTAGCGGAGAGTTCATTAAGAACCTTGTTACTTTATCGTGTGGGCCGAGGGAGGGGCCACGGCGATTCTTCGTAGTTGCTGTTAACTTCTAGCTCGTTAGCTGTTCGGCGATATAATATGATGAGGGCAAGAAAAGCTGCTGGAACATATGATTTGGTATTTGTTATTTCCGTAATTTTTCTAGCCCAAACTTTGATGAAACATTGAATTACAAATTTGGTTTTGGGCGTCTAAATAGAGCATTAAAGATTGTCTAAAACATTAATGCTATACTATACTGTGTAATTACTTGAAGGAAGGCAGTTTTGATATCTATTTGTATAGCGCTTGGCTGTAAATTTTACATTTGAAGCTAGAATGCGTTGACATGATATCATAGAGGAGCCCGTCACTACGAAACGAATATTTAAGGGGTATCTTAAGGACATAAAAATAACCCTAACAAGGACAGCTACTGAGCTGTCCTTCAGTTGGTTTGATGATACTTCTTGTTGTATTCATTTTATAAAAATGAACCAAATAATGAATTTTAAAGACAGTGGTCGAAGTGAAAAGCCATTCTGGATCGTGAGAAAGATCTCCTTACATACGAATAGTTCCGGAATGACCAAAAACCTATTTTTAGTTTCAGTCCGCTATCAGTCGGAAGGTTTAAGTCGAATTCAACCACTGACCAACGGTCTTTCTTAGGTTGTAAATTTTTTAAATAACCAAAACTCTGATTTTCTGTATTTCTTATAACAACGAGTACTGCATCTATTTGAATTACTACATACTTCGAACCACCTCATTGATGATCAGTTTACCGAATTGTCTCCAGGAATGCAGTTGTCCCTTACTTGCATCCCCGTTGATCCACAGCTCTTAAAAGCGGAAGAAATACTTCACTTTCTATAAGTAAGAAAATGAAGTTGCCCCGGCAGTTTGAACTTGTTGTAATTGGTCTTAACTCGGCATTGTTTGACGTCAGTCTGAGCATGCTTTAAGATTTAAATTGGGACAGTTTGTTTGCAACTGATTTTGAACTCTGCATCAGTGTAATTGGATGAGTTTTTAAATATGATCAAAAGTTTTGGTTTGCTCGTTAACGGTATTGCAATGTTATTAGAGGTCTTTGACGAAAATGTTTTTTGTACTGTTTTCGTAGTAAGAAAAAGTTCAAGCTAATTGAAAGCGCGTTGAGTTCAATAGTAGCAGGACTAATTTTATTGCTGCAAATCAATGATTTTAATAGCTTCGGATGCTACCGAGACGCAAGACGACCGAGTTGGTGTAATGGTTCTGAAATGAGCTATAACACCAGTAATCGCGGGTTTGATCCCCGCACAGTAGTATGAACATATCTGTTTATGGTCTGGGTGTTTTTATGTATTTAAAGTATGTATTTTTTAAAAGAAAGTATGTTTATTCGTTGTCTAGTGTCCCATTACACAAGCAATTATTAGTTGGTCAGTTTGGGCTAGATGGCGCTGTGTTGAATAAAGTCCAGTGATGTTTATTTCTTTTATTTATTAATTAATTAACGTAGCCCAGAGAGTTCGCAGGTTGAAGTGCCAGTGGGCGGGGCACATTGCAGGACGAACTGTTGGCCGCTGGGGCCATAAACTTCTTCAATGGAGACTATTTGAAATACAATCTCAGCGGTGGTACACTCACGAATGGATGACCTGATAAAGATCGCAGGGTTTCGATACCAAACTACAAACAACCGCTCTTGAAAGCGCTGGGGGAGTCCTATGTACAACAGTGGACGTCGTGTGGCTGTTGATGATGGTGATAATGATAAAAAATTTGGCTCTTTTACTATCAACTAGCTCACCCGGTGAACTTTGTTCCGCCTTATGGGCAATGAATAAAAAAAAGTAAAAAAAGTAAAATAAATAAAAGTATCCTATGTCCTTCTCCTGGCTCTAAACTGCCTCCATGCCAATTTTCAGCTAAATCGGTTCAGCCGTTCTTGAGTTATAAGTGGAGTAACTAACACGACTTTCTTTTATATACAGTGTGTTTGGGAACCGGTGTCCGACCCGTTAAGGTGAAGTAATATGATCTATTTTATGAATAAATCCACCATTATTAAGCACTTTGCCCCAGTTGTTTTAAATTTTTTTTTACCTGTTCGCAAGCCAAATTTTACCTGCGTTTCAAAGGGTCTCTGATGACAGGGTGATATTCAATTTGTCACAACTGCTAAACTATTTTACTTGGAACTTTGATTTTTGCTTCAGTGTTTAGGTGATGTCTTTGGGTATCCAAAAAGTTAAAAATAAATGTATGTTGACAGTTTAGTTTTTCTGATAAAAAAATAAATGTAAAAAAAACTAACAAATTCTATCACAATTTACAAGTTCAAACATTTTTTTGAGGTATTTTAAGGGAGTTATGAAAAAATGCTTTTTTGTCAGCTTATTGCCTACTTTTGTAGCTGTCCAACGATACCATTTTTGTGACTGTAGGACTTCTAAATCGGCAGATATTGCAAACTAAAATAACCCACCCGTACTCCCGAGGAAAAAAAAAAAATGGCGGCCATTTTAAAACAACTGGGGCAAAGTGCTTAATTATGGTGGATTTATTCATAAAATAGATCATATTACTTCACCTTAACGGGTCGGACACCGGTTCCCAAACACACTGTATATAGATATACTATCACAGCAAAATTCATTTAGCTGTGTACAATAGTAATGTTGAGATACAATATTAGAGCCAGGCGGGGTGCTCGATTGCAATTCTATAATGATTATTACTTTCTATGAAATATGAGACACTATAACCGTTTGGTTTGCAATAAAATTCAAATGCACAAGCTCATACATTTTAAAAGTAAATATTCTCCGAAGCTACAGCAGTTCGATGTGCACGCTGCAGTAATTTCGGCGACATTTCTAAGAAGTCAGCGCTCGACTCCTATAAACGTCCCGGCGGCATCTTCCTAGATATTTCACGGATTCAAAATGCGATATTTTTGGTATGTTATTTCCTGTTTGTCGTACTCCTGTTCTGCAACGTTGCGTTTGAAAGCCAACTTGTCTAAGCTATAAGGTATTTCAGCATGTTGGTAGTGCTATGTTATTAAAATATAATATTACTTAATGTAATTTTTTAGGTTATTTTATTTTAGCATTAGGGATAATGCATTATCATCTAACTAAAGATAGGAAAACCAGAAAAAGACATTCGGTCTTGGCTTCAGGTGGGAATCGAAACCGCGTCTTTCGCAAACCGGCCGACTGAACTTACCGCTGTGCTACAGAGACCATTAACAGACCGGCTGATTTTTTCTGGTATATTTTACCTGGCAGCTAGGTTTGTTTCACCAGTGTTTAGGCATATACCTTTAAACCGAAGATCGGTGAGGACCGAATGTCTTCTTCTGGTTTTCCTATCTTTATGTCATTTCTTATCTGTTTGCTTTTTTCTGCTTAGACCCGATGTTTATTTTTACAAAAAGTAGGTTTTTATTACTTTTTACCCGAAAAATGCTGAGTTTGACATAAATTAAATATGAGCCGTTGTGACTGTTTTGGGAAGACGGATAGAAGCAAGCACAGGTCCACTAGTTTGGACACGATTGGCATTTATAAATAATAGACTTATACCGTCACTCCCTGATGGTCTATTATTAAGGGTGAAAATATTAAATTTTGTGCTCAAATGAAAAATGTGAATCCTGGGTGAACATGTGTATGTATACGTAAAGGTATGCGCACACGTTATGGTAGGAATGTTGGCAGCTGCGGAAGGTTGTATGCCCATGAGTAAAACATAGGGTATGATTTCATTCGTAGGCCTACAACCTTTTCTATATCCACTCCTGCATGGAAGGACTCTGGAAAATGCAAGCCATGGAATGGCTCTACCAGATATTACCTTAAGATTTACACCAATGAGTTATCACTCACGTGTAAATAAATTTCTAGTGAAGTTGATAAGAGTATTAATTACATGCCTTTAGCGCGAAAATCAATTAGAAAATTCATTTCACATTCACATCACGACTGGCGCAGGATTTTAGAAAAGGTAGCGGTGGAAATTAGACATGTTTCACGTGAGACATTGTTGTGTATTTGTTTGTGTTGTTTTGGCCTATGTTGTTTATGCTGGTAAGCCCCACTTTGTGTTCTAATAATTAATTAACAATAAAGATTTTGATAACTGACTGATCATTCAAACATCCTTAAGATGATACAATTTTAACAAGAAAATTTGGAGAAGACTAACAATAAGACAACAAGATAACATGCGCGTGACTGTTTTGAAATTAAGGATTATGTGTTATCAAATCTGTTAAATGTACTCGTAGGTGTTTAGTCTATGTTTTTGAATCTATTTTTTATTAGGTTATTTGATTGATTTCTCCACATAACATTAGTACCTACGTTCGCGGCACATCCTGGTTTTATACAAACTGTGCAACACCGTGATTTCTTTTCAAAAGTCAAGTAATCTTAAATAGACAGGGTCCTCCGGTTGTGTCGATCTGACTTCCCATTGGTATCATACCATTGCTGATTACATGTGGGTTTTCAGTAATTTTACTGAAATAAGGCGCTGTGGTCGCAGTTTGCGGAGCCATTATTCTTTATAAGTAAACCACTAGAAATCCGCCAGATAACGTCCATGACTTCTTCTACAAATGTCCTTCGTTTCATTTCTAGAGCAAGAAGGCTGTCACATGGCTCAGTGAATCGCTAATAATAATCTTACAATGTTTTATAGATGATATCAGTATAGATTACTACTACGGTGACTGGGCCCTTCGCTCCGAAGCAGGACAGTGCCGGAACACAATACACCAAGTGTTATGTCAGTTGACATGCCCTGGAAACATTTGCGTCATGAGAGGCTGTACGTGTGTTGCAGTACGTACAGATGGACCGGGGTACGACAGGGGTAAGCTATTTTCAGTAAATGGGGATGGAGGCTGACGTCACTGGATATTTTAAAGTCGGATGGAACGGCGAAATAATAATTAAACTGTCTCTGCTCGGTGAATTTGAAGTCGGTCGACACTATTTTGCTTTTAAATTTGGGTAGGCCACCATTTGACCGCGATCTCACCTGATGGAAAGCGACGATGCGGTCTACGATGGAGGATGCTTTTCTAGAAGAAACCTATTCACTCTTCGCTTGAAGATTCAATAGGATTTTCTAGATTTGCCATACATTTATGTAAAAATATTTTAATGTAACATAACATAAACGGCCTTACGTCCCACTGCCGGGCACAGGCCTCCCCTAAACTATGAGGTGGAACGAGTTATACTCCAACACGCGGGCTCAGTGCGGATTGTTGTAGGGTTGTAAGGTTAGTGAGCAGTCTTAATGTCAGATGTTATCAAGCCGCCCTAAGGCCTCTTCGAAGCAGGACAGTGCCGGAACACAATACACCAGGTGTTATGTCAGTTGACATGCCCTGGAAACATTTGCGTCATGAGAGGATGCACGTGTGTGGCAGTACGTACAGACGGACCGGGCTACGACAGGGGTAAGCTATTTTTAGTAAATGGGGATGGAGGTTGACGTCACTGGATATTTTAAAGTCGGATGGAACGGTGAAATGATAATTAAACTGTCTCTCTACAGGGTGAATTTGAAGTCAGTCGACAAAATTCAATAGGATGTTCTAGATTTGCCATACATTTATGTAAATAAACGCATAAAAATTTCATTTGATTTATAAACGTGCGCGCCGTCTGCTAGACATACCTACGTACCTCTAAAATTTGATTTCAGTAAACATAAGTAGTTTTCCATTACTGTGCTTGTCAACCCCATATCTGGACCTCACGGCTGCTTCCCATCAGGTGGAGTGAGGTCACCTTGAATACCACTATGAAAAAAAGACATATTGAATAGAAAACACAGAATAATGATTAACCAGGAATAAAATAAAAAATGGGATGGATATTTGATTTGACCTCATAATGATTGTGTAACAGTAACACAACCAACCCTAAGAGTTTGTCAATTGGTTCCGGTTTCACCCTGTAGTTGATATGTCTGTTTCCATCACTTTAGTTAATTGGATGAAATCTCTTTTCAAAAATCACTTTCGCTACACAAATAATATTGTTAACAATAATGTTACTGGCCAGTGGTTTAAAACTCTTGTTGTACAATGTTTTGTTAACCCTAAAACATGTAGAATCCTGCGAGATTTCATTTAGGTGCACTATTTAGGTGAAATAAATATTAACTTTTTCATATACTTAAAAGAGGTAAAGATACGTTATGTCAGTACTGACGCGAAGTCGAAAGTTTTCCCCTGGCGTACGTACCTATGATTTGACCGTGTGTACAAGATGGCATAATTATTTACTTGAGCGTCAATGAGATAGATACATGTTGCGCAGTGTTGTCTCAATCTGTCAATGCTTTGCTCTGGTGGTCAAGAGACCTGATTTCGGGTGTCACTTTTTAGCACAAGTATTTATTATATTATTATTAAGCTTAAGTATTACTTTTCGTTTACCCTCATTGCATGTAGCCCCAGTTTTTAAATACCACCTCTCATTTGGCACCGTGGTGTTTTCAATCAACGACTATTTAGTGTCCGTAGGGCAGAGGAGTTTATTTCAGGAAACTACTGTACTTATTTTTTTCTATATCTTTGGTTTCAGCTGGTAAATCAAGTTATGACCAAATAAGCTACCTAAGAACATCGAACCCTCCAGGTTTTGTCGATCTCACAAAAGTAGAAAGTGGTAAGTTTGATTAACCAACTATTTAAACTCGACAGAACTATAGCATTAACTTACGATAAGATAAAAATTTTAAATAAGTTACTAGCAAATACGCTATAAATTTTCTTGAGCCATATAATACTTTTTAGGGTTCCGTACAACGGAACCATAATACTTAGCCCTGTCTGTCTGTCTGTCTGGTCATCAGGCTGTATCTCATAAACAAACAGTCTCGCACATCCTGTCATCTCTTCAATAACAGATTGGGCCCCGAGCAGCAGAGTGGAAAAGACAGCCTTTTCTTTTGAAGTGCTGATAACTATTTTTATTTTATTTTTACAGTAAGAGATGAAGACTACCCTCCTGAAATGGCGCTGCGTCACCACATAGCTCACTTCTGTCCAAACCTCGATGAAGCACGCACGTGTATTCGGAAGTGCATGGAGGTTGGAAAACCCGCATTTTGCGGGAAAGATCATAAATGCTACTGCGGCCATAGGTACAGATTCAAATTCTTATGCTCTAAAGGTGATTTAAGTTAAAGGGGATTTTTATGAAAAATAATTTTGATTTGATTTACTTACTAGTTATTATTTTAATTGAGTTCAATGTACTCAAGGTCATTTAGAAGCACAACATTGAATTTTTAGCTTCTGTTATCGTTTTGGCCAAACAGAATCACGATTATAATTTATTTAAGAACTAAGTTACTGCAAAACCTTTTTTTACCCTTAACTTAACTTTAAGTTATAGACTCAAAGTAATAATTTGAATGGACTTGCAAACTTTTAAATGACAGTTTCTGGAAATTTATGTGAAAACATAATACTGGTATCCATTTACGTATTTAAGATCTGTGTGTGTATTTTTACTATCATATCTAAGTTTATTTTTGTTTGTGTTGTTGACGATTTTAAAGCGCTTGTAACAGGTCTATTTAAATAAAGATATTTTGACTTTGACTTTGAACTACGTTTTCAAGCAAAAAATATCAGTATCGTATTCTTAGTAAGGCACATTATTATAACGTTTTTGCAGGTATGGTGCTGGACCAGCGGATAAAGAAGCAGACGCGAAGGCGACGTATGCGCAGTTCAAAGATCTGTACAAGAAATACTTTGGAAGTGGCACAAGTTATGGGGATGACAATGGTGAATAGTCATAGACTGCCTATTTATATGCTGAAACAAGGATCTTGGCTGATTTTATTCACTGAGTAATAAATCAAATTATACCAATGAATGACTTTTATAAGGACTTCGTTTTCTACAAAAGCGAACATATTGTACTTGCTGTGGTGGGCCAAATCCTATAAACATGATAAAATGCTCAAAGGAGTCTCAAGACTGATTTGTCAGAAACTATAAACTGCGTACTCAGATTTTAACAAATAACTTTTACCTTGGCCAGTAATCGAAACTTAGTTTGGAAAAAAAAACGCCCTTTATCATTGTGCTATCTCGTAGTGTCCCTTATAATCATTGCATTCTGGGAAGTAACATTACATAGCAAACTAAAGGAAATGTTCATTTTTGATAAAATGAAATGTGCTTTCATCTCCTTTCCGAGAACAAAAATATATTTCACTCTACAAAATTATTACTAACAGTGTATTTATGCCCACATTTAAAGTCTCACAGAGGGGTGTCAAATTGCTGAGGCTGATCAGGGCTGCTCCTCCGGTCTGATTTATATGCCACGAACAAATCCGCAGCCCGGCTGAATTTTAATTACATACCCCTTGCCGGGCGTTAAACTAGAGTGCTGAGTTATCTGGAAGTGACTTGCATATAGAGCGCATTTGAGCTGTGTGTGTTTATTTGAAAGGGGTTTTATGTTACAAAAGTTAACAGATCATTTCAAGAAACTATATTACAATTTGTGAGTAGTACTTAAAAGCCTTTGTTAGCTAAACTTAAACAACTTAAAAAGTTACTTAAGTACCACCCCACCCGACGTATCACAGCAAGAATTCACAAACTATCTAGTCGGCTGGAAATCTTTGACTAGCCCGGCAAGTTTGCTTTTTGAAAATACTAGGAGATAAAATAGAAGTTACGCATGCGTAAACAAACTTGGTCTATCCTAACGCTACGGTTCCACAAGTTACACTTGCCACCTTCATTGGAAATAGTTGTAAACTTTGAAAAGGATAAAACCAGCTTAAAATTACAACCACGTCTAGTAAGCGTCTTTAGCTCTTCGGCTGAAACTTCGAAAGTGTACGGTGGAATATTTATTGATTGTGGTAAACACTAAATGACCCCAACTTTTGCAATAATTAATACAGCACAAAAACGTTCGTCGACTATAGTTGGTACAGTCAACCACGACTTGGCATGTGTTTATTGGGAAACAAAATAATCATAGACTGTTTTCTAATACACACATCAAAACTGTCTAGGGATATCATAGGGATATCATTTCTCAAATATTTCATAAAGTTAAGTTTGTTTACAAGTTGAGCATTATCTTAGAATAACGCGAGGACAGAGGCATAAGATAAAGGTTAAGAATATTTAAAATAAAACGTTTGATTTTGCAAAAAATTTGACACCTTTTAAAAGATAAATCTGTCTTTTTTTAACGTCCTTACGATTGTACAATAATGCGACTACAATGAATTTCTTTATACAATCTGAAAGGGCAGATATAGCAGTTTCTGTGTTCTGTGTACCGCGAGTAGAATCCGTGAAGTTGATTTATTTCGAATCAAAGATTTTCTGCGAGAAAGATTTCATCAACTATATTTGTACATAACAGTATTATCCAAACTAGTCTCTATGCTAGGCCTCAGCGGCGCATTGCGCAGTTTTGTAACAGCAGCGCGTTAAGGGGGGTTAGGCGGTCAGCGAAAATTCATATTTCGTAGCCCTTCGCGCCTGAGGTGAGAGTGGTCGGGGTTCGCGTTTTGTATGGAATCAACGTGCTCGGAACTAAAAATCGTAAGCGCCATTCACATTTTAATCAAAAAGTGAATGACAATATTCAATATTTTCTAAATCTAAGACAGTCACGAAATCGAGAAGGTAAATACCTATGTATACGAATTATTATCGTAAAATACGGTTGTAATGAGCATTTATATGATATTTTAAAGGTAACTTCAGGATTTCTTTCAGGTGTTTTGGAAACAGTCATCCCATCACACATACGTTCTGTAATACAGATTAGAAATTTCAGTGCAAAAAACATCCAATATTTTCAATTACAGCTCATAGATAACAGTCCATTTTCCCGTTTTCACCTACTAAGGGCTCTTAACCGCTACAATGTTTTACATAATATTGTTTTTACTGTCATTATGCATTGCGTCTTCGTACGAATGTTTCAACTAATCGCGCAACGCAGTGAAACACAACGTTCTAACAAAACGAAACAACGTAACGTTGTAACATCCATATTTCAATACTCAATACTCAATCATACTCAATACTCAATCATTTATTGCAAAACCATTATGTAAAATTAGATGTTACAGTTGTGTTATAACAGTGTTATGGACCCTGTCGGGCACGCAACTTTGGGTTAAGAGAGAGGAAGTGCTTGAAGTAACATTAAAATCGAATTAAATTAAAATACAGACAAGAGATAACGTCACATAAATTTAACATTCATTATTAAAAAAATATCATGGGATTCATTCAAAATATAATAATATTTTCCAACATAAGCATATCGTTCAAATGAAGCAAAAAGTATTTTCCACATTCGACATAGTAATCCAATCTTCGGCGCAGATGTGCGCGTAAGCAATTTGTCAGAGACGATTTAATTTACAATGCGCGATGACTGATAGGTGCTGTCAGTTCACGCTTGAAGTGCAGACGTATGTATGAGGTTGTATGGCCGCAAAATATTTATAACTAGCAGCCGCCCGCGACTTCGTCCGCGTGGACTTAGCTGTATGTGAAAAAATATTTTCCCGCTTTTTCGTAATTTTAGTAAGGATGCCTATTTTTTTTGAAAATGAAATATAGCCTATGTCACTCAGGAATGATGTAGCTTTCCAACAGTGAAAGAATTTTTCAAATCTGCCAAGTAGTTTCGGAGCCTATTCAATTCATACAAACAAACAAAAAATCAAACCTTTCCTCTTTATAATATTTGTATAGATTAAATATTTTCATATTTCAAATACTTGACTGATTTTGATGAAATTTTATAAATGTTAGTTTGTCAAGTCTGAGAATAGTTCAATATCTATTTTCTTACCTACTGTGTTTATGCACACGCATGTTCGGGGATTAAACCCGCGACTAGCTAACTTCTTAACCATTACACCAAACCGGTCTTCCTCTTAAACGCTATGCCATATTTGCTATGCTATGCTATGCCATATTTGCGAGTATATGAAAAAGTTTACATCATTTACATAGTAGAAGTGGTTTATCCCTCTGACTGCCTGCCTGAGTGGATCAGAGCTAAAACCTTTCAGAAACCCCGACTTCGTGTTTATCATATCATTTGTGGATAACTCTCAGGTGACGGAAATCACTTATGAAAAAGCCACCTGTTTTCTCTCAATCAAATCCTACTAATATTATAAAGGCGAAAGTTTGTATGTCTGGATGTGCCGTGTTGCTCTTTCACGTAAAAACTACTGAATGGATTATAATGAAACTTTACAATAATGTTGCTTATACATCTGAATAACACATAGGCTACAATTTATAAAGATACTGTGTAAATTGTTAAAAATATCAAGTAAAATATGAAAATGTACGCGGCATCACGTGGTATGGCATGCCAGTTGATGACAGACTGCTGTCATCAGCGTAACTATGGGTGCGTTCCGAATTAGAAGGGTTTAACATCGAAATAACATTTGGCTCCAATTGTACTCGGTGGCTGAACTGAATTCCACGCGGACGAAGTCGCGGGCGGCCGCTAGTATAAAATAATTCAAACCAATAAAACAACGATAGTTCATTTATTTCACCTTATCAAAAACATCTTGAATATTTTACTGAAACTTCAATAATTTCACTTCAGTATCTACGCGGTTAAAAGCTATATGCCGGTGGCTATCATAACTTCAATAGTAACAATAGCTGCTTTGAATAGAACCATAGAAATGAACGATCAGCAAATCAAGTACCAGGGTAGCCTGCAGCGTTTGCGAAAACAAGTCAGCTCAGTGTTTATAAATCCCAAAGAGGAACTGACAAAACCTCACACCCCTCATATTAGCATTAACATTGTGTTTGGAGAACTCCACGAGCCTATTGTTCCAGAAAACATACACGATTGCACCAATTCATCTAATATAAACCTTTGCTAATACAATTTAAGGTTTACTTTGCCTTATTAAACTAGTCCTTCGACAAACTGGGATGAAGGCAAGTTGATTTGATTATATATTCCGTTTCCATTTTGAAATCTATTGTTCTTTTAGTAGTGTTATCACGACTAAGGGCTTGTGGTTCGGAATAATTTATTTACACTGTTTCAGCAACTACTTGTTCAAGGTTTGTTAAGGTGTATTGTGGCTTGTATGGTCATTTATTCATGGAAAACTCCATAGAGTTAGTTTGTTGTAGTTCTGGTTCGAAGGGTCGCATTGAACGAGTTTCTACCGAGCCTATATAA
The DNA here is from genome assembly GCA_950022985.1 of Udea ferrugalis. Classification (NCBI taxonomy): domain Eukaryota; kingdom Metazoa; phylum Arthropoda; class Insecta; order Lepidoptera; family Crambidae; genus Udea; species Udea ferrugalis. Next base: position 14,105,274 of record OX465525.1, read on the forward strand.
ACATCGGTGTTTGATGTAAAAAACTAGTCCAGTACAAGTCAAATAAGTACACAAAGGGTAATTGTAAGTTTCAAAGAATTTAACTAGCTGAAAAATATTAAATTGCTTTTTCTGAAATATTTGGTAGTAATTATAATAATTATGTTGATTAATTACCATTGTTACAAAGTACTCAGAATATAATATATTTCCTATAAGACTTATGCAAAACTGTAACAGCACTATATGATACTTTGTTGGATTTTCTTGCCAAAATATATGTTTTAAATAAAGCACCGTAAAAGGGAGATAAAAATGCCGGTTCAGTAATGTCATGTTTCTAGACTTCCTAAAAACAGAAACTTATAAGTACATGGGCATCAGTTGCTTCTAAGTGGGTATTTCTGTGTAATAAAAACCATAATAAAACAGCCTTATTTGGAAGTAGCTCTCATTAAATTCGTGGAAATCGCCCCTCTGACTTTCAAGTGCTGTACCCGTAGCCAATTTGTGAACCTACGTCTATTTTCTAAATGAAACAGGAGCGGACTACCCTCATTGTATTTAAAGACGGTAATCGTACACCGTGCGTCACAGAGGCTTAGCTAAAATAGCGCTTGACAACCCGGTGGGGGTTTTCAACCCCTACGCGGAGAGCTGTCCGGTGCACTACGCATCTGTCTTTCGGGTTCACTCAACGAGTTGATAGCTGTTATTTTTTGTTTCGTTATTTACTAACTGTCCTTCCAAGTGGGTTATTCTATGGCAAAACTCTTATTTTTTATACTAGGCTTGTTCTATTTATTTTTTATTTTGATCTTCAAGGACAAAGATAAACTTTCAAATAAGCGCTTTATCCCACTACTCTACACAGGCCTCACCTTCACTTCAATATGCTCTTCAAAATGCAAGCCTAATGCGGATTGTTGGTGAAGTTAGTATTATAATATAGAATAGTTAAATAGTTACTAAACTGTATTATTTCATTTATTCAATCTTTATGGCATATTCAAAAATGGCCATTACCATTATGCCATACCATTATGCCACATGGCGGCATTCTCTACCTGTCAACCACCACTACCACCAGCCGCTGGTAATAAAGATAAAACAATATTACCTATACCACACAGCGTAGTCGACCTAACGTTACAACAGGAGTAGATGGATGTGGACGGAATCAGGTGCCAGAACATTGCCGGAACATTCCACGACGAAATATATCCAAATCAAAAAAAAACATATGTTTATTGTTGTTATTTATGAATTTGTGGCTTTACTGCAATGATTTCCGTGCAATAATGAACATCTTTAACTAAAAACTCGTGTTCTAAACGAAAAATTTGATCTGTGATACTTAAAAATATTTTAGTCATCGAAACCTCAATCAAATACTGAATTCAAATTATAACTCTCTTATTATGTAAACCACTTTTAAGAGTTGTTATAACAGAACTTATCTTAACTTACCTTAATTAATTTTGAAGAGCAGCTACAACTTTAGTTGCGATCGCAAAATACGTGAAGATTCGTAAACTTACTATTAGTATAATTTACTTTGAAGTATTCAATCTACGATGCTTCTTTCTTTAATCAGTACTAATGAATATTTATTTGCAGTTCTAATTGTTTAAACGAGTTTATCAAAAACGATTAACTTTATTTTTCGCCTATTTGCTTTGAGCCTTTGAGTGATAATTCTTTCTCGTAAGCAAAAGGTCAGGGTTATATTCAGTTGTGTGTAAGAGCACCAATCATATCACCTGACCTAGAATGCACTCCTTACTATTGGTAATTGTTGCCGATCGACTTACATCTTAAATAAAGAGTAAGTAAACGATCTGATCCAGAAAACTTTCATTGAAACCGATTCCGTTGTGCAAGATTGACAGTCAATATTCTATTAAAAACTCAAGAATGAAGAACAAACTGAAATTCATACACACGCACATTCAGCTTCTAGCAAGTAAAATTGTTAAAATGAATTTCGGTATCTGGAAGTTTCTGAAGAAACTGAAAATAATTGCATCTGGTTTACCTGATTTGAACCACCCTAATCCTGTAAAGTGGGCCTACTTAACAAAGGTATCCCGATTTTAAAATGAAATTATCAGGTAAAATGAAGTACGTCCTCGCTACGTCAGCAGAGTCAATTAGCAAAATAAAACATAATTCATTTCAATAATTCACAGAAGAAACTTTGCCCTTTTCTGTTGTCCTTGTCTGACACGGCTGTTCCACTCTAACCTTGGAACGGAACGCGACCTGAGTTCGTCGTCTCTTTTTAACGCGGGTGCTATATTGCCCAACTTCGGATGTTATCTCCTTTCTGTAGATACACTGATTCGGAATAAAATGCGGCTCTGTTTAGTTAATATTGTTAAAAAAACAAGTTTTTTAAATTCCTCCTTAGGCATCACTTGTCCTTAACACCTACTTCATAATATTTTGAAACAAGAATGGCCAGTGAATATGTCTAAAATATTTTTTAATAGGTGAGAACTACGAAAAAGAGGCGAGGAAAGGCTTTTACCTTGCTGTGGGATCCTGGTGGTTAATTGAGACAGTATGAGTGGCGTATTAAGGTAAGTTAATGTAGTAGAGTTTTGGCATGTCAAAATGATATGATAAAACTGGTCAATTTTGCCATGCTAACAGAAAACCTTATTGCTAAAAATATCTGCTTTACTTTAAAAAAAAAAAGATACAGCTGGAAAAAATAAGAGACGCAGTAACTGACTTGAAGTCATTAAATAATTTTATCGGGTAGATAGGTATTAATAAATAATAGTTATTGATTTACTAACGGAAAAAATAAATGCGCTCCCAAAAAGTAAGCCACCGAAATCCAAGTAGAGCATTTTCCCACGGCGCGCAGCTTCTCTTCGATTGGCTACAGATCTCGCTCGTAGCTCGTAGCAACGCGAGGCTATCGTGCGGGAGATCCGCTACGGCTCGCACGTCTACGCCGTAGCTCTCGGTTACCTTGACACGTATCTGCCCCGCCTGCGGGTTCGAAAATTCGAAATTCAAAATCCAAAATCCGTTATCTGTGACTTGAGTGATAAACTTGCCAGTGTGTGTGCTGTGTTGTGACGTCACGTGGACATAAAGGTAAGGACTAGATTGATGGAGACAAATGGCTTTGATTCTTAGCCCGGGAGAGATAAGGAAGTAATTGAGTTAAAGCAAAATCCCGCCTGGGACTATTCGTGACGTTTGACATTTGTATGTTTTGCCAACAATGCTGCGGAAAATAGGGTTATTTTGGCACTTCTATTTAAACAGAATACTAGCGTTGGATGCATCAGACAGAACTGATTAGAAGACTAAATAAGATGGCTATGCTTCGCAGGGATTATTAGATACGCTTCAATAAGCTAGTTTACATTTAGTGGTCGAGGTTAAAGGTTGGATAACTTTATTAGAATATGTTTTGTGAACAAAATATTTGTATTCCTTACCTAGTTTTAGACTTTTTCGCAAGGTCACAATCAGCACTTAATCAAGTTAAATATTGTCAGAACTATTAAGTCTTAGTGATGAAGCTGTCATTGTCCATTACTATTTTAAATTATTGTAGGGTGGAAAGGTTATTTAGGCAATCTTATCCAGGGCATTTTTTGTAGAAAAACACAAGAAAGAAATGGGTCCGTGGAGCAAAATCAAAAGTGGTTAGTTGTGTATTTATTTAAAAAGGTCTTCAAAATTGTCCGTCGTCAAATCGATGATACGATCATCGACGTTTTTTTGTTAAAAAAGGGAGGTTAATTATTTCTCCTACTGACTACCTAACCAAGTCAATATCAAAAGATATTGACTAAGTAATGATTATTTCTCATTCGAATATTCTGTAGAGCCCCAAAACACGCTTGATAAGGAATGGAAAATAAACCCAAGTAGTTTTTAAAAAACGTTGTTTGAGTATACTTCGATTTAATCACTATCATCAAGTTTAGTAACTACTTGTACATTTAATGGTAAATAGACTGAGTGAAGTTTTTTGTATTCATTCTTACATATTATGATTTCCTTCACAACCATATTTTACTACACAAAATACATGAAAATCATACTCGTTCTTAATTCAGCTTTTTATCTAAAGCTATTCAGAATTCTGAAATTGATGCATCTTAATAGGCCCCTTGGGTTCGAATAAACCACTTAGCTGTCATTGGAACACGAATTCAATACCAAAAATAATGCCACAAAGAAATCGAACCACTACATTTGCATGGAAAAGGTCCTACCATTAGCTAATACAGTATCAAAAGAAAACAACGCCGAGAAAGGAGGTCACGCACATCCCGGTTGCCTCGGTAGAAAACAGAGCAACTGCCGATAGTAACTTTATGAAGAATGTTAATTAAACTTACGATCACCGTACCTACACTAATTGACTCGGTTCAATATTTTAACCATCATTGCTTTTAATTTGTGTGTGAATGATATTTATCTAATTTTACATTTATCTAGTTTTGGTTACGTCCGTATTTTGTAACAATTTTGTTTTATTTTAGGCATTCTCATACGATATGATTTTAAGCTCTATTTCAAATTCATGTATTGTTTTAGTTTTGGAGCAGCACACCCTGCATTTTTCTTCCAAAGCTGATAATTACTGTTAATCCGCTCTGAGCCTGCGTGTTGGAGTATGGCTCGTGTCACCTCATAGTGGAGGTTAGGCCAGTGCCCAGCAGTGGGACGTAGGAGGATAGTTTTTTTTAGTGTCATGTTTTTTTGTCTTAGGCCACGTCGATTCGCAGTCAAGCAGAATTTTCATAAATACTTTATCATTTACTTTTATTTGGCTACTCTACATTGTAATGGAAAAAAAGACAGTTACATCATTTCCCGCTACGCCAATAGTTCTCTTACAAAATTGTTTTCGTGTCGCCACGAATGGCTTCTATTCTCTATTAGGACATCAATAAAAATGAATTTATATCCATAAGAACCGCCTTTTATGCCCTGAAAGTAACTTCATTGAATGGTTTTCATTCTCACTGACTAACAACTTACAGCTAAATATACTGAGGCTAGAAAGCTGGAATTGAGAACATAGGTTTTAATGTCAATATTATATTGGCTAAAAAAGTATTTTTGGGAATTTGAACTTCGAAGGAAAAATAGAAAGGCTAATTCAGTTTAAGTTCATGCACAGGGAGTCACAAACTTAAGCTAGTTATACTGAAACAACAATGACTAACCAGCAAGTATTATCTAAATCGAAACCATTTAAATGAAATGAAATGAAATAAGAAAACTCTTTTGCTAAAAACTTATGAATTCTGAAACAGTTATCAGTTTGGCTAACATTTGGCCTAATCCTATTTTTTTTTTGTGATTCACCAGAAGACCAACTGGGTGACAGATTTTCTAACGCTATTTGTTCTGGCTTTTGGTTTCAACATTTGACAGGCCATCAGTGACCGGCAGTGACGAATACTTTAGCGCACTTTCCGTAGCTGAGATTCTTAAGACTAAAGGTTGTCGCTCACTAGACAAGCACGGTAACTGCACTGCTCCGGCCCAGCCATTATTTTGCCATACTTTGAACTTTAAGTAGTGAGTGGTATGATATATTTTGCAATAATATTAAGAGAAAGCCAAACGGCGAACTTCCAGCGCGCTCGCCCCTACTATACCACTCAACTCGCAGCTCGCATATTGAGAACTTAAGGTTCAAATCTAAATGGCATGATAATTGCTGGGTCGTAGCCATGACGTTTCCGAGCTTGGATAATGTGCTACAGGCTTAAGAATCCAGCGATTCGTCGAGATTCTCTAGCTCTCTGGTCAGATGCAGTCAAGGGTTCTTTATAGCGTCTTACAATCCAAGAAAACTTAAATTTCTTGCGTTCTTGCTCTCGATAGGAAAGGAGTCTTTCTTTGCAAGAACTTCCAAGTTCAACATCACTTGGTTGTACGACACCTACGAATATAACTGCGTTTTCTGACGCAACAATTAATGTCATTGGCAAGAATACACCCGTCAAGCTAAGAAAAGGCTCGATGGCTTGCCTGTGTTCAAATAACGGGTAAATAGTATCACTACACACTTTTTCTTACTCTCCAATACTGTGTGAACAGTGAGTACTAAATGTGGCAAAATTAGTGAAATACGGACGTCAACATACAATAACTGATGATGATTGCAAATCTAATTAATAATGTTGACACAACACCGCTGAGTGAATTAGTTTAAGCATCATTGAATGTAGTTAATAAGCCTAATGATAACGTCAGTATATGATTTCTTTTGACCATTTCGCGAGGACATCTGGGTGCTTGTATGCTTTCCAGGTTTTACCAAATGATTTTATAAGATAGATAGTTACAGAAATTACAGGTACACTTACGAGAACGTACATCACAAACTGCTCTCATGGCTTATCCTGGATGGGATAGGCTGTCTCGAGAGAACCACCCTGGTTGTTGCTGTCTTATCGCTGCACTAAGACACGTCTATCAAAAATAATGATATAATAGTACCTAAAATGTAAATTGTAAAAAAGTTTTACTCCATAATCCATCATAATTATAGTTAGGGAATCGAGCTCAGGCCTCACCAAGTTTGTCCGAGCTTAGTGTGACAGGGAATCTGAAAGAGGTCGCAGCATAGGATGGTGGTGAATTCTGATCACCTTTATTTATGGAGCACCTTCAACAGCTCACGTATCGTTGCTGTAAATGGTGATGATTATGCAGCAAGCATACTTCTATAAACTTATCAATTTGTATCCAGAAATTCATAAAATATACCCACTTCAGATTCTTTGTTCGAGCTACGCTAGTTCTTGTGACGCCTCGATTTCAATATACACACATCAAAAGTGTCTAGGGATATCTCAAGCATTTTCATACAAAGTATAGCTATTGGGGAGGCTGTAAAAATTAAAATATTGATACCAACGTAGAAATTTTTAGGACACAGAAACTGCTATATCTGCCCTTTCAGATTGTATAAAGAAATTCATTGTGGTAGCATTATTGTACAATCGTAAGGACATTAAAAAAAAGACAGATTTTTCTTTTAAAAGGTTTCAAAATTTTAGCAAAATCAAAGGTTTTTTTTGTAATATTCTTAACCTTTATCTTATGCCTGTTTCCTCGAGTTATTCTAAGATAATGCTGAGCATTATCTAATATCTTTGATTTTGCTAAATTTTGAAACCTTTTAAAAGAAAAATCTGTCTTTTTTTCTAACGTCCTTACGATTGTACAATAATGCTACCACAATGAATTTCTTTATACAATCTGAAAGGGCAGATATAGCAGTTTCTGTGTCCTAAAAATTTCTACGTTGGTATCAATATTTTAATTTTTACAGCCTCCCCAATAGCTATACTTTGTATGAAAATGCTTGAGATATCCCTAGACACTTTTGATGTGTGTATTACAAAAACAAATAAAGGCATTTTCATTACTAGCCAAAAAATGTTACTCATGAATATGACAACACGACAAGCAAGTAAAATAAAACTTGGACAAAACCATTTTAAAACAAACAAAACTGAGTCTGAAATGTGGTCAAACGTATGGTTTGCTGCAACAATTCCAGTATTCTCACACAGCCTCTGCGGTGGGTGAATGAAACAGACTATTTCAGTGTAAAAGAATTAACTATGTTAACATTAGTTAGCAGCTCTTGCCTAATTTAGGTAGAAAATACATCAAAGCATTAGCAAAGTAAAAAAGCTGATCTTCCTTTGTGTAATCAAACACTTTTTACTCTTGCGTTAAAGACCGAGGGAGGTTTTAAAAATTCACAGCTCAGCCGTGGCGGTGTGCTTCGTTGAGTTGGTACCTAGCCAGCCACAATTGTTAATGTTACTTGTCATTAGTTTACATGAATATATAAACAGATTTCAACCCCGCTTCATCCCTTTGAGAGTGGATTATTGAAGCTGTACTGTCAATACTGCCGGTTGTGGGGTTGAGAGCTGCTTGTTATGTTATGTGCATAAATCCTCTTTTTTGGGATGCTGTTCTTACTTCTTTGCTTCAATTATCTTCTTCTTTATTTTCGTGTTAAAAATTGAAATTTCTAAATTTCAGTCTAATTCTGATGGATTAAACTGACGCCTGAAGGTCATTTGATATTTACGTAATTAGTTTTTCTTGCTCTGTTTTCTAACTTAATTTAGCCGCGACTATCACCATCATTATCAGATATTGTTCGAGCTTTCAGTTGTCATATTTAGACTGATATAGCTCAAATTTTAAGTTATTTATATTTTACGTCAATATTATATTCGCCTACGGCCAAATCCCAAACGGGGTAGTCACAGACAAGCTGACCGTTCTGAAATCTACGTTTCACCGAGTGAAGTCGAGCTCAACGTAAGCGAACGCTGTTATCCGGGTTGCTAGGGGTTTAACGCAGGGTTTTCTATCACATGAGCGTTAACGAGTTGTGTAATGAACACAAATTGGGTGTTCTATCCAGATTTTAACTCTAAACCACACCGGTTCCGGAAACTTTACCTCTGGGTCACGATGTTCTTAACAACAAATTCGTTCAAAAACTACTTAATCATTATATCTATGGAATACAGGCTGAACTTTTTAAGTGAGCGTTGATATCCAAATCCTATCAAAACAATGAAGAATTCTGAAAAATAGTTTAAGGAGGATAAGGATACCAGGTTTTACAAGAACACTCTGATTTTAGGTCCAAAAAACTTAATTCTTATCCGGAAAACGAACATAAATTAGTATAGAAAAAAATATTTTTATATTTCGTATTCTTTTAACGCACTTTAGCGAAACATTCCACAGCTAAAGACTCAAAGCTAAGTTTTAAAAATGCACTCCTGGTTAAGGGTCTAGTGTTTATAGTTGGCAGTTTGCTCAGAGAGGGACCTTTCTGGACGGCAAATTGCTCTTCTAATTGTTTAGCTCAGTCCCGCAGCGGCGATAAAAGGAACTATTGAGAGTGGGGGAAACTAAAAATACTACACGACTCTCGTTTCATGAGTGACGCAAGAGGTAGGTTTTAAGTCTGCTTTAGTATTTATGTCTTTTACTGATTCAGTCTAATGCCATAACTATAGTCCGTTCGCGTTAAGAATGCAGTAATTTTATGCTTGTCCTATGACCTAGCACGTCCAATCAATTCTTTCCGAATTAGAAAGTCAAGTCCACAGTGACCACTTGAACGCATACTTTCGAACGCAAAGGTTGTGGATCTGAGTTTTTTTGTGTGACGAAGAGGTCTAATGAAAAATAAGGTAGTAAATACTTGCCTTATATCTGGCGAAAAAATAACACATAAAGCTGTGGTCTGCATGAAAAGTCGGTCATTCAGACATATTTTTTAAAATTCATAATATAACAAAAAAAAACACGAACTCTGTATGCGGAATCACAGTGAATATTAATTACCAACAATTGAACCTTTTTTGCACAATTCATATTTTTATCCAAAGTTTTCGCAGATAAACGATAATGCATTTCGATTTAAAGAAAGAATATGAATAGCTTTACGCGCTTCAAAGAAAAACTCTCCAGATTCGTCCATTTAGTTAATATTCTCAGATATCTCTGCCGCTCAGCTTGGCATAAATATTTTAAGGCTCTGTAGAAGGTTTTTGAACCAGGCTTTTGGGGTTAAAGATATTCGGCGCTTAGTAACGCAATTTGTTTGTCTTGTGATTGATTGGACCATTATTATAATTGTCTACTAGCGGCCGCCCTCGACTTCGTCCGTGTGGACTTTTTTTATAGTTGCTTATGTCTTATTCTGATGTATAAGCTATATTATTGTGACAAAGTTTCATTGAAATCAATTTAGTAGTTTTTACGCGAAAGAGCAACACATATCCATCTTTCCACTCATGCAAAGTTTCGCTTTAATAATATTAGTTGGATTATGGGATTAAGTTTGATCTTCGTCCTCAAAAATATAATGCAGTACAGAATGATTGAATAAACCGGTCAAGCTCATATCGGTAACGAAACAAGAGTTTCGAAGAAATATGTAGTAGCATACTACTATTTCTTCGAAACTCTTGTTTCGTTAGCCGCACTTCTAACTGCACTGAACGAGTGAGCAAAACATTTATAATTATAAAACCTCTTAGCTATACCAATTTGATGAAATATATTTATTCAATCACACTTTCATCTAAAAATAATAGTACGAAAACAAAACCATCATAAAAGACCCTTCACACACTCGACATATTTAACTCTTTAACCCTCCATTTTCCGCCCATTAAATTCAGCGCACATTTTTATCTTAACCCTAAAACGTGTACGGTTCATCAAACAACAGAACTTTGATCGCAGCCATCCCATCCGACCGCACGTCCACCGAAACCCGACACGTAAAAAATTCAAAAGCCACCATGAATATAAACTTGCAGGCTGCCCATAAAACTGGGCGTGCTGGGGTCGGGGCTTTATTAACACCTCGACCCTGAAAGGAGCGATAGCGAGCACAAAAGATTTCACTCAAATAAGGCAGGTTGGGCGATGCATTCGCGTCGATCTATTGCGGTCGGAATTAATTTTGCTCACCATTCAGAAAATAATTGGAAAGGGTTACAGTGGTTTTTTGGGGACATTCAAATGTGTAGTGCTTTATTGAATGGGACTGAATCTTTTCAAGTGGAATACATTTGGTAAGATTCAATTCCAAAAACGTTTGTTTAATCTTTGGACAACGTTGTATAGCAATATTCTAATAATTAAAGTGCACACATAATTCTTGTAAATTATATATATTTTCTTTAATAACTCCTAATACCACCGACATGATATATTTTGCTCTTAAAGCATAATTTATTTGAAATGGCCAGGTTTTTTGTGTATATTGTGTTAGTTGGTTGCATTGGAAAACCTCTGAACGTAGTAAATGTCTTCGGTTTCCCAGATTTCAATACAAACGGTATCTAATGAACCAATTCCCCAAAGTTGTGTGTTGCCGCTCCATTCTCCAACTTGGTCCACAATCCTCCTGGGGCATAAAGGACCACGTGCTCGTAAGATTTTAGAAATCACCTCGGGGGCAGCATAGGGTTATCCTTTGTACTTGTGTTACTGACCCTAGACTATATTAAAGAAAATGAGCATTTTATCGAGAAGGTTTTTTATCACGTATTCGCTGAGTCTCTTTGCTTGTCAGTCAGCATTCAAATGCTGTGTGCGTACTTACGGACTGGTCAAATATGTTCAAATGTTTTAAGTTTAGTAACCTTCACTGCAGAATGAAAATAGTATTTCACTTGTTTTCGATTCTGAGTGACGTTTCAAACGACATACTTGCATTGTAGTATTTCGAATCGCTTGGTCAAACCGTCATTACCTTTTTGACCACTCTTCAAAATGCTCTTTATACAAGTAGTTGTTATATAAAGCCAACAAATTCAGTAATTGACTCAAGCTAACCTTGAAAACAAGCCTGTCAGATAGTAGAGAAAACAAAAAATTGTCTTTTAATAAATAAAACTCATATTTTTCAGTAACATTGATTAATTATGCCAAGTCAACCCTTAAATGCTCCAAGCACTAAGAACTCACTTGAATTTCAAACAAAATACACTCCGCCCTCTTTAAAATATTGAAGTGAGTTGAAAGAGGGTTTGCTCTTTAGGTTTTGTTTTTATTCCTACCCTTAATTGTTTTAGCTTACCCTTTCAGCATTGGAGGGTCATTGAAAATTCTGATTTTTGATAAATAAATTACAAACCACTGGCGGGGTTAGTAACCGAAGAAAATGTAAAAAGTCGTTGCTTACACTTACGGCACTTAACGAGCAAAATATTTTCTACTGTGTTTAGTTTCACGGATTGTGAAAGGCTAATAATTTAAATAATCAAAAAACGGGCTTATTTTGAAAATAACGTTGCCAAAACCATGGTCGGTATTAAGGTTATCGTGAGAAATACTTTTTATGTATTTCAATAATTAAGATCAGATTGGAAACACTTCATTGCAAACAGATATCTCCTCTATAAACTAGAGAAGAAAAACATTTCAGTATCGATGTACAAGTTAGACGGTCTTATTGCTTATTGTGTTAATTGATAGTGGGCTCTTAATTATAATATGTCTATAATACTGGTTCTGGTAATAATATTTTGCAAGTTTTTGTAAAAGAATCGGACATGGCAAAACTAAGGATTTGCCACGGAATCTTGAAGTGAAGTTCATGTAGGAGATTTTAACTAAAACATTTCTTCAGAATTGGTGAAAAAATTGATTATTTGGCTGAAATTTCAGTCTCATTGTGAATACAGAGACTTGTTTAAGGAGTGCATTAACAAACGGTGGCAGATATAGGTCATAGGCGCACCTGCTTTATTTGCTTTGGTACACAAATAACAAGTCACTCAAGTTAAAGCTTTAGAGTAAAACAATTACGTCATTCGAAATAACAAGACAATTATGAGTTAACACGTTTTGTTAGGTTGTTAACCCGTTAAAGTGCTACCGCCAACTTCCACACGACACCCAAATTAAAGTCTTAATTCCAATAAAAACCTGTACCCTGTTGCCAGAGCTGAACCAAATAGGAGGGTGACGACCATTATTTACGTTTAAAACAAAACACTGCCACCTGCGCTGTCACTCAAAATAACCAACGGAGTAAACGATCGCTGAAAAAGGGAAAACTCCCGTCATTCTATCAAAACGGAATGACGTGTGATACGTCACGCGTATTTATACAAGGTGGCGCAAGAGGATCACCCATGTTCTTTGATTACATTTTTATGCAATAAACTAGCTGTTCCGACAGACTCCGTTCTGTTGTCAAACATTCAGTATCACGTGACAGGTAGAAACGGTTGTTAAGGGAAAACTAAATTGTGGTTTTTACTATATTCCTAGCAATTCCTAATAATTATTCACCTTTTAAACCTTTCCCAGACCTTCACAATAATTATTTGAAGACCAATTTTAGCCAAACTGTCTAGTAGTTCTCGAGTTAAAGCGAGACTAACGAACAGCAATCCATTTTTATATGTAGAGTTATTCGTTTGTTTTTTTACATATTCTACTGATACAACTTCTTTCCACGTGCTACGATCCTGACATGAATCTTGGGCTTTTTCTACTCTCTCATGCCATTTTATAATGCTCGTCGGCCAGATGCCTTTAGATTTAAGCTATGTTGCGAAGATATCGCTAGTGAGCTAGGTCACTAGAATCTGAAGGTGTTCCTACTTCTTACGCATCTACATCATTTTTCATTAAGTAGAAAAAACGATATTACCGAAAGGTGAGTCAAGTTATCTTTGTATGCATCAAGACTCTAAAGCTTTTTGACAGACTTCAAGAAACATCACAAAAAGAGCTAAGCAGTCATATTGCCGGCCTGCGCAAATTACCAAAACAAGACGAGGTGTTTGGCGAATGCAACCCTTAGAATTTCGGTTGCAGTTGGCTCGAGTCATGTCTTATTGACGTATGTTTTGTATCTGTTCACTTCACGAACGTCAAAACAGATATGGTAATGCGTTTTGCGCCACCCTGTATTCACAATTATACGTGTATTTTGCCTGAATGTAGGCCGCGTGACAAGCGGCGTTATCAAGGTAGGAAAGCTTTTGTGTTGTGAAACGCGAAAAACAAATGTGGTTGAGAGCGTTATTCGTGAATGTGTGGAATTTGCAGAGGCGTGTACCTGTACAAATTTGCTTTATTAACAAACAAAATCTTTCTGGTTTAACTTTTACTGAACATTTAAATAATGGATTTTATAACACGATGGACAAGTTCTGTGCTTCGCCCGGTATTTGATAAGTAGAAAATGCCTTTAGGCATTAAGTCCGCCAATTGTACATTATCTTTGTGCAATAAAGAATTAATGAATAAAATCAATCAATAAAATGTTTAACGCTTTTCTCTGATCCAGTAACGAAATAGTGAAACTCGCAGCAGGTGATTGCAGTTTTGTAATCACAAGTAGTTATTTTAACAAATTATGAAAAAAACTGTTTAATGGATATTTCGTAGAACGGCATAACTTAAATTTTCACACGCTAAAATAGAGAGCAGATAAGGTTTTTGTTGAATCATTTTTGTTTTATTTCTAATCATATCAGCTTACCAAAATGTAATTCAAATTACTAAAAACATGAATATAATTAAAAAAAACACTACGTTTCTCCAATTGGCGCGTTGCTAGAATGCTTTGAATTTGATATCAATCCAAATTCAAGTGCCGTAAAATTTAACTCAACAGATTGCCATGAGGCAGTTAAAACTTCCAGTTCACGAGCATACTAGGTAGTACGTTGTTAGCGATATTTTTTATTATTCTCGTTACAAATTCACTGTCCATTGAATCGCGAATACTGTACTGTGACATAAAACGAAAATCTGCATCACTTTTTCATTTCAATGATCAGTGCTCAAAGAGAAAAGTAGTGCACTTCCATCGGACATTTTCGATAAAACATTTCTGCACGTAAATACCACTACGGAGTTTGGAACATTCTCCAACACTGGTTCCATAGAATTTGTAAAATATGTCAGTTCCATACATTTCATAAAAGGGGATATGATTGTCAGAGCACAAGTGGAATGTTTTTTCTAACATGACCGTTAATTTTTTCCACTTCATTTAGCATCAATAGTATTGTGTAGGATTTCGAAACATCACATATTGTTTTCGTCCTTATTAGCAAGAGTTTTGCTTGTTTCTATTACTAGGTAATAGCAATAAAATAACAGATTTGGAATTAAGACGACTAGTTGTTTATTACAAGAAAGTAGAAGTTGACAGATAAACAGAGTGTGTCAAAAAAGATAAAAATTAAAAATAAAAACTACTGTGTTCTTATTACTGAACAGTGAACATGAAGGTTTCAACACTTGTGCTATAAAAATAAATGGTTATTTATTTTTATAAGCAGCTTAGACCTAGTATATATCTGAAGGCACGGCATTGGTGTCTATTATTATTTATTCTGTAATAAAATACGTCACCAATAGGTAATCTAACTAGATGAACACTAGATGAAAGGAGATTGACATCTTAGTTACTTATTAAGAATGTACAGAAAAAATCTCAACTATAAAAAAGAAAAATAATTATGTCTTTTTCTTGCTCATAAGAAGAAGGAATTTTTGGTACTACCCAATTTAAGATTTAAGAATGATAAATATTTCTAACACATAACAGACATTATTTCATTACAGTTCCACTGGCCCTGAAAAAGACACATACTAAATTACCAGACGCGGCGCGATCCTTATCTTAGCGAAAATTCTTAAAATATACAGAAAAATGCGTAATAATTTCATATTTTGTACGAGAAAAAAAAAACACAAAAGACTGTCAGATGCTTACAAAACGGCACTCTAAAGGAACAATAGCACTTAATTAATTTTCTTTCAGGTTAACATAAAAGAGGATAGCAAAGAGGGACAGAAGAACACAAATAAGCGGATTTAAACAACCACATTTTTTTCTGAAAAGCTCAAAGCTAATCGCAACCTTAGTCCATTGGGATAGAGTGCTAGGATTGCAAAGGGTAATTAGGCGATATTGAATGGAATGTAAGAGCGAGTTGGAAATGAGAGTTAGGAATTTCCCTAGAGACGTGTGAGGTGGGAGGGTGAAATGTATTAGAGACGAGCTTATTATGGATTCAACCGAATACAAATTTTTGGCCGAATATTCGTCGTAATATATCATTAGGTTATTGCAGTCCACTGGAGAACGAAAAACTTCTCCAGGGCCATACAGTCACTATCAGCCGTCCTCTTAAAGTTATCTGTCCATCTGCCCCTAAAGCGTCTCGAATTGAGGGCCCGGCTTGACTAATGTAGCTAGTCAAGCCGTGGCCTCCATTTGAGAACCTGTCTGTAAGTTTTTTTGGTTTAAACTTTATTGGCCCTGTGTTATTTTCAATTTTGTTAATCACCATCTATCAAAGGTATATTACAACAGCACGAAGATACATTATTTAATAATTAAATCATGCTTGAGTAACAAACGATAACTTTGATTATTCTATTCAGTAAACATATTTTATTTTATTTCATCACTTATTTCACATAATAATATTCCATAATTTATTCGTCAAATTCACCGGATAGTACGCATATATTCGGCGCATCTCTAAAATGTACTATTTGATGGTCTTTATTATGGTTTCAACGACATAGTTTGCTGCCAGCATGGAGTCTGGGGAAATAATTAATTCGGGAACTGTTTTGCGCATTCCTTTCGCTTCTGAATGGCCTATTGAAGTGCTATATTAGCGTACTTATAAGACCGCCTAGCCAAATGGTTGTACTTTCAACTTGCGAATGTGTTCATTTATTTAATGCGAGTATGTTGTAGGTACTTTAAAAGTAATATGTGTGGAAGGCTATGTTGTTGGCGTGGCCTATACGCTAACAACATACCCTTTTGACATACCCTTTTTAGTCACAAAAAACTGCTTCAATTCCGACGTCACTGCACAAATCGTTTGAAAAGACGCAGAGGCCGAAGATGATGATGATGATGATGATTGTAGGGAGTTTCAATATTTCTCTTAATATGTAGATACCCATTCGTTTTGAAAACCACGAAAGTGAGCAAGTGTTGCAAACTGTTATTGCATATCAAATAATGGATTGGCTCTCTTTTTTTGGTTTATTGGAACAGTTTATTGCACTCCCTATGAATAATATTAATCGCCACTGAATAATTAGGCGTTCTAAAATTCAAATTACTAATTTAAATCATTTTCCAAAAAAGACCATATTCCGCGGATCACAATTGAGTATTTTTTCGTATTGTGAACAAATGAAAGTTCTAAATCTCTAGCTGCTGGCGAGGTACGTAACAAATGCCAAAAGTTACAGAAAGAGAGCGACATCGTTTCATTTCAAGTGTAACTTGAGTTTGAGCCTCGTTTGAACGTTCCAGTTGAAGCACTTGCTAAATCAGAACTTAGGTACAAGTGCACACTAGTGAAAGACCCAAAAACAAATGAAACGAATACAGAGGCAATACTCGCACATTGTATTTACGTAACATTACATGGAATGATAAACGTTTTGAAGAGGTATTGATTGCGTGATTTGAAGCTAAAATTCACAAAATGATAGGCTCGTTCTCCAGCAGAGTTGTGTCTTCAACGACTGTTATTTAATTTTATCCTTCGTTCTCCATTGTTGACCTTCGATAAAAAACGTTTTTGGTCTAGAGGTCATTCAGTCATTCCCCTATGTGTCTTATTCCTAATTATTAGCACTTTCTTAGTACCGCAACACACTGATAAAGTGCAAAAAGTAAATTACTTACTTATTACACTTTTTATTCACACCCGCCAACTTTTGCTTAACTAAGTAAACCGATTTCCTTGTTTTGATCACTAGGCAAATTATCTAGCAACTTGTTGAGTAACTAAAGAGTTATTTTCAAAATTAGTGTTGTTAATATTTACCCACTTTTGTGTTCAAGTTACTAGAACAATTCAAACGGTCCTACTAGGATCAAGAATTTATGTTCCAAATGGTGAAGTTTGGATTGTGAGCTGCAGTTGTAAGAGCGCCCATGCCGACCACTTTAGTCGATTGTTTCGAAGCCACACCTTACCTTCCATTTCACAAAGTTTTTAAGAAAAAGTCAAGAATAAGGATAAGAGCTTTGAGTTGTAAAGGTAGAACTTCTCTTGCCAAAATATTTACAATTCGTAATTTAATTACAGGATTTCATTTTGAAGAATATGTTTAAAATAAACAAGTTCACACGCATGTTTTATTTAGTTCACGTAAATCTTGTCAGAAAAGTATCTCAGACATTAAAACTTGACCTCTTTTGAGTGAGCATTGAATTCACTCACTGTTATGGTTAAAAACCTTTCCTGTGAAAAAAATCCCTATTTCAAATTTTGAAGCATTATAGATGGGTTTCAGTTATCCTTTGCTGAAAATAGGCCTTATTATATGGCTATATAAGGGGCAAAATAAGCTGAACGGACACTGCTTTCTGCCACGTTGTTACTTAAATGTTTCAATGCTATTATTTTAAACATCTATTCCATAATAACCCTGCAGTCAATGAGTCACCGGAGCTATAGTCAGTAAAATGTGTACATGAAAGAGCGTTTGACTTGAAATTCCAAGAAGTCTTCTAAACCCTCCGTACGTCTCATAGAAATAAAATATCATGTATCTTTTATTTATCCATTTCCTTTCAAAGCTACGTCATCACATGTCTTCCTACAAAACTGCTACAAAATATCGGATTAAAAGTTATAAGGTTACGTCAGCAAATTCAATTTACTGCCAAAACATCCGTCTACCAACCATAAAAGTGAACTCGTAATTTGACAGCGGTTTTCAACAATGTAGGCCAGAGTAGTTTGCTAGACAAAAGAGGACCTTAAGCTGTGTATATAAGAATTAAATGAAGTCCAGCTTATGTTGGAGCTTTGTGTCAATTGTTTACATTGTTGTTTTACGGGACAAGCCAAGCTGACAAAAGCGGACTCGAGTTTTACAATTAAGCGTTACATTTTCACTATTTTACAAGCAGGGCTGGGACGTGAGGGATTTGCTTTGGGGCTGCTCTTTAGCAGTATTGTTTCTACAACACTTTCGAACAATAGGTTTTTAAACTTTCTTGTTGCATTTTTCACTATATGAACATTAAAAAACCGGGTTTTCTGCAACATTCAACTACGGTAAAAACTACTACTTTAAAACAATTCTGGACTCTTGATCTGCGTTGCGTTTCAACGATATCAGATTTAGTTGTAAAACAAAAAAGCTCTAAGTTTTTGGAGTCGAGGAGTTCCTAAACAAGTTCGGGTTTCACCCCCGAATTCAGAAACGTCAATCAACGTTAAGCACGTGCTCACGCAGTCCCTTTCAGTTCCATTGACATTTTACGGGACAGCATGAGCGCTGATTGACGTTTGTGAAATAGTTGATCAGTAATAAAACGTGAAATACTCAGATAACTTCATATATTAGAATACAATACAATTTTTATCTTTCCTTGACCATAATTTTTCGACCATGTTCTTTTTGGCGCCAACTAGTGTCTGCCTTTTTCTTTTTACAGATTAAAAAAACAAATGCCAGACCGATTGAATATTGATGGTCCAAGGAGTAAACAATATAAGTCCTTAATCATATCAATTTGTAAACTTGCACAATTTTACCAACTATTATAAGTATTAATAACACTGTTTAAATACAATTGTTATTTTACAATGGATGGTTTTTATATATCATCAAATTTTGGAATCGATACAATCAAATCGATTATCGAGGTGCAAGTTGCAAATTCCTAAAATAAACAAAGCAAAGAGGTTAAACACCTTAAACAACTTATGATTATATTTAATAACCTAACAGCTCGTCCATCCTGATACACGTTCACGTCCTCGTGAACAAAGCTACTGTTTAGATGACGTTAAACTAACCAACATTTTAATATTTAAAATTTAGTGTTACTATAGTCTACGACTACGACATCAAGGTGGAGCGATGTTTTGGAGAATCAGAATAATTTATTTGCTTAAAATAAGGTAGTACATTCAGATGACAATTACAAATACCTTCCAACTGATTCAGCTTTTATGTCAGCATGCAAATTCAAAGTTATTTATCAGATTATACATTGCTTAATATTATTAGTCCAACTATTACATTTACATTAGTTGTCAAATTTATAGTAAATTAATTAATTATCAATCATACAATATAAATTAAATTAAGTTACATGCTAGCAAATAATCAAAGTCCATACACATTAAAATAATCATTAATGGAGTAGAAACATTTATCAATTAATAACTTTCAAAAAGCGGCTTTGCAGATAGTGGATACATGAGGAGGGCACGCGATGGCGTTCTTTAAGTAGTGCCTACGGTCCAGCCGTGGACCGTATGATTCACACAAATGTAAGAAAATAAGGGATTAAATAATTTACAAACATTAACAACTAAAAAAAAAACAACAAACTCATTCTTATACAGTTTATAGAACTCGTAATCAAGGAAGATTGTCAAAACCCAAGTGTATCTTATCATTGCAAAAGGGCAAGTGCCTAGGTAATCAATCGCAGATTTTTCATGGTCAAATACTGGTAAAATATTATTAATAAAAAACATCTATATAGCCAATAAGTTACACATAAAACATACAACTTTAAGATCAAAGCAATTTAACTAACAAGAAATGTAAAAATATTGACCTCCTGTGATTATCCAAACAGGTGTAAATCTAAAAAAAAAGTTTGGATAGTCATATTGCTTAGTTATCTAAAATAGGAGAACCTGACTGACCCTTACATCTACGCTCAGCTGAACCATTGTTTGTCTGTACCAAGAAACTGGTAACCACTGAGAACTGATTATCAGACTAAAGGAATGAAACAGGGTTGTGAAGTTGACAACATCAGACGAACGCGCAGGCGAACGCTAGTAAATACATTACTGGAGAACATATCATCAAAAACCAAAAATGTGGATAAACAGTCAAAAAGGACAAAAGGGCATAAAAGGACACTGAATTTTGCTGATTGAGTAAAAATACTGGTCTAAATCTAAAAATGTCGTCTACCTGTGACATTACAAACTTATGTCTGAAACAGAGTATATATTCAAAGTACGTAAATACCTAAATGAAGTTTGACTATTATACATAATAATACACAACTCATGAACCAAAAGGTTATAAACGATCTGTTAAAAACATTTTACTAACTGGTACTTTTTAAAACATGCCGCCTGCAGCTATCGCTCACTGCGCACACTGCGCATACAACGCTTGGGTACACTGCGTACTAAACACCCGCTTCGCTATCAGAAACATTCTTAGCGAAAAAAATAACAATTTTGCTTTTCTATATTTAAACAATTAATACTTGTTAATGTCTACCTAACATCAAATAGATGTATTAAAGTAAGAATTTAAATTACTTGGCTGACACTCTTAATTACTCGTGGCAGTGGTTGCGCACAAAGCGCCCGGCACATATGCATAGTATGATAGTACCTTCATAGCATAGTACAAATAAAACAGTGTAATAATGTATGTAATTGAACCGATCATTTAGGAACATGATGCTCATGGTGCGTAGATCAATTCTAAAGTAGTGTGTATTTTACACTTAGCATACAATATTATATCTATATATCATACAGGCATATGTCCAACAGTGGACGCACGAATGCTGAGAAGAAGAAGAAGATACAATATCATTACTACGATTTGCGCCTCATTTCAACATACTCATTTCAACAAATAAATGAAAAAAAAAATCGGAAGATCACAACTAACTGGTCTTTATAAATTAAGAGATTTAAGATATTTTTTGAAATAATATTATTTCAGTAATATCATTATTTTTACATAAAAACAATGATCTACGTCAAACCTAACTTTCTACTTCGATTCATTTTTTGTTCTTGATCTGACGCCTGATAGAATTCGTAATTAATCTTTTTTTTTTTTTTTTTTCAGAAACATTATTTTGAATTAATTCGTTATATGTTTAAACTCACTAAAACTGAGTCCTCCTACGTGTCATGTCTCATGTGCAGCTTCAAACTTTAAGTATTGTGCAGGTATAAAAAAAAAAACAATTTATAAACAAACAAGTTTGTAGTTTTGTTGCTGCCAACAGCAGTATAATACATCAGTATAACATACTGCATTCATGTTAGTTATGGTTATAGTTGTTCACTTAATTCATAAATACCTTCTAGAATATCTTTTTTTTTTAAACTAGATTTATATTGTCTAATATAAAACTCATTTTAAGTAATTTTCTTAACAAATTCTATTGATGTGATATTTCATTGCAAGTAAATCTTATGTTTGAATTTATGCATTCGGTAATACAGTCTCACCCTCATTGGTCCAGAATTAACGTTTAAGGTGTTAGTATTATATCCATCTTGATTAAAACACCGACTCCAAGGCAATGTCAATTTTATAGAAGTCCCGAAGAACTATATAACCTAGCGATAAGACCGCCTAAATTGTACATTGGTCTTTGTAATTTAATACAACTGTAATGTTTTTGTGCAATAAAGAATATCTATCTATCTATCTATTGATCTATATACAAAATTATGTATCACAATGATGCCGCGATTCAGCGGAGGATGGGGACATCTCTGGGTAAATATGGAAACTATGAATGGATCTAGATCCTATCACATGCTACTATGTTATCAGAAACCTGAAGTGTGCTTGTGTCAACGGAGTTGATGCGACGTCTAATTTACCAACCCTTGCCAAATTCAAAGTACCTATGAATAATCACATACCTATTTTTTTCCTATAATTTCCTGATTGGATTTCAACTAAACTATTATTACTACTTAAAATGCTTATTAGATAGTGATTTTACAAAATCATTCTTTTAAACCTACAAATTTTAATATTCAATCTCTGGCACTACTTGACCAACCCGTTAGAAGGTGCTTTTGGATTCATGTAGTTAATTTCGTTTTCTTCGAAACCATTTCTGGCCTTTAAATGTAATCACGATGAAACGAGTGAATGATTCTGTTTTTTTTTTACTTAACGCATAATTATTTTCTCGGGTAACCTGTAGGTACTTCATTACCTTTGCTTGTGTTTACTTCTTGAATAGTTTTACAGGTAAAGACATAATTCGATTTGATAAAGTGTACGTACTAATACATTAGTTGTAGTTGTCCTTGACTTGAGCTTTGAGCTATATCTTATAAAGTTAAATCTGACCTTTTCACAAAACTCCAGCTTCGGTGGTTCCTTTACTCACGGTGCAAACTTCTGCTGCGTGACTGTGAGCGCAAGCGCTCTTGAAGCGGCCGCGACAGACGACTTCGCGCAGTCACCACTGGCGCGCAACCACCACTGGCGCGCAGTCTTGACCACTGGCGCGCAGTCACCACTGGCGCGCAACCACCACTGGCGCGCAGTCTTGACCACTGGCGCGCAGTCACCACTGGCGCGCAACCACCACTGGCGCGCAGTCTTGACCACTGGCGCGCAGTCACCACTGGCGCGCAACCACCACTGGCGCGCAGTCACCACTGGCGCGCAACCACCACTGGCGCGCATTCTTGACCACTCTGGCCACGTTGACTTGACTGATCGCCCTGACCAGTCTGACCACTCTGATCACTCTGACCACTCTGGCCACGTGGACCAGACTGATCGACCTGACCAGTCTGACCACTCTGATCACTCTGACCACTCTGGCCACGTGGACCAGACTGATCGACCTGACCAGTCTGACCACTCTGATCACTCGCGCAAACTGCGCTGCAGAACTCGGACGCAGCCGCAGTGCAGATCTCGGGCGCAGCCGCAGTGCAGATCTCGGGCGCAGCCGCAGTGCAGATCTCGGGCGCAGCCGCAGTGCAGATCTCGGGCGCAGCCGCAGTGCGAATCTCGGGCGCAGCCGCAGTGCAGATCTCGGGCGCAGCCGCAGTGCAGATCTCGGGCGCAGCCGCAGTGCAGATCTCGGGCGCAGCCGCAGTGCGAATCTCGGGCGCAGCCGCAGTGCAGATCTCGGGCGCAGCCGCAGTGCAGATCTCGATCTCGCAAAATTGTGAAAACATTGATTCTATTGAAACATGATAGCCATTACTGAATCCCACATTAACATGAACAATAATATGTTCTTAAGAAGTTTAAAACTACACTATTGGTCTTAATCGTGCTTTCATAATTCGTGAAAACAACAAATTGAATGGGCTAGATTACTGTATTTTTTTTTATTATTTATTATCGAAAAATTTAGGAAAACAACCCCAATAAAAATCACCCCCCAATAAATATCAGTACTACACGGTCTGGTACGGATAGGTATCCGAGATATCACAATTTGAAAACCACATTTTTGGACTTGCCCAAAAACGCTTCGCACCACATGACTGTATTGTGTGAAACATCAGGTTCATTGGATTTGTAAGGAGCGTTTTTGTAAGGAACTTTGTTCGACATCTATATTACAAATATTTCGTTTATGAAAATGATCCCTTAATATTATCAATCCATAATTCGATCACTAGTAGGTATGTACCTACTTATTACAAAATAGTGTTATTGTTGTACAAAATTTTACTACTTTTAAAATGGACTTACCTACCCAAGTTTGCAGACCCACTGTGGCCTTATTTTTAAACAAATTTCGATCGTTCACAACAACATTAGAATTCGATTACCTACCATTTTTGGTGAACATAAAATAACATGCCAAATGACTTATAAGTCATCTACTCCTCTGTGCACAGCGAATATTTCCATTAATCAAGTACTTACGTGTTGCAAAAAAATAACATTTATTTTCGAGAACTAAACCAAAAAGATATGTACAATTGCTATTATCGCTCCCAATTGGAAACAGAAAATTTACCGGTTATTAGCCACTTACATAACGTAATGATCTAAAGACAACTCACCTTAGATGTCTCTATTTTACTACAAACCTGTACCGAACAGCACGTATTCGTTTCCACTTCTGACTTGAAATAGTTGATCAGTAATAAAACGTGAAATACTCAGATAACTTCATATATTAGAATACAATACAATTTTTATCTTTCCTTGACCATAATTTTTCGACCATGTTCTTTTTGGCGCCAACTAGTGTCTGCCTTTTTCTTTGTACAGATTAAAAAAACAAATGCCAGACCGATTGAATATTGATGGTCCAAGGAGTAAACAATATAAGTCCTTAATCATATCAATTTGTAAACTTGCACAATTTTAACAACTATTATAAGTATTAATAACACTGTTTAAATACAATTGTTATTTTACAATGGATGGTTTTTATATATCATCAAATTTTGGAATCGATACAATCAAATCGATTATCGAGGTGCAAGTTGCAAATTCCTAAAATAAACAAAGCAAAGAGGTTAAACACCTTAAACAACTTATGATTATATTTAATAACCTAACATTTGTGAATTTGGGCGTCACCCATTTATTTTCCCAAAAAATAAAAACAATTCACTTATGATGAGAAAAGTCACAATAGTAAGTAAAACACACCAAACCATAGTTACAGTGGCTTCAAGGCTCTTAAATGCCTAAAAATGCATAACTAAACTTTTTTTGATATAGTCACCCATCCTACGCCCCTTCGTGAAGTGTGTATCTTAACATGGGTGATCTCACATTTTCTATATACGTTGCTAGGTCCAAAGAAAAAGTTTAGCCTAGATACTCGTAATATTGAATTATACTAGTCTATTTTCCACAAAGGTCGCTTACCGAGTGATTGATTCATTCTTAGCTGAAAAAGTTGTCTAGACTTTTGAAAAACCTGCAATAGAAGAGCTAGTGCCTTAGATTATATTTAGATAATCTTCTTAGTCTTGTCTATTTCTCAGAAATGGCTTGAATTGTTTAATTTTTGCATATTATGACTGAAATATACAGATTTAGTACAGGTTTTGTAGTTGATTCTACAATGTTTTTCACAAGTCGAGATACCACAAACTAAATTTGCGTATGTGAAAATGACTGTGGCCTTTTTGTAGTTATAATATTTACGGGTTAATGATGTGTGTTTGTTACCTAATCTTTATTTTTACGAACCTTTAATTTTCTATAATTTTTTTGTAAGTACTATTTGAATGAAACTTAATTAGTATAAGTTTTCACATTAACGTTGTTTTTTATCATTATCTGTGATTAATTAATTGTGTTTACTAAAAAAATAATTCTAATGAATATAAGTAAGCAAAGTCACAAGAAAGGCCTGTATCATGTTAAAAGCTTTTTCACAGTCAACCGGCCAAATGCACTGACATTTAACCCTACTCTCGCCCTAAGGGTTGCGTGACATGTGCCCTTTGGGGAGAAACGATTCTTCTAAGCTTAAGTAGGTACTAAGTAATGCTGGGTACTTTTAAACCATCTTCAAATAGAAAAGATTTTTTCGCGAAAATTCGCTGATTGTTTTTTGAGATAAAAATGTTACGCGTCCACTAATTTATTATCAGAGTTTATTGTCATGGTGAACGGAACATTCAGAAGCCTACATATTGCCGAGAGGATTTGAACCTAACGTGGTACGGGGCGAACCTATGGCTCTCATTCGGTTACTTAGGTTTTTTATTGGTGTTTTTCATCACCGAAGAGTTAGCCGGAAATTGTAGGTACAACGAACACAAAGTGGGTTTGTTCCGGCCAGATTGATCTCGGGACCACCGGGTTCCAAGCCAGAGTCTTTAACCACTGTAGTATTACACTAACTTAGAATATTGTTTTCAAACTAGCGGTAACGAAGCTGTTTTTTTCGTAAAATCTATGAGCTACCAATAACATCTTAAGTATTGCCGGAAATCAAGCAAAAACCTCATTAAAGGCTCAATAGAGCTTCAACGAGCAATTAAACGGTCTTCCGGATCGTGAAAAACAAAAGAGAGAGTCTATCTACCTAAAATCCTCTGCAGGAAGGGATTTAGACATAACGACTTCAGTTCAGACTGGACGTTCTGGAATTAGCAAATAATACATTTTATATGCTACTAGTTTACTTCATTTAAATCCTCCTCCTTTAATCTTGTCTCCTTATAGGGCAAACCATATTATTAAAAACATTAATTGCTTTTGTTTGACCTTATGCAAAGTTGATTAAGTTAAAAAAAAATGATTCCATCATATCGACAGAGCCACTGATTAGAAAAGTAAAAAAAGTGAAAAATGGAAAATCGGTAGAAAAGTGGAGGACCAGACCTGACTTCTTTGAAGTCAGAGTATTTCGCTAGACTCAGGTGGACTGAAACACGTCACTTTTGGAAATCTATAGTTAGCTACGGCGTATAGGCTTTAACCAGTCACATTTTCTAACATCGTGTTTGATGCACAAGCTATGGTACTAACTTTTATGCAATCTTAAATTCTGTTATTAACTGTAGCAAAATCATATCGTGTAAATCGGCCTTCACTGACCAAATGCGAACAAACGAACAACCAGATTAGGTTTGCAAGTGGTCGGACTAATTGTTCGTTATCAAGCCCTTTGTTTTGGCAACGCTACACATGTAGGGATTCGTTTCTTTCGCCAAAAAAACTGTGCTTACCTATTTGTTTATATTATGTGGGTATATTTGAGGTGCCCGTGGCGCAGTTGTGACAGTGATCGGCGACAATCGCTGCTGTAAAGCAACACACGCCGGGTCGGAAATGGGATGGGTGACCACCCCGACCGAGTGATGTGTATTCCGGGCATCTCCGTGCTTCGGAAGACACGTTAAGCAGTTGGTCCCAGTTGACGTCGCTAGATGTCAGTCGTTGAGCCTAGTCAGAAGCCTTAGGGCGGCTTGATGACATCTGAGATTGAGGTTGCTCACTAACCTTACACCCCTCCAGCAATCCGCACTGAGCCCGCCTGTTGGAGTATGGTTCGTTCCACCTCACAGTTGAGGTGAGGCCTGTGCCCAGCAGTGGGACGTATATAGGCCGTTTATGTTTAAGTTATATACCTTAACTTTTAACCTTCAGTAAGTTGTAGTTAAAGTGGAAGTATTGTTAGAACGAAAACAAAAAATGTATTGTGTCGAAGTAGAAACTGTTTGATGTCATGCGCAGCATAAAACTAGGGTTACCGCTCAGTAGCTATATGAATTCTGCATATGAATACTAATGTCAAGTTGTTTCTACTCGAAGGAGAAGGAGGGTTATGTTTTTCGAGAGTTTACACAGATAGTGCTAGCGTATATCTCGCTATTACAGTCGGTATCAAAATGATTTATGGTAACAGAGTGGTAAAAAAGGTATTGACGGTTAGATATAGGCACAGTGCACATTGACTGCGACAAGTGACGGAGGGATCACGCTGATCGGAACATTCAGAAGCCTACATTTTACCTAACGAATCTGAGTGGATAAGGTGCGGCCGCCCTAGTTCCAGTTCCTAGTCATGAATATACTTAATTATCATTATTTCCCGTTTGCATGAATTACAAGAACAACTAATTAACTTTAATTTAAATAGGCAATGCGTTAAATTTACATTTATATAGCCAACAAAATATTCCGAGTATTTAACAAACAAAAATTTAACTTGAAACGTCCCTATAAATTACCGTGTAATGTACGGAACACGGACATTGGGTAGCCACAAGATAAAACCTATTAACATAATTTGCTGATACATTAATTTAAGTACAAAATGAAATTTATAATTACGGGGAATGTTCCAAGTAATTGCTTTCATGAATTACACTCATACTGTAATGTCAGCGAATATCGACTAGTGATGTAGATGAGTGTTCGAGTCCCATCGATAAAAATGCTGACTTAGTTATTGGGTGTGAAAAATTGTGAGAGTAATTTTAAAATAAAGCAGCAAATTACGGGGCATTTAAATGTAAAATATTCCGATGTGGAAGAAGAATGCTCAGGAGATTATGGACATCCCAATGTGTCGATACTCAAAGAGTTCAGCATCTGGCGGCGTTAGTAAGCCGTAGTACAGTCGAAAGTGACAGAACGACAATGAACCATAGAGTAGCTGGTCGTACAGTGTAGAGTCGAGGGAACCAGATTACTTTTAGTAAAATCCGCAGTGTGATACTGTATCTGACCGCTTTTCCAACAGCGGGAAAAAGTGCAAAATCACGTGGAAAGCTGTTTCCACCTCAAAGGGAGAGAGAGAGAGACACAGAAGAAGAAGAGCACAGCTATTTCAATATTTGGCTTTTCTTTAAAACTCTCGTTTTATCACATTGGGTTAAAAGTTTTCTTTAAATGTAGTGAATGATAATAGCACTGGACATTATTTCACACAGCACCATCTAGCCCCAAAATAAAACAACTAAGCGCTTGTGTTATGGGATACTAGGCGACGGCAATTTTTCTTTTAGAAATACATACTCAGTAAATATAGGAAACACCCAGAGCACTGCAAACAGACATGGTCATGCACACAAAATGTTTGTACTGTGCAGGTCTAAAGTATTATGCTAAATCGGTTTTCAAAATGTTTTTTATTCTAAATGGCATTCGCATCACTATACGAGGGATGTAATCGATCCAGTGTGCACTGGCAATTTATTCATAGTTTTAGGATATTTCAAACTATCATGATTGGTTCTGGTGCCGACAGAAACAATTAAATTGAAATGATGGATTTAGCACTTGTTTGAATCTAATTTAAATGTTTTGAAATATTACGAAAATTTATTCTGAGACCACATTCAATGAATGACTCTGGTTCAAAGCATTTCAACGTACCTGATCACTCCACCTCATCTTTGAATAATTGAAATAAAGGACAATGGCCGATTTGGTAGGGCCAGTGGCGTCTTTTTTTTCCTGCGGCCAGCGACCGAACCTTGTCTTTTAACTACAAAATAGTGTAATAAACCAAACTTACTATGGTATGTAGAACCCTAGTTCAGTCCAAACTAAGTTATACACATACAATGTCTCTATTCTGAAGAATAGGAAATAGGCAAAAGAAAAATATCTAGTTTGTAAAATCAGCAAACTTCTAAAGCCCATAACTCGGTTCGGACTGAGCTAGGGGTCTACATGCCATAGTAAGTTTGGTTTTATACACTATTTTAAATCATAAAAGCAAAGTTTAGTTGATGACCACCCGAAAAAAAGACAAATGACGTTTAGCATATTTTTCCATTTGCAAAAAACATCACACACAATGTTTACTCGTGTAATGCATCTGTTTTGTTGCGATTTATGTGAAAATTGCGCGCAAAAGGAAACATATCTGGTTTGTAAAATCAGCAAACTTCTAAAGCCCATAACTCAGGTCGGACTGGGCTAGGGGTCTACATGCCATAGTAATTTTGGTTTATTGCACGATTTTCTATTTAAAGAACAAGATGCGGTCGCTGGCCGCAAGAAAAAAAAAGACGCCATTTTCAGACATTGGCTTTTCGACTTAAATAATTAGCAAACTAATCCTCCTTAATTACCTAAACCATAGAAGTTTAATATGAAATAGGCGATCAGTGAGTCATTAATAATCCACCTTCCCGGTTACTATCCAAGATTTATATGATGGACATCAAAGCCCATTCCTCATGAATCTAAAGCAGTTTCTTAAGAACCATCTTAAATAAGCAATCAGATAGATGTCGCCCGCGAGGAAATTGTACGCTTTCCTTACAACGAAAATGCGTCCCTCAATTCAAGGGAGAAGTAATATTTCTGTTTTCTCTATTACGTTATAGTCTAACAACAAGAGACAAGTCGTTTTTTGGGTTTAAAAAATTACCACGAAGAGTTAAGAAGGGCTTAAGCCGCCTTAAATACTTTTAAATTATTTTTTTCATAACTTAGTCAGGCGCGTATTTGATCACAATCTCACCTGATCGTAAGTGATTATAGATTCACTATCACATGATAGTGAACTAATCTGACCGGCCTTTTTTTTCGTGGCTAGCCACGAAGCCCCGAGCCCCGGTCTTAAGTAAAGGGTGGACGGATCACCAGGCCACCGATTCAGAACAAAGGTGTCAAACGCTTCAGATTTTTCAAATAGTAATTTATGTACGATCAAAAATGTACATAGAACAAACATTCCTACTATGAAACTGAACTTAAAGTGCTTGTTAATAATGTTCAAAAATGCAAATGTAGTATGGAAAAAGAAATAAGGAAAAACCTACTGGCAACATAAAGACGGTGGAGCCAATAATGAATCCGCTCCGAAACGTTTCACAACGAAAACGGTTTCTTTGAAATAAAAGGAAACATTCTAAAGAATGAATTCACAGTAGAAATGTTCTTTTGGTATTTTATTGCTCTAATATAACAGTGAAGTTGGCGAATGATCTAATGACGAGTACATAGTGTAGTTACTGAATAGTTTTTTTATACGACTGTTGTGTATACAAAATGTTATCTTCGTAATATTTAGTACAAACTAGCCTTATTAAACGCTAACCTCTGAATATTGCGTGAGAGTTTAGATATTCATAAGGATGACATGATGTAATAGAAAATTTAATTTTAGAGAGCGTGAATCCTGATGGCTGAGCACTCTGGATCGGAACTACACTGATACCAAGCCAGAGTGCCCGTATGAACCCTTGTGGTTCAGAATACAAATCTGACCGAACACCTATTAGTACAATTAATTAATTATCCAAACATGGGACTTTACTCTACATCATTATCAGTCTATGTTGGTCCACTGCTGGACGTAGGCCTCCCCTAACGCGCGCCAACGCGCCCATGTTCAGCTATATGACGCATCTCCAAATGTAGCAATCTTCACACTCAAGAAATTGCCAGAGATTGAGTTTTCGCCTCTCTCCCGGGAGAGTCTGAGTTTTCTAGCAGGTAACGTGCTTTCGCTAATGCACTCTGTTAAGTTTTTTTTAAGTTAAAATGTTGATTCAATCTTAAATGACGCATTTTCACAATAGCGTGGAAAATCTTTTTTTATTTCCTGTTTACATTCTTAAATATTCGATGATGGCGGAAAGCCAGTCAGCAAAATATGATGATATGATTCTCACAACCAATTTCGGTTATGAAGTTGGGTACAACACCAGAGACCGCGGGTTTTTGTGCATAAGCATGTCTGGTCTAGATGTGTTATGTCTGCCTCTATTGGTCTGGGTGTTTGATCAAAAAGGTATTCCAGTATGTTTATCAGTTGTTAAACAAGCGAACAGCTTGGGACTAGGCAGCGCTGTTTGAAATGGTGTCCAATGATTTTTTTATACGAGCACTTACCTACTATTTATTGAGCGTAAGCAGCGTACGCGTTTGATTAGCTTTAACGTGAGTGACTGTACGTAATGTCACCATGCATGCGTCAGCAAAAAACGCAAGCGGAAGTTGAAAGTGCTCACGTGTGGGATAGCTAAGAATGTATCCCCGACTTTTTTGCCAGCCGAACAAAAGAGAAGCTAATGATAGCAAAAACCATTGTCTGAAGTATTGGGATGAACACTTAATGCCAAGTCATTTCGGGGCCGGATCAGAAGACGCATTTGGGCTCCGCTTCACTCCCCAAATGTTTTCCAATATCGTGTTGTTTTTCCGTTTTCTTCGTGCGCTGAGAAAATAATAAATGATTCCAGCTGTTACATAAACATATATTTGTTGCGACATGGAACTGTAAATGAGATTTAAACTGATTATAACGTTCCAGAAAACTTCGTGTGTACGCAAATTAGCCAAATGAGTCTGTCGTCAATAGGCATGACGAACAATTTTGAAATCTTCTTTCGTGATAAAGGTACACATGTATTGTATACTAAAAAAACTTTATTTCGGTTTCAAAGGTCAGTTTAACAAAGTTTGAGGACATTATTCTAGTATTTTATCAACAGCGCGCGAAAACGCTCGCAGGTATCATGGCGTCCGTGTGACGTATTTGTAATGTAAATATCAAGTGTCTGTCAAACTCACTTGTATGAAATACGACAGTGACATTTGTTGATTTCCACTACAGTGACGTCATAGTGCGTGATTGACGTTTGAGTCAAAATGGCGAATTGGAGTATTTTATCCTTTTACTTTATCGAAAATCTGATTAATCTCAGATTTTAAAATCAAACTAAATGTGTCTTTTAAATCCTTTTAATATGTTTTTTCCCCTAATGTATTCAAATCGTTGATTATTTGATACTGTCGTCATGCCTATTACACACTTGTGCTTTCTTATTGTGAGTTTTGAAACGCAGAGAACAAAAATTAAGTCAAACTGTTGTTTCAATAAATATTTTCTTAATTATCTGTCACAAAACAGCAACAGCGTTTTCTCAGGATTTGACCCTGGATGTTTTGACATCCTGCTTCAGGCTCCATCTATATGTGCCCATCCATTCTTTTATTTATTTAAAAATAGGTACACTGACGGATTACAATCGATACATGGCTAAAATAAGTAGTTTAACAATACTTGGCTAGACGGTAATCCATAAATAGTGTACACAGCATGGTTAATTATCAATTCCTAGTGAACATTTGGTCTATTAAGTATTCAATTAGATAACTTACTATTTGAATATCTATGAAGTGAACTTATTTTAGTAACTTTTGAAGCTACTGAAACGAGGCCATATTTTGCACCCTTGATAAGGATTGTTATATTGCAAACAACCGAATTCACAAACGGCAATCAAGGTTGGGCACGCTTTCAAAATCATGCCTTCCCTAAATTGTTTATAGAACTGAAAGAGACAGCTTTTCTTGAAAGAACTGCTTAACTTTGATTAGCGTTTGTGGATTCGGCGGCTAGCGATGTAGATAGTATCATACATTATATTTTAAAATACATACTGTTAATAAACTACTATAATTATTTCGCCTCAGTGTTTCACAAAATGCCTCACGACCCCAACCGACATTCACATTAACTAAAAGAAACAGCGATAATTGTCGGCCCGTCGTCACGTAGCGGGCACATAGGAAATCGCATTAATACTTATTAAAACGTCCGCTTCACACAAAAGCTAGGCAACGTTAATCAACGCAAGCGGAAGGGTCAAGTTGGACGCGTCAACCAGTTCAACAAGAACCACAAACGCAATGGGAACTAGTCATTTTCTCATCGATTTTCGGGAACAGGTAGACCTAGTTATACTGGTTTGAGGGACGCAAAGGGACAACGTTTTCATGTAAAGAATCCAATTAGCCCTCGACAGGTGGGTGCACAGCACAATCCGTTTACAACATAAAAACATGTGCAAAGGAAGTAGTAAAGGGTGGACTTTTATACACAAACAAACATTTAAACTGACCTCTTTCAATGGAAAAGGGTTAAAAGGTTCCTTAAAAGTGAAGGCGCGTTTATCCACTTGTTTGTTCTCAGTGAAGCGTTTGTTTATTGTTTTTCCTTCTTAACTCAAAGATAATACATTTATTTTACAAACAATTACCTAGTATTTATGATTATTTATCAGTATGCAAAAATGACATGGGTGGGTCAGCTGTGAGGAGTCAAACATACTCTAAGAATTAAAGTACTTTAAAGCTATTCCTCTAGCCGATCCCTGGATCAAGAAATCTTTTTCACACATTTAGTGGCTATTTATTAAAAAAAATATTGATAACAATGATTATTAAATTAATAAAGAGATGGATAGGTTTTGTCAGTAGGCACAGATGCGAAGTCAAGAAATTACCACTGCGTCCGTAAGTTCCGGAACTCGGTACCTATAGCGTGTGAACAAGATAATATGATTATTTACTGTAGCGTAAACGAGACAGATACATGTTGCGCAGTGTCGTCTCAAACTGTCAACATGTCAATGCTTTGCTCAGGTGTACTAATGGTTTTGATTACGGGTGCCTTTTTATTAAAATATCATTGCCATAAAGTCTTAAATTACTCGAGCAGATCTCTGTATCAAGAAATCTTTTTAACCCATTTGGTGGCAAGTTATGACGAGCAACACGCTGATCGACGACAATTGTAGCTGCCACCAAAAATTATAAACGACAAGAGACGTCATTCTGACTTGTCGCCGATCTGGCGACTTCTAATATCGTCCCATAAATTTGTGGTGCTTTGTACAATTTATGTCACCGTGCTTCTGAGCCATGGACAAAAAGACAGGAAGAAACTTGTAGCTTGTATTTGTTGACTACAGAACCCTTAAGAGACATTACTTTCTGTTCAATAAATTTTACTCTCAGATTGTAAAAACTGAATCGGAATAAAATATCCAAATTCAGTCCAGCGTGATTTATTTCGGCTACCTTTTTTCTATATCCTGGGGGGCTAAAACAGCAACATTTTAGCATTTCATATTATGAATCATCTAACTGAAGTTTCATCTAGACCGCGGTCCGTTTCGAGTCAAAAGTGAGTAACAGCGCGCTCACACGCATCCCGAATTGATAAATTGTATGAACGTGAGCGACGTCAGCGCGCTATTACTCACTTTTGACTCGAAACGGACCGCGGCCTAGATGAAACGTCAGTTAGATGTTTCATAATATGAATCATCTAAATGTTACCGTTTTAGCCCCCCTGGTTGTTTTAGGGTTCCTCAAAAATTACAAAAATTATAAACTCTCTTGCATTGTAGGTACTCCACACGACAAACTTGTAAACCAATTAAGCACTGACAAACAAATTCACTCAATATGTCTTGAACCTTCAACACTTGTAGTGAAGATCAAAATATATTGAAAAATCCTGGCAGTTTATCATTACCTGATCTCCTAGCCTCTATACAGGATGAGTTTTTCAAGTGGGCGTGGTAGACCAAATCTTTAAACTATAAGGAATATCCAAATAGAAATAGGCAAAAACTAAAACTGCATACAGATTTTACAAAAAACTTTTTTCTTAGCCGGGCATCGAACCTGTTGGTTTTGTAACAGGGTCACCCTGTATCATTATACCATCTTATAGTGTCGCTTCAAATTATTAATTTCGGGGAAGTAACATTATGTGGCAAACTAAAGGAAAGGTTTCATTTTCAATTTAGGATTTGGCCTACCACGCCCTTGTAAAACTTGTAAAACCCATCCTGTATACATTGTACTATAACTCGAAATACACTAACATAGCTGAGCACATGATATTATACAAAGAACCCAAACTTCCAGAGACTGGCCGGTGCCTTATTCCATTTATTATTTTCGTTTGTCTTCGACCGCCGTTCGGCCGAACATTCAGGAATTAATTTCCATTGGCCTCAAAACATTCAAGCAATAACGTTGTTTTTTCCAAAACTCTCAATAGGAACTTTCTAGGGTTCTTTGTGGAAATTTCCTTTTCTTTTTCAGAGAAATATGATAACGGGGGATAACCAGTGCTTTTTTAATTTATTGAAAGCTTGCATTTTCAGTGGCTTCACCCGCTTGGAATTATGTTGTCATCACAGCATGAGTACCAAACGTATTTAAATCCTTTCAAGCCTATATTTTACTATATTATACATGTGAAAGCTTATATGGATGAGCCGTGTTGCTCTTTCACGTAAAAACTACTTAATGGATTTAAATGAAACTTTACAATAATGTAGCTTTTACATCTGAATCGCACATAGGTTACAATTTAAAAAGAAATATAACTTTTTGTTTTTCGCGCAGACGAAGTCGCGGGCGGCCGCTTGTTATGCAATAAAAACTATTCTATACCGTTTCTTAGGATTCAAAAAATCTGTAAACAACATCAACATTGACAAGTTATGAAGGCGTGAAACGTTACGAACACGGACACAGGCAGATATTATTA
The DNA here is from genome assembly GCA_950022985.1 of Udea ferrugalis. Classification (NCBI taxonomy): domain Eukaryota; kingdom Metazoa; phylum Arthropoda; class Insecta; order Lepidoptera; family Crambidae; genus Udea; species Udea ferrugalis. The sequence continues at coordinate 14,141,356 of OX465525.1, forward strand.
TAGACAAAATGGATGAAAAATGTAAGTATTTTGTTTTTTATGGTAGGTACTAATCGATCAACATCACAGGGTAGATTACCTTTGTGTGCCATAGTCTGTCATTATGCCTGTGTGTTGTTGGGCTAAAGCGGACGTGGAAGTTTAGCAAAACAATTTAGTACCTAGTAGGTACAGTTGGAGCAGTCAACTAAAGTAACTTTGAATTTCATTGTGACGGTGAATTTACTCTTCCTGTGATCTACATTCTAACGTAGAAACGTTGAATGTTTGACCCCATACTGTCAAGGACTTGACGTTGGGCTTAACGTATAAATAATTAAAAGCCTGTATTTTTATTCCTGTTGGCAAATTGTTACATGTGTTGACATAAAGAAGCTTTGTCTATTAAGTATGTTAAATAGATTTTTCGAATATCTGTATGTAATATTATGCGCTTCGTGAAATAATGTCAATCTTTGTCCATAATTTACAAACTCCATTTTTATTAAATTTATCAGCCCTTACAAACACAGCTGTCCCTTTCTGTTTAATGAACAATTTACGGGACGGCATGATTTTACAACAAACTTATTCAATTCTCATTATCATACAAGATAGGGTAAAAAACGATACTTCTTATACTTTGCGCTTAGAGCCAAGTTAGTTTTTATAGCTTGTGAAGAGATAATGTTCGCCCCAATTTCTAAAACCACTTGGGTCTGATTTAGATTTCAAACAATAAAACACTCAAGTACCGATCAAATGAAGGTGAATTTATAACAGTGCCTAAATTGAAAACGGGCGACAGCAGTCCGTTATTTTTTAATCCCAAAACGCACGTGGACTGCTAATGGAGAGAGGAGATCCTGGGGGATTTATTTTTAATCAGTTCCCAACTCGTCCGGTTATACAGGGTGTTCTGTAAATCGTTTGCAGATTTTAAACTCTGTGAAGAATTACTAAAGATATTCTAACTTGCTAAATCTACGTACCTACCTTTATTGTGGGTATCAGCAAAAGATCTTCAATCTAGCTAGTTGTAATTTTTTCGTTAACTAACGGACACTAGACTCTATTACGTTAGCTGGTTCATTAACGAAATCGAGCCTTATGTCCTAGACACATATGTCTTTAGCGTTTTTTAAGATTTACCAAAAAATGAAAGATGAGAACTAACTTTCAATGTCTCTATTAGGACAAAAAGAATACTTCTTTGCTTTTTCCCATATACGTAGTTATATTTTAAAGATCTCTCCGCTAAGCAAACCCCGATGAAATGAAAAACAGAATATTGATACTGCGATGAAGGATAATATAATTATTTTAAAGTTATTGTTATGTTATGTGTTGTATGACTTAAGGTTAGGAAAATGTTTCTCGAAAATCTAACACTTTAATTATTTTCATTTATATTTCAATTGGGCCACCCTGTATGTTTGTATGTGTGCGTTTAAATAGAGGGCTATGTACATACACTCGACGCAACCTGGGGCCGGTTTGACGACGCTAATCTGCCAATACTGTAATATCCTGATGAATTCGGGAACATTCCATATCAATTTCGGGTTTGTATTTTCAATAAAAACCTTCACAGGATTGTGGTTGCCTTTTGTCACAGTTGAAATTGACAGATTGTGTTTACCTACTGCCAGTAAGTGTTACCTACAGTCCATACATACATACATAGCGACCGGTAGTGTATTATATGCCTGAAAAACTATCTAATAAAATAATAAAATATACACGAGCTTCAATTATCCGGGAGCCGCAAAATTTGCTGCAGTCGCTTTGACTTAACAATTCCCAGGGCTCTTGTGGTCACCTAGAATAGCATCTACTTTGTTCACTAAAATTACTGAGCCGTGAGGTAACATAACAGTGACCTATAAATTTTGTTATTGTTTTAAATTACTGACAAAACAAAGATTCAAAGAATTGGAAATGATTTTAGAAGATTTTCAAAGAACATCTCGCGAGTGACGAAACAAATGATTTTTCATTACTCATACTCTGAAAGTAGGTCATTACTGACCTGAGAAGCGGGCTGAAAGTAGTACTTTTCATCCCTAGGGAGAATCACTTTCAACTGACAGCTGTCAAAAAAAAACTAGTTCTTTTTCACATATTTATTGAACTATGTTCCAACTTTCTATACAGCCACGATGTAAAATTAAAATAACTTAACTAAGTATTGGTTAGAGAATATATATTTTTTAAATAACTCGATTATAATTTAGTTTCAACAATTTCTTTACAATAACTTAGCTTTGAGCAAAATATTTAAACTTTTTCCAATGATAAAAATAAAAAATAATGGCTGAATAGCAGGCCGGCCACAGAAAAAAAACCAAACAAAATAGGCGGGAAAGCGGCAATTCGATCTTCATTTTTTTTTTTCATTTTTTCTTCAGCTAATTCATGTTTTTATTTTTACTTTCCTTGTATTTGTAATGAAAAGCACAGTGTTTACCTCGGGTTAAAGACTTATTTAGTCCCTCGAACTATTGGCGCCCTCACTTCGTTCCGGGCGCCAAACCCCGTCTCGGGACTAAATAAGTTACTTTCACCCCTAGGGTAACAATTTATTTATTTATTTATTTATTCTTTATTGCACAAAATTAAGAAAAAAAAGTACAATTGGCGGACTTAATGCCTGGAGGCATTCTCTACCAGTCAACCGCAAGGCATAACAGAGAATTTCGGAAGTTTGGGCTGTGCAACTTGCTAAAGTTGAAAAGATATGAGGGTGATACATAATTTAATGAATATACTGAGTGATAAAAATACATAAAGTAATATAAAACGATAAAATTAAAATAAATAACAATAGTAATATACATATACATACAGTAAATATACATACTATTTATACATAAAGAATAAAAATAAAATAAAATAAATATAATTATATTGCCTAAAGTAAAGTGGATAAGCACGGCTAATTACCCTAGAATTGGGGCAGAAGCTGCTTACTTAAAGTGCTCTCGCAACGACTTCTTAAAGGTGAATTTGGAGGTGGATTTCCTGATTGAGACAGGAAGGGAATTCCAAAGACGTGTAGCGGATAGTCTGAAAGAATTTGACATCATGGAAGAGGAGAAAAGGGGAGTGGAAAGAGCAAGAGTGTTACGTGAACGAAGGTCCCTTGAGTGAGAAGTATGTAGAAATTGAAAATTATTTTTTAAGTAAGTAGGCGAGTTAGGATTGAAAAGAATAGAAAAAAGGACAGATAATATTCTTACTTTTCTGCGCTGGCGGATCGGTAACCAATTGAGCCTCACACGATGAGGAGAGACATGGTCATATTTTCGCAACCCAAAGATGAAGCGGATGCAGTTATTGAGGAGTCGTTCAAGTTTATTAAGGTGTTCTTGGGAAATGTTGGTGTAACAAACATCTGCATAATCTATGATAGGGAGTACAAGAGCCTGTACGAGCAGGGCTTTAGTGCTGGCGGGCAGAAAATACTTGAAGCGATAAAGAGCACGCAATGTCCAAGTGACTCTTCTGCTAACCTCCTTCACCTGCTGACTCCAGTTCAGAGCTCTATCCATATGAAGGCCCAGGTTTTTGACGAACGGCGAGAAAGGTATTACATCACCGTCCATCAAAACCGGCGCTATAGGAGAACTATCCACAACCGTCAGTTGATGAGGACTGCCGAAGATTATGGCCTGACATTTGCCTGGGTTCACCTTGACACCAAAATTGCTCGACCATTTGTTGATGCAGCTGAGGTCATTGTTAAGTTGGTCAATAGCGAGGTTTAACTCTGCGACACTAGCCTGCACATACAGCTGCAAGTCATCGGCATATAGGTGGTGTGAGCAACAAAGTTTGTCAGCGAGCATATTAATAAACACTGAGAAAAGTATGGGTGATAATATTCCACCCTGCGGTACACCGGTCGCCAAGTCCAACCAGTCAGAAAGAGCTTGTTCCACGCGAACAGCCTGTTGGCGTCCGCGCAGGTAGGAGGAAAACCAGTCCACTGCCGAAGCTGAAGCACGAAGATGAGACAGCACTGCCAGAAGGATATCATGGTCAACGGTATTGAAAGCATTGGAGAAGTCAATTAAGACAAGGACCGTTAACCGAGAATCCTCCATGCCAGCCCTGATGTCATCCGTGACTTTGATGAGCGCAGTAGTAGTGCTGTGCCCTGGCCGAAAGCCTGACTGGTACGTACTCAGCAACCCATTGCCGAGGATAAAACTGGAGAATTGCTTGTGAGCGACTGCTTCTAGAATTTTTGATAAAAAGGGCAAAATAGAGATTGGTCGGAAATGGTTCAGTGCGCTTGGAGTCGCAACTTTAGGAAGAGGGATGACGAAGGCTTTACGCCATGAAGAAGGAAAAACACCACTGACCAACGAGAAGTTTACAATATGATTAATAGCGGGGAGAATGTGATCTAATACACAAAGAATCATGGTACGGCTGACATCATCAGATCCGACAGCTTTCGACTTGATGGACTTAATGATTTTCATAATTTCCTCCTCAGAGACTGGTGAAAATGAAAACATATCAACTGGAAGGTGAGGAAGCGAGCAAAGGGAGGAAATAGTGTTGCACTTTACAGCAGCATCTAGTGGAATGGCCGAAGAGAAATGCTTATTAAGATCATTAGGAGAGAAGGGAGATGAACTCACGCTTGAAGGTGTTTTGCCAAAACCAAGGGTGTTAAGAAATTTCCAGATATCGGAAGAGGAGGATGAGGTAACATTTTCGTGTATGTGTTTACGCTTCGCCGTTCTTACAATTTGGTTGCACCGGTTTCTGCACAATGTACTATTTTCTTCATCTAAGTATTGTTGACCGTACAATTATTGAGAAAGAAATACTAGCGTTTGTAGGAACTATGTATGACACTTTATATCAAAATAAATATAGGTTCATTATTCATAAGAATAAATAATACGGTTTTACCTAAATAGCCATTGAGCATCAAGTCACAGACAACTCAAGCATCAAGATGTTTGAGTTGTCTGAGTTTTTGACGCAAAAACTCGGAACTATTCTCAAAGAATATGATACCAACTTTCTACACTCATTACATTCTCGTCATGAAACACTCTTACGTCATAAAATGCAATCGATAGTCCATTCCGACGAAACAGTGTTACATTACAAAGAAAATGCGCCATAAAACGGAAGCGGAAATGGGGATACCTACGCGTAATGCAAATCACGAAAAAACGGAGAAGCAAATATCTAATCTTGGAATGTAGAGTTCCGTACTTTACGTGCGTACTTTAAATAGTAAAAGCAGAAGTTTAAATTTCAAATCAGTTAAATGCAATTGCCGAGTTTATGTGCGGTCACCTTGATACTGTGAAACTCTAATTGAAACCTGAAGGAATCAGTGAGAATATTTAAAGAAATAATGAATGCAAAAAAGGTATATATTTTCATAAGGCCGATTTCACCTGATCTTTACATTATTGTATTCTCTTTCAGGTATCTTATGAATAGGTAAAAAAAAGTCACAGCTAATTTCAATGCCATAATATAGTTTACCTTAAACTGTCTTGATTTCTTTGTTCAATTCGGTATTCCTCACGGTAAGAAGGTATTTTAATTTTAAATTTAACAACAGAAATTGGAGACTTAATATAATTTTTTTTAAAGTTTTAACCGACATTTACGGAACCCTAAAATCATTCATTCCTATTTTTCAATCCAACGAGGCAGATTGGCGAATTTAATCGTTTAAATTTTCAATAGAGAAAAAGCTTTTACAGTGGGCTTTTAAAAACTACTAAGTTGGAACTGACTTTTTTATTTAGTGTACAAAAAAACAAATTTAAGTATGAATTAGTTGTACGGTTTTGTACTACTTTTATTAGGCGTTAGCCACTTGCAGTACTTACTAGACCTTAGAGAAATTACATACAACCTGAAAAAAAGCGTACTCCCTCATCTGTTGACCATTCGTCTATCTTCTTTTTCTTTTTTCTCAGCAACTTGTGAAGTATCAAGCTGAAATATTATCAAATATTCAAGTCTAGAATACCTTGGAGCAGGTATATTATCAAACTTATAAGTCAGCGCAATTATAAGATACCTACGGTCGTATAAGCCACAGCGGAATTAAAACCCATAGGGTACATCCTCCCCGTGACCTAGAACCATGAAATTAGGCGAGACACGTCGCGATGTAGCACAAGGAAAAGAGGAAAATCCAAGAAACGGTAAAGAAACAGGTTAAAACGTATCCAATATATGTATGTTAATAAATTTAAAGAAAAACGATTCAATTAAGTGAGTTCATAAGAATTATAGATATTGTCTGTATTTAAAGATGCTAACAGAATAAATGATCTGTGTGTTATATTGACCACTTTTAGCAAAAATCTCCTTTTGGTTCACTTGCCCTATGCCCTATGTTGATCCTGACCGAATAGCTTTTGTGCATTGAGCGACTCAGAAACACATTCATTCATATTCCCATTTCATACAAGAAACTAAACCATTTTCATTGAAAAAGAAGCAAAATGGCCGCAGTAATGCCTCGAGATAAACAAATTTACTTTTCCATTTGAATCGCGTCGCTTCGGACGCAGCCATCGGAGTTGATGTGCGCAAATTAGTTGACGGAGCCAAGGAGCGCGGGAAAGCGAAAGAATTATGACGAATTTCAACGAATACGTTTAAAACGAATGTATTTTTAAATTGGGATGTGAGTAACTCTAATCAAATAGGGATGTGAGTACTGTTTACCTTAATTCTTACCTTTTTTACGGGGGGAATCACTTTATGGACTTTCCGGCCTCCGAGGGCAGGACTGGGATGTTTGAGACTCGCCTGCCGTGAGGCGGCAGGCACCACTCTCTAATCCCTCCGGTGACCTGCTTCAGCGCGTATCCAGAGGTCCCCGTGAAATCTGGTAGAGAACTCTTGAATGGCTTGTAATAATAATAATCCATTTATATTTACTTTCATAACAGATTTGACCGTCATTACGCTACTTCAAATCATTTACCGTCAAAGCACAGCCGACATAAAACTGAATACTCAGGGCCCACCGTTTGTGATTAGGAGGGGTTTCAAGCAGGGCGACCCGCTGTCGCCCAGACTATTCACTAGCGCGCTGGAAGAAGTATTCAGACAGTTGGCAGGACCTTGGTCTAATAAAGGAATCAATGTCGAAGGAAAGAAATTGACCAACCTTCGTTTCGCCGACAACATTGTGCTTTTTGCCAACATACCCGCCGAGTTGCAGACAATGCTCCAAGAACTGAGCGTGGCGAGCTTTTTGCATTGGATTGACGATAAATCGGTCTCAAACAAAATCAATGACAAACGGCACACAAAATGGGTACCACAAGTAGTAGTGGTAGATTGGCAGATAATGCAATACGTCGATGAGTATGTATACTTGGGCCAGATAGTCTCCTTCGAAAACAGGCAGGAAAGTGAAATCGAACGCTGAATCGAGAACGCCTGGAAGAGCTACTGGTCCATGAAGGCTTACATGAAGGGGGACCTTCCGATTTCGTTAAAGCGAAAGCTCATCGACGTTTGCATTCTGCCTATCCTAACCTACGATGCACAAACCTGGTCACTGACCGAGAGTCTCAAGTCAAAGCTTGGAGTTTGTCAAAGAGCAATGGAGCGGAGTGTGCTAGGCATCAAACGCACAGACCGAATAAGGAACTCCACGATATGTGCTAAAACTGCCGTTCAAGACGTAGGAATAAAACAGGCAAACTGAAGTGGGAGTGGGCAGGTCATGTCGGTAGGATGCATCCGGATAAATGGGCCCGACTCACAACCCAATGGATCCCAAAAGATGGCTATCGCCGAAGGGGATGGCCTAAAAAACGCTGGTGCGATGACCTGGTATACTATTCGAGAGAATGGTGGACTTTTGCAGAAGACAGGGAACGATGGAAGGGTTTGGAGGAGACCTTTGCCCAGCAGTGGGATCTTGCAGGTTAAAAAAAAACAGATTTGACAAACTGCCGTAATTCTACTCAACAAATAATCCTTTCTGTCTGTCAAAGTCTAGAAATAGTCCATTCAGAAGCAGGAGAGTCTGAAAAACATCCAAAGGGTGTTATTTTTTTGTACTCGCCGTATTATTTCTGGGGATCTACGCGGTCGTCCGCTATAACGCTTCGTACGTGACCGTTGTTATTATAAGAGCCATAACTTGACCTTCGTGGTATAGGTGTTTTTCCGCTCAATAAGCTTTGATTGCAATGAAAAAACGATTATCTAACAATTTTGTTTCCAATTTTATTTTTAAATGATACAATAAATTCATGGTGGAGTATTTACAACATAAAGTTTGTAATTTAAAATAATGTTAATCCTGTAATCAACAAAAAACTTAAATATTTTCTAAATACAATATGTTCAGGTGCAACAGGTGCTTCTGTCACTATCCTGTTTTTTTACCCTGTAAATTCCATCTTGCACATTTTATCTTAATATGGTCTTGATTGAGTACACACGTCTCCAAAAAGTCTGAATTTTATTTAAAACAAATGGCTCCTGTCGTTATCTTGTTCTATTTTGTTGTGTTAACTATTTTTCAAAGGTTTTTGTGATAGTAAGCACATATTATTAAAGCCAATCATTTTAAATTACCTGCAAGTAAAATAAACATTTCCACAAACCGTAATCCGAATCGAACAATGGACGGCATTTTCTATGCAATACCTGCATCATTTAACGAGCCCCCGGGCGACTGAACCGATAAGGGTGGCACTGATAACCATCCCTCGTTGCGTTCAGGTATTTCGGAGTCAAGTAGTGTATAATTTATAGGGGTAGCGCTCTTATTAAAGAGCTAAATAATTTAGTACCTACAGTCCCACCAATCTATGAAATACATTTTGACGGATCATTGGAAATTGTACTTCAATCAAACAGAAATACCATTCAAGAGCAGTGGCTTGATTTTTGAGCCTAATATAACACTTGAAACCTTATATATTTGCATAAAGTTGAATTTCCACTGACACTGGCAGCTGTCAAAATGTATTTCTTAAATTAGTTCTTCTTATTTTTACCTATAGTTGGATTAAAATCAAATAGTTCGGTTAAAAATTAAAATTAATTTGGTAAAGCCTCCAACTATGTTAAGCAAAGACGACTACATCGACGTCAGCCGTGGCCAACTGTCTAACGTGCCGAAGCACAGAGACGAAAAAAGTGAGAAATTAAAATTCGGTTCGACCACCCATACCATTTCCAACACCCCGTGCGAGTTGCTTTACATAGGTTGTTGACGATCTACTGTCAAAACTGAGCCGCGAGAACCTTACACAGTCGGCAGGGAAACGAAAAGTAATGTTCAGTTTTAGATGAGACCCACTTCCTTTCACATGAAGGATGCATAAGACGTCAACGAAAATTACCATATTTTTTTCAAAACCATCAAAAAGGAAGTACGATCGAGGTGAGTGTACATAAACCCTAATATGAATAAATACATTGACTCAGCAACCCGACTCGCCTGCCCTTTGTGTAATAAGTCGGTGGCGACCTCTATAAATCTTATATTTGATCCTACTAAAGTTAAATTTCCAATGACACTGGCAGCTTATTGTAAAACTCTTTGTAGGAGTGACACAAGATTAAAAGGAAGAAGACATGTCAAGTATTTAAAATGTCTGTTACTACGTAAAAATAGAAATAAAGGAAAGCTACATATAAAAGTTCTTTATATTTTAACTAAATAAACAACAGGTTATGGGCACATAAATATGAAATAAAGTGTAAAGAAAAATGGCAGGCAGCTCATATCGTATAGAGCAACTAAATCGCGACAATTATGATACTTGGAAAGTTCAAGCACAAGCGGTCATGATAAAAGCTGGATTATGGAAATATGTCGTAAATCCAAAACCACCCAGTACTGAAAACGATGTAGCAGCCGTTACTAAGTATGAAGAAAATGTACTTCTTGCCAGGTCAGAACTATTGTTACTTATTTCGTCACAAGAAATAAAAAACGTCAAAAAATGCGAAACTGCACAAGAAATATGGCACAAACTTGAAGATACTTACGAAAGTAAGAGACCAACCAAAAAGGCTTCACTCCTTAAGCAATTAATTGTATCGAAATATAAAGAAGGTAGTGATCTACGACAACATTTGGATGATCTAACTGATACGGTAGACAAATTAGCGAACATGGACGTAGATATTAATAAAGATCTCATATCCGTCATAATGCTATACTCATTATCGTCTAATTTTGAAAATTTCCGTATCGCGATCGAATCCAGAGATACTCTACCTTTACCAGAGGAGCTCAAAATTAAAATTTTAGAAGAAACCGAAGCTCGAAAATACTCTGAAGTCAATGATACTGAAACCAACGCAATGTTTACAAAAAAATATTTTCATCAGAAGAAGAAACCAATATATTGTCAGATTTGCAAGAAATTTGGACATAAGGCACAAAATTGTAGATTCCGAAATAAACATAACGAGCCAGAAAGATCTAACACGGCACAAGACATATGTTTAGTCACGGAACCAAATAGCAATAAAAATAAATGGTGTTTAGATAGTGGGTGCACATCCCACATGTGCAATAATTTGAGCATCTTCACATCCATTCAAAAATACGACGGAACGCTTAAATTAGCAGCCGACAATACCACAACTCATATTGAAGGCAAAGGAAATGTTCAAATTAAAGTCGACGATAAGAATATAAAACTTGAAGATTCACTGTATGTAAAAAATCTTACTACAAATCTTTTATCTGTTTCAAAAATAACAAAGAAAGGGAAGACCGTACTATTTAAAGAAAATATCGCAACTGTTAAAGATTTGAAAACAAACAAAATAGAACTAAAGGCTAAAAATGTAAATGGTCTATACTATTTGATGAACAATAAGAATGATTATGACATACATTTGAAAGAAGAAACTACGTTCAATGCTGAAATTGATGAATGGCACAGAAAACTAGGCCACATAAATGAAGTAAATCTCAAACAAGCACTAAAAGATGAAGCTATGAACGGACTCAAATTTGACATAAATCAAAAACTCAATGAATGCGAAGTATGCATAAAAGGAAAGATGAGCAGACTACCTTTTCCTAAAAATAATGACAAATCTAGAACAACACAACGTCTTGAAATTGTACATTCTGACGTCTGTGGGCCCATGAATGTCGAATCCGTGAGTGGAGGAAAATATTTTGTCACGTTCATTGATGAATACTCAAGATATTCAAGAGTGTACATTATCCAAACAAAAAATGAAGTATTTGAGAAATTCAAACAATATAAAGAAGAAATGGAAACATGGACTGGAAATAAAATAAAATTATTTCAATCTGATAATGGGACTGAATACATTAATAAAGAATTTGATGGGTATTTAAAAGGATGCGGAATACGTAGAAGACTTAGCTGTGCATATACACCTCAGCAAAACGGTACAGCAGAAAGAAAAAATAGAAGCCTACAAGAAAAGGCCAGATGCCTATTACTTGATGGGAACATGCCTGAAAAATATTGGGCAGAAGCTGTTTCTACAGCAAATTACCTACTGAACCGAACTCCATCAAAGACAATTAAAAATAAAACTCCATTTGAAATTTGGGTTGGAAGAAAACCGTCTGTACAACACCTACATATATTCGGATTAAAAGCATTCGCACTTAATAAGAATAAGAAGCAGAAACGAAAATTTACTTCAAAAGTAACTGAAGGAATATTCCTGGGATATTCGGAAAATAGTAAAGCTTACAGGATATTAATACCTGAAACAAATAATGTTATTATAAGCAGAGATGTGAGAATAATGAAAACGTTATATTATGAAAATAAAGAAAAAGTTAATAACAAGAAAGAAAACAAGATCGAAAGAAAGTCAGTAGAAATAATACATGTAAATAATAAAAAAAAACAAAATGAAGAACAGCATCAAACTAACGACATCGAAACATTCGTTGACTCTGAAATATTCAATGATCCAGAAAGAACAGAAACAAATGGCGATTTACTACAAAATGAAGCAACTTCTCTGAATGATGATCGTACAAATGAAATGGAGGCAAACGACAATGATGTCATTCAAGAAACAGAACCTGAAAAGAATCAAAGCGATGACATAATAATAAATGAGAGACCTCGAAGATCCAGACAACCGCCGGTTTGGACAAATGATTATGTTTGTGCTGTTTCCATGGGAAAAGAAGATGATTCAATATGGACTGATGCGATTCTTTCTGAGATAACAGCACATTTAAAAAATGATACCTGGTCTATAATAAAGAAACCCCCTTGCCGAAATGTAATTGACAGCAAGATGATTTTAAAAGATAAATTGGGACCAGATGGAAATGTTGAACGCAAAAAGGCTCGTCTAGTAGCCCGAGGATTTTCGCAAATACCTGGTGTCGACTATCAAGAAGTGTTCGCACCTGTAACTCGACTAAGTTCAATACGACTGTTAGTATCTTTAGCTGTCCAAAAGGATATGCATTTAAACCAGATAGATATATGTACTGCATTCTTAAATGGTGACATTGAAGAAGAAATATTTATGAAAAAGCCTAAAAATTTAGAAGGTTATCTTGAAAAGATTATGAAAACTACAAATGAACCGGACTTAAAACAAAAAGCGAGTAAAATGCTAAACGACTTAAACCAAGACAAAGAAAACGCTGTATGTAAATTAAATAAGGCGATATACGGATTAAAACAATCTGGAAGGCAGTGGTACAAAAAGCTGGATGCCGAATTAAAAGCCATTGGTTTTACTCCTACTAAAGTTGATCCATGTATGTACTTATATGCGAAAGGCGGAGAGGATACCATTATTATTAGCATATACGTTGATGACATCATAATTGCTTGTAAATCACAGGATAAAATAAACAATGTCAAGAAATTACTATTGAAAAAGTTTCAAATGCGCGACTTAGGCAAAATTAATTATTGTCTCGGAATAACATTCGAACGAGATCAGAATCGAATGATATTGAAACAAAGAAAGTATATTGAGACAATATTAGAGAAATTTGGATGCCTAGACTGCAAACCTGCATCTACTCCAATGGAGACAGGATTAAAGTTGGCAAAAGGGTCAAGTCCCGTGAAGGAAAAAGATATACCTTATCAAAACCTCATAGGTTCTCTCATGTACCTAGCTGTTGCCACTCGTCCAGAAATAATGTTTGCTGTTAGCTACTTAAGTCAGTACAATAACTGCTATACTTCTGAGCATTTTAAAGCAGCGAAAAGAGTTCTGCGATACTTACAAGGAACCAAGGACTTGGGGTTAACCTACAGAAAAGGAAACATGACGCTTGAAGGAACAGCTGACGCAGATTGGGCATCATGTGACATTGATCGTCGATCTGTAACGGGTTACATATTTACCTATGGTGGAACGCCAATAAGCTGGGAAACGAAGAAGCAGCGCACCGTTGCACTGAGTACTGCTGAAGCTGAGTACATGGCTCTCACGGAAGCATCGAAAGAAGCCATATACCAAAAGAACTTGCTGAATGAGTTAAAATGTAATGTTGAAGTTATTGATATTTATAATGATTACCAAGCAGCTCAAAAACTAGTCAAAAACCCAGTCATCAGCAGCAAGTCAAAACATATTAGTATTAGAGAGCATTTTATAAGAGATGCTGTGAAAGATGGTCATATAGATGTCAAATACCGTCCCACAGAAGCAATGGAAGCAGATCTTTTGACAAAGGCTTTACCTGCTCCAAAGTTTGAGAGACTAAGGACTATCATCAATGTAGTCTAATAGACTAATCTCGTGAGGCGGAGTATTGTAAAACTCTTTGTAGGAGTGACACAAGATTAAAAGGAAGAAGACATGTCAAGTATTTAAAATGTCTGTTACTACGTAAAAATAGAAATAAAGGAAAGCTACATATAAAAGTTCTTTATATTTTAACTAAATAAACAACACAGCTGTCAAAATGTATTTCATAAATTTTGGATTACAATCAAATAGTTGGTTTAAAAATTAAAATTAATTTGGTAAAACCTCCAACTATGATAAGCAAAGACGACAAGATAGACGTTAGCCGTGGCTAAATTATGTCTAACGTGCCTTCCGAAGCACAGAGATGGACGAAATGAAGTGAGAAATAAATTTCGGTTTGGGTAAAACCCTGCCATTTCCAACCTCGTGTGAGTTGCTTTACATGGGTTGTTGACGATCTACTGTCAAAACTGAGCCGCGAGAACCTTACACAGTCGGCATGGAAACGAAAAGTAATGTTCAGTTTATTAAGAGACCCACTTCCTTTCACATGAAGGATGCATAAGACGTCAACGGATATTACCATATTTTTTCAAAACCATCAAAAAGGAAGTACGATCGAGGTGAGTGTACATAAACCCTAATATGAATAAATACATTGACTCAGCAACCCGACTCGCCTGCCCTTTGTGTAATAAGTCGGTGGCGACCTCTATAAATCTTATATTCGATCCTAAGGTCAACCGATCTCAGAGTCAACGCTTCGGGCGGTAATCAGGTCTCCATGCCATAAATAGTTTATTGGAGAGCAAGCAGATTCCAATGTCAATTGTGTTATTTGAGATATTGACACGGAATTGCAAGGTGCTAAGTACTTTAAGTTTAGAAACCCCTAAACTGGTGTGAATTAGCATCACGGGTATAATAAGCAGCAGGCTGCTTTGTTATGGTCCCCCGAATTCACAAACGCAAATCAACTTTGAACATCTCTCAGAAGTATGGCTATCAATTTCAGTTCTATTGTCATTTTACGGGAACACATGAGCGTGAGCGCTCGCTTAGCATTGATTGACGTTTAAGAATTTGGGGGTAAAATATTGTTTTTGTTTTTTTTTGTTTAATTGAGTTTTGTCTAAACAACAAAAGAAAACAAACAATCAATAGACTTTGCTTGTGTTTTAGCCGATCAAAAACAAGTTTTCAAAGCGTTGCTCATTTCGCTCCTTTCCGAAACCATCCGGAACATGACTATCGGATTCGGTAACGGTTATCGATATATTCTTATATCGGTAATCCGACAGTTCCAGTTAAGGCTAAGGAGCCCATCAAAATCTCTACAAAATACATACGGTGGCCAAATTAATGTTTGAACCCTAGCACAGCAGGCAATGTCAAACAAAAGCGCCTCTGGGAATTAAGAATTATTTCTTTTCTTAGTGTTAAGTTAAAACCTGATTACCTTTTTTTCGTTCATTTTCACAGGCAAACTTCTCGGAGAGAATTTTGTATCGCGCTTTTAGTTATGCTAATGCGAATGACCGCCCCACTCAGAAGCGAGTAGATTGCGGTCCTCACTGTGGCCGTGAATATATTTCAGCTCTATTAGACCGAGGTAGCTTTCTAGCTAGAAAGTAGGTTAGCTGCTGAAAATATGTAAGAAAAGATTTTGCTGCAAGGGGTTATGCTAAATAAGAAATATTAATAACCGAAACAAATTGTGATTTTTATAATTCTATTTACTAGCTCATAGTTTTATTCGATTCTCACATTGAAGAGGTTAAACAGATCAACCTCCCACCCCTCTTTTATTTCTACTAAATCAGCAAGAATCTTATGATACCTCGTTATACTTCCTATGAAAAACCCATCAAAACGAGTGCCTCAGATAAAGCAGTAAAATGCATTGTTTCAAGTATGGAGTGTGTACCTGTGTGTCTGTCTCGGGCAATCCCAGGGCCTAAACGGTTATTTTAATATTTTATTTCTTTTGCGAAATGAACTGCATTAAGGAACTTGATCCTTCAATAAGCACCTGTTTCGTACCCGAGGTGCGGTTTTCTTCTTATACCTTAAAGTCTCACTTCAAAATCACCAAAACCAATGCGCATCGTGCATCTTGCTCTATCTGTTCTTGCGAAAAAGAGAGACAGTATATCAAAGAATTGGAGTCTGAGCATCTTCAGGCGTGGAGGTCGAAATTTCAATTTCCGAAGGGAAGAGATAAATTTCGAGACACTTATTGGCTTCTTTACCTTCGACAGGCGTTGGCACTCGACGATTGATTACAGTGCTGGATAAGCAGGAATAACCACGTTTCTTCCGACTTGAGTCATATTGCCGTCTTAAATAGCATTTTGTGGATAAAACGTTGAATTTGAAGTTTAAAACTCGGTTTCTTACAAATGCTTTAAACTAGTTTCACGTGGAAACAAAGTTCTAAATAAAATATGTTGTACTTGTACCAAATTTCATAGGTATATTGGTAATCTAATCAGAATTATTTATGATTATCCCCACAGAATGCCGCCAACCTGCAAATGCGGATCACAAACCCAAGAATAAAATAATGTCTTATGGTAATTTGGAAGAGATCGATTCGTAGCGATAAAGCCGCCCAAATTGTATATCAACGTTAATCTACATTTCTTTACTGTGTATATCTGTTGTTTTGGTGTACAATAAAGAATATATCTATCTATCTATTGTGCTGATAATGAAGATACATTACGGGTTAATGGTTATTTTACAAGGGGGGCTGACTTTGCTGTCATAGTGAAGTGGTCAGAAGTGGTTGAAACTTATCGGATGAATTCGGTGTTCGCGGGAATTTAGATGTATTCATCTGATTCGGTAACGGTCTTTCCTAAGACAAAGAACATGTGGCTGGTCTATTGATGGTCTTTTAAGTAATTAGGTATAATTACTTAGCTGTAACTGCATCTGCAGTTCTTGTTAACCAATTTTCATTTTCATTGGATTAGAAAACTTTACCTGATGTAGGTCCCAGGGACATGAATAACTCGACCTAATTTGAGAGTTCGTCTCTCTGGGATCAATTCCTAGGTAAACTTAGTTCATCCCCTAGGCTAGGTATTATTCATTGCTCTCTAATGGAAGTGTGAATTATTCCAACTTGCCCAAGTTTCGAGTAATAACAGTACTAACAAGTTCGCATAGGATTCGGTTTCACTGATGGTGGCACTTGTAAATCAAACTTCAATTGAAGTTCGGATTTCCATATCCTGTAACGTGAAAGTGTGATTGCAATAGGGTTCAGTTTTGTTCGTTAACTGGAGAAGTTTTTGAAGAACTTGCATTGGTCGTGTTTCTTGAAGTTCAAGATGTTCTCAGAAAGGGTCAGGTCAGGAGTACCTTTAACCGACGAGCATGTATGAAAGGGCTCATGAAAGTAGAGGAGGCGCAAAGTGTGTGTCAGGATCGTAGCAAGTGGAAAGAAGTGGTCTCTGCCTACCCCGTTGGGAAAGAGGCGTGATGGTATGTATGTATGTGTGTATGTGTTTCTTTGTGTGTAGTTAGCTGTTCTATCAAGTGACCGCTTGTAGCGACTGATTGGGTGTACTGCTTAGCAACAAAGATCGCGGGTTCGACTCCCTCAAAGTAGGTACTTACGACTTTTTGACATAAGTGACAAATAATTATAATCGCCGCAGCATTGATTTAGTCAATGAATAAGGGGCTTGGTCTTAACAACTGCCTCTCCGTTTACTGCAGCACAAAATTTTAACTAGGCAAAAGTCCGATTTTTAGATGCAATCATTTTTCTATTCTTCATCTCATTTGTTTCCGCTGTCATAAAACAAATAAATTTACCTACTAACTTATGAACAAAGCCTGGAAACAAATTATTTAATATTACTGTTTTAACCCGTTAATACTCACGATGTGCCGTCGTATCGTGCTGGTTCAAACGGCCCCTAGGCGTACCATCACCGCAAGAGGCGAACAAGATAGGTAATCTTCTGCTCACATTCCGTTTTTTTCGTTTGATTCTATTGTCATATTTATAATATTAGTACCCATGGATTACTGTTTTAACCAGTGAATGCTCACTATGTGCCGTCGTATCGTGCGGGTCTAAACGGCCCCTAGGCGTACCATCATCACCGCAAGAAGCGAACGAGATTACCTGTCTGTTTACATTCCGTCTTTTTCAGTTTGTTTTTATTGTTATATTTATAATATTAGTACCCATGGATTACTGTTTTAACCAGTGAATGCTCACTATGTGCCGTCGTATCGTGCGGGTCTAAACGGCCCCTAGGCGTACTATTACCGCAAGAGGCGAACGAGATTACCTGTCTGTTTACATTCCGTTCCTTTCGTTTGTTTTTATTCAGCTGCTTGTTCACATGGACCGAGACGCCTTTTTCTTTGGCACTTAGTAAAGAGATGTTTGTCTTTACTTTTGCAATATTAAAAATGTTCTGAGGGTTGTTTTAAATTGAAGACGAGAGGAATGCTGAGGTTTTCAAAAAGAGTTTACAGTTTGATGTTTGCGAGAGATTTGTTCAGTTCAGGTCTTTCTTAATTCATAAACTTCATATTTTGATGTCCGGTAAAAATATAATATTTTGAGATTGTCGAAAGAAACATTGTGCGCTTTGACGGTACAGTCCTTAGTTGTACCTAACTCCCTGATTTGTCAGTGATCTCCTTTCTTTTCTCTCTTGCTTACAAATTAAGATTCATATAAGACTATACAGTCATAATTTACTTGACTTAGGTTTTGGTATACAATTTTCTATAGAACGATTTTTTCAAATCTTTACTATACTACATAACTATCTATGCTCTATACTCTGAATTGGTGGTTCTGAATTTTGAGTCACACACTTACTTTTTGTTTCTGGTAGCCAAACAAACAACAGGCGCGTATAGCGGCAAAAGGGTCACACTAACTTTGATTTCATATTCACCTCTCAAAATAGGGGCTTCTGAATGTTTCGACGGCAGTAATCAGTATGCCTCTGACCACCTCACTTGGTGTAAATTATGATATGTTATATCATGTCACTTATAGTAATACCTACATCCTGACCTAAGATTAATAAGATTCTTAGATTTCGGATCAAACCACGGTCACCGAGGCAACTTTCAATTCATAGTATTAAAATTCAAATCCAGCTTCAGTACCTTTAAAATATGACTATTGCAGACACTACAAGTCGAATCCAAGTAAAAAGTGAAAAACTATTTCCTCACTGAATCTAGCCGAACGAAGGCACCAAGCGCAGAGGATGTGAATACACTAAAAATTCGTTCATGCATTTGGCACGCGGTATATAAGGCGGCATCATCCGGGCTTAGTACAAACGCTCTACAGAAATACATTACCACTACACGGCACATTAAGCGGGGTGCAGACACGGGGACGTAGACGAATAAAACTTAGCAAAACTGAATGAATAAATAATAGACCAAGTTTCTTTTAAGTTTCATGTGATAATTTAACTGCTCTTAATCAAATTATAGTCTTAATTTTTATCACCTTCACATTATGCTAGAGGTGAAAAAAAATGTTAAATAAATAATTCAAATTATTTATTGATCATAAGAAATTTCATGGAATTAAATACAGGAGTGATAGCAAAAATAAGGTTTTTTTTTATTCATAAATTATTTAATGATACAGTAAAAAAATGACTTAATACTCCTCTTTAGGTAAGTTTAAATGGTAGGTTAATTAAGAAATAGTCCAAGTGCTCTATGAGAACACTTTGCTGGCAACGATGAACATTAGGCTGGGTGCAGATGCGTGAGAACGCTCCGTCGCATAGGGCTTACAAAACAAATGAATGGTGTGTTTTTATTCACCACTTTTTAATTAGTATAAAAACTTTAACCTAAGCCAACTTGGGCCTTGCTGAAGCGAAATCGTAGCTAATTTTATGTACATAATTATTAGTGAAGTTTTCAGTCAGCACCGAAATAACAAATAATAATGCTAAATAATTATACAAATGTAAATCGATTAGGTTTATGTAGGTACTACTATTACGCAAATCAATGAAAAAGTACTAAATAGAAATATTACACTACGAAGTACACATAATTTCTCAGTTGCACTACACCATCGTAGACGAAAACATTCTACATGTAAACTTGGTAGACTTTATTGAGTAAGCAATAAAGCTTTAAAGTTTACGGACCTACCGTTCAGGCTTTGGACAACCCTGACCGGAGCAAGCGAGGGACGCTCTAACGTGATAAGGGTAGCTGGATGCGGTTTTATTGGGGATTGACGTAAATTGTTCTCATCAAGAAAAACACCTGTGCAATCCCAAATAGTTAACAATTGTGAACGCTTTAGAAGCTATTGTGAACGTTTAGAACGTGAACAAAATGGAAGAATAAAGAGAAAATAACATTTTTTCTTTACTTAATGGGATCGATATACTGTCCAATATTTTTTAATGGTACTGTCAGAGTCCGTTATGATATTTGACAAATATCATTCATTATGGTAAATGCTAAATACTTAGGTATTTTTATTGTAAAAAAACAGAAGACGTTCGAAACATATACACGGACGTAAAAGAAAGACGGACGTCACCTCGTCTACTCATGAGTGGAGCATGTTATCAGCTGCCAGTTTAGGTGTGTGCGTGACTAGCACGTGTCATTGGCGCTGTCACATGGAGTAAAATGACGTAGTTTTTCGTAACTCGTGTGTTTGTGTAGTAGCAGGTCGTGTACAACAAACGAAATTACAGCACCTTGCATTCTTCAGTCTTTCGTTTTCACATTCGTGTTTAATATTTAAATCTTGGAGTTTTAAGTAGTTGAAGTGATCAAAAGCATTTTGATTAAAATAGGCTATGCTTTTTATTCTCTATGAGATAAAATTGGAAATACATTAGAAAAATCATTGTTCGAGTTCGTGTTTTGTTCCCGACTTTACAAACGCAAATAAAAGTTAAGCGAATGATCGCTTTTACGAGACCGCATGAGTTTGACGGCATGCTGAACATTAATTGACGTTTGTGAGTTCTGGGCTTAGGCACATGCATTAGCTGAGCAAGCACAAGTTATTTCCATAAAATGCATGTAGAACACTAACTCTCATGTGTGCACCAACCCTTAGCAGCACACATTTTAGCCAAGTTAGCAATGTTCCCGAATATTCTAATGGATATGAAAGTTTCTGTGTGCGGCGCTGGATTGAATAGATTTGTTTATGCTGTGTAGGCTTGGGTATCCTGTTTGGTATAGTTGTATACATTTAGCAACTAGTTCGAGTATATCGATACCTCCCACGTAAGTTGTTGTATCCCCAAAACTGCAATTTTACAGGAGAGCGTTTTAAACATTCAGATTGGCCTAGAAACTGCATTTATTAATGTAGCTTTGTGAAATTCGTTATATGAATAAAATATATGGTTTTATTGACTATGTTGAAACAAATATATGAAATAATTGCGTATTTTCTGAGAATTGTGGCTTACAATATTTTACTACGGAATCCAGACTGTGGCAACTGTTGTATCTCATACATACAACATTATACTGTGGAACACAGACTGTGCCAGCTGTGATATCTCATACTTACAAGATTATACGGTGGGGTCTTGGTTTCATCTTTAGTTGTATCTCATACTTACAACATTATTTTATGAAGTTTAAGAAAAAGTTCGCTGTTGTAAATGATTCTAGTCTCACTGTATGTCACATTAACAATACAATTTCAAGTGTATATTATTGATATTGAATAAATATTGTCAGTTAAGAAATAAAAGTGCAATTATTAATACCAAAGAAGAATGGTCACGTCCAATACAAAAAATCCCAGGCCCAACAGAAACGTAACATATCTTATTTTTTTTTGGTATATTGTTTATTGTTAAAATACATATACTTTATATTCGAAATCAATGGCTAACACCAAAAAATATTGCCGTATGTTTTTATTCAGGCGATACACTAAAAAAATGCAAAACGCCTATTATCTATAAAATTCGTATAACTATGTAATTAAATGACGAAACAATAGCTATGGTATGTATCTAGGTGATGGAGATGCAGTTGGATATATAAATAAACTCGTAATACAACGATCAACTTAAGATTCATTGAAATCGTGGTAGGTTTTCGATTATTTAGTAGCATCTATCAATTGGCGGTGGAGGAGGCCTATGTTCAGTAGTCGATA
This sequence comes from Udea ferrugalis, assembly GCA_950022985.1. Lineage (NCBI taxonomy): Eukaryota > Metazoa > Arthropoda > Insecta > Lepidoptera > Crambidae > Udea > Udea ferrugalis. The sequence continues at coordinate 14,163,221 of OX465525.1, forward strand.
TCTATGGGTTGAAATGATGATGATTATGATTTAGCACTTAGGTTTCAGGATTGAAACAAATAAAAATAAAACTAATAGGTATGTCGATATAAAGTTATATTGAATTTCTATATTATCTCTTGAAACAAAATTGTTTCTGCAGCCTATTGCCGCTGGATGTCTATATATTTCCATATTATATACACCCGCGGCTTTTAAATTCTCACTGCAATACGACCGTGCTAACCTCACGTGATAGGTGCCGATTGAGAATTTAATTAACTCTTTAATTGTTAATTGTGGAAAATGTTAAATGTCCGGATCATTTCCAGTCAGTTTGTTTTAAACACTCCTGTGAAACGACACTCTTTGTCGGTTTAAATTATTTTCCTCCACATACTCAGATAATTGATTGGGGCGTTGTATATTTTGATTACTTATTTCAATGAAATCTTCTGTGTATGGGATGTCTCCGTAAGGATCTTCAAAATAAAAAAATAAAAGCTGCAGCAATTTCGAAATATTCTATTAGGTATAAGCGGCACATATTTGTTAAATACCTGTTTCTAAATATCTTGAAGTCGCGCTTGAATCTCACGTTTATAGTTTCCACGACCCATCGCACCATTGTGATGAGTCGTGATTTATTCTTGTCTTGTGGTCGTTTGGTAGGCGGCATGTGAGCAATATACCCATATGTTTCTATTAAAGGAATAAAGCCTCGGTCCAAAATAAATGAGTCTCCTACATGGGAAAAAAGTGGAACGTTCCGTCTTTAATGGGTCCATCATGGTTTTGCAATCTCATTTTCATTATATCAGCATCGGTTGTCCGTACAGAGTACGGACCTTTTATATCCAAAATATATCCATCCGCGCACACGATCATTAATGGTTTTATTAAGTTCCTACACTTATGAAGGCTATAACTGCGGCGTTGAAATATGTAGGTCTATGTAGGTTCCATCGAATATAACTATTGGTTTTGGTGACTCTTCGTTACCAAACAAAACATTTGGCAAAACCCGGTTGCGGGCTATCACTTCGTCCCTGGTAATATGGTCTAAGTCTAGGTGCAATGGAACAAAGTCAGTAATGAGACACTGCCTGACTTTATGTATTTTTCTTCCAATGGTACGCTCGGATATATTAAAAAATTAAGCCATTCTATTATTCGGCTCCTCTGATCGAATTTTGCACAAGTAGATAGCCAAGTCATTTCTCGGAGTATTTGAGGACCGATTAAGGCTTAGTATTTGACTCAGCAAATCGTTGAACGTGGCTCTGTTTCTTCAGTCCAGAACCTTAACTTGTCGTCAGAAACGTCATCTACTTTGAACGTATCGTATAAGCAGTTTGTTCTTCTGTTGTGTTATCGAAAAAATCACTAACTATCAAATTTGCAAGCCCATTCATTTCTGATTCATTGAAACTTATTGAAAGAAACAGATAAAAACATACAGAACAAGGTAGTTAGGAAAAATAAAACAAACAATAGAAAAATAAAGAATAATTTCGACCAGGCAGCAGTGTCACGATGTCCAAAATTAAATTAACCCCACTCAGCTAATGCCTGGACCTGATAGGCTCAGACGCTGATTTTCAGTTGGGCCAACCGAGTGGACGCACGGACATTCGCAACGACTAAGCAATGATAATTATAAAAATAAATATTTAAAATACATAAAATATAATGTGATGTACCTACCCAGTGTAAAAGTGTGCAATACAATACATAAATACTTTGGGGGATGTGTATTGGTAATGGAAACTCTAAAACAAAAATGAAATATGACATTTTATTGCTTGTAAGCAAGCTATCAATTAAACGATCAAGGTTAAGGCTCTTTATCGGTGAATCAGTAAAGAAAAAGCGCTCTATAAACCACATACCACATTTATTTTTATTTTATTCCAACGTAAGACATTCTATGTATTACATACAACTTTTTTTAATGGGCGCTTTACGACGTAAAATGTTGTATGTATCACAAACAACATTTTCTTATACTCGCTCAACAGCGTAAAATGTTGTATGTAAAACATACAACATTGCTGAATGTTTACTTGACAACGTATACTGTTGTATGTAATCTATATAACATTTTTGGTTGTTACATAGTTATAACGTATTCTAATCAATTATCAAGTCCTAATAACGTAACATGTGCGGAAAACTTGAAGCACTTGACACACGGACCATTTCAGCTCTCTCTCCGGCGTAGTCTGTTTTATCTAACCCATACAACACGCGAGCGCGCGATCTGCCCCGCCCCGCGCACCGCGTAAACGGTTGTCAAGGACTATACAGTGTTATAGTCCGTTCTCGTTCGAAAGTTACAACTCTTTACGTCTTGAAATTGCATGAAATAATTGTGTTTTCGTAAGTTTTAATTTTTTTATGCATAGATTACTAATAATAAAGCTCATTTTTGGTAAAAACGCTAAATCGCATTTTTGTGGGATACAACAACTTACGTAGGAGGTATCGATATACTTCTACATCCAATTGGAAATTCGTATATAGGCTTGTTATTGGTTTAAGTTTGTTGTTAAGTTTAATCCGAATAGAACACTATCACTAATTACAAAGAACTCAAACCAGACAAAATAACTGGAATACTCTATCCCAAACGAGATAATCAGAGCCGCTGATTGTTGCCGTCGTAGTACACGAAAGAATCAGAAGCCCACATTTTGCTAAGCTATTTGAACGCAACGTGGTAAGGAGCGAGCCTTCTACCATTATCCAGGTGGCTTGGGTTTTTTCACAAAGTTTACAATTAAGACAAAGTGCCCAGGTTCTGGGCCTACGTTTTTAACTACTGTGCCATGAATCCTTTGCTGTCACTGTCATTCTCACTGCAACATTTATGCCATTTAATTTTGACAATTTTGAATTACAAAACCATTTCCATTTCCAAATTGGCCCAGCTAATATAACCAGTTCGGATTTACATCCTGGCAAACTGCGGACTGCAGCGGAGCGTTGCGTTGCCACGTAAATTGCGAAGCAAATGGACTTGGACGCGTTTCATGGTTTGCTTAGGATGTTTCTGTTGCTTCATATATAACTTTATAGAAGACATATCCTGAATGGGAATTTCTGGTTAGTTTTGAACTAAGTGTTAATTTTCGTCTAGGCCACTATGTAGCTAAGTATCCGACCACGTTGTTAAAAGGTTGTCAAGCTTTTTCCCAAACCGGGTAGTCAGAGCCACACTGATTGTTGCGACCGGAACATTTAAAAGCCCACATTTCGCCGAGCTATCTAAAGTCAACGTGATAAAAGGGTAAGCCTACCGCTGTTTTCCGGGTTGCTTGGGTTTTTGTACAAAATGTACTGAGTTCAACTACGGGGCCACGAAACTTTTGCTGTCACTGTCATTCTAATTCTAACATTTAGTTTTAACAAATGTGGACTAACTCTCCACATCCCAACCATTTCCAAATTGGCCCAGCTAATATAACCAGTTCGGATTTACATCCTGGCAAACTGCGGACTGCAGCGGAGCGTTGCGTTGCCACGTAAATTCCGAAACAAATGGACTTGGACGCGTTTCATGGTTTGCTTAGGATGTTTCTGTTGTTTCATATATAACTCTAAAAGACATTTCCTGAATGGGAAATTCTGGTTAGTTTTGATTTAAGTGTTAATTTTTGTCTACGCCACTATGCAGCTAAGTATCTGACCACGTTGTTGGAAGGTTGTCAAGCTTTTTCCCAAACCGGGTAGCTGACTACCCGATTGATTGATTGATTGGCCACACTGATTGTTGCGAACGGAACATTTAGAAGCCCACACTTCGCCGAGCTATTTAAAGTCAACGTTATAAAAGGGTGAGCCTACCGCTGTTTTCGGGGTTGCTTGGGTTTTTGTACAAAGGTACTGAGTTCACGAAACTTTTGCTGTCACTGTCATTCTAATTCTAACATTTAGTTTTAACAAAGGAGAACTAACCCTCCACATCCTAGCCATTTCCAAATTGGCCCAGCTAATATAACCAGTTTGGATTTACATCCTGGCAAACTGCGGACTGCAGCGGAGCGTTGCGTTGCCACGTAAATTCCGAAACAAATGGACTTGGACGCGTTTCATGGTTTGCTTAGGATGTTTTTGTTGTTTCATATATAACTTTATAGAAGACATTTCCTGAATGGGAATTTCTGGTTAGTTTTGAATTAAGTATTATTTTTTGTCTAGGCCACTATGCAGCTTAAGTATCTGACCACGTTGTCAGAAGGTTGTCAAACTTTTTCCAGACCAGGCAGTCAGAGCCACACTGATTGTTGCGAACGGAACATTAAGAAGCCCACATTTCACCTAGCTATTTAAAATCAACGTGATAAAAGGGTGAGCCTACCGCTGTTTTCCGGGTTGCTTGGGTTTTTGTACAAAGGTTTTGAATTCAACCACGGGGCCACGAAAGTTTTGCTGTCGCTGTCATTCTAATTCTAACATTTAGTTCATTTAGTTGTAACAAATGTGAACTAACCCTCCACATCCTATTTATTTTATTCACTTACGATCCTCTGAAGGTTGTCTGGAAGAGATCGCTCTCTAGCGATAAGACCGCCTAAATTGTACATTGTTCTCATTGTTGTTGTGTTATTTGCTTGAAATGTAATGTTTTGTACAATAAAGAAGAATATCTATCTATCTATCTATCTATTCTAGCCATTTCCAAATTGGCCCAGCTAATATAACCAGTTTGGATTTACATCCTGGCAAACTGCGGACTGCAGCGGAGCGTTGCGTTGCCACGTAAATTCCGAAACAAATGGACTTGGACGCGTTTCATGGTTTGCTCAGGATGTTTCTGTTGTTTCATATACATATAACTTTATAGAAGACATTTCCTGAATGGGAATTTCTGGTTAGTTTGATTTAAGTGTCAGTTTGACTGTGTCTATGTCCAAGCTACTAGCCGAGTATCTGACCACGTTCTTAGAGGCTTGGTTATTGTGTTAATTTGAGGAAAAAAATCCTTTTTTACATACCTGTACACAATTCTTACACTTATTCTAGAAAAATGTTTATTCATTTATCTAAATTATACTGTACATGAAGTTACACGACCGATTAACAAAAACTGGTATAAAAATATCACCTGGTGTATGTACTTTATGGATATAGTAAAGCATTTTACAATTTATCACTTTTATAATTTCTTCGTCGTTTGCAGGCGTAAATTAGGTCATAAATACGAGACATCTACTATTTAAAAATAAGTCGGGTTTTCCTTCCTGACGCTATAACTCCAGAACTCACCAACCGATTTCCACGGTTTGCATTCGTTGGAAAGGTCTCGGGCTCCGTGAGGTTTATAGCAAAGAAAATTTAGGAAAATTTCAACAGAAAAGCGGGTAAATATTTTTTAAAGCGGGAAAATATTTTTTCACATACAGCTAAAGCCACGCGGACGAAGTCACGGGCGGCTGCTAGTAATGGTAAACAATGGTATTGTCCAAAAGTTAGGCTAGGTCTTAAGTAAACCAGAAAGATTGAACCTTCAATCAGATCATCAAAGTTAACGGTCTAACCACGACGTATAAAAAACACATAATTCAATTGCGTTCGTTAAAACTCAACTAACCTATTTGAACATAAAACAGTTTTGCCCTGAAATAATTACAACGGCTCTAGTGGCGAGTAATTACGGGTTGAACTCATTTACCGAAAATATATTTGACGACCGACCACAACAATTATAGAATATAAATTGGTCAATTCGTTTGTTGCCAAATTGATTGGTAAATTGAAACAAATTGCTCTGAATATTGCTATAAGAACTGGAGGATTAATTAACAAAATGTATTGTTAAGAGTATTATCCTGATAGACCTTCAATTTACAAAAACACCATCACCGAAAGTAAGGGTATTTATAAACTAACAGTTAGTATTGCAAAACTGTTTGGAGATCGATAGTTGACATTTAAAATGTACACTTCAAGTTATAAATAACGACAGTACCTATATTCGTATTAAGTGTTACCTAATGCTATTGGCTTTAATCAATACAATTGCTGGTTTTTAAATAATGATAGACATTATTAGTTTATGTAAATTAACTCTTATATTGATGGGCTTATCTAGATCGGCATGTGTACTGACCACAGTTGTGCCTTGAAAAGTGCTGAGTAAGTTAAATGTGAGTCACGTTTTGTAACCACGAGATCTCAAAGAAATACTTTTCCAAAAAACAACACGATTGAATTAACACCCCATCTGCTTGAAACCAAGCACCGAATTTCAAATTCAGTGCCGTGCCTTGTTCAAAGTAAATAATAAAATGGCCGAGGAGTCGCGGCTTCAGAATGTTTGAGTCCGCACAGAGAATATAAATTGGGCTAATTTGAAAGCATATGAAACGAGCTGCGGGCCACAGGAGCAGGATAAGAAATTGGTTTGAGAGAGACAAATAGCCTGCGTCAAGAGGGACGGTGAGACAGAAGACAGTACGCCTACGCAATGCATTTTGTCTGAAATCAACCAACTAGAAATGCTTGTGCATACAATTTTCGGCAAAACTAGCTGTAATCTAAATTGGAATAATAACAAACTAAACTATATAAAGAAGATAAAGAAACAAATATTTACACTTAACTTACTTATTTTTTTTTATTTATTTTTTTTATTTTGGTTTTTAAGTGTAAATATTTCGTCTTAGTAGTGTAATAAATGAAATGAATTTTGCCTAAAACATGTGCTGAAGAAATAAGGTACTTGACGAACGTATTTTGACTGAGAAGGTATAGCAGTAGGCAATACACATAGCTGGTTATTGAAATAGTGTAACTGGACAAAAGTCATATGGAAAAAAAACGCTCACAATCGGCCACTAAACAGGGAACACATTTTATCATTGGGCGTTTGGCATTCTTGTTTGTCACCTTCGTTGTATACAATCTCTATTGAAGAAGTTAATTAAAATAAATAATAAAATCCTTACAGCACCTTACGAAAATGGGTCATGTGTTTGTTCGTTGTTTAACATTACAAACTGCCAATACCGTCCTATTAACAACTGATAAATACGTGCCCATACGAAATTTACTGGCGCCGAAGATCTCTATCGAAGAATCGGCAAATCGGGCAATATATCTATGATGGGGGCTTGTAATGTCCCTATAAACACAAACAGCGAAACGTGACGCCCCTCTCGGGACGTTTAACATGACAATACATTATTTGCATTTTGGTATGAAATACCGGTTGATGTGTTGGGTATGTTAATTTAATTTTAGTTGATGTTCGTAGGAGTTTCATTATTATACATATTTTTGAGACACAAATAGACAGGCAAACTTCATTTCTAAAAGATAGAGTACTCGTAATATTGTCAAGTATTTTTAGTACCCAAATTTTATTTACTTAAGAAAAAAGTTAATTACAGACTATAGTCTATAGGAACCAAACATAATTACAATAAAACATTAAAAACAAGTTAAAAAAATGGTTAAATATTTTTTAAGTTTTAAAAATAGGATAAAAGGAAACGAAAGTTTTGCTAGTACGCATCAACCCCAATCAGTTTTTATTTTTATGTGTCACCATAAGTTAATAAAATTGATTTATACCAAACATTTTTTTTTTGTCAGCTTACAAAGCTTTATTTCTATAATGTCCGCCATAAAATATCACATCTATCAAAGATCTTCCCCGTCGTCGGGCTTTGCAATAATTTCATAGACGATTGAGGCGTAGCAAGCAAATCTATCGGAAGAAATCTCCTACATGGACTGACCCAAATTCCCTTACTAAGCTTTTGTTGCTGGTCCGCGGTGGGAGCTGAAGCGAGAAATTTAAATTAGATACCATTTTCATACAAAAAGAGGTGGCTATGGCTACCTGTCACTGTAGGTATATGACTGACGACCTATTTTAGGCAGTGGTCTGGCATCTCCATCTCAGCTTCAGTTATGACACGTCAGTGGCTGAGCCAAAGCGCTGTTAAATAAATTTACTTGTCAATACGAAGTACAATTCAAATAACTATTACAGTAAAAAGTCTGCTTTTTCCAAATATCATAATTAAACTGAACCACTCTGAAAGGTCATAATATGGTTCTGATGAAAATATCCTAAAATTCGTGTTACGCCTAACATAATGTTCACCAAAGCAGCACTCACTGCAATCATGATTCGATAGAACAATTTTAATTTATTGTTCATATAAAATAACTTCTGCCACATTTGCTATGATGATATTTGATTTTAACCAGTGACTTTTTGCTTTGCAGGTATGTTATCGAAGCTGTACTAACATGGAAAAAAACACTGATCAACCGGGTAAATGATGACAAACATAATAAACGATCAATCAATTTATCAATTTGTTAAAAATACGAGTAAAATTTAAAGCGAAAGCCAAATTATTCGCACTCGCTATACCTCTCAACATGAAGAGCGTCGTATATATTTTGCTCCTCACACAAATCCTAGACGAGTAGGCTTACAAGTAGTGCATTGTGCAGAGATGCGCGGGAAACCTACCGGAAGTAAACCGAGCTTCGGCTGTCCCGAACGTTAGGGGCAATGGAGACTGCTTGACAATTCGATACAATCTTCTTCTTTGGGCTTAAGATAGTTTTCTTTAGGGTTTATGGATGTTTCTTTCTATAAATCACTCTTTGGGAACTGACAGCAATGCTGCTCGTTCGCTGAACTGAGCAAACAAAGGCACTGCTTTACTGACACTCTTCTGAAAAAACCAGAGCTTTATTTTAGTCATCTATAATTTCTTTATAATTATTGATGTCAAAATTTTGTTGTTTAAAATAACTTATTTTTGTATTGACTAGCTGTTAGTCCAAGGTGCAATATTTACAGCAATATAATGTTTAAAGGACGATTTCTTTGTAGCGTGACGTGTTTGAGGATTCATATATTTAGTAGTCCTAATATCGGGATTACAATGTGAGTGTTAAAAAATCGAACTTTTCAAGAGTCTAGGCAAATATTCAGATAACCGTCATCATAAACATCTTGAACTACATACTTTACTACTTCTGATAAAAAATCCTTTGAATAAACGATCATTTCTCATAAATTAATAGGCAATATTATCGCAAGGGACATAAAGGATCAAGCATAGAGGGCGTCCTCATATTTTTATATTAGCTTCGAAATATTGGCCGGACCAAATTGGACCCATTGAATCATCCAGTCCTTGAATAAAATGAAAAGAGCCATTTGACGACGAGGTTGAATGTTATTTGAATAATGACTTCATAATAACGGCAGACCCACTCAAAATGTTTGATTGCTTCACCCATTGGGAAAACTAGTGAGTGATTTTGTGAAAATAATAATAAAAACATGTTAAATTAATTTATTGAATTGGTTAATCTGTTTTTGAATTAGAAGGATAAATCATTAATTAGAAAACCAAAATTTTGATATATATGAAGAAACAATAAAAGAAACACTGATGTTATAATAAAAAAGACGTAGTTAGGTTATGTCAGTACTGACGCGATGTCATAATTGTCCACGGGGTACGACAAGCTTTTAATTATAACGTTTGAACAAGACAGTATGATTATTTACTAGAGCGTAAAAGAGACATACATGTTGCACAGTCTCAAACTGTCAACACGGTCAATGCTCAGGTGTACGAAAAGTTCTGATTTCAGGTGCCATTTTTTCAGCACAAATAACCCATCTACCTCTTTAGTATTATGTCATTTATAAGAAAGTTAATCAGCAGTTGATCGCAAATGCCCAGTATAAATATACAGCAACAAAGCACACATCACATTAAAATGAATTAAAAAGTTTTATCAACAACCCTTAAACATACCACCCTTTTTGTTCAGCCGTGAGTTGCGATCCTTCAAGTATGTCGGCCAATACGTTGACCCTCCCGGCAGTGACCTACATCACATCTGGACGCTTTGTTTTTTGAATCGAATGTGGAAGTAGTTTTCAAGGGAATACAAATGAACAAAATGCATGGGGTGGAATTTTCACGCGATCTAGGAGAAAACCCTTGTGCAGCTCATATTACAAATTATATTTCATACATATCAAACGTCCTTCAAGCGTAGTTTAAGGCTCAATATAGATCGCATTATTAATTAAATCATAGGATACCTAGAAAATTAAAATAAAAACCTGTATACAGTTTGTTACAAAGAGCAGACACTGGACTCAAAATGTGAAGTACTTACTCTATAATACCTATATTTTATGGGTTTGTCCCCGAGTACCTCGATTGCCAAGGTACTCATCCTGAAGAACCACGAATTTATGGTAACTAAAACTATCGAAACGGCCGGAATGGCAATTAATGTTATGCAATTTGACCTGCAACATTTGACCTGTACCCTCCTATCCCAAAATTTTGCTCACAAAAGATCTGGGCCCCAAGTCTGCTAATTTTAGAACGCTTCAATTGAGTCGTAATTGAGTCTCAATTGGCTAATTTGATATTTTTTAAAGATAAAATTAACTAGCGTACTTTACGTATTTACATCTTTTATTAAAATAAAATTATCATCTTCTGTCCTGAGCCACTGGAAACTAAAATGCAACATCAACTCAATTCTTTCGTGAGTCGAATCCAAAAGGCCGAAAATACGATCGGGCCGTGAATATACATTTGTTAACATAAGACCTACCGATACAGAAGATTTACAGGGGTCGAGAGGGGTCCCTTTAAACAAGGGGTTACATAAAAACCAACGGCTTCGAGTGTTGTGTGATATAAATTTCGTCAATAAAAAGATAATACGTTTTTATCCGATTTTGTTAGAGCTAAATGGAGCGGGCGTTTAGCGGAAGTTTATGGGACTCCGGGAAATGACGTAGTGGGTTTTTTAGAGGCTGAGAAGAAACTAAAAGTGTTTAGTTTGTATAGTGAGGAAACAATGAAGTTTGTTTTTTGGCGCATATAAACACAGAATGTGGATTCGTCTAAACGGTTAGCTATATTATTGTAAGCTGAGTAATTAATATTGTATACGTGGTAATCTTAATTTAACCTTTTCATCTCCTCGTACCTCACATCTTCTCGAACCACGTCTCTTTTTAAAATCCAGTTTCTGCTATGTGGTTTGCTAGGTCATCGGTAGGTACCTACTGCTTGCTGCCACTTACTCTGTACCTGTTTTTGTTTTAGTCCAAAATTCTAATAAGTATATTTGGCTTTAGAGCACAGATTTGAATATTTTTTGCCCTTTTACCAGAAGTTATATCTAAATAACCATCTTGCACCACATCTATTTTTCTTACTTTTTTCTCTACCCGAAGGTTATCTGGAACAAATCGCTTTCAGAATCAGAATCAGAAATATCTTTATTTAAATAGACCTGTTACAAGTGCTTTCAAATCGTCAAAAACTTAATCAAACAAACAAAAATACACTTAATACGCTTAAAATACGCTTTTAGCGATAAGGCCGCCTACATAGTGCCTACTACTAAATCTCTGTAAGCATTCTTATGGAATCGTTTTCTTTGTGCACTAAAGTATATCTTATCTTATCTCAGGAATATTGTATGTACCTACTAGTACTGGTATGGTGGTCTCACAATTGAAGGAATATCATGAAAAGTACTCAGTTTTTCTCAATTGGTTACACTTCAATGTTGCGTTAGCTTTTGTCTTACGTCATGGCATTAAAGGGTGCAACTTACATGAAATGCTGATCCACTTTCGAAGTTAGAAACTCCACAAGATCAAACGTAGCAAATATGATTTGCAACAAAACTTTTGAACTTGAGAGGAAAATTTAGAAGCTATACTCAGAAGTTTTAAGTATCTGCTTGAATTATTTAGCTCATGGCCAAAACGTTATTAAGATAAGTTTCAACTCGTGAAATAAATTTTAATTCAGCATCATCTAACGTGTTTTGCCTTTATAAATAATAAATATTGTGATTAAATGATATTACTTAAAATCCCAATTTTCTGTCCACAAAATAAGTGTTTTTCATATTCATCAGAAATACAACGGATTCTTTCTCGAACCTATTAAAATTGGGAAAGGTTTCATTAAAAACTGGCTACAAGACAGACGTCCATCTGTCCTATAACAGTTTAATAAAAACAATATTTGACAACCAACAAGTATTTTACTCTTAATCGAAGCAGAGACAACACGCACAAATCTGAAACCTTGCGAATAGGCCCAGCACTTCTATTTAAACTTATTGTGTTGTAAAAAACCGACCTTGTGTTATAACGTTCATACTTCGCGAATTCGAAAACGGACACATGATATTGACGTATGAATAACGTGCACGCGAACAAGGCGCTGACATATTTATTGATTTATCATAATTACTGCCACATGGTACATATTAATACAGTGTAATAGTAAACATATTGGCTTGCCATTGGTACGAGGAAGCTCTATCTTACTCTTCCTGTTTATATCAACGAGAATGTTAAACATAGATAATAAGGCTTTTCTTATAAAAGGGTGATTCAGATACTGATAGATAATTATGTTACAGACTTAACCATTTTAAAAGAAATACTCGCCACAAAAAAACTTCAAACCCAACACGACTGGATTATCTGCAGACACCCCCGATTTGAATTATGAATAAGATTATTTAAAACGCCCTCCGAACCAACAACATCGATCGTAAAACATAGCATCGTAAAAAGGGCCCTTTTTCAATGGGATTATTATTAATAATGTTATAATTTCCATTATGAAAACCAATATTTTATAAAAGTACCTACCTGTAATAATACCCTTTGTAATTAGAACCTTTTAATAAAAAGCTTTGTACTTTGTAGACGTACTCTATTGTTTTTTTCCTTTTGTTTACAAAGCCAATGAGTGACGAGGTGCTTGATTCAAAATCCAGACATTTTGCCTTCAAAAGAAAGTTCAGTTCGTTTCAGTATTTTTGAATAATCAGCCTACAAGTGTACATAATACAATCCAGTGTAGACACCAATGTTTATGACTTGATTTATAATTTTATTGATGGTGGACTATGAATGTTCGTACGAGTACCTACTGAAAGAATGGGCTACTGAACCGTTTATGTTAGTTAAAGATTTTTTTAAAATCGTTTTATTTTTCTAAGCTTTTCCTGTTTTTGAAATTTCTCCTTAAACGTATGTCGGGTTTCCATTTCTCAGTAAGGTCCTATGCCAAGGCGCAGCCCTCCCGGGGGCATTTCTAGCTACGTTACTTAAATGAAAAGGGTTGATAACGTTCTGCGCACCCCACTGTCCTTTGAATGCTGTGAAAGCCAGACTTTGGCTAGTGAAACTACTACTCAATAAGAACAACTAGACTAACAGCTAGTCAAATAAAAAAGAAATAGTCGTAATTGTACTTTATCTTTGGTAGTCAGAGACTAATAGCAAATTAATTCAATGAGAAGCATCAAGGTTTCTACTCGCTACACTCTCCAACTAACATGAGAAAAGACAAAGATTCGAGTCACGTCTGCGCCAGAACCGTCCTCATTGGAACTGGTAATGAAGTTGGTCCACAAGTTGTTAAATAAGTTGAGGTACACAATAATACGCAGCGTCTCCCGCAAGGGGTCGTGGGTTCAAACCTGAGCTGATAGTAAAAAGTTTCTGCCAAACGTGCGTTCTTGGATCTCGCTTCGCAAAGGAGGGAAGGCATTCCGTGGGAACTTGCGCGTCAATAAGTTGACTATGTTGAATCTGTGTAATTGTTTTCTTTGTGCAATAAAGTATATCTTTTATCTTATCCAAGGTTTCTTGCCAATTAATCTGAGTATAAACTTGAGCATTTCTTAGAGCGTTTCAGTGTGATGTGCCGGTGTTACAAATTGTACAATACAGGCAAAAACTGCAGTTAGGCTAAGCATTTTCCCTAAAAAAACACCAATAGGCTGTAACAAAACTTCGAGTGTCGTGTTCAAAAAGCAGTTTGAGAAAATTAAGAAATGGCGAATGTTTGATGTTCTGATACAAGTAAATGCTCTAATCTATACTCACTTTTAGAATGTGTTACGAATTAAAAAACACCAGTAATAAAAATAACAGGTCAGTTAAACAGCGTAGATAGAATATTGTATCAGCAAACCTTGCCATTGAAACATTCGAGTCACGCCCGCCCAGAGCGACAACTGCTCGGTGCTCGTGCTTAGCTGCCCATTGGAACTGCTAATGAAGTACGGTTTGGTGAGTTACATACATGTGCAGATTTATTCAAAACAAATAATTAGATTCCCGTGAATCAGTGGTAATATGAGAAACGGGCCGCATTTTTTACACCGCAGGTTGAGCTCAGTTTACGTTTTAATTTGTTGGATTGTTTACTATAAAATATAAAATAAGTTGCTCTAGTGATTGTCATAAAGTTCATCACAAAAAGGGGAACACCTTTCGAAAAAAAAATACGTCTGTTGAGGTTGCCGTTGTCAGCACAGTGTTAAAAATAGTGAATTAACGTTATTATTGACCGTACTTCAAAAGTTCTACAACGATTTCCTAAATGCTTAGTTATTTTAAGTAAAACCCTGTTTAGTTATTTCATCCGCGTGTGACTCGTCAACCCTCGCGTCTTAATTAGCAGTTCCGATGTGCAATCAGTCCACAGTTGTCGCTTCTGAAAAACAACTACATTATCAAGAAGGTTTGTTTACAAGTCACGTCTCAGAGTTAAGGTTTGCAAGAAAATTATTCATACGTCTAACTGCAACACTTTTTGCACACCAATTGTCAGTTATGCCATTTATCTTGTGACTCACTATCTTTCGATTCGCAAACATACATAAACGGCGTTTATACCTACGCCCCTCTGCTGGGCACAGGCCTCACCTTAACTATGAGGTGAAACGAGCCATACTCCAACATGCGTGCTCAGTGCGGATTGTTGGAGGGGTGTAAGGTTAGTGAGCAACCTAAATGTCACATGTTATCAAGCCGCCCTAAGGCTTCTGACTAGGCTTAACGACTAACATCTAACGACGTTAACCGGACCAACTGCTAAACGTGCCTCCCAAAGCACGGAGCTGCCCGAATCACTACATTTTTGTCGGGATGGTCACCTATCTCATTTCCGACCCAGCGTGAGTTCCTTTACATCAGCGATCGTAGCCAATCATTGTCACAACTGCGCTTCGGGCACCTCGGGATTTGCAAACGACGGTGTGATAAGGAGATGTATAAAGAGATAGCCAGCGCCTGCTCCAGTCAGGCTTACTGATTCGAGACGGTTTTCGACGTCCTTTCTGGTCCGAGTCGCTAGGGCCTAGAACGCTATTCCTGCGTATGTGGTTTGAGATACATACAACCTCGGTATTTTCAAGTCAGTGACAGAATTCACTCTTGCCCAAAATAAAGGAAATAAAATACTAATGCATTTTCTGGGCTTTCATTTCCTCGACTTCGTCATCGCTCATTACCAGGCAACACTGATCCTACTTCCTACTTATGTTGTAAATGAAAGTTTGTATGTGTGGATGAGCCGTTGTTCTTGTTGCTCTTTCACTTTGTTGAGTTTAGTTTTGATTTTGATGAAACTTCACAATAATGTTGCTTATACATCTGAATGACACATAGGCTACAATTTATAAAAAAATACGTCATATTTTTCTTTTACTTTATTCCACGCGGACGAAGGCGCGTGCTGCCGCTAGTTTCTCTAAGGCAAATCAGTACATAACTATCTAATTGTATGTTATTCTACGAAGATTCTGTAGCAAAAAGTGAACCCCCAAATGCATTAATTTGAGTAAATCCTTGTTTAGTTATTTCGCCCGCGTGTGACTCGTCCCGCGCGCCTTCATTACCAGTTCTGCTGGGCAGTTACTCTACAGTTGTCGCTCCTGCACGCGTGTCCTGAATATTTAGGAGGGTACTTGTAGAAACCTTGTTTGTTTGCATCATTAAGAGTAAATCGTTATAAAATTGAGAATAATTAGAATCGCTAATGAAAACTTTAGCGTTCTACTGAACGTCAGTGTCCTTTTTTTAAATAATAACTTACGTTGAGCATTCTTCGTCGAGCGTTACAGGTTACTCAGTTAGTACACAATTCAGTATAAGGTTGAAGACGTTTTTAAAGATTGAAACATAAATAATATCTAAAATGAAACTTTTACTTGCTTCCGCCTCATAGAATTGGACTACAAAGTTATTCATACAGTCAACATGATAGAATGAGTTAAAGTAATTTGATTACCTTGCTTTTTTTTACTGGAATAAAAATGAATCCGGAATCCAGGCGAGGTAAATTTTTCCGACACAGTGCACAATTGCACATCTCAACGCAGAAATAACCAAAACAGACTTCCTTCCTTCGAACCCTAACCTATAAACATAATGACACCCATCCAACGAGGCAAGTTTATCCTGCCCTATTTCATTCAAAAAGGTGCTCACCTAAAAACCTATTCGGAGTTTACGATTCTAGTTGTACAAGAGGAAGGCGATAAAAACGCCCGGACGAAGAAAGTACAGGTGGAAATACGGTTCTCTTCCGTAAAAAGTTTATTGGCAAAGTTTGCGGGGCAAAAAGTGCAGTGGGCTTTCGACAGCGGTGGATGGACCGGGCAAGAGCTTTGTCACCTCGGGAACACACGGTAGTTTTAGTGTTTTGTCGACGTAAATGTTTGGCCACTACGGCTGGCAAAGGGAAATAAAATACTCTTACGCCTTTCGAAAGTTCACTATTGAGCTTTTAGGTCTAGTGGTAGATTATCATTGCAACGGTTGGTTTCGGCTATTTGGGCAGTGCCAAAAGTAAAGTATGTTTATTCCTTACTTGCATCTTACAGGTTATAAAGGTCGATAGTGCTGCTTGACGAATTGGCGGGTTGACTAGGTAGCCCGTGTCATACAAATAGAACAAGATAACGCATGTCATTTTTTTTTGCGGTGCGCATCTTAGCTCAACCAAACTAAGATATATCAGATCGTCAACTCATTATCTCTTATAAATTTTATTTCACACAAACAAACCAACAATACCTAATTTATTGGTAACTCTGTAATATAGCTTACGTATATTTTTGGATACATAAACCCAGGCCCGGACCCTATAGAATTATCATTTAAACCAAACATTCAGA
Source organism: Udea ferrugalis (assembly GCA_950022985.1). Taxonomy (NCBI): domain Eukaryota; kingdom Metazoa; phylum Arthropoda; class Insecta; order Lepidoptera; family Crambidae; genus Udea; species Udea ferrugalis. Next base: position 14,180,225 of record OX465525.1, read on the forward strand.
AAGTACGAAACCTGCATAGGATAGCCTTACTACTTAGTTTGAGGATAGTACTTAGTTTAGGAGTTATGACATAGAGTGAAATTGAAAATCTAATACACACATTCGAAATCAACACTATCATAGGCCTTCTTTTTGCTCTGCCGAAGTAGGGTAAAAATTAAGTATGTCGTGTTAGCGATATGTGTTCACTTGTGATACTATGCTGAACTGATCATCAGATCATGGTGCTAAGATGTCCCAGATATTTTTTCCATTCATCCGAAACAGAAAAGCACAAACTGAAAAAAGCAATAAAACATTTGAAAAAAGCAAGGATTTTGCAGACTGTTTGATGCCAGGAAGCAGCTTAAGCTCGTCAATACAGATTTGTCCATCGACTGAAAAATTTAAATTCATCCCATATTGCTACGGAAAAAAACTGAAATAGAATATCCGGCTTTCATTGTACAAAAAACAACGTTTGATACAATACAACTCCACCCTTATTCCTTTAGAAAAAAGATCTAAAGTTGTACACGACTGTGTAAAAAGCACTTTCGTAGTTTGTACAGTATACCCCACTGTACAAACTACGAAAGTGCTTTTTGTACGCCTACCAAAATCCTTTTCTATCGTAACCCTTTTATCCTGGTGTTAAGGTTTTAAATAGTAAATCTTTACTCGTTCAGCTGTATTAAAATTAAGGAGATGAAGAACATTAAGGAGCCGTATTGAAGACCATTAAGCTTATTTCGTAATTTGATTTATATTTTAACTTTTTTTGTATTGATTTCAAGTGGGTTGCTTGAACTTTTGATTTATTCAAGTTAACCCACTTACAAGATAAGCCTTAGAAAGGTAGTACTTAACTAATCCGATTATATTTTACACTTTATTAATTCCGCTTGATAGAATGAAAATCCTGCAAAAATGTTGAAGGCAAAAATCAGTGTGCCTTCATCTAGCTCATTTAGAATATAGTCGTGAGAAATGATATTATAATTGAAAGATGTATATAGGTTACTTGTGCTAAAAAAGTAGCACCCGAAATCAGGACTTTCGACCATCTGAGCAAAGCATTGACAGATTGAGACACTGCGCAAAATGTATCTTTCTCGTTTACGCTCTAGTAAATAGTCATACTATCTTATACACACGGTCAAATTATAGATACGTACGCCAGTAGACAATTTTGGACTTCGCGTCAGTACTGACATAACCTAACTACGTCTTTTTCATTGTAATTTGATTGGTCGTGAGTGTTTGTTATGTTATGTAGAAAGTAATAGCTTACTGTTCCATAATTTGGTCTTCTTGGTAGCATGTAATTTTGACTAAAGTTATGTAGGTGCGTGTGAAATCTTATCAGACATTTAAGCAATCATAAGTGTAAATTTTACGCAATTTGAAAATTCCAAGCACGCGCCCCTGCCGGCTTAGACAATTTTATTAGAAAATATAGCGTTTACGCCATTGTTATCATGTTAATGGAAACCTAGAGTAAATAGAACATCTAATTAACAATGGATGAAGCTTTTAGAATTTAATAACATTCAATATAACTTTGAATAACACGTTCAATATAATACTGAAGGAGAAATCGTCCAAGCTGAAATGACGCACCCCTTCAGTGTATCTACGCAACAAGCAAGCCTTCTTGTATGCGTAGATGCGGTGGGGGGGCGCGTCATTTCAGCTTATACGATCTTTGTTATTGTTTCCCTTTAAAATTTTACACGAGTTATACCTACTAGGTATGTAAGTACTTACTTAAGAAACATCCCATTGTTTGTTTTGACTATAGATAGAGGGAAACGCTTTTTTTTCATTACCTACATTATTAAAACATCAAAACTGAAAAATATCAAAAGTAAAACCTTATTAAGTCCAATTACCTATCACCTCAACCGAATTGACCTGTAATATTTTATAGTTAGTATCTAATAACGATAATTTAAACATTTTCCGGAAAACTCGCCTATTAATAGGGGCCCGTATAATAAAATGGAGAAGTGGGGGGATGGGGTGGTGGGGTAGACCTTTAATCAGGCCGGTCACCCTCTCAAGGGAGCATGGATGCATAATTCATATCACAACGTCGGCATCACCATTCACTTACGTCTGTGCTGATAATGTCGTCAATGGTGAAATGAATAAAACGATTTTGGAGGCATTATTACTTTTCTGGCCGAAACCCACCTTTGTGTACTTTGTGTTCATCAAACAATTTGCAGCTAACTCTTCGGTGATAGAAAACACCTATATAAAACCCAGGCAACCAACGTTGGATTAAAATTACCTCGGCGAAATGTGGGCCTCTGAATTTTCCGTTCACCATGATGGCAACAATCAGTGTGCCTCTAACTAACCCATGAGGAATATGTTCGTGAGGGTATGTTATGTTATTACTCTTCTAACCACCGAATTCACTAACGCTTGTCAAAGTTGAGGAGCTCTCACAAGTATAGCTGTCACTTTCACTGATTTAGACAATTTACGGGAAAGCATGAGTTTGAAGGCGTGCTCAATCTTGATTGACGTTTCAGAGGTATGTAAGCTACCAAGATCAGCCTAGCGATTCTAAGAACTCGGTTCGATCTTGAATTTGAACTCACCTGTCACATAACTAACTAGTCACTTTATTTGCATGTATCTTACGTTAACTGATCTGAACAAGTCGTCTGTTTTTTTTAGTTAGTTATCTCTTCATGGCGATTTTACTATAGAATACAGTTGAACAACAATACCTCTTGATGCAATTTATTTAGTGATATTTTGTAAAAAAAACTTCGGGCCCACGTAGATGTTTTATAAAGCTCTTTACTGAAGGTAACTTAATTCATGTACAGAACTAATTTTGGTATAAATCAATTAGGCAATTCAATTTGTGACAAAGGAAATGATATGCGATCTATCATGTTTACTCAGTCGGAATAACCAGTTACCCAAATCTGTGGTTATTTCAAACATTGATGCCCAAATGCATTAAGCTGTATGAACAGATTACAGGTACAAAGATACCAATAATAGCAGTAACATGTTAAATTAGTTATTCTATATAGGCCTGGTTATTATTTTGTTATGCATAATGTGTATCTGACAGATATATCGTTTGCGCTAACATAATTTGTGAACATCTTTATAAATTCAATGTGGCTAATTTGGGTAGTGTAGGTATGTGAGTGCACCGAAATTCACTTACTACATTTAAGCAAATTTTGACAGCTAGACTTTACTAAATACAAGTCCAAATACGTTAGCCTTCATTATGTAAATGCAGCGATGACAAATTAATGATTAACAAATAGACTTCTGAAACTTTAGAAAAAGCATTTGTGTAGTACTTAGCGAGAAAAGTTAAATAAAAAATAAAACACAATCATACATTCTTAATGAAGAACTCATCTTGAGAAGGTCATGCTTTTACCTTCCACCCACCCAATAAGATGGCTCTTCATGTGTCTTGAAAGCACCTATTTATCGTATATACCTACATGAATTACTAAACAAATTATAAACGTACAGAGAACTCCATTACATAACAACAATGAAGATACAAATGGCACAAATTCGCTGATGTAAATCTGGATTTAACGGTATCTGCGGCTTTGGCAACAATTACACAAAATAATGCGTCCTGACGCATGTTATAACGATCTTTATTATCATGTAATAGGGTGTGAAATACCAAAGCTTCGTTTGGGCTCATTATTACGCAGCATAATGGGTTCATTAGGTGATCAGTTCCGTATTACTGGGTAGTTTTGAAGGCACACTTAATCGTTCAATTTGAAAATTGTGTTGTTTGGAAATAGGTCATCGTTTCATTAAACAAATTGACAATTATTTTGAGATATTATAGTTTGTTTTGGTACTTCGAAACAAATGTTAGATAATATTTTATTATTGTTTTTAGCATTTTCCATGCAGTATCTTTCTAAAGAAAACCAGAAAAAGACATTTGGTCATGTTGGCATCAGGCAGGACTTGAACCCGCATCTTTCGCAAGCCGGGCGACTGCACTACCAATTATGCTACCGAGACCATTAACAGACCGGCCGAATCTTTCTGGTATATTTTGCCCTATGAGCCAGGGTTATTTCATCAATGTTATAGGCATCCACCTCTAACACTCGGAAGAAATATTTTTTCAAATATTTAACTCCCGATTAAGATGAAAAAGCTATTACTATATTTTATTATTGTTTTTAGCATTTTCCATGCAGTATCTTTCTAAACAAAACCAGAAAAAGACATTTGGTCATGTTGGCATCAGGCAGGACTTGAACCCGCATCTTTCGCAAGCCGGGCGACTGCACTACCAATTATGCTACCGAGACCATTAACAGACCGGCCGAATCTTTCTGTTCTTCATACAGTTTTCTTTAGAGCAATGTATGTTGCAATAAACGTATCTAAATTCCTAAGCAGTACCTAATACCTACATTGTTTAGATTAATAGACTATAAATGTCCATTATTATTCATAGATACCCAGACATGCGTTGTTATTGCTCATAGACTAGATAGAAATTAGTGCATGATTGCATCTGGAATTTACGAGAACTTGGACAGTTAGCTATATGTCTAAAATACGTATGCAAATTATGTCAAATAGTAGCCTTCATGACTATATACCTAATGGTGTAGTCAGAGGCACACTGATTGTTGCTATCATGGTGAAAGGAACATTCAGAAGCCTTAAATTCTTTTTGGCAAAGGGATTTAAACCCACGGTGGTGAGGGGCGAGCCCACCGCCGGGTTTCTTGGGTTTTTAATCGGTATTTTACATCACCAGCGAGTGAGTCGCATAATGTACAATGAATAGGTACAAAGAAGGTGTGTTGCGGCCAGATTTGATGTTGGGAACACTGGGTTCCAAACCTGAATGTCAAACCACCGGGCCACCATGCTCTCTCGTAAAATAGTATTTAGTAGTATAGCTTTCAGGGCCGATTCCATAGACAGGGAGAAAATTTTGAAAAAATAATATCGTTTTACTCTGCTGAAAATGGAACATAACAAAATATGTATGCCTTTTAGTTCTAAAACTCGTTCTTTATCAACATGTTTTCCATGTTATACTCGTATATGCGCAATGATTTTCCAACCTTTTACAGGTAAATTGGTTTATTTTGTTAGTTTTAAAAGCTTCCCTTAATGTCCGGAGCGCGTCCTGTCATTGATATTATTAGTCTCTTTCATGTACATAATTTTGCCTCTTTGCAAATTGTTTGAAGTGGAAAATATCATCACTGAAATTGATTTACATTTCTCATGTTTTAGGTAAGCTGGTAACCTGTAGAAACATGAAATAGCTCTTCGCTGCATATTCGAGTGTGAGCAACCTTCTTTCATTTTCGTTATTAAATTGCAAACATACGTATGTGTACGCTCAAAGTTACAGGTCAGACTGTACTTTAGCATATTACTCGGCATTATACGATAACACTTTTGGCCGAAGAAATGTTTTGCAAGTATAATATTGAAGCATGCGAAATTTTAAATATATCTAGCTTTGATATTTCTTTGTTTAATGTGCGTTTATAAAGAAGAATAAAATAAACTTTAAAACATTAAATACACGCTGCATGAATCTGAAAACAAAGTAAGCTAGTTTTATACTATGGATATAAGTATTTTGGATATTAAATATTGTTTTACCCATTGACCGCCAGCACATTTTATTTTCATATCTTTTGGACGCTTTAAGACGTCTATGGCGGTCAATGGGTTAAGTACATTCGTTTTGGATAATCACTCACAACCTCATAGCACAAACAAATGAGTTAAGCCTACACTTTAAGGCCAACTGTTCAGTCAATATAAATGTTAGTTCATGAACAATTAATGGAAAGCAGAAAATAACGTAACGTACCGGTGTTATTTGCAACATAGACTATGTTTTTCATTTGGAATTCTAAACCACCATGTTTGCATGAATAATGAAAATGGAAATAAATATCAAAGTGAAATACTTTCAGCGGCCGCCAGTGGACGTTACAGCGGGCGGGCAGTGCGCCAAATAGATAGAAAGTTGGTAATTGCTTAGGGAGCAGTTTAGCGAATATGCTCTAGCAGCATCATGGTAATGCTACGTCATGCTATGGAATCGTATATCCAGATGAATAGATTTTATTAGCTAGATGGATTTAGAAAATAATAAAAATGAATTATAAAATGTCACTCATAAAATGTCTGTGGCTCATAGGGTAAAATATACCAGAAAGATTCGGCCGGTCTGTTAATGGTCTCGGTAGCATAATTGGTAGTGCAGTCGCCCGGTTAGCGAAAGATGCGGGTTCAAGTCCTGCCTGATGCCAACATGACCAAATGTCTTTTTCTGATTTTCAGATCTTTAGTAAGTAAAGATACTGCATGGAAAATGCTAAAACAATAATAAAAACATTATAAAATGTCGTTTTACACAATTTGGAAAATCGTACAATTTACAAATAGAACAAAAAAGAAGGCTATCAAGTAATAACAATCGTCAAGTTTACAGGTAATTTAAATAACTTAAGGCTATGCAACTTGCTATAATGATATCGATTAGATGATGAACACATAACAGTCTGATGAATCTAAAACGTAGAACTTTGTTACTGATATATACTTACTACAAACAATAATCAATAATACACAATGAAATCTGTATTCTGCTCATTAAAATTCAAGCTTAACAACGATTACTTTATTGAGAGAGGAAAATTGACTCGCAATTCATGAACTAAATAAACATTCATTTCTTATTTCAAATAATACTTTACAAATATTCTCAATGATTATCAAAAATATCTCAGATATTTGCTCAAGAGATTAACAATGCAATTTAGAAAGAAGAATAAAATACAAAGCGAAATAGATTAATATTAGAGATGAAAAAATCTTTCACCTCACCTAAGTCAAATTGAAAACGTAACCCGAGTTCATAAAAGCTGTCTTCCCTGGAGAAGGTCACCTATTCACATCCAGTCAGGCCGAATATTCGTGTTGATGACACGATGTCCCGTACCAATTACACGATCGAGTTGCCGCAGACATTTTGGGGCTCACTGAGTTGCTATGGATCAAGGTGAATGGACTCGTTTGAGATTGGAAATTTCTATGCTGAAAAGGCTTAATAACCTCCCTTTGATTTAGTACTCAAAAATGGCAGAAAGGCCTTTATAAGTTTTTTGTGAAAAGCACATGAAGCTTTTCTCTTGAATTTCTTTTGTGTGGTCAACTAATAGGAAACTCTGACTAGTCCAATTTCGGGGCTTAGTCAGTGGACCATTTGGTTTGAATTTTTTGAACTTAACCTATTTCGAAAAAGGCGTACTGATCGCAGTTAGGCCCAAAAAGTTTTATAAATGCAGAGTACTACATTAACGTGCTAAATAGCAGAAAACAATAATTACGTCACTTTCATGTATTATCAATGTGCACAATAAAAGCTAGGTACATTAGTATAAAACTGTATCGCTGTAGGTAGATCAGATATCGAAAAAGAGCTGCTACGACATAACATACCCTCACGACCATAATATCCCAAATAGGTAAGTCAGGAGCACACAGATTGTGACGTCATAGTGAACGGAACACTCAGAAGCCCACGTTTCACCGAGGAAATTCGAACCTAACGTGGTGAGGGGCGAGCTTATCGCCGTTATCCGGGTTGCTTGGGCTTTTTGGTGTTCTCCATCACTGGAGCAAATTGTACAATGAACACAGAGTGGTTGTGTTCCGGCCAGATTTTACCTCGGGACCATCGGGTTCCGAGCCAGAGTGATTAACCACTGGGCCACGACGCTACTACGACAATGAAATAATTTCGATGTTCTGAACACCAAATACAAAATCCATAGGGTTCAAGTTAAATTCGATTTATAAATTGTTCCTTACAATAAGGTACAAAATTCTAAACAATTTCCAACAAATCAAACGGTGGATATTCGGCAATTTCCCTGAGCGTTTTCTCACGTTCGCATACAAATCTCGCCGAAGGTCGTTTTACATTTTAAATAAAGTGGCGATGGCTCTGATCTCACCCCCGAGAGTGGACTGGGGTAAATGGGTTGAATGCCCAGCGATGGTTTTTATAGCCGATATTAATGTCAGGTAATAAAAGAGAGATATTGCATCCGTGACAAAAGCTTTGTTTTATTTTCATTAGATGAAGTAATAGCACAGATGAAAATAATAACATGGATCCAATAGTAAGTAGTTAAAGTTAGGCCAGAAGCTCACATATTTTTTACTGAATGTAATGCAAACCTATTGAACCTATTCTTAATTGATTTTGTTATTATTTGTTGTCTAGAATTAGGTAAAATAACTATATTTATCACAAAATATCAGAAGTTGAACAGTTTGTTTTTCATATTAACTGATATTTAGCCGCTTATGGCCTTGAAGGCTTTACCGGACATAGCGTGAGTGCAGGAGTTTTTCCATCCCAGTTGTGTAAGTAAAGTTTATAACAGTGGAGAGGCTAGTCACAACTAGCCTAACACATGAGTACAGTCAGCGACAATAGTGCATTTGCACTTTGAACCATGTCGTATTTACTTTGCTTTAGTTATACAGAATTCATAAAGTAAACACAAAAGTGATCAGTTACTTTCGGCGCTAACTGTACGCATGTCCCACTATCACTGAGCTCCCGTGCTGGAGTATGGCTCTTACTAATGTCGAAGTGTGGTCTTCGCCTAGCAATGTGACGAAGATTCAAATTGATTTAGCTAATAGTACTCTCCTTCCTGTTTTCGAAGGTATTACCTGTTCACTGGGTCAGCTAACATATGAGCCGCCTATTTGTCTACCCACTAATTTTGTGAAGGGACAGAATAAATAAGCAGATGTCGTTGATGTGTAGTCCGCCTTACACCCGTCGTTTTGCGGGTCCGATAAATATGTATGTGCCCCAGACGGCACGTCACCTGGGACAATGTAATTGCTTTCCGTCCCAAATTGTAAATGTTTATTTATTTGTCATCTCATTATTGGCTTTCGGACACCTCATGTTTTGATGTTTGCCGACGAGGTTTTCTTGGAAAATCACTGATTTAATATCCTTTTCAGCTTAAATGTTCTCTTGATATATTTTCATCCTAAGGGAGTTTTTATGAAAGTCTTGCCCGAAACATTTTTTGATTTTTGTTATTGAATATACAATTGAATTCAGAATCGGTGAAAATTCGAATAAATTTTGGTATTTTTCATATTTTACTGTTAATTTTTCGCAAACCAAATGAATCATTTTGAATTCTATTTTTTTCATAATAATGCTGAAAGTAAGTGTTTATATATTTTACAAAATATCCATGTAAGGATGACTTAAACATTTATAGTTTATCAGCAGTTTGAGATTACCGTTGTTGTTTCGTTTTTATTTTAATTAGGTGAAATTAAAAAAAAACAAAACAGCCTTATGACCAGCCTTATTAGCCTTATATTATAACAAGTCTTAATTTACTTTGTCTTTCTATATCTTGAAGCAGCCATGGTTATAATGGTAATTAAGTCTACAAGTCCTTATTTTAATGACATATGCAAAGTTATGGCGTATTACTCATTTGTTTGTGTTGTAAGGGAAGCGTAATAATTGATGATTAAACGAACTTACCTTAAGTGAAGTTCTATCATAATTATATGAGTCGCTGCATCCGAAGGGATTTTATCACAAGGTAGTACATTTCTTCATGTACCAGGCATCAACACGTTTTAGAGCTGGTATCACTGAAACAGAAAAAAAAAAACAAATTCCCTCCCTACGGTAGGTGCGTCGCTCTGACAGGTGACAAGTTCATCATTCTTTTAGAGACAGATTTCCCTAAAGTTACTCGGGTCAGTTACCAAAGGGTATGATGGTAACTATGGGTAGGGTGGGAGCTAAAATCCCTTCGGATGCAGCGACTCATATAATTATGATAGAACTTCACTTAAGGTAAGTTCGTTTAATCATCAATTATACTTCGTCGCTGCATCCTCGGGATTTTATCACAAGGTAGATGTTTAGAGGTCTAGGGAAATCAATATCAAAGATTTACTAAATTGAATTTGATACCAAATTTTATTTTTGATGTGAAATAGGTAACGTTTATTATAATTTTACCTGTTTACTATAAAAACGCAACAAAATTAAGGACCAATGACCAAAAGTCAAAAGATCATTGCAGCTTCAGTATTATGTTCCAAGATGAATATATATTACTTAAGATAACTTCATGTTATAAATATGCTTTGCATAATAATTAATATTAATTTAAGCAATGTTAATTAAAAAAAACTTAATGGTAATTGTATGAACTTTGCTGTTACCACACACAAGAACAGGTATACATATACCACCCAATAATAAAACCTAGTTTACTCGAATATTTAATCCATAGTAAATTCGGGATCAAAGAACGACGTCTATTGAAACAGGTTAGCAGCTTGAGCTGCAACTTTTCCGTTAATGTTTTCGTAATAAATGTAAAGTAAGGTGGTACATAATTATATACAAGTACACTGGGCAGTGGTTTATTACAACAATTTAAATGCCCAGCATTGTATGTGCTCGTTGTGTGGGTGACACATAATTAGTCACCTAACTTAATTCAACTAAAGCTGTTGTTTGGAAAACCTATTCCCAAATAGAACCCAACGGCAGTGGGTACTAAAGTAAGTTAGTTAGTAACTTACTCTCCTAGTTTTGCTAATAATATTTCTTAATGTAAGTATGTTGTCTACTGCACAGAGTAAGCAGACTTTAGAATCCGAAAGAATAATAACCTAGGCATAATAAGCTTCAGTTTTTATTATTTTTCTTAAGAGTTTCTATGACTCTCATTGATTGAAATGTCCTTCCAAGATAGAAACTACACATGACCTAGTCAATGCACCTGGCCTATGTTTTTAATCCAATAACCTAACTGAGGTATTATTACTTAGGTAATTTATGCCACTCTGGTGAAAGCTGGGGCGTTTTGTAAGGATGAGACGTCTTACTATTCTTTATGACAACGTTTTCGTGAGTGGAAATCGTCTATTTTTAACTATCGCTATGCGAATAATATCCGTAACACTGTAAGTAGGTAGGTACCTACAGTTCCCTGTTGGTACAGTTAAGGTTAGAATTGCATTAAGATATTCTACTGACTTCTCTCCTTAAATCTTCTTACTGTGAATTTCTGTCAAATCTTGTTTGGCTTGGTACACTACTAAAGTGTAAACTAATAAAAGAGCTGTTGCTTATGCGAAGGTGTTATTTTTTATTAAATTATTATTGTGATTTCAGTCCTATTCTCACGAAAAACTTAACTTATAACCTATTGCGGTCATTTTAAAATGAAAGACCACGATGTCTTCTACTTGTGAGTGCGTATGCAACAAATTCTTAATGGTAGGTCACCTACCTACATAATATCAAATACTAAAACTATTAAATTGTAATTTAGCATCTGATTGCAATTAATTTCTTAATCAACAAACCTTGCCAGATGCGAACAATAAAAGCTAAAACTACTTCCTATAAATTGGTAATCTGCAAATCATTACCAAACATTTTTGTCTTTAGGTAGGTATATGCTGTCAGAGTATCTGCAAATGACTAAGTACTAGTCTTACTGAAATTGAGACAAGATAAACATCTTTTTCCAATACATTTCCTGTATTCAGAAATGCGATCAATGTGAGATGGTTTTAGTTCAATTTATAACTTTTAATCCCAAGTCAAAACCAGTCATGGCTTGGATATGGTTATCCACTATACCTATGGATTGATTTTGTTATTTCAAAAAATAACCACGGAATCGAGGTACTAAATCAAGTCTACATTATAAGTTGTGCCTATTGAACGGCTAAAACAGCAGTTATACCTTTAAAAATCATCTACTCAGTCGTTAAATGACAAATTTAACGCTTGCTGAATTATGAGTAGTCACTAATAATGTTTGCTAAATGGCAAAAGTGTAGCATTTTGCATATAAAAGAAATCCGCGTGCGTAGCACACCACTCAACAATATACATAATATATACATTTAAAAGACGGCTGTGTTTATGTACTTACACCATTATTAAGTGTTGTTATTCAACTTGTTATTGTTAAACGCGTGGCTGCATTAAATGCTTACTGTGTTAATTATTAGGTGGATTAGGTTTATCGCTTCATAAGAATAAACTATTAATAATAAAGAATTTAAGTGTCTCTTCAATTCATGTTGTTTCAAATGCTTTTGCTTATTTATTATATTAAAATAAACTACTATATAAAAATAAGTCGGGTTTTCCTTTCTGACGCTATTCGTTAGAAAGGTCCCGCGCTCCGTGAGGTTGATAGCAAAGAAAATTCAGCAAAATTTCAACAGAAAAGCGGGAAAATCTTTTTTCACATACAGCTAAGGCCACGCGGACGAAGTCGCGGGCGGCTGCTAGTCATAGATAATTATTTCTTGAATAATAAAGGAAATTTTGGAAAACTTACATGGGTTCTCTGCCACCAGGTAAGGTTATCAAACCATCAGCAAGGTAAGATACAGAAAAATACTGGTAAGGCTAGGTTGTTTAATACATACCTGACTTTTCATAATCACTATGAAAATACTTTTCATTTCATCTTATGTTTTATTTTATTTTATTTCAATTCATTTCATTTCATTTTATTTCATTTTATTTCATTTTATTTCATTTTATTTCATTTTATTTCATTTTATTTCATTTTATTTCATTTTATTTCATTTTATTTCATTTTATTTCATTTTATTTCATTTTATTTCATTTTATTTCATTTTATTTCATTTTATTTTATTTTATTTCATTTTATTTCATTTTATTTCATTTTATTTCATTTTATTTCATTTTATTTCATTTTATTTCATTTTATTTCATTTTATTTCATTTTATTTCATTTTATTTTATTTCATTTTATTTCATTTGATTTTATTTCATTTTATTTTATTTCATTTCATTTCATGGGCCATTCACGGATTGAATATAGGCCCTTAATTCAGATATTGCGATATCGTTACCGTCATGTTGACTCACGGCCAACTCCCAGGTTTGTTCCTTATGTACAGATCAAGCTATTAAGTCTCAAATTTGAGATCATTTTTCTGTATTTATATGCCTTCGTGATGACTCGCGGCCAACCCCCAGGTTTTTATTATACCTTCGTGATGACTCTCGGCCAACCCCCAGGTTTTTACAATACCTTCGTGATGACTCTCGGCCAACCCCCAGGTTTTTACAATACCTTCGTGATGACTCTCGGCCAACCCCCAGGTTTTTTAAGAAGTAAATAAATACAAAATTTTTAATTAGGCACCGGTACTCACCGGGATGGTTTTCGGCGTCGGCCTCTAATTACATAGCTAATTGAATACTTCATTCTGCTAAATCCGCATTGGATTGTCATTTTCTCATATGTTGTGAACTTCGTGGGCAGCAAGCCTACGTGAGTGGTTATCCCGTGGTAACACGGGTGTTAGCCTTCATCATATTATGAATATTGTAAACGGTAACCACGAAGTGGTATCAAATGTATTTAAATATAAATTTTATAGCAACTAGAGTAAGTTATGATGCTAGCCATAGCTGTATAGCTACAAAAGCTGTGGCGTGGCTACTCAGATGTGTCTGTGTAGTAGCAAAATGAAACATTATTTCAATGTCAGGTACTTCCATTACTAAGACTTATTCTTAGTCGTTAGTTTTCAATTGAAATTACAATCTTATTCTAGAAGTTTTTAGGTACTAGTGTATATAGAAAGAAAGGTTTTTGTTATGCAAGGATAGCACAAAATAACTTACAGTTTGGTCTTCGATTTGATTTTCACCTTAAAATGCTTTCGAAACCACACTCGCGTTGTGGGCCTGGCCGTGCTCTCGTTACGGGACGTCCTCTTGGACAGGAATAAACAGGAACCTTTATTCTGCTTGGCTAATTTGTTGAAAATGCACCGACCAACTTGGTACGGGAAAAAACAGGATCTTCTTCTTCTGTTTGTCTCGTTTGTTGGAAATACACACTCAGTGTGCGTTTTATCGTAATCTCGTTACGGTGGGTCCATTTTGGACAGGCCTCAACAGGATCATAAACAGCTAAAATTAATGCCAACATTGATTAAGACCACTTCACGGTCTCATTATTGACGTGTTTTGTTAAATTTAAACATTGCATCGTCATGCTATTGCTTAGCTTTGTTTACAGTCATACGAAGATTCACTTTTAATCACGAGTTCTCTTATTAAAACATTTTGTGCAAGAAAATGTGGGTAGATTTTTATTGTAGATCGTATTTAGTTATTGTTTAAAACGAAAGGTAAGTACGATCTTAACGTTGTATTTCATTTAGGATCTATCGATTTACACTACTACAACTATTGCAAACACTTCAGCACTTAAAGAAACCGTTATATAAAAAATATAACGAGAGAGGGTGTGTCGATGCCCGAACACTAGAAACGAATGATGAACTTGTCACCTGTCAGAGCGACGCACCTACCGTAGGGAGGGAATTTGTTTTTTTTTTCTGTTTCAGTGATACCAGCTCTAAAACGTGTTGATGCCTGGTACATGAAGAAATGTACTACCTTGTGATAAAATCCCGAGGATGCAGCGACGAAGTATAATTTAATCGTACAACAATTTCCCGTCATGTTGCGTATATGTGAGCTTATGACGAATAAAGCTCTGTGTTTATCTTGAATTTCCTAATGAAAGAACCTCTGCACGAGTTTATTTCTTCGTGATTGCTTAACAGCATTGTAATAAGTGGCGGACTTAGTAATGATAAGGTATTATTTGACTGTCCATCTTGAGGCTTAGCAGAAAAGTAAAGTAGAAAGTGTGAAAAATATGTATATTCACGAATGTGTAACAAAATTGATGAGCTTTACTTAAAAGTAATAATGTTATGTACAAGAACGAATTTTGAATAACTTGAGCTATGGAGCAAGGCACCGTCTCAGTATTTACACAAAACCGGCTCAATATAACCACGATACCTATCAATGAGGGAGCAGTCGTAATTCAATTCATCCGAAATTTGCACCAGGAAATGGACCTTATATCCTTCACGATGGGTCCATGATATCTGCACACGTCGCCAAGAACGGACGCCGAATAAGCAGAAATCGAGTCCAATTTCCCGGTATGTCATATTTATTGGTCCTTCCACGGGTTGGGGAATGCTGAGTCCGGAGCCGTTTTCTGGTCAAAATGCCTCGTAGCTTCGTAGCAGCGAGTTACGTAGTAGCGAGGCGTAGCAAGTGTGGCGTAGCGGGTGACGCGTAGTAGGTTTGGTCTTTTCGTAGCCGAAAAAAAGACACGTTATAGTTCTGTTTTTCAAATAGAAAAATATGAATAGAAATACATTTCTTGACACTAAATTTAATGAAACAACTTTAGTTCTAATAAACTATTATGTTTCATACAACAGGTGACGTTTACTAGTTTTTATGCAAGTATTTAATGCAACAGTGAAGTCAGTCACTGAGCAGTAAAAACGTTTACCCCGAAACACTATGTCAGTGACATTATAATGTATAATGATACAACATAGTGTAATGTTATCTTTCTATAACATTATCTTGCGAATAAAATCATTGATGTCTCTTATGATTTTCGAAATATGTAGGCTAATCACTTGGCAACCCTTATTTCTAAGACATAATGTATTCACTAACAAAACAAATAGTATGCTGAATAATACAAATTATGATATTTATTTTCTAAAAAAACCTATCAAGTTTCCACCTTTACTGACCCACTCAGAGTCGTCCATGAAGGATTCATCATTCATTGGTATCAACATTTGACATTCTGAATATCAAGTACTTTAATTAACTTGTTATGAAGTCTCTTTTTTAATAATAATGTAAAAAACATTAACTAATTCATAATTAGCTTTATTTGGCGTCTCTAAATCCGGGCAATAAATAGCAAATTATACAGGGTGGCCCAGCGACAGTGGTGGTGGTGGTATTGATTTTCGCGGAATTAATGTTTTTTTTAAATGACTTGTTATGATGCCCTCTACCTAAAAAAAATTTATGGACCACTGTCGCTGGGCCACCCTGTATAAATGAAAACAGCTAATGAATACTCCTTCATTAAGAGTGAATTCTCGATTTCTATGTTGAAGGATCTTTATTATTAAATAAATGTACCTAATTAGTTGTACAGCGCAACATTGGGTGGAATCAGTAACATTATTTGAGAGATAATTACTTCTAACTACTTACTAAAAAAACACAAAATTGACTCTTGAAGTCCATTTTGCGGTACACGTCTCACGGTACACTTTGAAACATCTTGTAAAATTGATGGCTAATTGAAGCAGTTCCAGTGAGCGATAAGTATTTTTTCTGACATAATTCAAGTAACAAAGAACATTTTGGAGAACCAGCTAGTTAAAAATTAAAAGTACACTAACTAAGATCTTGATTTCTTTAAGAAGTGGAACCCAATTAAAACCACAAGCAAAAGTAAGATAAGGTGGCATAACGCTAAAATAGCTTCTACAGATAGCGTTATATCTGAACCGCCTTTTGTGGGTCGCAAGCAATTTAAAAGATGGTCTAAAGGATAAACTTATGGTTGACTTTGTAAGTGCTTGTCTTTGAGAATAGTAACCAAGAAGTTAGACCACGTCAACGGAGATTGGACTCAACAATGAGGCAAATTGTGGAAGGAGCGGGTCTAGAAGAGACAAGAAATTGCGGAAAACTCGTTATTTTTACTGGTTAAATAGCAATGTGAAAGGAAAAATTATACTATTTTGACAAAGTTCTGAAATAGGGCCTATTTAATGACCAACACAGTGTGAGGAATCAGCGATGTGAACTGGTATACTGTATAAGTGTATGAAGTATTCATATCTTGCTTGATGTTTTAACCTAATTGTTATAGCCAATCTGGTTATATTTTCATCACTTGTCTATTAAAAGAATGAAACCGCCTGATACCTATTTATCCTAATCCGGTTGCTTCTGTGCTTACTTATAGATTTACCTTGAAAAAAATAGAATTCAAAGACATTGACTCAACTGCGTACGCTTTGATAAGCTTGACGCTTACGAAGAATATTAGGTTTTATAGGCATATATTTTTGAATGTGCTGCTGAGTTTGTGATAGTTGAATACCTTTTGAGACGACAGAATTACTCGCTTGATCCTATGCCTTAAGACCACACACTCAAAGGCGAGGACTTAGCCTGCAGCTATTGGCAATTATAGCAGCCTATCATACTTCAAAGAGATAGGAGCGCGAGACGGGGCCATTCACACGACTCCTGCGCGTCATGGTGTTAATAGGGCGTGATTAAATGCTTTGTGGGACTACAAATAATGGCGGGATTTGGGAAATTAGGATGCGTGTTGGTTTTAAGGGGTTATGAGGAAGCGGTATATCTGTAAGTAGGTTTTAAAAAAAAGAATTTATTAAAGAGGTTTATGTCAGATAGGAATGATAAACGAAAATATCACAGCACAAAACGGTGCCGCGATACTTACTACAACTTAATACAATAGGAAAAATAGTCCTTTAACAATTTTATTCTTTCTTCCACTTACAAAATTAAGATTTTGGATACCCATAAACTACAAACAAACACGCTGTTTTACACATTAAAATAATTATTATCAAAATTATGTTCAGTTTTTAGGCATATTAATTAGACAAAGTGTACGTTTTATCTTTATGAATTCGTTAATCCAACAAAGAAAAACGTTTGGAATAATAATTATGTCTATTGAAATGACATATAAAAATAAATCACTGCTTACTTTTAAAAGTAAAATTGAAGAATACGAGTACAAAATAATTCATTACATCAAACTGGTACTAGATCTTCGAAAAATTTCTTAGCAATAAACTTTCTAATTCAAATCAACTCATGAATAATTCAATAGATGTCAATATACAAATTTTGTTTGTTGATATTGAAAAAGGCAGACAGGTCAAAAAGGTCATACAATATCTGATTTATCCAGTTAGACTACGTATCTACGATATGCTTGAGATAATAATTTAGAGGCTTGTTTATAGATTAATAAATGTTAATATTCGTATGTTAAAATGATAAAAAAAATAACAAGAAAACATCAGAAGTGACAGTAAAAGGACATTATTTTGTACGATTTAGGCGGTCTTATCGCTACAAAGCCATCTCTTCCAGAGAACTGTCTAACCCTAGAGTAACACGATGATTATTGCCACCATGGCTAACTAGGTGGGATTGAGCTTTTAGGTAGGTTGAGATTTTTATTAGTTTTTGCCTAATCATGATGACGACGATGATGTTGATGATGACTTTGATTGTTCGCTATCAATACATAGTATAAAACAAAGTCGCTTTCTCTGTCCCTATGTCCCTTTGTATGCTTAAATCTTTGAAACTACGCGACGGATTTTGATGCGATTTTTTTAATAGATAGAGTAATTCAAGATGAAGGTTTATCTTATAATATAAAAATGAATCGCAAAATGTGTTGGTAAGCGCATAACTCAACAACGCCTGGACCAATTTGGCCAAATCTTTTTTTTAAATGTTCGTTGAAGTTCAAGGATGGTTTTTACGGCGAGAAAAATTAGAATTATTGCTGAAAAAACCCTAAAAATAGCCCTTTTCTTTTTCCCATACAAATGATTTCTAACTAAAACGTAGACAATTTGAGCTTTATTGCTATGGGCTAACGTTCATATTGAATTACAATCACTCACTGTTGTCTAAGCAATGTGGTGTGTTCCTAACGTCAAAGATCATATCCATAGAGCTTCCAGAGCGTGTTTTCAACACTTATAGAGTGATCAAGTGAGGAAAAGAGAAACTATTGCATATAATGGACATCACACAAGAGGAAAAGAGACAGAGATATGCCCAAGATTTGTTGCCAAAACCAAACCGAAAACTACACCACCACACCACTGTCAAAAGCGGGAAATTTGAGTTTGCAAAATTTATGTAAAGTAGGCGATAAAAGTGGATGAAGCTTTAAAAAAATAAAATAGTGGTTTGTTGCGTGCCCAAATATAAAACGAATCATAGAAATGATCCAGAAATGCAAAAGTTTCACAGGTAAATACAGAAAGTAATTGTTTTTTTCAAACTGTGTTTTGAGCAATTATTTTCACTACCCAGTTCAATTATTTTATTTCAGCTATCATTATATTAGTTCCTCATGCTGCATAAGTTATTATTTCAGAAATTAAATAAGAATTGAAAAAGATTTTGTGTAAAAACTGAATTGATTCACGTACGATAGGGATGTACAAAATGAAGAATGACACATATCGATATGCGTAGTCGATATTTTTTCAACAGCTGAATCATGGCTTCAGCTGGCTAGCTCAGACTAGAAGTTTAACAAAACTACTAAACAAAAACAATCAATACCTACTTGGCGCCATTTTTGAGCAATTTACCGATCATATGACCATTACCGTACTTATTTGAAAAAGCAGATAATTAAAATTTCTTTATTTTTGTAGGATGCCAAGACCGCCGTGTTCTTATGTTAACAAAGACTATATGCCTAGGCCGTAACAAGAAAATCAATTCAAATCCACAGAGTACGGGCCAACAAAATACTATTTAACCCAGTCCTAAAAAAAGGATAATAATTGATGGTGTTTATATTATTTCATCTCGTAGTTGATGTTTAGATATCATAAACAATGTAACGAGTAAACCTAATAAATAATAAAGAACCTCAGCCTTTTATTTTCAAGAATACGAGTATACCGTTATTCATTTGTTGTTCGTGATTTCGATAATCTGTTAGATTGTTAAGGAAAGTACCAACACTATTGTGCTAAATGACAGCAGTTGTCAACGCATACATAGACAATCACTCACACATGCGCAATTCAGTTTTTGGAACGTTTTTAAAAGCGCTTTATCAATCTATTACTTTACATCATTGATCATATCTATCAAAACAATGTGCGTGTGTGCGTTGGAGCACAGATAGTTGGAGGAGTTTAATGTCGCGTTCCGAAACTCGCGTTTCGTTTAGTAATTTAATAAAACAATTCGTACGGCTTAAAAGGATTTGACTTCAAGTCATATCAATTTTTTTTAAAAAAAGTTGTCTGTTACCTAATCTACTGAGGGTGCGTTCCGAATTGAGTCAAAATCGATTACAGCGCGCTCACCGAGCGTCCCGAATTGTGATATCGCGCTAACGGGCACAAAAAGCACAAAGCACTACAATGATAATAATAATAATTATGATTCACATGATTAACAAAAAGCACAAAGCACTACAATGATAATAATAATTATTATGATTCACATGATTAACAAAAAGCACAAAGCACTACAATGATAATAATAATAATTATGATTCACATGATTAACAAAAAGCACAAAGCACTACAATGATAATAATAATAATTATGATTCACATGATTAACAATCATTACAAAAACGTTCAAAACCAAAATATGCAACCATATCCTTTCAGACCATAGTTTACTACGGGGCTGAGAGTGCGGAGAGTTTCAGCGAATGCTACTCTTGAAATTTTTATTGTACCTTTAACCTATTTAGAGTTTCATTAATGTTAACACACGACGTGTGACTGTACTATGTTTTGAATGTATTTCTCAAATAAGTGACATGCATGTCTTTCATGAGAATAAAGCTCTTTAAACTGAACAATAAAGAAAGAAAGAAAAAATATTTATTCAGGAACCACAACAATAAGTAAAAATACATTTCTTAAAAACTAACTTATTATCTCTAAGATTATTGTGGAACTGAAAGGGTCCCCACTCAGCATATTGACGGCAATAAAGCGATTACTTACTTTTAAATCCTTATATATGATTTATTTAATTATTTTTTATTCACAACGCCCTATCACCAGGGTGACGGTTCTGTTCAGGAGATTTTTTTAAAATACGACGGCACAAAAACTGCCACATTACAAATCTTTTTGACAGGACGAAGTCTGTCGGGTCAGCTAGTATGTATTATAACATCCTATTGCACCCGTGCGAAGCGGGGGCGGGTCGCTAGTTTAGTGATAAAACGCTCAGGTTTACATTTAAATGTTAATTTAATGCTTACCTGTGCTAATTGCGGTTGTTTAGAATTCAATAAAGAAGCTGAATTTATTCCATTCCGCAACATCTCAGTAGACTAACTAATTATTATGTTTAAGATTGCCCCACAAACCAGAAACTCATAGAAATAGATATTTAGGTACTTAATACTGGAATTCTTGTACTGTCCGGTATCCTATACAGAGCACGAAATACCACCAGCATAATATTTTATTTGGCCTCATAATTGTTGAATTATTTGATGTATTTTCTCTGCCAATCAGTATATTGACAAATAGAAAGAAAAACAAAAAAAAACAATCAGTAAAATGATCCTTGCCAAAAACTTTGTTAAATATTCTAATTCATACAAGTTACTTTTACTAGATAATATTTAAGTTTTGTATGAAATTAAAATAGTTATACTCAATTCTACTTCAGCAACTCGGGTTTTCAAGTTGCAAATATTTATCTAAGTAATCTAACTTGTTAGGATTTTTCATAGCGTGGATTACAAAATGTCTATAAAATTTACACAACGACATCAAAGAGAGTTGTGTTTTATAAAAAGTTTCAACTTGCACACTTGTTCAAAGTGTATTTAGTTAGTCTGAAATCTAATTTTGTGTAAAATTTGGACTTGGACTAAGTGATTACTCGACGATGCGACGTTGTTAGCTTTTCTACTTTGAGAGACTTGTCGCAAGCTAAAATGGAAGCAAGCTGTAGATAGGGAATTTTAATTAAGTATTTCTTATCTTATCTTTAAATCGGTGTCTTATCGTATCTCATCTTAAAAAGGGAACATAAGTAGACAGTATTTAAGCGGTAAAATAAAAGTATCCCTAATAAATGAAAAGTGTAGAAAATTAAAGTAATCAGGAAAACATACCAAGTTGCAGAACAATCTAAAAGGGACAACTCTAAAGACAAATCGAGAAAATAAACAAAATTGAAAGGAGTATTTACTACTTAAGAATCGGACTCTAATGAGCGACACTTAGACACTTTTTTTTTTTTTTTATGTAATAGGGAGCAAACGAGCTAGAGGGTCACCTGATGGAAAGTACAGTCCTACCAACTTATCTGTGAAATGGCGAAAATTGGAACTACGACCGCCATGTTGAAAATGTTGAAATGTCATTCGATCGTCCGTGTCAACAATTTTTGAGTACTATGGTTGTTTTATTGTGATATTTCGGAATTTATGAAGTTGAATATGCCGAAAGCCATTAAAAGTGATGCTTAAAACATTATTCTCAAGGTTGAAACCATTTTTAAAGAAGAAGCTCGGGCGAGATCTCCGATTATTCCATTTACCAAAATATACAAACGAATTTCGGCTGCAACAGGTTAGTGTTGTCAGCTTTATTTTTATAAATACCTTTAAACTTAACCAAATATTTAAGTCCACGGAATATTTGTATATATTCTTACTGTAGGTTAACGTAACGGTAACGCACATCTAAAAGGTCACCTGTTAAATGGGTGAGCTAACTAACCTGCCGGTTTTTAAATTTCGATGAAAAATAAAATCCTATGTTTCAGGTGTGAGTCAAGGTCAAGGACTCATTTCAAAAATAGATAAAGAAGGGCTTTCAGCAGAAGACACTGTTACTAAAATTCGGACACAAGGCAAGGATAGAAAACGCAAAAGTGGAATCATACACGTTGATGATTTTGACATGGGAGTTATACGGAGGAGAGTACATGAATTTGATTCTGCCAAAAACGAGGACAGAAATAAATTACAAATTCTGACAAAGACAGAAATAAATTACACAGGACAGCTATGATGATGTCGGTAGTGCAGGTTCATCTTAAGATCATAATGACTGTAAATGTGGTTTTTAATAAATAATTGTAAAGCAAATTGTTTTTTTTATTACATCCATTAGGTACTTACCACTGCGAATTATTATTAGTATGTCGTTGTTAGGGGTAAGGTACGGTCTTAACTAAATGCTGCAAATAGTACCTGGTACCTGATGCAGGGAGGGTACATGAATCACATTGAATGAAAGTTTTAAGTGTGAAACATTTAGTATGATTGTTAAGTTTTCCAGATTCTAGTTTATCTCTCTAGTAACTGTTTTAGATATCAAACCTTAATATCTGCAGGATTTCCATTTCACTGGATCACTTTCAAAATAAAGCCAATTAATAATCCTGAAGGACAACTGTTTAGCGTACCTACTTAACTACAAATTAATATATACATTTTATTTTAAATTTATAAATAATTACAATATTAATTTTATTATTTTTATTTAATACTTATTTCATATGAAAAATTACCTACTTGTAAAACTCACTCAATTTTAGGCACCTTATATTAATTAGCAACACTGAATCGACGGTGTCGTCCTCTTTCAGTTCACAGATAAGTTGGTAGGTCTGTAATCACCTCTGCCCATGGACAACTGTAACACCATAGGAGTCACGAGATGCGTTGCTTGCCTTTCAAAAAGGAATACGCTCTTTTCTTGAAGGCCCCGATGTCATACTTTTCCGGAAACACCGCCGCTTTAAGACCGTTCCATATTTTAGCTGTACGTGGATACAGTACAGTACCTGTTATTTTTTTTCAAAACCAAAAATGGGATTCTTAAAATATCATAAAACTATACTTACCTTGCGTACCTTGATTTTAAAAAAAACTTCTCTTACATCCAGGGGGGCTAAAACGGCAACATTTTGATGTTTCATATTATGAATCATCTAACTGACGTTTAATCTAGAGCGCGGTCCGTTTCGAGTCAAAAGTGATAATAGCGCGCTTACACGCGTCCCGAATTAATAAATTGTATGAGCATGAGCGACGTGAGCGCGCTTTGATCACTTTTAACTCAAAACGGACCGCGCTCTACATGAAACGTCACTTAGATGATTCATAATATGAAACATCAAAATGTTGCTGTTTTAGCCCCCCAGATTACTATACTGTCGGTTTTGAAAAATAAAAACCAATGTATCATTGCACCTTCTTCTTTTGTTACCTATTAGGATCAAATCCTGTTAATTAATTATTATAAAAATATGGCAAGCTGAACTATAGGTAGGACTATTTTTAATAAGGTAATATTTAATGCTCTCTCGATTACAGTTTATCCGGATATAGCATTTTTATCTTTTAGTCGGCTCCTTCACATTAATATGGACCACTGTATAAACGCAAATGAAGCCACTTTAAAATAATCTTCGTTATTAATAGAATAAGTACCACAATCGCCTTTCAAGTGTTTGAAATAAACCAATGAACTTTTAGAATTTTCCACTCGTTCAACATTACCAGCATAAGTATTGAACGCAAATTACCTCCGTTCTCCGAACTAATCTTATAAGAGCGGATTCAAATCCGATGATCCCATGGGAGCCAATCAAAAGTCCCGATCCGAGTTAACTAATGTTTTCGAAGAGCAAACTAGATGTCGCTAGGGATTCCCACTCGGAAGTTGGTGTTAAAGCTGGCAGCACTTTGTATTTGCAGTAATCCTCATTTTGTCTGTTTCTGCTAGTCGTGTAATTAGGTTTATAGATATTCTAGTGTAAAATCTGCCTAGTAGTTAGTCCGCTTTTTAATAAGAATCAAATTTGGTAGACAAAAAAGGCGTCCTTTGTGAGTTAAGGTTATTGTGTCATAAATCATTTTGGTTCAGTTTTCTAATATTTTTATCTGTCCAATGTACATATTTGTACGTTCAGCTATGCTATTCCGGTGGTCGCCGAGACTCACTTCGCTTGTGCGAGGTAACTTTAAAATTCCATTCCTTCGCCACGGTCGTCGTTTGAGAGAAAAGAACTAAGCCAAAAAACACTTTTTGATTATTTACATACAAAATGAGAGAAAATACTAATTCAAAGTCAAGCGTATTGATGATTGAGGTAATCTCATTTCAACATCGATGCTCGCACGTGCGATGTGCACCGCCGGAATAGCACGGCAGCACAGTAATCGTTTTAAAAACATTAGTTCAACACAATTTCGCTTTGTTGAGGCCCTTTCTGTGCCCAGCAGTGGAAAATAACGGGCTTACAATAATAATAACATTAGTGAATTATTTGCACGGTCTGCTATGCTATTCCGGTGGTCGTCAAAACTCACTTCGCTCGTGCGAGGTAACTTTGAAATTCAATTCCTTTGCGACGGTGGTCGTTTGAGAGAAAAGAACTAAGCCAAATAACATTTTTTAATTATTTACATACAAAATGAGAGAAAATACTAATTCAAAGTAAAGCGTATTGATGATTGAGGTAAGCGTGAAGCACCGAGATGTGAAGTGATGTTCGATGTGCATCGCCGGAATAGCACGGCTGATCGTTAAATTGTAGTTTTTATGCTTATAAAATCAGCCTTTCCAAAACAGTTATAAATGAAGATAAAATTAAAGTCTCGTTTTAAGAACTCTCCTGCTTGAGTTCAGTTTTAACATCAATGTTGGATATACGAGTACAGTCGAAAAGCTACTCGCCGAGGTTGTCGATTATTCCCGAAACTTGTTTACGTGTATATCTCGTCTGACTACGAGCGAGTAAACAATCACTGCCTAACGAACCACAATTAGTCTGGCATGCCCAACAGAATACGTGCTTGAGTCTGGCAGGGAAACGCTAAGAATACATTAATCATATCGAATGAAGCAAATCATTAATGACAAACGAAAACCACAGCTGAAGAAATGGATTACAAACTGCACTAATACATTGTCGGAGTCAAATAATGCTCTAATTTTAGATTAGGAACTATTTCAGGGTTTTACATTTAAATGTTAATCTGTTAAATTGGTCATTTTTTTAAGTTCAAATCATGAAATCTGCTACAAATTTCATTGAGTGTCAGAGAACACTGAACACTGACACTCAATGAAAATATTATAAATAATCAATTAATTTATTAATCTCGCACAATAAAATAGTTATTAGCTTACATAATTGAAACGTTTTCTAAAGTTGCCGGGTACAGCAGTAGTATAAATTGTATAGTTTAAAGCCAGAACAGAGAACAGTTTCAATATCTGCTGAAACATTTGAAACGTCTCGACTGTACCGCAGGGATCATCCCCATGCTGATTGGGGTTCATTAGATGCCGATTGTTAGTTGCTTAAGCCATCCGGGATTGCATGTTTAGGAATAATCAGGATTTAGAGCACGAATTGCTTTCGAGCAAACTCTCTAAGCTATGTATTCGTACTTTGAATATACACCAGTAGGTATTAGATTTTTTCTTAGCTTGTCTAAAAATGGTTTTTTTAGTGGCACTTGCTATAGGAATGACTATTATAGGGATAAAATACATAAAAATGTTAATTTATTATATTGTTTTTCCTTTAAGTTAGTGTGCAAATCATGAAATCTGCTACCAATTTCATTGAGTGTCAGTGATAAAAAAATGAGTTTAAAATGGATATCTAAATTCTTTTAGTAATCGCACATATTAAAATATGGAATATCTAACATAATTGGAACGTTTCTAAAGTTGCCCGCTTTAGTAGCAAATTTGAAATTGTATAGTTTAGTTAGCGAGAACAGAGAACAGTTCGATACTGCTGAAACATTTGAAACGTCTCGACTGTACCGCAGGGATCATCCCCATGCTGATTGGGGTTCATTAGATGCCGATTGTTAGTTGCTTAAGCCATCCGGGGGTTGCATCGCATGTTTAGGAATAATCAGGATTTAAGGCACGAATTGCTTTCGAGCAAATTCTGTAAACTACTCGTACTTTGAATACACCAGTAGGTATTGGATTTTTTCTAAGCTCGCCTAAAAAGATTTTTTTGTGGCACTTGCTGAGGTGTAAATCATAAAATAAACAAATTTTAAAACTCTGAATGTTATCTACAACAGTTAGTTAAATGTTTTACCCGGTATATGCCACAAATCATATTGAAAAAAAAAAATTTTTTTTAGTAAATCTCTCACAGATAAGGGAAATTTTAGGACGCCCCAGTCTCCCCAGAAAGTAATCTAAAGATGTGTGTGTGTTCGCACGAGTGTTCGTGTGTGCGTGATGTGTGGCTGTGAGGTTGTGTATATCGATTTATGTTTGTTCCTGTGTTCATGTGTAGTGGTTTGTGAATAGGCTTTCTTTATCCAGTAAACCCACTGATTTATATTGTGCCTGTGTGAATATATTTTATCATCATCATCATAATACTTAATGATTTTTCTTGTAGCATCTGCTGAAATATTGTTCCTAGTTTAATTTAATTGAAGCCACAAGACAGTTCCTTTATACTGAAGAATTGGTGGTTGGTAACTCAACTGCATGTTACTTGTAACAAAGAAAAAGTACTTGCGTTCATGTGACTTAAAACAGTCAGTCCTAGAAAAAACTACGCAGTCCAATTTCAGCACACGCCTTGTGACGAAGATGATGCTTTAGGATAAGCCCCTTTCGTGCTGCCAAAGGTATATCGATTGTTCTAGAAATGTGTTTACGTTTCTCTCCTGGATCCGAACACACAATTGACGTGTAACGAACCCCAATTAGCACTGCTGAGCTTTGCGGTTAAACCGGGACATCCTCACATATAACTTGTATAAAACTGTAAATGACGACCTAAGCTTACCACCATAACCCAAACGGGATAGTAAGAGGCACACTGATTGTTGCCACCAGGGTGAACGAAACATTCAAAATACCACATTAGTACTACATTTTGTAGCCCACATAGTTAGAGTCAAGTCTACCATCGTCATTCGGGTTCCTTGGGTTTCTTTAACGCTATTTTCCATTACCGGAGAATCAGCCGGAAATAGTGAAATCAAAACAAGTACTTAGGTGTTCCAGCCAAGCTTGAACTCGAGACCACACGGGTCCTAAGAGATACTGTTTAACCGCTGAGACAAACCCAATATATTTTTGGTACCGAGAAAACAAAGGTTTCTAGAGTGTTTCAAGCAGCATTTAGTCTCATTTTGTTTGTTTGAATGAGTACTAATATAATCGATCATGATTGATGCTGACAGGCATTAATCGTACGTTGGACAACTAGGCAATCAACTAGGTGTCAAATTGCATTAGCTAACGCAATTTCCAGCAAAGAGGGCAAGCCACAATGACCACACAAATGACCACATAGCCACGAATTTAAACCGTGCAAGCTTTCATAATAGCTGGAACATGTAGTGTGCATTTATTTATTGGTTTTTACACGAACTTTATTTTATAGTTAGCATAAGAAATAAACATAGTACACATGAGCTTGTCTCCAATAAGATATTCCTCTGAGAAGACCATAGTGAGCTACCTATTATGCCCGATGTGCCTGACCAGTTGCACACGGGATGACTTGATGAGCGCCAATAAAAACGCTGTTGAAGAGGCAAAATACTGGCAATCACATCAATATAAACTATTACCATCGACAGGCAAAAAAAAGGCACAGGATAATTTTTATAAGCTCTTCCTCGCAAACGATGCAAACGATTTGATTTAATCACATTCACATGCGTATTACTGGCCAGTACTAAATCACTAGGCTTTACGTGTCTACTAAACCTACAAACCCTCTTTGAAGTTTATTTTACTCCTATATTTGTATGTCACAACTTCATTTATCCCTGTCGTGACTATATGACAGGTAGCTGCATCTCCCTCGCACACTCGCTGAGCAAACACAACGCTCTACTGAACTAATCAAACAAGACGAGGTTTATAGAACCATGTCTGCTCGTTTCACGGTTACCACGAGATTGGGACATATTGAAACATGACGCCTAAACCAGAGCATGTAGGGTTGGATTTCCAGTGCCAAGATTCTGTAACTTATTGGTGTAAGGAAATATAGGAACATATATGCGGCTCTTTAATTCTTAAAGGCATGTCGGAAATCAATTGAATGGCGCTTTGATGTGTCAGATTATCCAATTCAGTCGTAGCGAGTTTCCCATGAAAATGTATGTCAGGTTATTAATCCTTAGTATTGTTAAGTACAACCTTCATACCCTAATCTTGGCAAGTCAGATACCACATTAAGTAATACATGGCACTTGGGGCTTATTCAATTTGCTGCATAAATCAGAGCGAACGTTTGTAAAAATATTTAGGTATGTTAATTAGTCTTACGCCCGAATGCATGAAGGTCAATCAAAGTTGAGCACGTCTTCAAAGTCATGCTGTCACCTTCAATTCCATAGACACTCTACGGGATGACAAGAGTTTGACGGCAAGCTTTAACTCTTATTGACGTTTGTGAATTCGTCAAGTTTGACAGCAATAGAACAATAAATAAACTATCTCTATATATAAAAATGGATTGCTGTTCGTTAGTCTCGCTAAAACTCGGGAATGGCTGGACTGATTTGGCTAATTTTGGTTTTGAAATATTTGTAATGGTCGAGGGAAGGTTTAAAGGGTGAGTAATCATGAGAAAATTCTGGGAATATAGTAAAAATCTCAATTTTAGTTTCCTCTTAGTAAATTTTACTACCTGTCACGTGACACTAAATGTTTGACAACAGAACGATGTCTGTTGGGACAGCTAGTTTTACATAATTTATAAGTGTATGCGTTATAGTCACTATACAGATAGCCAACATAACCAGAAGATAATTATGTTTTAGATTTTGACTTAAGTGCACTCAGGTAGATATTAACTGATCTGAATTCATACTTTGATCCTTTTTATACTTAGTTTGGGGCTGTGTGGAATAATGTCCAGTGAACATTTGAACATTTATTTAATATCATAATGAACATTTATAGAATCGTAAACCAATCTTAATAAGTATTGCTTACGGTACACGTCAGAATTAAAGTGGACATCTCTCGCTGTCACATAAAATATTTACGTTGAATTTATTGGTACATTTATCAGTTCGTAGAGAGCTACATATTTGAACGCACGATAAAACAAAATTCAATGTACTTATATGAATTCACGTGAAAATATGCAACTGTCATTGAATGACTATCAGCTATAGCAGCAACTTAATAAATTGGAAAAACGGCAGTGATCGTCTAAGCTGAAATGACGCGCCACTCCACCGCATGTACGTATACAAAAGTGTTTTTTTTACGCTAGAGGGGCGCGTCATTTCAGCTTAGACGATCTCTACTCTAGTGGCGTCGAACCTGAAGAACCGAAGTTACTAACATTTTCACTTATCACAAACATTATTGTGCAACATGTCTGGGTGTTTTCGTGTTATTTACCGATGGTTTTTGATGGTAATTACGTATGTTCATTCGTTATTTAGTTCCCATAGTACAAGTTTCACTTAGATTGGGGCTAGCTGGCGCTGTGTGGATTCATGTCGGATGTTATCCATCTGCACTCTCTTCAGTGATAAAAAACACCGATAAATAACCCAAGTAACCCCAGATAACGGCGGTAGGTCTCTTACCACGTTGGCTTCAAATTTGCTCGGCAGAGCCTGAGCTTCTGAATATTCCCATCACATTACAGCAACCATCAGAATGCCTCTGACTGTCACGTTAGCGATGTATTCGTATTCGTAAGTTAATGTTACGTTATTCGGTAAAGTATACATAGGAAAACTATAACGCGAACAACTTTCAAAGCTAAAAGTTGCAAAGCTGTTCCGCAGAGTGGGCCACCACCGCACCGCCCACGTCAAAACTTTACGTCACTCTGCCACAACTTGATTCAACAACAAAATTAATTATATCATAACAAAGCTGCCACTAATATTATCGTTACGCAACTCGGATATCCCGTGACATATTGTGTTGTTGAAATACTAATTAATGATATTCCTTAGTTATGCAAATTGTTTAGAATAACATGAGATAGTTAGTTTCGTTTGTGACCGGTTTTAACAAAAGCTTAACAGGAGCCATTGAAACGAAATTAATTATCGAGTCTTTTGACCTTTTTGTTCTCCATGTTGACCTCATTCCACCTGATGGGGTGGAAGTTGAGATACAAGGCCGAAAAGAACTTTGACACAGTTGTGACTGATCAATCTCTTGTTTTGGCGCTCCGCTAAAAAAACTGGTGTTAATAAGAAAACAAAACACATGTGCTAGAAAAGCGTTCCTCGTTTGTTTGGTACGATGTAAATTTACTGACCAAACCTTTAGCAATTGCTTTATTGAAGTTGCATTTCAACGTAGTCCAGCACGCGTGGTACAGGGTTAGTAGATATTAAATCTTAAATCGCTATTTACTGTAAGATCAAAATGGAGGTCCACTTACAAGCCGTAAGATTTTATACTGACAAATCTCGATTTGACTCGCATCTTAATTAGCTAGTTGTTTGATATTTCGTCAGTTTCGTGAAAATTAACCAAGAGGTGTTGTAATTCTCAGATTAAACTAGCATTTGTCGCTTCAGGTCCTGAAGGTTTTTAAGGAGGTAGGAAGGCTTTTACCATTGTATGAATTACATCGTTGTTGGTCTTATTAAAGATCTTGCTTTTAGTTTTTGTATGTCTCGCATAGTTGTATAACGTAGCGTTTCTTTTCTTTAGAAAATCATTTGCAAAACCACAAAAAGATCAGTAACTAAACGAAAAAGCTGATTTTTAAAATGCAAAGGCAATAAATCTTCAACTGTCCAAGCGCAGACCAACATAAATCTTCGCCAACAAAAAATGCTTTGTATAAACTAGAGCAACATCACATTTCACAGTTCATTTCCTGCCAACCGAATAGCAAGGTGGCGTTTGTGACCTGATACAATGCTGTTTTTAACAGCTTCTTTACTGAAACGAAAGACACAAAGTGGCTTTTGTAGTGTAGTGAAGATTATATCTATCTATCTGTCTATCTTTATATACTAAAATAAAAGAAACAATATTTTAGTAAAGATAGACAGATAGGTAGATAGATATGATCTTTATTGCACACCAAAACAACAGATATATACAGTAAAAAAATGTAGAGATCAACGTTAATGTAAAATTTGGGTGGCTTTATCGCTAAAAAGCGATCTCTTCCAAATAACCCACAGGTAGAGGAAAGCCGACGAGAAGGCTTACAATGCGGCTAGTGAAAATAAAGAGTATTATAATGGCACTGACGTATGAGCAACGCCTGAAAGCTAGCGATTACCGAAATTATTGAACACGTAGAGTTGAACATCTAGACACATCTTTTGCGCGTTGCCAATGCTTAAGAATTCTCTGCTATACTTAGGTCAAGTATTTGTAACATACAAATTTGGAGCAGTACCGGTGGTAGCCAACCAGACTTCTGTCATAGTCACAATATGTGCATGCCCTTGCAGATATAGAAGTATTGCTGAAAGTACGTTGCAGCATACTTTGACAGACATTGGTCTATAAGTAATAAATAAGGAAATATTTATAACTTCTATAGTGCAATTTAAATTTACTCCTATGTTACTCACTTACGATCGGACCAGGCTTTTTGTCTTTTCAAACTTTTTGAAAACGTTTCTCAAATGTAGATGATTTGAAAACGATTAAAAACAGATAACAGTAGCTTTTTGCCTCAATCACTAACATTAACCATTCAAAATCCAATCTGCTTCGAACCACGAGTACAGTTCCCATACATTACGCGGTTCATTTTCTGCTGAAATAACTGAAAGCGGATAATTCGGTCAACCCACCAATACGTTACTCTTTGACAACAGAGATAGTCTCCAAATTTATGAGATGATAACAGGGGCTGTTCTCCTAATGGATTGCCCGCATTAGCCCCCTGGGGGAGGGGAAATTTTATTTTCTCCCAAAGGAAGGACAGGTTAATTTGAAATCTTTTGAGAGCACTCTGTACGTTTTTAAAAATTCATTTTCGTGCCGGTATTGCTAACAGAATACGGTCGTTAGGTAATTGCAGATAAGTGTGTTTTATGTTCGTTGGGTATTCGATTTAACTTAACATGTGCTCACAAGTAGATCTCGAACAGGGCAGTCAGAGGAACACCGATTGTTGCCATTCATTAAGGAACATTTATTTGAACTAATCTTGGTAACAGGCAGGCTGCCTTCGTTATCCAGGTTGGTTAGATTTCTTAATAGTGTTTTCATCACCAGGGAATTAGCCGGAAATTTTACAATGAACACAAAAGGTGTTCCGGCTGTACTTAAACTCAGGACTACCTGGGTTGCGAGCCAGAGTGTTGAATCACTAGAGCCACGATGCTCTTGTGGCCTCTTTTTATACCAAACCAAAGATATCACACGTTGGGAAAAAGTGTCAGAAAAGCTAGCAGTAAGGAAACTACAATAATTAATTTTCCTAAACTATAAGCCCTAGTTTAGTCATTTAACTTCAGCAATAACTTTGACGGTAGTTATATAAGCACTTAAATTCGTGATCTACGTCAGTCATTGTTGAAGTTATATCACGGCACTTAATCTGAGTATAAGTGGATATAACTCAATGGAACAACTGTCAGTAAAATAAGAGCTATAGGTAAGAGTATTTCATACATTTAGGTTTTTAATGTTTGGGAATATTTTGGGGCAAAGTCCGGAACCAACGTACTGAAAGTGCCAATTAGCAAACAAAGTACCAATTACAAAACGATTGCTTTTCAAATGCTTTTCGTTCTTTGAATTATTTTTTGGTAAGTTATTGTTTCTAATTATTTTCATTAACTGCTTAACATTTGTCGCGGTTTACTCGCTTCATTTCATCATTATGTCATAAAGTTTTAATAGATAAAAATGATAATCATCATCATAAGCCTATGTCAGTCAACAACGCTCCATCATGCAGGTTTTGCAGAGACAGGACCTAAGAACACGCTTCTCTCAACAGTCATAAAATAAATTCTACGGTATGGTACAGGTCAATTCTAATTAAACAAAGGCTAGTGTACCAGCAAATTCCCATGTTGTAACTAACTTTGTTGCATTAAGCCCGGCTACGCACAAAGCTAAATTAGCCAGATATGCAAAAAGCTGTCCCTGGGCGCGAAAATAACGGCACGCACGAGGGTTAATCAGCAGTGAATAATTTGCAAACCCGTGGATGCGGCGTCGCGAGCGCGGTGCGTGTGCCGGCTGATCACGTTAGAGAGGCATCCGCTTTGAAACGTCCCTGAGAGCTAGGGCAGTGACGGTATCGTCGTTATCGACGTCGATGAAAAATATGGATCTAAAAACAATTTTGAGTGGAGACTGCGGATCGGCAAAAGCAGTAAAGGGCGCCATCTCCAGCGTGATGGACCGATGACATGAGAACGGTGGCGGGATCGGACTTGATGCGGAAGGCTCAGAACCGAGAGCTGTGGTGCACTTTTGGAGAGGCCTATGTTCAGCAGTGGACTATGACAGGCAGATGATGAAAAAAAATAGGCAAGTTTTGCTAGAATCAGAAATTGGCACACCTTATTAAGACGAATCTCAGGTGGAATTTTCATGTGATAGTGAAACGATTATAATAATGATTAATAAAAAAAAATAAAGTAAAATAATTATTCATAAACAAAATTAAAGTTAATTTTTCTTTTGTTTAACATTGATAGGAGTAAACACAGACTGTCTTCAACAATTATGTGGAACAATAATAAAGTTTATTAACTTCACGACACATACTGAAAACCGTGAGCCCAAAACAAAAACATCTGCATTAAAATTTGACAGCTCTTGTGTCAGTTTTCATGTTCCCAGTGATTTATTACCTACTTAATGTAATTATAATTTATTTTAATTAAAAATATGTGCGACAAATATCAATAATGTAAAACAGTGAAAAGTCATAATTCGGCCCATTTTGTCAGAGTTGCTGTTGCATATCATTTTCATTTGCTGCTTAAGATGATTTGAAATTTTAGTTATTGCGTCCCCAGATTTCATTTTGCTTTCTTCTCAGTCAAAAAACTTTAACATAGCAAATAATAAATCACTTTTATTCTAGATGTTATTAAGGAAAGAAATCCTAAAGATACTTCGACAGCTCCCATATTGAACATCTTATGCAATATTTTCTACTCGCCTATTTTAGGTTGCGTATCTGAATTATCGATAAAGCCATCTCTTCTCTTGATTAGTTCGATTCAGGTGAGTGATCGTAAATATTTCACAAGCATAGTGATGGGCATTGTTTATCGCTTCTCCGAATTATCGACAAAGCCAACTCAACCTTATATTATAGTTTAGTTGAGTGATTGTTACATTCCCCGCGAGGCAGTAATCGTGTTGTTTATCAGTGACTGATTATCGACTGTAACTGAGTTATCGACAAACGCTCACACCCCGAGGTTACGGTTCAGGTAAGTTTTAATATAAGATATATTTTTCTCGGAGTAATGAAGCTTGTTTGTCTGTTCTGTTATTTTCCTTGATGTTAATAACCCTGCGACGCCGTGTTTTTATTTGCGATCCCAGTTTTATTAGATTGCATTCTTAATAACAATATTGTAGATGATAGCTGGTATATTGTATCGTAAGGGTAACTTGGGTATAATTTGAGTAGATGGATTGCGAACATCGGTAGTTTCTGTCAAATCAAAAACAAACTTGAATTAATATAACCAACTTGTACCTAACAAGCCAAACTAATACCCTAATTCGAACCGGAAGTCCGCCCTCCATTCCGCCCGCCCAACAAGACCCTCGAACACCTCAGGAACATAAATTTAACTACAATGCTTAGTTCCTTCAGTAGTATTTATCATTGACGGATGACTCAGATTTATAACAGTGGATAGACGATAGATTTCGCTTCTACATGAAATGGGTGGGGTAGACCGCTACTGTGTTTAAGGTTCTGTAAGTACCTAAATGGGTGATTTGTTGTGTATTGGAGACAACACTTACTTAACTGACGATAGTAAGATTATAAGGAAACGTCATGAACTTTAGAAGACAATAACTAAGACTAAAGCAATATCTGAAACAAAATCACAAAATTAGTGTGTGAACAGCTTGCCCATTTTTTTAACAACAGATTTGAAAACCAAATATTGTGTACCTTATCAATAAAATCTGAAAGTTCTGAAGGTTTAGTATGTGGCACGAAAATAATATGAACGTAAAGTGGAATTGTAAAATTAAATGTTGCATAAAAACAATTTAAGATTTTTTAATATATAATAATTATCATAATTTTCAAGGACCTACAAATCAGATAACTTAGATCTGTTAAATTGGTTTTATAGGTTTTGGTGATAACAGCTGATAAGTAATAAGGTTTGCATTTGACTAACGATAAAAACGAAAACAGCCCTTTGAAGGTCACTTTAACATTGTGAAGTTTTGTCTTCTTCATTCACAATACTGTTGTCCACGCTTGCGACTAACTTAAGCTTTTTAACAACACGTTAACTTTTGTATAGCTTTGTCACTTTCATTCTTGTCAGTAAGTGACATAACACGTCAATTGCTTTAACTATGATTTAGCGTTTCGTTCGTTTTTATGAATAAGGGTGTAAGTGACTGGACGGTTTACACTCGCTCAACCAATGCTGCAACACTGAATTTACTTAAAAAAAACAGGTAAGTTGCTGCTAAATTGTCCTATCACTACACTGCTAAAGAACCTCATACTCGCTTAACGTGCTTAATGTCTGTGTCATTTTAATATGCAAAACCATTATAATTAGCGCAGATAAACCCCAGTTGCGATTCTAATTAAACAGTTAATGGTCTAGATGACAATTACGGTAATCGCGTCTGCTGTGCGTGGAAAGTAAGTCACCGGCATCGCTCATAACAATAATTCTGCGGAGTATCACGTAAAGCTCTTGGGTTTATGCGCATATTACTTTAACCACAAAGCCTGTAGTGCAATTTGTAAAAGAACTGCGACTGTGACGGAACTCTTTCTGGTTCACTTACTATTTTTTCTACCAATTTTTGCATCTGGCAATGCAGTCAAAGCTGATCGAATCGAAGAGAATCGGGATAAAACTAGCTAAGTAGCGTCCCAACATTGGATCTGGTGAACAACCTCTGGTTGACGTCCATAAAATAGATCTACTCATGGTTTAAATTCTTCTTTTTTTTGTTTTAAGTTGCTTGATAAAAACTATCCCCCTTATTCATAAAAACGAGCGCAACGCTAAAGCATTGTTTAAGCACTTGACGTGTTATGTCACTTACTTGCAAATGGCGGCAGCAACAAGAATGAAAGTGACAAAGCGATACAAAAGTTAACGTGTTGTTGAAGAGCTGTTTAAGTTTTTATGAATTTTACTCTATTTTTATGGTTGTCACTTTAGAGTTGCCTAAAACTGACTCCTAGTCCTAAAATTAAGAATTGATTTTCCACTGAATAAGGACATAAAAACTTACACATTATATCTATTTAGGATTTTTATGAAAAAACGAATGGCACAGTCCTCAACTCCTCAGCACACGAATTTGAAAGTTAGACTAACAATATGTATTTTTTTGATATTATGTATTTTTAATCATTCGCTTTCGCGTTTACCTTGCGCCACGCAGAAAACAAGCCCTTTCTGTAATTGGACACATTCAGATATGCAAAAAACAGGGGCTCTGCTCCAAATGGCCCACTGAAAAATGTATGACCTGCCGTTTGATGGCGGCCTTGTCTCGAGGTCCCATTTTTTAAATCCAAATTAATGGGCCTAGCCGTTACCCATATTTCTTCCATTAAATGTGAATGTGTGTAAGCCTTTTTAACGAAACTTGCACGTCGCTTAGTGGCGAAAGCTTTAGCTGTGTACGTCAGGTAGTGAGATGAGTGACCATTCTAACCGTTACTGATATATATTTTGGAAATGAAAGCTTTGAATGATATGTCAAGCAGTTGGTACATCGACTTATAGCTTAATTGAAGGCTAACTATTATTGACTAACTTGATAACATCTAACACTAGTATTTTCCAATAATTCACACCCAGGCTGTTTATGGAGAAAATTACTTATTTCTACAGAACTTTACACATTTTGCTACTTCCCTCGTCCAGATTTTCAAAAAATAGATCTTTTTGTTTCACTGCGTTAAATTTTGTACCTTTGAAAATTGGATAACGTTTCAAAATCGATTACACCTACTTTTCAATCTAGGCTTCAAGCAAATCACGCGTCAACCAATACGGGTTAGAGGTCGCTCATACTTAATCGGAGTAATCCATTTGGCAGGCAAGTTTTATGCAACGACCAGTTTAAGCTGACCCCTCGTTCTTCCTCTGTGCTGTACCATTTAGAAGCGAAGAGAATGATCCAGTTTGTTGTGTGGGGCCAAGGTATCTTGGCGATGTTTTATCAGGTCGTAAATTTCAGCTGGTATCTGGCGAGACGTCAAACCGTCCAACGGGGTACGGAATTTCGGTAGAAAAACAGATTCGCTCGCGTTGTGAGCCAGGCAATATTTTAAAATAGTTCCGAAGGATGGGACTCTATTCAAAAGATTTTAGGGATGCGTTCTGCTTGTGACTTGGGGTAAGCTCATACAAGTCGGCTAGCGTGATTTATAAATGAAACATGTTTTGATTTTATTCATAAATATTATGTGCTTACTGTTTATTGCACATAAAGTAAAGACAATGCGTAGACTTACGGCCAAGATGCGTTCTCAAAAACACGGTCGGGTAGCTATACCTAAATACAAACAACAACAAACAAATAATATAATTAATTTATTAAAAGCTAACATTATTTTCATGAAAGAGATATCAAAATCAGATCACAATTTAAATGTTCTTTGTTTGTGATGTAGTACTTTAATTAGATACGTCTAAAACAAGCCGACTGGTCTAGTTAGCGGTACGTTTAAAAGCCCATAATTGATCAAAGACAGAAAGTAGTCAGCCTTGCCAGCTGCTCGGATTTTTAGCGTTTTTATAAATGATATAGATTACTCGAGGCCTGCAAAAATAAGGGCTTAGCAGGCAGTCTTTATCGAGAGGACTACCGAATATCCAGTTTTTCTTCTGAACCTACCACAACACCCTGCCAGTAAAATCCATTTATCATCAAAATTGCACACAATTCTCCAACTACCGAGTACACAAA
Source organism: Udea ferrugalis (assembly GCA_950022985.1). Lineage (NCBI taxonomy): Eukaryota > Metazoa > Arthropoda > Insecta > Lepidoptera > Crambidae > Udea > Udea ferrugalis. Next base: position 14,219,098 of record OX465525.1, read on the forward strand.
TCGAAATTTAATTCCTCGGCATCCAACTAGTCCGGCAACATAGCATTAGCCACTGCAACTGAAGACAAATGGTGTTTGTCTGTGGAATTGACTTTCAGTCTGATACTTGCCTAACTCTTAAGAGTACGTCGAACGCGGAGTTTGCTTTGCGTTCCAAATTATGTTTGTGGTTAGGATTTGCAAGTCTGGGACGTTTTGACGGAAATATTAGTGTTCTCAATATTGCTAATGCTGTTCAACTAGCTGTCCTGGCATGGCCTAGAGGTGCCCGCGGCGCAGCTGTGACAGTGATCGGCGAAGATCACAGTTGTAAAGCAACACACACTGGGTCGGAAATGAGATGGGTGACCATTCCGACCGAAATTTAGTGATGTAATTTTCGGGCTTACCCGTGCTTCGGAATTCTAGATGTCAGTCAGAACGTTGTTAGATGTCAGTAATTAAGCCTAGTAGGAAACCTTAGGCTTAGGGATTGAAAACATCTGACATTAAGGTTGCTAACTATTTTTACACATCTCCAACAATCCGCACTGAGCCTACGTGTTTTAGTATGACTCGATCCGCCCCATAGTTGAAGTGAGGCCCGTGCCCAGCCAGTGGGACGTATAATGGGCAATTTATGGATATGCGTTTGCTTGCTATTAACCTTTCCTTTGTTCTAGTGCACCACTTTTATTTGTCTTGATTACAATACAAACTTTTGTGCAATATAGAATAAATAAATAAATAACTATGCCATGCTGCATGCTTGTTACCTTACAGCGCTACACAAAACATTCAACTAGTAAAACTAAAAACATTGATTCGTCCGACTAAACTCGTAGTCGTAGCTAGCTCAGACATGGCAGTCATTATATTTTTCCACATAAGCATCGCTGAAGCGGCTTGTTAAGCTCACCAGGCATTATAACAGGCCCAAGTTCGCGAGTGCTGCGGTCTGCTCGAGAGCTTACGGGGCTTGACCTAGAACCTAGAGGACCTGCCGAGGAAATATTTACCTTAGACAATTTTTGGATAAGACTCGTTTTTGTTTAAACTTCACTGCACAGTAGGAGGTCTGATAGGCAACGATCGCTGTTTTTAAGTAACGGCAGGTAAGGTAATTGGATAGGTGGCCAACCCGATCGGAATTTGAGTGATCTATTTTTCGTCATCGGGCATCTTCGTGCTTCGTAAGGCACGTTAGGCAGTTGGTCCCAGCTAACGTCGCTAGATGTCAGTCGTTAAGCCTAGTTGCAGGCCTTAAAGCGGCTTGATAACATCTAACAGCGAAGTGATAGTGTGCAATGCGGCAAAAAAAGCTTTAAAAATTGTTTGAACGAATTAGTCACTTAACTTAGCTCTCAATATTAATGAAAAGATAAGGTTTACCTAAGAGTTCAAGTTGAGTGCAACCCCGGTCACAGTCATCCACTGTGCACTTCAGTTGAAAACCACAGAGGGCAGACATTTTCAGCTCAGGAGGGTGTGAAAATTTGTGTATAACACCGCACTAGGAAGTCCAAAGTGGTACTTATCTCAGCATGGGGATGAGGTACGCTTGTAAACACACGGGTATACGTTATTCACGGTGGGAAATACATCTTTTTGTTCATTATGTGTATAAACTATAATTAAATACTTCATTATATTGAAGCAGTGTTTAAGCAAGTTTTACCCGTAGCCTTTTTTCTAATCTTCTAACTGTAGGTTGCATGGAAGAGGTCGCTATTATCGATAAGGCCATCTAAATTGTCTAATTTTAAATGTATAACTCAGCTGTGTGTTTATTTGTTTATTGGCAATATTTTAAGTACATAGATGAATGGAAAATATTACAATATGTGGAATACTTTGAATGTAAAAAGTGGACCTGATTTTCTTTTAATTACCAATGCTGAAAGAAAAATAAAAGATAAAAAAAACGTTTTCAATTATTATTTAATACCGTATGATTTTACCTAAATGTGGAATTCTGAGCACACGTGGAGTCAAGGGAATTACCAGACAAGTCCGAATATACGAGCCTCAGTTTTTTGGCACCTAATGGTTGTTCTGCAGAGTTTTAGTTTTACTACGCAAAGTTTAAATGTTGCCAAATGTTGCTTGCTCTACTTAAATAAAAGCTCAGTTACGCTTAATTACGAAGTACTCTTCGCTAGATTAATGCAAAACTGGGTGGTTTACGTTTTCATCGACATTGTGGAAAAATATTCGTGGTTTTTTTTTTGTTGGGTTCTGATATTATTCTCAATTATCTACTTGTCAATTTCTGACGAAAGTTAGTTTTACTTAGTTTTGGGGTCAGATGGACATGTGTAAATCCATTTTTCTATTTTTAATCTAAATGCAAAATGAGATTACCTAGTTGCTCATTACAATATTTGGACCTAGAAGGGGGCTATTTGCTTGACACACACCATAAACTTTTTTTTTTATTTTTGCCGGGCACCTAGCCACGTCAGTAAAAAAAGAATATGTACTTGACAGAAATAAGAAAAGTTAAAGAAATACAATAATATGATGTTTTGTCCAGTTTTTTTCATTCGAATCTATTTTTTTAGCGCAATTGTGCAAGTACATACAAATGTATCACTCTGTTTAAATGAAACGCAATAACAGTGTAGAATGCTCGTAGAAGCTGCAATTATTTTTTGAGAGAAAAGCTAAAGTTGGATAGTTGCCAACTTGTAAGCGGAATCTTAAAGGTACAAATAATAGGTGTCACGAACCTTGACTGCACTATTAGGAACCGCTTCATTACCGTTAAATTAATTGAATCTAGTGTTATTGAAAATAAAAAATAAAACATGGAATCGGTCGGTTACGTATTACATTTATGTATGTATATGTATGTTTATTGCTTTGCTCATAGTATTTAATTGTATGTATGTCTATTTTTATTTTTTATTTAAATAACTTATTACAGAAATGATTATCTCTCAATAACCATCTTGCACCACCACATCTATTTTTCTTTCCTTTTTCTCTACCGGAAGGTTGTCTGGAAGAGATCGCTTTTAGCGATAAGGCCGCCTATATTGTACTGTTTTATCTCTGTTAGCATTCTTATGTTATTGTTTTCTTTGTGCAATAAAGTATATCTTATCTTATCTTATCTTACATTCTGAGTGATACACTCACGAGTGTATCCTAGGGGGGACAGTCAGAGGCATACTGATTAAGTGTTGTCGTGGTGAACGGAATATTCAAAAGCCCATACGACGTTCTCACCCGAGTGATGTAGGTTGTGAATTTTTGGAGTATCTTGGAACTTTGGAAGCCTGTTAAGGTAGCAATTTATTTTATTTTATTTCAATGAAGTTAAGGTTAGCTATTTGTGGCCGCTGCATCACTTATTGCCTTTTTTGACTAGGAATACTATTAAAATAACTCTGTTGTAACAATACCATCATAATCTTGATTTGGCGATGTCCAAAAACCATAAAAGGACTATTTCAACTTGCAAGTTTTGATATTTGAAACTTCGCTATATTACTTTAAACTTTCATGGTCACTAACACTTAAATTGTTAAAAACGGGATTGCTTCACTGTCCAAAAGTGGTCAAAAACGGTACCATACATGTCACCGGCTATCTTCACTAGTTTCGCTATTAGTCGTCAAAAGCTTTAATAAATATCAGTGGACATGGCATTGAGCTTTTTACATCATCCTGAATAATAATAATATTCATTTAATGTCAGTCACCTTTCTACGATTGCTTAAATCGTGGTTGGAGTTCCACTAACTCAAATATGTTTTATGTAAATTAGTGAAAACAGGCAATTATAGAAATATAAGAAATAACAGTACACTTCGTAAAAAATATTATGTTATGGATTGCAAACCTCTTGGTATTTCCCTTATAATTTCAGCCATTAAATATAGTACCTAAATGTCAATGTACCATTTATATTTGCTCCAATAGTAAGTTAAGCAGTATTTTCATAACTCACGCTTCGCCCCGACTCGCCTTGCGTCGTTAGTCGGGCACAGAAGGACCACTCGTGTAATTTGTGTCCTAAAAGGGTTCCACAATTTATGTTTTTACCTGTCTTACGCAGCTGAGCACCTACCCTAATTCAAATCCACATGGCGGTGACAGGGCCGTTTCCAGTTCTAAGAATGGTTCATTTAACATAGCACGTGGTGTGGAATAAAATTATCACCTTATACAGGGTGGCCCAGCGACAGTGGTCCAAAAATTTTTTTTAGGTAGAGGGCATCATAACAAGTCATTTAAAAAAAACATTAGTTCCGCGAAAATCAATACTTTAGAAGTTATGATTTTTTCAAGTTTCTTTTGAAATTTCTCAACTCCAATCACTTAATTCACTCTTGGTTGTAAACTATCGCACTGATTTAGTTCAAATTTGGTACAGATGTACAATAGTAATGTAGCAACCATATTATGTGCGAATTTTGAGTTTATTCTAAGACAATTTGTTTTTTTTTTAAGTTTCGTCAATAATTTTTCGCCATTTCAAAAACTAATACAATTTTCAAAAAATCACCGCTGCAATGTTTGTGCACTTGATGATTTGTTTATGATCTTAAAAACTGTCCATAAGTATGATAATAGTCTATGCAAAAACTTGAAGTGATGCAAATAATGGAACACTTTCAAAATTAACATCATGTACGGTAAGTGGCTAGAACTCAGAATGGGTCATTTCTGCACTGACTCTAATTTAAAAAAAAAAAGTAGCCGAAATATATTTTTTCGGATAGAGGGCATCATAGCAACTCATTTAAAAAAACATTAGATACTCGAAAATCAATAGTTTAGAAGTCATCATTTTTTTAATTTTGGGCTCAAGTGGTTGAACTTCAGAGACATAGATCACTTTTGTTTGTAAACTATCCGACTAAGTAACTTCAAATATGGGATGACTTATTAATTAATCCCATACTTTAATTGGCTTTGATTTATTTTATGTTGACTGGTAGATAATGCCTTAACAGCATTAAGTCCGCCTTTTGTATCACTCATTGTATTGTAATGAATAAATGAGATAAATCCTTTTTCACTCTCTTCTATTCTTACTCATTTTGAAGTTCGTCAGTCGGATAGTATACAATCGCAAGTGATTTATGTCCCTGAAGTACTACCACTTAGGCCGAAAATTTAAAAAATAATAACTTCTGAACTATTGGTTTTCGATTATCTAATGTTTTTTAAATGATTTGCTATGTTGCCGTATATCAGAAAAAAAATATTTTGGCTATTTTTTTTTAAATTAGGGTCAGTGCAGAATTGACCCATACTGAGTTTTACCGACTTACCGTACATGATGTTAATTTTGAAAGTGTTCCATTATTTGCATCACTTCAAGTTTTTGCATAGACTATTATCATACTTATGGACAGTTTTTAAGATCATAAACAAATCATCAAGTGCACAAACATTGCAGCGGTGATTTTTTGAAAATTGTATTAGTTTTTGAAATGGAGAAAAATGATTGACGAAACTTAAAAAAAAAACAAATTATCTTAGAATAAACTCAAAATTCGCACATAATATGGTTGCTACATTACTATTGTACATCTATACCAAATTTGAACTGAATCAGTGCGATAGTTTCCAAACAAGAGTGAATTAAGTTATTGGAGTTGAGAAATTTCAAAAGAAACTTGAAAAAATCATAACTTCTAAAGTATTGATTTTCGCGGAACTAATGTTTTTTTTAAATGACTTGTTATGATGCCCTCTACCTAAAAAAAATTTTTGGACCACTGTCGCTGGGCCACCCTGTATAAGTTTTTTTCGAAGAATGGCATGGTAATATTATGGCATGGTTTAAAAAAAGTGTTGACTATCACAATATTTAGTATTTTTTTTCTGTTCTAAATCTTTTTAAATGATCAATGTTATTTACTCCACAAGAAGTATTATAAACATTATGTTATTATTTCGGGAATACTTTTAATATCTTAAAGAACGCAAACCTAGCCCAAACATTTGCATTGTAAAACGCTTTTTCCCATTTAGCATAATACGTCCCTGCTTAAATGCTTACCTTTGAAGTAAATTGTCACATGGTTAAAAATAGCTTGAAACGTGTCACCATTGAATCGAAAATAGTCAGTAAAATCAGCCAGTGGAAAACCACCGCCCCGCAAGCTCCCTGTAGGTTCGAACAACACTGCAAGGGAGGCGAAACGAAAAAAATGTTTTGTTCATATTTCTCTCTCTACCTACTTGGATTCACATCACTAATCACTGAACAATAGAGCGAACCTGCTTATTAATTTATTTATGAAATTACAACGTGTAATCTAATTCGGTTACAATAAGAAGACCACCACTTACAGAAACAATAATTAAAAAAGAATGGTTACATTGTCACGAAAAAAACCACGACCCTACTTTTCCTTAATACGTACCTGACTTCACGAGTACTGCCCAGATGTTTAGCACCTTCGCTAGGGTTTACACAAGAGTGCTTTTGTAAAGGGCACCCTTTGTGCGATTGGAGTAGGTTTAGCAAACTTTATAGTGCCGTTTGAAGGCATATCCCGAGTCCGGCCCTTTCATCCCTCACCCTAACCCCTGAGATTGGGGCAAAAATTGGGAAAATTAACGAAATTGCTTAATATGAGCTCACGCGGGCTGTTTTGTGTAGTGTAAAATCGGGTTTGCGTAAAGTTTACTGTTCATTCTGCAGTTAATTTTAGAAATACCGAAAAAGGTGATGTAAAAGCTATTTCAGTATTAAATTTCGTTCAGTTATGTTTCGCTTTACGCTCGGTCGTGCATACATATTTATTTGGGTACCTATTTAAAACAATAGGTAACTATTCAGTTAACTCATTTGTTACATCTTCATTTTTGACTATTACTTACTCGTTATGGGCAGTCGGTTCAATTCTCTCGTTTGATTCTCCATGTTATATTGGTTCTTATTATCATTAACCAGTTATTAGTAGAAATTTGGCGTTTTCATCAGTATTTACAGAAAAACTCTGATCAAACTTATAATTCAGACTTTTACTCACAGTCGGTCATGCTAGACAAAGGTATTTGTCTCCTTTAAATCGTCTAACATTGTTTACAGACGAACATCACCCTAAAGGCAATCTTTAGTATAGCCATCTGATATTCCCGAGAATCTCACCCCTCCACAAAGAACAGCCCAATTATCTTTTCTAAGACCAACAGTATCGTAAATTAACTGAACATCGTTGTTAAGAGGACTACTAGACCTAACTGAAATCAAGAATCTAGACACACACACATAGACAACCGGTATATCGCCATCTATCGGCGCAACATGAAACTACCGTGTCAACATAAAACTACAATGAGATCTCGCCATTTTTCCAAGAGATGTCACTCATCTACACTTATAATAAATCAGTAGAGGCCAATTCTGTACATGAAATAAATTTAAAAATTAACAATCAAGAGGTGATTAAGAATTGCTACTGATGCCAAAAATGCAATCAGTAAAATTTTTGTCTGAACAAAAACTACTCGACGACTTTTTTAACGAAATTTGAAACAATTATTCTTCATACTCTTGGGCAGGTTATACCTATGTATACTTTTCGTTATGCTTTAATCAATAGGAGCAGAGCAGTATACAGCTTATGAATCGGAATCATGTGCTACAATTTATAAAGATAATATTTATTATTCTTTTTTTAACCTAAGACCACAACTAGCTGCCACCAGAGACTTCGTCCACCTGGACTCCAAAAAAAACAGGTCTATAAAATAGTTTATGGCATATCTCAGATTCAACAAACGTAGGTATGTACAGTCAACAGCACATCAGGTTACTCCATTTCCGTTTTGTCTCTCGCTATTGCCAAATGACATTTCTTTGCAATAGAGCAAGGAGGACTGACCGGAAATCGGTAGCGTGATGTGCCAGCCACCGTAGGTACATCATAACATTTTATTAAAATCGCCCAAGCCGTTTCGGATGAGTTTGGCAACGAACACTGTGACAGTGTGTGATAATTTTCTAAAAAAATAAAAAAACAAAGAAATAAGTTCATTTCAGAAAACATAACGAATTATCAATTGTAAATAATGATACTTAATGATATCATTCATGACCTAAAAACAATTGATAATTTTACTTTACTTTTGATATTACATTAAAGCACCCATAGATCAAACAACAAAATAGACAAGACATTTATTTTATTTATTACTAGCGGCCGCCCGCGATTTTGTCTGCGTGTACTTAAGTCGAAAAACAAAAGTTTCATTAAAATCCATTCAGTAGTTTTTACGTGAAAGAGCAACACAGCACATCCACACATACAAACTTTCGCCTTTATAATATTAGTAGGAAGTAGGATTAGTAGGAAGTACTAGATATTTGTGGGTTGATGGAAATTTAACTAGAGAGGTGTTGTTGGATTAGTATTTACTGTAAAAGTGACACTGGGTATAAAAATAAAATATTAAAATAATAATGAGACTATAGGTGAATATTTTGTATTTCAATCAAAAAAGAGTACTAGCCTAGTACGTCCATAACCCTTTCGCACCTAAAACTTTTTCTCCCTCCTTACGGCTATATTTATCAAAAATAATAATACTTAGGGCCTTCAGATTAAGGGAAAAATAGTGAAAAAAATCCATCCTATGCAGGGATTTAGGAAAGCATGCAGCACGATCGTGAGTTTCAGGGCTTACTTCAACCTACGCACGATCGTGAGTTAGGTTAACTTTGCAGTGTTTTAGTATGTTTTTTCTCATTATTTGACGTTATTATTGGCTAGGTTAATTCATAGTTTTATAATTAGACAATAAATTCACCGAAATCAACGATTATTTTGATAATTTAGACATAACGCACTAGTATTTTACAAAATCTGTCTTTTTCTACTTTTTCAGTCGTATTGCTAGACTTTACATATTTTTTAAATATTGAGAGTATTTTCATAGTTAGTTATAAACTAACAAACAATAAATCATGAATTATAGTCACTAACAGTGTAGGTCTTCTAAAATATAAATAAGTAAACGAGATCAACATTAAATTAAAAACATGTATTTCGCTGTTCTCTGTGTGTATTCACAAGGATAACGCTACACGTAGGTATTGTGTTACGCTAAATAAATGTATTTCTAATGTGCAATGCAGAAGGATGGTTGTGGAGCTCTTCTGTATTGGGCCCGTCTGTAAAGATAGATGTAAGCTTAGATGCCTTTTAGGCAGTAAACAATTTAGGTCTTCTCGCATGTTAATACATGAGATCAAAATTAACATTCAAGTTAACTTGATATAACTTCATCAGTCCCTTGATATTAGGAATTAACGTGATAGAGGTAGAAACAGTCTTTCCCGCGACTCATACATAGGTAAGGACACGTTGCATTTTCATTATCTAATTTAAGAACGCGATTTGCGCCGAGAAACTCGAGGATCTTTCAATTCGCCGAAAATTGGGAAATCATATTTCTTTCCCTGGGATAGAATATTTGCAGGCTTGTACTCGTATTTACCTGCTGCTGATGATCGAGATATGATACGAGATAAAGCACGCTGTTCTCTATCGGAGGTATTAATCAAAGTCCAAATCCTAGTGCTCTCATTTAGATTTTCAGTGCCTGAAACTTTGATTAGGTCTTTTATCCCTCTAGTTACTGCTCCAGTTGCCAACATATCACATCATTTGCTATAGCCAAATCCGTGATACTGTCACACCACTTCAGAACGGTTATCTTCCATGGACTCATCAAGAACGTCTACTCTACCCACCCATGGAATTATAGCTTGTTAAGCTTTGGAGCATTGAGTATCATCATTGTTATCATAGCTAAACAATATATTTGACAGGTGATCGAACTTTGTTTGGCTTATAATGATGATGATGATGAGGTAGTCCTGAGATTAATCAATATAATCGGTTTTCCTCCTCAGGCTCCACGTTGGCGGCTCTTCACTTCAAAATGTTTTTTTTGTTTGTATTTTGTTGTTTTTTTTTGTTTTTTTGGTCTGTGATGATGATGATGATCATCGTGAGGACCCATCAAGATCATGATTAAGAAGTACTAAATTAGAATTTCTCTTGTTTGAACCCTGGGAAGAGGGATACTCCTTCACAGGCGTTTCATCTTCACTCACATCTGGTGCAGCACAAAATTCCTCGTTACCCTCATCAATGTCAATATTTAAGCATTCTCCGTTCCTGGAATTTGCAAGAATGTGCTCATGATTCAATAACACACCTGAAAAATAAAGTAATACTTAAATTTACTAAGTGAGAAAAGGTAAATATACGCAACTCATTTTCGTGAGTAGGTACAAATAATCCCGGGAGCTCACGTAAGTGAGTTCCAAGTTTTCACACGAAGCAGGTCGACGGTAGTGTGAAATAATTTAAATAACTTTATACTAATTGATTATCATATTAATAAAGATTAAGTAGAAACATTTATCTAATCAAACAAAGCATTAAAACTATTAAATTAATACAAATACTTAGGGTGCTTATTTCGGGGATCGAGAACCACCGCCATTTTGGCCACACCAGCGAACATGCTGACCCGAGAATGACGCGAAACGGCTTCTATTTGGTTATTTGACAAACACACGATCATGTGGCACCGGGCGCGCGCGACGAAACAGATTACGCGCGATCTCAGATTTTTTTGAAGTTTGAACTCACGATCGTATAAGTCAGGTGCGAAAGGGGAAAAAATAATTGTATGGATAATAAATACCTAGTATTTAGTAATTGTATGGATGGCTGTGAATAAGAAATAGAACTCATTTAATTAAATGTTAAAACTTTTATTTGGTGGGATCACCAAATTATTTTTTTTTATTAATTTTTAAAATTTTATGTTATGACTTGTAACAGACTTGTAAAATGGACTGTAGTCAAGTTTTCACTTTCTGGCCATTTTTCCGGTTAATGTAAGCATGGGTTAGTTTTAAGCTCTTGTTAACGAATTATGTTGTTTAATTGAAGCTATTTAGGTGATAGTTGTGGATATGAATCATGTTATTCTGGAAAAGCGAGATGACATGCTTATTATAATAATATTTACCTATAATTTTGAAAAATAGTAAAAGCACTGGTTATGATGACATAACTACAGAAATATTAAAACAAATACCAATTAAATTATCTCACATTTTAAGTCACATTATTAACAACTGTATTTCAAAAGGCACCTTTCCTAATAAATTAAAAAAGATTGAAAAGAGGTACAATCATTGTACCTCTTTTCAAGAAGGGTAATAGACGTGATATTACATGTTATAGACCAATAGCATTGGTGCCAGTCATTTCGAAAATATTTGAGCGAGTGATTTAAAGCACCTTGAGTAACTATTTTGAAAAATATAACATCTTTGCCGAGGAACAGGTTGGTTTTAGTTGACATGCGCCCTGTACATGGACTTAACAAAAGCATTTGATTGTGTTGACCATGGTATATTATGAAAAAAACTGTCTGCGTATGGTATAAGAGGTAACGTACTGAAACTTGTTGAGTAGTATCTGAGTTGCAGAATTCAATCCACTAGAGTCACCAGAATAAATGCCCTATTAAAAAAACTGAAATTAATTATTACTCAGAATTTGAAAACATGTCACTTGGCGTGCCACAAGGTAGTGTCTTGGGGCCACTGTTATTTATAGTTTATATAAATGTTCTGCCAAAAATCACCAGTCACCAGACAGTATTATTTGCTGATGACAGTACCATTGTTGTATCGGGACCTGACAAAATTACACTTTGGACAATGTTATAACTTGGCTAGATACGAACAATTTAAAAATTAATCTTACAAAGACGAACGTAATGACATTTGGAAATAGAATTAGTGAAATTATTGAAATGGACATTAGGTATTTAGAATATAAAATTGACCAAGTAGATAATACAACTTTTTTAGGTTTAACTGTTGACCATAATTTGGATTGGAAGACTCATATTGAAAAAATGTGCTCGTCTAAACCAGCATTCATATGCCCTCTACATGCTTGCAAAGACAGTAGACATTGACGCGGTTTTGACAGCATATCACGGATATGTCGTGCCCCTTCTAAGGTATGGTGTCATGTTCTGGGGTAATTCAACAGATAAAGGCACAGCATTCAAGGCCCGAAAGAAATGTGTTAGGTCTGTATTTAAATTGCATCGGACCATTAGTTGTAAGCCCTATTTTCGAGAATGGTAGCTTTTAACCCTACCCTCCATATTGTTAATCGATATTTTAACTCGATATGTCTACTCACTGTATTTTTAGTCTATGGCAATAGCTGTCACTTAGTCCTTGACGGCTCTCATAGATTTTACCGCGGATTCAGTTGTAACTTGTTTAGAGATTATAGTCCTATAGTTTTAATCGTGTTTAATTCGAGTTTCCCTCTAACAATATATATCTTGGAAACAGTTTTATTTGTTAAAAATAACTCAGAAAAATTATTAAAAATAAACGACACAACTATAAAATCAGCATGCCTAGGAACAAAACGGCTTTATTCAACAAAAGCATATTTTGCATGGCATCCCGAGTCTTCAACCACCTCCCCAAATCTGTCCATGAATTGGGAAGTTTTGATGAGTTCAAAAACGCCGTTAAAGGATTGCTTCTTGAGAAAGCCTATTACAGTGTTATTAGATAAACTTTGAGGTCACGTGTCTCTTTTTCTTAAAATAATGTATCTATTGTAAATTTTAATTTATTGTAATGTTAAATGTTAATAATAAGTGATAAATCCACCCTGAGTTCTCGCCTTTTAGTGGCGGGGACGCTTGAGTACCTGTTATAAGGTGAACAAGAAAACTCAGCCGTGGCAGTGTGGTGGACTGGCTATAAGCTCCAGCTTATATTCTTATTGGTCTTTGTCTAATTGTATTTTGTCCATGTCTTCACTATTTTTGGTAGTTATATGAGGCTCACGTATTTTCATATTCCTTGATAACCGGGGATCGAGAATTTCAGGTAACAAGCAGTCCAAATAGAAGTTAATTAGTTTATCTTTCATCTCGTTTTCCCACATAAAATCATTTCGCTCAATCATTTCCGTTTTCAATTTCTCCTTCTCATTTGCCCACACGGCAAACAGGCAATATTTCTTGTGGGTCACGTGTAGCTGACCCTGTATCTGGAAGTATCAAGCATGCCGTTTATTAATAGCTAGTTTGCCTGTTGTCGTTTTGAGCCAGAAAGTTACCTTTTTTTATTTATTGCTGATTCTAGACCCATTTTACTGGCCGTCAAAGGGCACTTAACTTCTACCCGAGTATGTTCACCCATCAAACCATCAGGCGTGGCACCCAAAAAAGGTAATTCGTTGTCAATAAATACGGCCCACACGGCTTAATGGCAACATTTTCTTGCAAGCCCAGCTGAGTGAGAGCTACTTTTTCATTGTTCTGGCCATGACTAATAGATTCTACATGATCCAATTTTTTATTGTAAATAATGTCCTTCACTAAGGAAGCACATGGTGTTGTTGCACGGCGTCTTATAACCCTGCTGAAGTTAGACGGAGTGAGGAGAGATCGTCTCATTTCAAGCCATTCTCCGTTGGCTCTTTGCAAAATAGTTTTTCTTTCCACCGTAGCTCGCTCTTCGTCAGGTCTTTTCAAATTTTTCAAGAAGTTTTCTCTCATTTTATTGTATATCTCCTCCGGCACATCAGGGTTTCCGCATTCCTGGCCAAAGTGTTTATCATTTCTTTTTGAGTCCAGTCCAGACCAGTCGTCTCTTTTTCTTGGCATACCTTTTCCTCAGTGCTATTCCTTTTTTTTCTATCTTGCCACATTTTCAGTTTTCAGTTTTACGCAGCATGCTAGCATCATTATTTCCAGAAATACTGCGACAAGCCAAGTCGCTACATTTCTCGCCGGAAGAACGACATAGTGGCGCCACCAGTTCAGCTGTCACTGCTTAATAATAGGTCTTATTACATGGCAATAAAAGTCTACAACCATTTACCAAACTCCTTGAAAGCTGTGCAAGGCAAAGAGTTTGAAACTAAGCTTAGGAACATGCTCATTGATAATTCTTCTTATAGCATCAAAGAATACTTTGAAGCTAAATTACAATAAAAAATCGAAATCATACATTTCGTTTGACTGGCACCTCTTATTATTATTATTTTTGTACGCCTGTAGACATAGATAGATTTGTAGATTTTTAAATATTCTAGTTGCTTTGTTATTTTTTTTGTTTTTGTTAATGTTATATTTCGTTTTTTATTTTTTATGTGTATCTAAATTCACAATACCTTGAAAAGGTGAATTTATGCCTACCATCTACAATTTTACTGCTATCCTGCTTTCTGTTACAAATTTATAGTGAATAAATGAATATGAATATACATGATACCTGTCTATGCATTATATAGATCTATGGTTTCACAACCTGCGCCTACGAAATAATTTTGCCAGATGCAGAGCGTTCACTAACATTGAACCAAACTCGTCAATCTGACCAACTGAAGTATTAGAAGTATAGTAACTTTCTTATCAAATTAAACTCTTACTTACTTTTGAAAAGTGTCATTGCAATCTTTGTTTTCTGTGACAAGCCTCGGTCTTTTCGAGAGCAGGTCCATTGGACCAATTTTCGAAAGTAGGTTCATTGAAGCTACTTTTGAAACTAGGTCAATTGGACCTATTTTTATAAGTTGGTCCGTCGGACTTGCTTTTGTTTGGTACGCGGGGCCATTTCTGTCATATGGGCTAAAATTTGGTCCTACTTTTGTAGAGCCACTTTTAGTACGCGAGTACCTATATCTTCCTCCTTTTAGTTTATTCAAAGGCTATAAATTAAAAATATAGCTTGATTAGGATGACAACTACTAGTAGGACCTTGAATACCTACTTCACTGCCTTATAATAATTACAATTATTCTAAGTTTACTGCACTGACTGTGTTGTCTACTGAAGCTAACGAAAATACCGCTTACCTTATAGCATCGTGCATTCTTCGGGCGTTCCTTTTATAAGACATTTTTTTTTATTTTTTGACGAGTTTTCGTGGCCCACCCGTGTTAGTGTACACAATAATCGAGTACTTTTGAAAAAATAATAAAATATTATTTCAGCTAAGCAATGCGTCACACGTCCAACCAACGGCCTCGGCCGGTACTCGTCGCTACTCGAATTCGCTTGTCGCTACACGGCGTCTCACGCACACACGCACACGCACTGTGCCTGAGAACCAATTGAACAGTATGGCGTTTTTTGGAAAATATATGCATTGAATCCCAAAAATAAAAAGATAAGACGACTTTGTTGACTTTTTGGTGAGTTTTCATGTCCCATGCAATCAAACAACCAAAAATATACTAAGAATAGACTTAAATACTACAATAAATACTAAATAAATAAATGCAAAAAATAAGCATGGATTTGAACTCGGGACCATACGATTGTATAGTATATCGGCTGTCTCATAATTACGTTCCTCCACCGCGTCGACATCTCTGATCTTCGAAAATAGCGGTTAGTTTATAGCATAGTCCATATAGACTTGAATACTTTTAAATAAATGCACAGTATACAAACATAATGTGACTCAACCACCGGTGTCGGAAAAATGTTTGAACTCAACTGAGAAAAACCGGCAAGAAACTTTCGTGTGGCTACTTTCAAAATTCTGATTGAAAATTAAAGTTGTTATTGGAAATAAAACTATATACAAATAACGTTTTATTGTTGTTAAAATTGCCAAATAACTTTCATTCTAATCATAATCAAGCTTTATCCTACGAACAAAAACAAACATAATACAAAAAGAAAACCAGGATTTGATCTTGCGACCATGAGATAAGTCTTATTACGGCTGTGTATTAATCATGTTCCTCCACCGCGTCGACCATAATATCGAACGAAAATAGCGCTTAGTTTAAAGCATTGTCCATTTTATGGTAATTTATTTATTAATTCATTTTATAAGACGTTTTTGATGACTTTTTGGTGAGTTTTCGTGTCCCATGCATTATTATAGCATACGCAATATTCTAACAGTGATTACTAAGCAATTAAATATTATTCAAATGCGGAGCGCAATGCGCGACACGTCCGTCTAGCATCAGGCCACGGCCGGTACTGTCTGTACACGGCGTTTCACGCACACACGCATACGCAATTTGCTTGAAATCAATTATTGGTGTTTTTTGGAAAATATACGCATTAAATCACAAAACTAAAATGAGCACGCTCTAGTATTTTATAAAACACACATTCTGTGAAAGGAACAGAATGATAGCATGATGTTTAGTACAGTTTTTTTTCATTCTAAAATTTTTTTAGACCCATCTTTGCGATTTTTTTCTATCGAGCCGAATTTGTTAAATCGTGTTTTCAAATTGATAAAACCAACCCTTGAATCCTCAAGAATACGACATATTTTTTTCATCTGGATCACCGAAGTGTAACACTTAATTTTCGTTACTATAAAACTTGGTTTTAGCTCTACTAGTCCCCTTAAGGCGCACTGCGAATGCGGTCGGACCGGCAACACGACACAGCATCCATTGTAGCCGGTCCATTGCCCAGCACAATAGCAACTCTCGCACTGGAACAAATCTATTGTTTCCTATCTAATTGGAGTTGTTTCGGCTTTGTGCCGTCTGGATAAAGTTTAGATCGCTTAAAAAGAACTAGTTCTAGTACAATTTCCCTTGTTTAATTGACCGCAATAGGGTAACAAAATGAAAACCCGAATGATAAAAGTAAACAAGCTGACCACCCGATGAAAAGCAATTTCCATCGTACTAGGTCACTTGTGCTGAAGATATTGTTTAGCGAAAGATAATCTCTGTGAGGCAAGTTTCCCAGATCCAGTTATCATGAGTTCATAGACCTACCATACCAATAAATAAATAAATATCCCTGGACATTATTCCACACAGCGCCATTTAGCCCCAAGTGGGCTAATTATAGTCCGTTTTTATGGGACACTAGACAACGGATAAACATACTTAAATACTTTTTCTTTCGTAAATACATACTTAATATACATAGGAAACACCCAGACCAATATAAACAGACATGTTCATGCACATAAATGTTTGTACTGTGCGGAGATCGAACCCGCGACCTTTGGTGTAGTAGCCGACTTCTCAACAATACCGTTGTCAAAAATTATGTCGTTAACACTGTTCAAAGTCCTCAATAAATTATAGTGTTGGAATAACAGTGTTATTTCAACACTGCAACTTTGTGAATCTGTAAACTACATACCATCTTTGTGTATTATGAAAGTTTTAACAAGCGAGAAATTAATAACATAAAGGTAGAGAAGTGTTATGCTCCAGAGTGTGGCAGAGTTCACTTTTTAACATTTTTCCCTACATTTTCGGCGCGCACTACATCAGGAAAACACATTTTAATTTTTGTGGTTTGTAAGAAATATTAACAAAATAAACAAAATGTATGTAATGTACAGTAACACAGCTGCCAGGTTTTAATTATATTCAATGCAGAAAGTTTCAGTGTTAAAAACATTACCTTCGTTAGGTTTTTGAGAGTTCAGTAGGTAGTAGAGGTAGAGTCACTTTGTTCATTTATGTGTATAGATTTTGATAATAACTGTTAATGACGAAAGATTAATGAAACTGCGATGGACTGTAAATAAAATATAAGTCTAGTAATAAAACTAGACCAAACTACAAAAGAGTCCGCAACATACGCGGTATGTTGCGGACTCTTTTGTAGTTTGGTCTAGTTATTTTTAATATGTTTTTTTGTTAGAGTGAATGTGTCACATTTGAGTTGTTAATGTTTTGGTGGATAGGAATAATTGGTTGGTTTTTAGTTTTAATTACTTTATTATCTCATTATATTTTATTTACAGTCCATCGCAGTTTCATTAATCTTTCGTCATTAACATTTGCACATTCACTCTAACAAAAAAACATATTAAAAATAACTAGACCAAACTACAAAAGAGTCCGCAACATACCGCCCCCTTGTGCATGAAATGCACAAAATTAGTAATTATTTAAGTAGAACAACTTTGCGACTAAATATCTTCAATAACTTGTTATTGTTATTTACTGCGGAAGAAGTTATAATACTTCTTGTTACATTACATTATGTTATTTTTTCGGGAACACTTTTCATATTAAAAAGAAACCTAGCCCACACATTCACATCGTAAAATGCTTTTTTACATTACCATTATACGTCCCTGCTTTAATGCTTACCTTTGAAGTAAATGGTCATATAGTTATTAATAGCTTGAAGCGTGTCACCATTGAATCGTATACTGAGTAAAATCAGCCAGTGGAAAACCACCGCCCCGCAAGCTCCCTGTAGGCGCGAACCACACTGCAAGGGAGGCGAAACAAAAATTTGTTTTGTTCATTTTCCTCTCTTCCTACTTGGATTCACATCACTAAACAATAGAGCGAACCTGTTTATTATTTTAATTTTAATGAAATTACAATGTCAAATGTAATTCGGTTACAATAAGACAACTTCCACTTACAGAAACAATAATAAATAAAGAATGGTAACATTGTCACGAAAAAAACCACGATCTTACTTTTTCGTAATACGTACCTGACTTCACGAGTACTGCCCAGATGTTTAGCACCTTCGCTAGGGTTTACACAAGAGTGCTTTTGTAAAGGGCACCCTTTGTGCGATTGGAGTAGGTTTAGCAAAAAAATTTAAATTTAAAATTAACGAAATTGCTTAATATGAGCTCACGCGGGCTGTTTTGTGTAGTGTAAAATCGGGTTTGCGTAAAGTTTACTGTTCATCCTGCAGTTAATTTTAGAAATACCGAAAATTTTGCTGTAAAAGCTATTTCAGTAATAAATTTCGTTCAGTTATGTTTCGCTTTACGCTCGGTCGTGCATATTTATTTAATTTGAGTACCTATTTAAAACATTAGGTAACTATTCAGTTAACTCATTTGTTACATCTTCATTTTTAACTATTCCGCACTCGTTATGGGCAGTGGGTTTCATTCTCTCGTTAAATTCTCCATGTTATTGTTGTTCTATTGGTTCTTCCTCAATCATTAACCAGTTATTAGTAGAAATTTGGCGTTTTCATCAGTATTTACAGAAAAACTCCGATCAAACTTATAATTCAGACTTTTACTCACAGTCGGTCATCGACAAAGGTATTCGTCACTTTTAAATCGTCTAACATTGTTCACAGACGAACATCACCCTAAAGGCAATCTTCAGAATAGCCATCTGATATCCCCGAGAATCTTACCCCTCCACAAAGAACAGCCCAATTATCTTTTCTAAGACCAACAGTATCGTAAATTAACTGAACATCGTTGTTAAGGCGCACTGCGAATGCGGTCGGACCGGCAACATGACACAGCATCCATTGTAGCCGGTCCATTGCCCAGCACAATAGCAACTCTCGCACTGGAACAAATCTATCGTTTCCTATCTAATTGGAGTTGTTTCGGCTTTGCGCCGTCTGGATAAAGTTTAGATCGCTTAAAAAGAACTAGTTCTAGTACAATTTCCCTTGTATTATTGGCCACAATAGGGTAACAAAATGAAAACCCGAATGATAAAATTAAACAAGTTGACACCCGATGATAAACAGTTTCCATCGTATTAGGTCACTTGTGCTGAAGATATTATTGTTTAACGAAAGACAATCTCTCTAAAGCAAGTTTTCCAGATCCAGTTATCATGAGTTCATCGTCACTTTCAAATCGACTATCATTGGTTACAGACGAACATCACCCTAACGGCAAGTTATCTTCAGAATAGCCATCTGATATTCCAGAGAATCTCACCCCTTCACAAAGAACAGCCCAATTATCTTTTCTAAGACCAACAGTATCGTAAATTAACTGAACATCGTTGTGAAGGCGCACTGCGAATGCGGTCGGGCCGGCAACACGACACAGCATCCATTGTAGCCGGTCCATTGCCCAGCACAATAGCAACTCTCGCACTGGAACAAATCTATTGTTTCCTATCTAATTGGAGTTGTTTCGGCTTTGTGCCGTCTGGATAAAGTTTAGATCGCTTAAAAAGAACTAGTTCTAGTACTATTTCCCTTGTTTAATTGACCACAATAGGGGAACAAAATGAAAACCCGATTTATAAAATTTCCAGCAGCAGTTTCCATTTTCAAATCTACTATCATAGTTTACAGACGAACATCACCCTCAAGGCAATCTTCAGAATAGCCATCTGATATAAAGATAGGAAAACCAGAAAAAAAGGCATTCGGTCTTGGCATCAGACTTCGTAGTGCAGTCGCCCGGCTTGCGAAAGATGCGCGTTCGAGTCCCACCTGATGCCAAGACCGAATGCCTTTTTCTGGTTTTCCTATCTTTAGTAAGATGATAATGCATTATCCCTAATGCTAAAAATTAAATAACCTAGCCATCTGATATTCCAGAGAATCTCACCCCTTCACAAAGAACAGCCCAATTATCTTTTCTAAGACCAACAGTATCGTAAATGAACTGAACATCGTTGTTAAGGCGCACTGCGAATGCGGTCGGACCGGCAACACGACACAGCATCCATTGTAGCCGGTCCATTGCCCAGCACAATAGCAACTCTCGCACTGGAACAAATCTATTGTTTCCTATCTAATTGGAGTTGTTTCGGCTTTGTGCCGTCTGGATAAAGTTTAGATCGCTTAAAAATAACTAGTTCTAGTACAATTTCCCTTGTTTAATTGACCGCAATGGGGTAACAAAATGAAAACCCGATTTATAAAATTTCCAGCAGCAGTTTCCATTTTCAAATCTACTATCATAGTTTACAGACGAACATCACCCTCAAGGCAATCTTCAGAATAGCCATCTGATATAAAGATAGGAAAACCAGAAAAAAAGGCATTCGGTCTTGGCATCAGACTTCGTAGTGCAGTCGCCCGGCTTGCGAAAGATGCGCGTTCGAGTCCCACCTGATGCCAAGACCGAATGCCTTTTTCTGGTTTTCCACATTGTTTACAGACGAACATCAGCCTAAAGGCTATCTTCAGAATAGCCATCTGATATTCCAAAGAATCCCACCCCTTCACAAAGAACAGCCCAATTATCTTTTCTAAGACCAAGAGTATCGTAAATTAACTGAACATCGTTGTTAAGGCGCACTGCGAATGCGGTCGGACCGGCAACACGACACAGCATCCATTGTAGCCGGTCCATTGCCCAGCACAATAGCAACTCTCGCACTGGAACAAATCTATTGTTTCCTATCTAATTGGAGTTGTTTCGGCTTTGTGCCGTCTGGATAAAGTTTAGATCGCTTAAAAATAACTAGTTCTAGTACAATTTCAATTGTTTAATTGACCACAATAGGGTAACAAAATGGAAACCTGAATGATAAATTTCAACAAGCTGACCACCCGATGATAAGCAGTTTCCATCGTATCTTGCATCGAAAATATTGCTTAGCTAAAGATAATCTTTTTGAGGCAAGTGTCCCAGATCCAGTAATCAAGAGTTCATAGACCTACTATTAATTTTCAAACTATCGTTGCCACCATCACAGTAAGGTTTAGATTGGCGTGAGGTAGGACCACCAGGAACCAAGCGGATTCAGGCGTTGCGACGCGGTGGAAAGTTCACCCACTGTGGTATACACAGCTGGCTCTGAAGATGCTTGGAGGCGGATAACACCGTGCTATTGTTAGCAATCCACCTGAACTCGCAAACCATCTGACATGCTCCGGCTTTCTTGCCAGCAGGACCGCATCTTAGCCAGTCTGCAGTCTTAGGTTGGGTCTGCAGTCTTAGGCTTACCCTAAGCATAAAAACATCTGAAAAAGTTTAGAAATTATAATATATATGTTGAATTATATCGTTAATGGTGACTTTGAACAGTGTTATCTTCAACACTGCAACTTTGTGAATCTGTAAACTACATGCCATCTTTGTGAATCATGAAAGTTTTAACAAGCGAGAAATTAATATCTTAAAGGTAGAGAAGTGTTATGCTCCAGAGTGTGGCAGAGTTCACTTTTTTAACATTTTTCCCCACATTTTCGGCGCGCACTACATCAGGAAAACACATTTTGATTCTCGTGGCATGTAGAAATTGTTTACAAAATAAACAAAAAGTATTCAGTAACACAGCAGGTTTAAATTATATTCAATGCAGAGAGCTTCAGTGTTAAAAACATTACTTACTTTCATTATGTTTTTGAGAGTTCAGTAGTAGAGGTAGAGTCACTTTGTTCATTTAGAAATGTTGATTTTCGTCTTGCTTGTTATCAGCTTACATAAGGATATGATTCTATTTACTTTACCTTAATGCTCGAAGATCTCGGTAGTGCTTCCCAAAGAGTGGGTCTTAGGATGAACATGGACAAGACGAAAATCATGTTCAATGCTCATGTTGCACCTGCTCCAGTTAACGTTGGGAACATTACACTGTTGAAGTTGTTGACCACTATGTTTACCTGGGACAGGCATTCCAGTTAGGTAAGTCCAACTTCGAGAAAGAGATCTCTCGTCGAATCCAGCTCGGATGGGCAGCGTTCGGGAAGCTCCGGCATATATTCGCGTCCGAAATACCTCAGTGTCTCAAGACGAAAGTCTTTGACCAGTGTGTGTTGCCAGTAATGACATATGGGAGTGAGACGTGGTCGTTTACTATGGGTCTCATAAGAAGGCTCAAAGTCACCCAGCGAGCAATGGAGAGAGCGATGCTTGGTATTTCCCTGCTTGATCGAATCAGAAATGATGAGATCCGCAGGAGAACTAAGACAACCGACATCGCTCGAAGGATTGCATCGCTGAAGTGGCAGTGGGCGGGACACATAGCACGGAGAACCGATGGCCGTTGGGGCGGAAAGGTTCTCGAATGGCGACCGCGTACCGGACGACGTTCCGTGGGCAGGCCCTCCACAAGGTGGACCGACGATCTGGTCAAGGTCGCGGGAAGCCGCTGGATGCGGACAGCGCAGGACCGATCGTCGTGGAGATCTTTGGGGGAGGCCTATGCCCAGCAGTGGGCGTCGTTCGGTTGATATGATGATGATGATGAATGATATGTAGCAACTTTCTAAGAAAATAACGCGTTTTAAAATGTAGTGTGATGTACGAAATGGTAATTAATAACAATAGTGATTTATTGTATTCACAACAACATAAAATATTGTTCTCACTTTCTTGAATCACTGCCAAGCTTCTAATGTACAAACTAATATGACCTTTTCTTTGTAGTTAGTCGTACTTAGGCTTTCATTGGTATTTCATATCCTTTCCCAAAGTAATCGTGACATCATTATCGCCCTCAGTTCTGCCACTAGAAGCCATCTTTTATGTATGACAATATATTTTGTTTCCATTGGTTCATGCTGTCAGCTCACGTACGCAGCTCTTGGCGAAGTAATATTCGGTCAGCAAATTGTGAGGGCAGATGGCTATCTTTTTCGCCTACCGTCGTTTGTTTTTGATATAGGTATAAATAGATTACCTACGCTACGACTGGGTTAGACCTTATCCATTATGTTGACGATGTGAGAAGGCTTAGCTTTCGGTAATACGAAACAATGAAGGATCTTTTTATTGTTTTACTTCAGCTTAGTTGGCCTTGAAAAATGCAATAAAACAAGGAATAACTACTAAACTGAGGCTTTATTGGGCTTTCGTCACGACACAAGAGAGTGTTCTGCTCTCGAGAAGCCTCAGCCAACATTCCCTAGAAAATGAGGGGGGTTTAAGTTCTGCATTGGAAGTCATTTAGCTGATAGAGATGGCGATGTTAAATTGCTCTATTAACATTTAGTAGACGGGTTAGGGATTAGTTTGTGCAGAACTACCGTTTTAGTTAAAACGTAGTATTTGTAAGTGGGCTGTGGTGGACCATTCATATCTTTTCATTAATTAGTTTTTTCAAAGCATTACTAAGGTAAGAATGGGCATTAAAAATACTGTTTATATTGCATGTATCAGCAGCTAAAATAATAACACATGGCTGCACACTGCCTTCACAATTCATAGGTAACCACATCACGCATTCAATGTTAAAATAATTACCTTCTGAGTTAATTATCAACCTAACCGAAGAACAATTAATTTCACTGTACTTTTAATTAGCCTCTGATTATAGCAAAATACAGATTTTACAAATTATATGCAAAATTATTTGTTGTTATGAAGCAAAAGAGCTTTTTGAAAAAGTTTATGCTTAGTGCACTATTAACTGTTTAAGCCAAATTATAATTTTAATTGATGAATTTCAATTATTAGAGCTATCTACTTTTTGAATTCAATTGAAGTGAATTTTACCTTTGATTTAGGTTTAAAGCTCAGTTGAATGAAGATTGAAGCGTCCTTTACATTAACTTTAATATTTAAATCAGTTTTCTTGTATAAACAGAAAGAAAAATCATCTTAAACAACCGAACAGGTTTCAATTCAGCTTTAGTGGCCGCTCACTGCCCACTAGCGCCACCAATTGTTTTTATTTTTTAATTAATTGGGCAGTAAGCGGCCCCTAAAGATGAGACAGACTGTGATTTAAAACTCTTGGTTTTAGTCTGATAAAACCGGGCGCACTCCACATAATTCTGTAAGATTCATAGAATTGGTTTCCCTAAACAAGTTCCAACAATTCCATTAAACAAATAAACAGTCAGCAGTAATACTGGATGCATTGCTTTCTTCACTTCCGTGCAATATCCACTATTTGCGGTAGCACTCTCCATTCTAGCGATCCGGTCCTATGTGTCAAATATTAAGGCGACTTCATGTCGATGTTTCCAACATATAATGTCGTATTTAAATTATTAATTGAACATCGTATAGCCACTGCTTTTAGATAGTTTGATTAAGCACCGATTTTTTTTGTCTAGATATAATTTTCATTTTCAAATTAAAATATAGATCCGAGATTTATTGCTGTAGGAGAAAAACATATCGAATGTACACTTGTTAAATTATTTTTAATAAGAAAGGGGTACCTTCTAAAATATTATTCTTATCAACTTATGATACGATGAATATTATCATGATAATTGTTAAGTATTCAGTAGGTTTTATTCATTATTTTATACGTTCTTTAAATGTTTGTGTCCATAATGCTCGTGAAATAATTAGTCCAGCCCTGTCTCCAAACATCATACCTAACACCTACCACAATTTACCGCAAAAATCAACATTGAACTGAATTTAATTTCATGAGAATCTAAGTAATTTTAAGTTCGGTAGCTTTTAAAGTGTACGCAAATGCCTCTTTAACCTTAAGAACACAATTTTCCATTCCAAGTCGATGGGTGCTCCAAATCCCAAACCTACCATCCCCTTAACACATTGACCTATATTAGGTCAGCCTGCCTTCGGCTGTAAAACGGCTTTATGTATCATAAATACAGCTTTTCTAACTTTAAGTGCTCTGAGACTGCGAGTAATCGAAAACGCCGCGTACATACCCGATGAGATCGACTAAGTTATTAACTTCGCTGTGAGGTCAGCATTTACTGTCCAAGGGTCTTTTTATGGTGCATCCACATTCCACATCCTAGTCACTTCTGTTGAGACATGTTTCTAGTGGCACTGAGAAACGTTTAAAAGTAAGAACGTTTGTTTGGAGTTGTTAAAAGTGATTGTGCTGTAAAATGTTGGTCCATTGAAAGTAGTCATTAGCAGTGTGGATGCATCTTTATTGAAATATGTTTGTTTCAAACGGTCAACCGTCTGTCACTGGCCCATTCCATTTTCCAGGCATATTTCATTGATATAAACAAAAGAGGACGCAAACAAATCGCTATCATATTGGCTTACAAACAGGTCCATTGGACCTGTTTTAAAAAGGCCACTTTTGGTACGAGGATGCCCTATCTTCCTCTTTTTGTTTATATCAATGGCATATTCCCTGATATTAATATGAGTAATCCTCAGGACGATAGTGTCTAATAAAACTAAAAAAAATGTTTGTTAATGAATTCCTATTCTTCAAAGGGTTTATCTCCTGTTTATATTCTGTATCACATAATTATCAAAACTGCTTTTCCCATTTCGGGATTCAAAAGAGCACAATTACAATCTGAATATACTTTTTAAATACAAATTGAAAACGAAGCCACTATACTAATAATGCAACTTTCTTCTCCACACATAATATTTTTTTCTTTCTGCTGCTATAAATTTAATTGTTCCAAGCTCAACTGGAATAATCTTGTTCCAGGGCCTGCTTTGAGCTAATATCCGGAGCGCGATGAGCTGTTGACGTCACCAGCGCAAAATGGCGGCTGTAGTCGCGCTGCTGGCGTTGCAGCTTGCGCTGGCGAATGCTGGGAAATGTACGACGTAAGTAATAAATACAATTTTATAAATTAATATTTTTTTTTATTATGTATTTATAAAAAAAAAGGCTGGTTTTCGGCAGCGTAAGCCACACGGGAGACCCGTGTGGCTGCCGTGTATGCCGTGTGTGCCGAAAACCAGCCTAATGTCATGCTCAGACAGACATTTGCTGAGTGGAGCCCATTTTATTTTGGACATCATGGCACCACCAAATGTCTGGCCATTTTTTGTTTACTTGTACATTTTATACGGTTGACACTAACGTTCCTAGAGTAAATCCGTCCAGAACTTCTTGCTCAGAAAGTGACATATATTTGTATTAAGAATGCAGGAAATAGGAATATAATCAGCCATAATATGTCGTCCACTCCTGAAGATAACAGTAAAACCCTGCAACTCCTACCAGACACAAACCTCATAAAACGGATATACTTTAAAACAACTCGACATTCACAAAGCTACTTCACGACTGTAAAGCTAAAGGCAAAATTAAAAGCAACCCTTGACCTTCTCAGTGAGCTTTAATACGGTTTTACAGCGAGAAATAAAGCTTGCTAAGCCTAGCGCTTGGTTTCATTTTTGATAGTGCGGGCAAAAGTGAAAGCATGTCAAGTGCAGGGGCTGCACCTGTGAAGTGAGCGCTTTGGAGAGGAATTCACCATTTATTTGAGCTTTCGGTTTTAATGCTTATGAGTTATTTCGTAATACATGTTTTGGGATTGATGGTTTTTAAGCCCTTTTTCGTGTGATTAGTATTTTACTACTTTCATGGCATTTTCATAGCTGGTCTGAAGGGAAGCGCCACATTTAAACGAAGTAGAAAGAGTGGAAAATATAAACTTACTTTGTCTGCGTTCTTCACCTTCTTATTTCACAACCTTAAAATTGGGTTGAGTTTCTTGAAATCCTTTGTTTTGCTTATTTAGATCAAGAAAGTAGTGCCGGCTGTGCGTTGATGTATAAGTTAGTCAAGTTTGACTTGCAAACACACAAGAATGCAAGAAATTACATAAACATAAGCGGCCTATTATACGTCCCACTGCTGGGCACAAGCCTCACCTCAACTATGAGGTGGAGCAATCCATACTCCAACACGCGGGCTCAGTGCGGATTGTTAGAGGGGTGTAAGGTCAGTGAGCAACTTCAATGTCAGAAAAGGTTATCAAGCCGCCCTAAGGCCTCTAAGTAGGCTTAAAACGACTGACATCTAGCGACGTCAACCGGGACCAACTGCTTAACGTGCCTTCTGAAGCACGGAGATGCTCAAAATAAACACCATTAAATGTTGGTAGCAGTGGTCACCCATCCCATTTCCGGCCCGGCGTGTGTTGCTTTACAACAACTATCGTCGCCGATAACTGTTATGCTGCTGACGTAAGACCCATTTTGCAATGGTTTTGTAAAGGTTGATGTGGGCGCCTCTGTACTTATAACCGTTTTCCAAAGTAATTTCCAAAGTGCCAAACATGTCAGGCAAGTGCTTTTGTACCGGGAAAACTTTCTCCGCTTATTTGATGAAGCGTTCGCGGTTTGCCTTAAAATTTTACGCTCAAACTTTGACGATAATCATTTTTCAAAACGCTTGGAGTTAGGGTATTATGAGAGTCACAAACAATGGGTTCTGTAGCCAATTTCGGATCAAGACTCGTTCAGTTAATGGCACCTTATTTATCTTGGCCCCTATTGAGTTCATGTTTATATCGAATATACAGGTTCAATCCAATCCCATCCTTTGACCCATCAAAGGGGAGTCAATTTATCTTTTACGGTGATCAATATTTGGTATAATTAAAAGAAAGCTTTTTTTATTATTCATGATCCATTTAAAAAAAGAAAAGAGAGTTAGTTGGTAAGTTCTGTTTTTAAATAATTCTCACCAAAGCATTATTTTATGGTAGCCAATTAAAACTGTACCACTGAATGGCCTTTAATAATTTAATTTTAAAACTACATCCAAAATACTAACTTCACCTATAAATTAATTTTAAATGCAACACATGTAACTAACCCCCAAATTCACAAACGTCAATCACCGCTGAGCCCGCGCTCACGCTCATGTTGTCCCGTAAAAAGACAATACAACTGAAAGGGACAGCTATACGTCTGAGGGATGCTCAACGTTGATTTGCATTTGTGAATTCGGTGGTGAAGCTACTAGAAATGAAAATAATAGTAGGAATAACGGTGAGGCCCTTAGTTTGTTTCGTTGCGACGATGCGGCGTGTTGTCTCACGCACTGTTATAGCAACGCACAGCAACATTCATTCACGTGCACTTTTTTTTAGTCCCCTCTTACGACAGGTGGGGGTGACCTTGGCTGCAGTCTTACGCCTCGAACCACAGGGCGAATTAGATGTGAGGTTAGTTCGGGTCTGGTCAACCTGGTGTAAAGCATGAACATTTTCATTTCTTATATGAAGTTATTCGTGCACAAACAGATATTCACAATGGTAATATTTAGGACAGAAAAAGTACAACTTTAATCATCATCATCAGCCTGTTGCAGTCCACTGCTGGACATAGGCCTCTCCTATTACACGCCACTGAACTCAATTAACAGTACTCGAAGTACAGTTTTATTCCTTATTTATTCGTTCACAAAATAAATTATGAAGCAAAGTGCCTACAAAGCCGCAAATAGCTTATTAGCATGAATAACTCAATTCTTATTACGAGTAATAAAGTCCTAATTCTTACCTACGCTTCTCAAACTTCCCTTTGCCCCCGAGCCAATTCAATTTCATCCATTAATGACCCTTCAACTTCCACAAAACCACTCTTCCCGTCATAAATAGGCTTCATTACGATATTCTTAGTCATCAACATTAATCTCCTGAAGTAATCATAACCTGACAAGCTCCTACCTTTTATTCTTTTTATTTTCTTTGCTTTGTAATTACACTTGTTACAGTCAGCAGATTTTTTTGATTGATGGACATCTTGCTAATGATTTCGGCTGGATAACTTGACGGTTCTTTTATCTTTTAGCTGTCTTATTAATTTTTACGATATAAGAAACGTTGCGCAAAAGACTCAATTTTTTAACTTAACCTGTTGTGTGTTACAGCTGGACTAAGCTTACCATTTGCTCACCTCACCTCTCTTTAAAGAGAAATATCATATTAATTATTAATATGAACGCATTCCTAAAGCCTCAATGTATTACTGTTGAGATATCTTTCCTGTCAGTCCTGTATCAGTGAGGCTACAGGCCGGTTTTAATTTTTAGAAACTTTTCAACCTAGGACTGACAAAACAGAGCCTTTTGCAATTTCAAATACGTATTATATGAATTTCGAAAACAAATCCCCTCAAACCGAATGCAATATTTACGTTACAGCTTACAACACAAAAACTTAACTAAAACCATTTCTTAAAAAAGTGACGTTAGTACAGACATGAGCCCGCGAGGCCCACATAAAAGTTGGAAATGGGCTAACTTACAAAAATTGCATGTGGTGATACTTATTTAGACATTTACAGCCCCAAGGCGACTAACTTTGAAGATAGTAGAAGCGTGCATCTTATGCGGCTAAAGAAAAGTTTTGTTTCTTTTTTGTTTGTTTTTTCTGTTATGGGCCTGATTGACCACAGTCAGCAGTTCAATGGTTAAGACAGTTTATGGTTTCTCAAAATAGCTTTAATACATTCATTTACGAATCAATAACCAACGGGCTGCGAAATGATCATTAGTAAAAAAATGCATTATCATAACCAAACCATTGCGAGTCACTCAGTTATTTCCTCCGTCTATATTTCCAGATAAGTCTGTTGTGGAGGGTTTGCATACACTGAACAGAAAATCTGTAAACTCCATGGTAATCTTCATTCTAGATGTCTTCTATTTTAACCTTACCAGTTTTTTACACCATGTACTATCACTTCAACTGGCTTATTTACCCACTAGCTAGCCACGAGCTTCTTTAACGACTCGGTTACTCCTAAAAAAATAATTGTTTCTAATTACAAATTGAGTTGAAAAGTCACTAAGTAGAGGTAACTTTAATTAAACGTAAACATCAATTTACTTTCGACTGACTTACATTGAAAGGCATTGACATTTGCTATCTTTTAAAGGCTTAATTTTGTCAAAACAACACTTCAAAGTAAATATTGCTTCGCGAATTTTCGAAGCATGAGCCCTTATAGAAGCGACCTGCAGAAAATTTGTTTGTCACCCGTTATAGGCTGGGGCTACACCGAAAATCAATTAATCATTTTCGTCGGCGCTAATAAAATTTACTACTTGACGTCACTGGAGGGCCGAGAAAACTCGATTTATTTCACAAAGTCATCTATTTAATTGAAGCAACTTCGCGACTTGAGGGGAGTGCTTTCAGGGGACTCCCTCGGGATAACCCTTAAGAGTTTTTGTTTATTTGGTGTGCTAAGTTTGTAGGCGTAATTTATTTTTTGTAGGACATGCTTTAACCCTAACACAGCCTAAGTTAGACACGCTTGCCGCAAGTTGAATGATGTGTTTGTTCACGGCCGGTAGTTTGTAGGCTGAGAGGGTGAGAGTGTGTAGTGTGTGTTAGTATGACTTACCTAAAACTTGTAACTGCCTACACGATAAAACGTAAAACCATTTTCAGACAATATTTCGATAAACCTATCAAGCATACTCTAGCTTTTCACTATCCTTTGAATCAGTAATAGATAAGGTTGAATGAGTTAATTTTAGTGTTAAATGTTGAGCTTCATATAAATAAGGACATAGTTATACCCCGATTCAAGATTCATAAAAATTTACAACGATGGATATTTTTTCGAGTTTAAGTAATAAGTAACTATATGTTTTTTTGATTTTCTTTGAAGTTACTTTTTACTTCATTCATGGAAAAATCGGCCAGTGGACGTCACGATATGATTGCACTTACTTTTTAGGATATCATAATACATTTTTTAAAAAACATCCACTACTTTAAAATAAAACGATGAAGATGTAGTTTTATATTGTTTTATTGAGCTTATTTTAAAAATTTGGCAAGTACTTGAAAAATCACCCTGTATAGAATTGAGTTTCTTGTGGTTGAAATCGCAGGCCATTTTTTTTTGTACTAGGATTAACATTATCCTCTCATTATTATTTTAAGAGGGCACTTTCCTCTTCAAAGTTGTTTAAAAGAGATAAAGTTGCCAACACGGCCATAAAGGGTTCAAATCGCAATATAACTTTGAAACTTGCTAGGATCTTTACAAACATTCATGTTCAAGTTATGATTTTATACTTAAACTTCAATAAAATAAAAGCAATTAAACAAGTATGAGGTTGAAGCAATTAACGATTAATTTTGTAATTTGAACAAAAGCATTATTTACCTGTTAAGATTTGAACAAAAAAATTCGATTTTTAACGCAGTTCCGTAGCAAAAAGTTTTTTTTTCCGTAGCGAAGGGCTTTGTATTTCTCTACTTTGGAAATGTATCTCGCAAAAACTATTCAGTTTAGAAAAAATAAATATACCAGCAACCTCAACATCATTATTGAAAACCTATCCATGGATATCCAACACGTATGGGTTTGATAAAGATAAGTTTTGAGTTTCAGTTCTATCTAAGTGTGAGGAACCCCCTAAAATATATTGTTTTTTTCATATTTTTGTGTCAAAATATTGATTTCGTACACAGAAACATCAACTTACCAAGTTTCAACTATATAGCTCTTATAAAAAGTGACTGTGACATACGGACGGACAGACAAACAGACATGACACGAATCTGTAAGGGTTCCATTTTCAATACATATACCTAAAAAACAATCGAAACAAAAGGAAACCTAGTTTCAGCTATATCGCTCGTTAAGTTTACGCTTGAAACTAACCTAACATGTTTATATCAAAGTAAATTAAACTATGGCTACGAGAAACCTAGCTCCAGCTATCTCGCTCGCTCAGTTTCCGCTCGACTAGTCGCCCGCGGCTCATTACGAGCTAATGAATAATTCACAGTTGCTTACAAGAGAACCAACAAAAAAACGAACTGGTGCGAACTGTACATCAATCCAATTAAACGATCCTAACATATTAGATCATAAACTACCTAAATACGTCCTACTGCCTGTGTCTAGACACAGGCCTCACCTCAACTGTGAAGTCCAACACGCAGGCTCAGTGCGGGTTGTTGGAGGAAATGGGTGAGAAACCTTTATGTCAGGTGTTATCAAGCCGCTCTAAGGCCTCCGACATGGCATAACGACTGACTTTGAATTGACTAGCTGTTAATCCAAGGTGTGACTCTCTCAGCTTTACCGGGCAATGGGGTGAGCGGAAGGCTAACAACCCCTACACAGACACACATACCTGGGCTAGTATTTTTATTTATAAATTTATAAATCAAAGTGAACTAAACTGTGTCTACAAGAAACTTAGCTCACGCTATCTCGCTCGCTCAGTTTCCGCTCGTCTAGTCGCCCGCGGCTCATTACGAGCTAATGAATAATTCATAGTTGCTTGTAGAGCGCTAACAAAAAATCTAACTGGTGCGAACCGTACAATCAATCATATCAAACGATCCTAACCTATTAGATCAGAAACTGCCTAAATACGTGCCTAGAAATGTTAATGTCAGATGTTATCAAGCCGCTCTAAGGCTTAACGATTGACTACTGATGTCAACCGGCACCAACTGCTTGACGTGTTTTACTAAGATATCTGAAATATACATTAGTATATTTTGGTCGGGGTGGTCACCTATCCTATTTTCGACCCGGCGTGTGTTGCTTTACAACAGCAATCGTTGCCAATCCACTATCACAACTGGGTAACGGGCACCTTCACATTTATATCAAAGTGAACTAAACTATGTCTACAAGAAACCTAGCTCACGCTATCTCGCTCGCTAAGTTTCCGCTCGTCTAGTCGCCCGCGGCTCATTACGAGCTATTGAATAATTCACGGCGTCTTACCACGAGGGTAGACTGGAGCAAAAACCACATTGACACGCCTTTAGGCGTTGATACACATTTAGATGGCTTTGCCATGTGAATAGCTTAACGGCTGCCGGCCGCATTGATTATTTAGCAGAAAAGATGCAGTTCAAGTTTGTAAGGTTAATGAAACGCTCACTGCTAGTTGGTATATTTCTAAGGTTTTTCCGTCTTTCATAAAATGATATTTAAAGGGTCGTGACTTGAAGTGTATTGAAACAAATCTGTAGCAAGATGATGACGCAATGTGTTTTCCAGTCGGCCTGCATCGCAAGGGTTTAAAAGCATAACCCTACGTCTGTTGCAGCCGGGTAAAAAGACACTTTTTCTGCGGGGACCAAGAAGTTGCCAACGAGGGGTAGCAGTCTTCGGGAAGACGGGTCTTATTCTTTACAGTAAATTGATTCACCTACATTTTTATCTTAGTTACGACACGGTAAAGTAATATAACAGTAATATGACTCGGCCCCGTCCTTGAGTTAAGTTCCTACAGCCGCGCGGTCCGTCGCCACGCGATAGGGCTGCCGCCTGTAGTATTTGAAAACATCCGGATACTTGTTTCTTTCTTGTTTTGAAATTGTTTTTTGTGATGGTAAATATTGTATTTTTATTTAAATAAATGAAATTTGGTTTATTAATTTGTATTTAAAAAAAAACAGTTATAAATTTGCCACGTTAAAATATTTACGCCGTGCCTGCGACGAACGAAAGGCTTTATTATTGAATTTCAATGTGTATTAAATTCGCATTCGGACGAAAAGCTTTAATAGAAATGATTTTGGGAAACATTCACAGGGATGACTAAAGTGGACTTTTTTTATTTGATCATAGATACCTGCAGCTACTTTAGAGTTAATATGTGTGGTTTTGAATGCGTTTTGGAATATTTCCTCGAGTTTTTCAATGTAATTCACAAAATCATCATTGGGTACTATTAAAAATGTTTGGAAACATTTTAAACTTACCTTTCGGAGTTTCCAGGTAATTTAAAGAATGATATCTCTGGGTGCGTTCTTGATGAATTTAAACAACCAAACACAGCACAATAAACTCTTTTACCCTGCTCTGACATAGTACATTTACAATATTATGTTTCCAAATTGCACAAAACACACAAAACTGTCCGTCCGATACTGCACGGCGCGCGGCGCATTCGCGACTGAATCAGCCTAAGATCAGCCTAGCGCCGGGGCGCGTAGGTATAACTGGCGTTCCGCCCGCTTGTATGTAGTCATGTTACTGTTATATTACTTTACCGTGGTTACGATAGAAACTTAATAAAAAACCATCAAACAAGTTGTAAATTACTCAAAAAAAACTCTGTATAAACTCTAATTTTCAGTTACAAAACCATTTTCTCATGTCATTGAAACGCCCCATATACCGTGACACACTTTATTTTGTCCCACAATATATTACAAATCCAACCCTTTACAAACAGGCCAATCCACTGAAAGTGCATCAAACACTGCCAGAAATACCCCGTTTCGGATCTCACGTATGAAGCGTTACCGTTCCTATTTATTTGTCGGCCGGGTCGTTCCGACCCCCGTCAAGTATCGGCCGGCAACAATGAAGTCACGCGCGCGGACCACTTACTGGGTGCTGGCGGCTTCAAATAAAAAGCTGGTGAAGTGTTAGACTTTTCTTGCATTGGAGGTTCCTTGTTTGAAAGAGTTTTTGACGATTTCTTGTAAACTGTGTCCGTTAACCCCTTCCACCAAGTGTGGTTGAATAAGCCCTAGTGGAATAAAAATCTTCGTATTATTTTAGCGACTGTGCAAATTTCTCTAAACATCGTTCTTGAGTCGTGCATTTGCCAATAGGCATAGTAACAGTGATTTAGTAGTAGTACGACGGTACATTGCGGCTGGGTGCCGGTTATTTCAGTAATGAAGATGTATATAATGATCGAATCAATCAAAAATCCTTTTTAAAATACGATAATGGATTGTTATTAACAATAATTAATAGTTAAATTTTCTCTAATCATTTATTCTGTTTAGACTGACAGACCAAGAAATGGTGTGATATAATTCAGTTTTTATCATTTTAGTACGGAACCCTAACATATAGCCTTTTTGTACACATCGGCAAACGAGATACGTGTAGGCCGGCTCCCGATTTTCGGTATTGATTAAATTGGCCCAGCATTGAAGGGTTAGGTAATCGGAGTTATTATGTTCCTTTTAGATTTTCGTACAAACCATTGTAGTCAGTTGTAGTTCAGTTACCATTATTTTTTGTGAATTAGGAGTATTTAACTCTAAGTTGTTATCCTGAAACTTTGAATGGAAAATATTTTATCAATTATTGATAAAATCAAAAGTCCATGGTAATTAAATATTACATGATATTAATGAAATTCGCAAGGTTATTAAGTAACCCATGTCAAGTCGGGTAATGGGATGGGTAACCTCTATCAAAATTTGTTGATAACTGATGTGTTTTCGACCATCTGCACACGAAGCACGGAGATGGTTGCTAGATGGCAGTCCTGAAGCCTAGTGAAGGGCCTTAGGGCGGCTTGACAACATCTGGCAGTAAGGTTTGTCACTAACCCACATCCTCCAACATTCGGCATTGAGCTCAAGGATTGCTTTTCTTCTTTGTTTTAAAACAACAAACATAACTTTCCCCTAATTTCTGTCATAATAAAAACATTTCTACTTTCCAGTTTCTTGAGTACCCATAGGCTTCTTACAGTAGAAAAGATTATGCATCCCTTTCAAACTCGCTCTTATGCATGAATATCTCCAAAGAACCTTCAGATTCCCGAAGCATTTATTCGCAGAACGGAATAATCACGACTAAAGTACCCATTTGCTCAAAACTCTTAAGCTTTCCTTGGAATCGCTGCGATTGGTATCGATTGACTTAGCGTTGGCAACTGTCCATTTTACCCCTCTTTATACAACTTAATGGCTGTGTGTGTATATTATTCGTTACGCTTGCTGAGTTTTTTAAGAATCAAGCCAAAGTAACGCTCAAAATGACACACATTGAAAAATATGCAGAGAGCATTGAAGGAAGCCTACACCGAACAAGGTGTCTACGTAACGTATTTATAAAACAAATTATTATTATTTATTAAATTATGGTTTTAAAAAATACAAATTCATCTGTTCAAGAAGAAAAGGGAATGAGGTTGAGCTTTCTTTTCCTAAATTCTGAATTAATTTACCTGTTGCAATCTTGAAAGAAGAATCTGAGAGTTATGTATAAAGGCATGAAATGAAGTATATGTCTTGTGAATGGTCTATTAATACAGTTATTTTCATAAATATTGCAATAAGGGGTACATTTTTCGAACTTAAAATTTTCAAGGGCTAAGAAACATGCGTACGTATGTTTGAATAAAATATATAAATCATAGAAATCTAATTGAAACTTTTTCTGCATCTTCTTCAAAGACTGGAACAAAACTACAAACATCCCGTTTCAAAAGGAAACATTCCGAATCCATCATTCCTTCCAACGGACGTCCAAACTTTGATTTATCTCTTGATGCTTCTACACACTAACTCTGGGCCACAAATAAAGCAAAGAAGTTAGATATTGGGAGCCACA
Source organism: Udea ferrugalis (assembly GCA_950022985.1). NCBI lineage: Eukaryota > Metazoa > Arthropoda > Insecta > Lepidoptera > Crambidae > Udea > Udea ferrugalis. The sequence continues at coordinate 14,255,774 of OX465525.1, forward strand.
GCGCTAGTTGCAAAATGTTCTACAGTGTACACTTGGTAGTTTCACTTCCTTTGGGAGTTGTTGCTGTTTCATTCTACGGCGACGGACTAGAAGAACACTTATTTTTAAAGGTCCACTAAATTTTAAAATAGTTTTAACTACAACTTTCGTGGAAAACAAGCTTTGGACTTTTAAATGTTACGGCATCCAACAGAAATCCAATCCAACAGATAAATAAATAAATTGTGAACAAAAAGTACATTTTGTTGTGTGTTTTTTTTTGTACATTTTGTTTTTGTTAAGTCCGCAACCAACCTTTACCATACCATAGGTACTATACCTATTACATTTCGTAACAAATACGACACCGAAAGAACTGTGCTGACACTCTCACCCCCAATTCACAAACGCATATTAACGTTGAGCGACCCTCAGAAGTATGGCCTTGAGCGCGTGCTTATCGTTGATTGATGTTTGTGAACTAGGAGGTCAGCTACGTAGTAGTAGGCCTTAATCCGATAGGATATACTTACTCCATTTTGTTGTGAACGCCCCGTTGGGCGCAAAAGTATCATAAGATAAGTCAGCACTTTTGAATATCTGTGTCACCTTCTCATGGCATAAAAATGAGAGCATCTATAGATTTTTGTATTCTGTAAAATACCCACCTGGTACTTTTGAATCTTATCTGGCAGTCTGTAGCTGTTCTCAATTACTTAAAAAAAAAATCTATTAAGTATAGGTACTAAGAGTAACGTGAGTGTCAAGCAGGAGTGGTTATTTGGCAACTCTTACGTCGCGTCCCAATTAGTCGAACAGCGAGCAGCTAACTGTTTGTCCATACAGCGCGTAATGTATGCAGTTTGCGACGTTTTGCCTGCCGGCTTATTGAGCGTGCGACTCGTAGCAACTGAAGCGCGCGGTCGGCGGCGCAGTTAGTTTACTATGCCGAGTTAGTGACCGTTAGATTCTTCTAAGTCAGTCAGCGGACAGTCAGCCGCTCACTTGACTGATCGTCTAATCTGGACGCACCCTTAAATAATTTCAACGAGTTTGTAATATAATATATTTGTTTACCCTGGCAAACCGCTCGCTTTCTCGCAGACCTCACAAGCCTTACCTTTAAGATTCCCATAAATGCTATGGTCGCGTTCTCCGAATAAATAAAAAAGGTTGTCTTGAAGGGAAATCCGCCAATGGATATGTGTTCGACATATCGACTGGACCCTTATCAAATCCAAGACATTATGGAGCTATTTCCTACCAAGGGTAAATAAAATTTCTACCAAAGTTACTCTTTGCGATCTTTTACGTCACGAGTGCAGGACGATCACTAAGGGTACTAGTATCACCAGGAGTTTTTGCTTGTAATGTCAAAAAAAGATAAGACTTTTAGACAATGATTGAGTGAGTGACGAATTTAATCACCTGTATGAGAAAACCCACTTATTGTATCGGATTCCTTACGTTATAATACGTACGAAAACACCGATATAAAGCCCAAACAACGGCGACAACGGCAACCCAGATAACGGCGCTAGGCTCGCTTCTAACACGTTGGGTTCAAATTCCCTCAGTGAAATGTGGGATTTTGAATGTTCCATTCACCATGACGGCAACAATCATTGTGCCTCTGACTAATTCAGTTCGGATATGGTCACGAGGGTATGTTTATGTTGTGTTAAAAGCGATAGCCTCCCGGTGGGAGAGCAAATTGGCGGCAAGTCGATGCGTTCGTTGCTTCGGTCGTATCTTTGTTATTGCGTTGAAGGGGTTTATTATTCAATTTCCACTGCTTGTTTATGCAGTCAGGAGCATGAATCAAGTACGATAAAAATGTTACAGATAAATCAATTTTAGAACTTTAGCTCTATTACATGAGTTTAACTAACTGTTTATTGTACATGAAGTAATTTTAATATTTTATAGTTATATTCAATAGTTAATTTTTAAAGTGAAGGCGTCTTAGGTGAAGGTGTCTCTAGACATTATATCTGTAAGAGAGGTTAAAAAAGCAACTCATAGAATGCACGCACGACCCATATTATATCCTAAGACTGCCAGTAGCAGCTAACATTTAGGTAGTCCTATTAAAATAGTAAGTACCTAAGTAAAGTAATTACGCCATTTGATGAAGGGTATAGTTGCCTTTGAGTCTTCGGCATTGAATCGAACCTCGACTCGAAAACTCTAAACCATATTTTGTTAAATTAGATTTGAAATCTAAAAATTGAATTCGCAAGCTTTAGATTTAAGGTCTAAAACTACTGCCGCTTGGCTACTAATCCTTTAAAATATGAAATGAAAAATCCGACCAAAGAAAAACAGAACTGCAGTGCGACACATCGTGCGAACACGTCCGGAACTGGATTATTGTATTGGCGCGTGTGTTCCGAATGCCGAGTGTTTGACGGGCCTGGCTGTATTGAGCTTGTTGTCTTGGTGCAAAGCCTTGTCATTCAAATCACTTCTGTTCAATAAGGGCTGATTTTTAATGATTTACACCCCTCCAACAATCCGCACTGAGCCCGCGTGTTGGAGTATGGCTCAATCCACCTCATAGTTGAGATGAGGCCTGTATAGGCCGTTTATGGTATGTTATGTTTAATGATTTTCAACTCAACAGAAGATCTTTTTCTCGATCTTGACATCGCCTAGGTATTTTGAGGACATCATAAAGCTAAAATGAGTTGATAGGTACTTATATTTTAAACCATGTTTCGTTGAAATTACGGTCGACACCATAGAATTTAGTGAACAGTTCTTAAGCATCCATCAATTAAAACCTTGGTGGGGCCGATCGTCCTCTTTAGTGAAAAACTCACGCAAACACACATCACGCTTTGCTAGCTACGGCTTATCATTTAAATGGCTACTTCAAGTTTATTTATTTATTTAATAGGATCACCAACAACAGTGTAGCCTCAGGGTTTCCAATTCTGGAAAAAGCCGTGTAGAGGGCTGGCTACAAGACCCGCCTACAAGAGCCTATAACAGCCTGGCAAGACAACCGTCATGCTACCTCATTCATAGGACTGACTTTCGGCGTTTGTGAAAATCCAAAATGAATGGAAATCCTAATTCTAAAACATGTCTATGGCTGTCAGTTCACCGCGCTATGTACCGTGCGCCTTGCCACTGTGAACTCACACCCTTCATGGCAACACATTTTCTTGAAGGTTATTTAATAAAAGTTGCAAATGCTAGAATCGCAGCAAAATGTACTTTGATGTAGAAAACGAGAACTGTTAAGAGCGGCGAAGGCAATAGCAAACTACTTAATTAGAAACAACCTGGAAGTCGTTGCGAGAGTTCATACTGTAGAATGATCACTAGTCTTAGTACTGCGAGGCACAACTTTGGACCGCAACCTCAGTGATGTAAAACTATATATCGATGGCTCTGATATTCTATCAATAAACATTCGTTGCAATATTAAGATACTTCTGCCTAAATGGCGAGAGCGTTTGAGCATGTTCGGCATGCGTAAGAACCACGAATTTTAAATTTAATTTTATTCAATTTCATGTCAGTTGATTCTAAAAATCTTGCGGCTGATAAAATATTTTAATTACTGAAGATCATTTAGCAGGTAATAAGAAAAAAACTGCCATCGCGCAAACATCAACGTAGTAGTATACAGTCTGAATAGTATTTAAGTATGTTTATCCGTTGTCTAGTTTCCCATAGCAGAAGCATTTAGTTTCTTAGTTTAGGGCTAGATGGCGCTATGTGGAATAGTGTCCAGTGATATACGAGTTTGGTACCTTTTTGGCAAAGCATTCTCAACATTTCTCCACCTTCTCGATAATATCGATAGCCATGCAAACACAACTTAGGGAAGCTATTAGACTTGGCATAACTACGCAATCTCCACGTTATTTGCACAAGCTGATACTATTTAGTTAGTTTTAAACTGTGGAATGAGCGGAGATCTTCATTAGAATTTCCATTTCCGACACTATTGCTTTCCATAGTGTCGGTGCCTTTGTTTCTGAGTTAGTTTGTTGAAGCTAATTATGTTCCGTTAATTATGATATTCGGTACTTTGCTGAAAGCAAGCTGTGGTATCTAATATTATAGTGATATTGTTGCGGAAAAGTATGATTTACTTAATACAGTTTATAATTTACATTTTAAATGTGCGTTAAAACCTCCTAGAGTGCTCGCTTTTAATATCTTAATCAAATACAAATACTTACCTGTTAACATATTGATATCAGCGGTATTTGCTTGGAACTAGATGGACATAAACATAAAATTCAATCATTGTCGTTCATTAAAAGACTGGCATATTTAAAACAAACATTTAACAATAAAGTGGTACAATGATAGAGGAACCAATATATTCAGACATGTTCAGGTATACAAATATTTGTACCCGGCTAGGATCACTCTCATGAACTCTATTGTATGTTCGCTTTAAGAATGCAATATTTTTTTAATTTAATTGTGTTACACACATCAAAACTCAGGAACCAAACCAGGTTCAGTTAGGCAATGCGAACTTTACTTTCTAATTAGGAATGATTTGATTGGTTAGAGGGGGTACTAGGTCAAAGGAAAAGAATGAAATCACTGCATTCTTAACGCAAACGGACTATAGTGTGGTACCACTTCCCACTAACAATTGTGCCACCGGGCCAGTACGCAGAACTAAGCGTACAGGCATCTCCACACAGCGTGCCAACCCGTCAGCCAAGTCAAACACTCGGCATTCGACACACACGCGCCAATACAATTGAAAGACTGGGCCTCAATTCTGCTAATTATAGAACGCTTCAATTGAATCGTAATTGAGTCAAAAATTAGACTATTAGTCTAATTTTTCATAGAAAATGTGTCAAATTAGGCGATTGACATTTGTAACGTTCCCCCCCCTTTGCACTTTATAATATTTTTAAACTCTATTTAAATAATGATATACAATAAATGCAAAATAAATAACCTGGCCAAGTGGATGTGATCGTCTAACTATGGTAGGACCGTTCTACGTTGTATTGTTTTGTAGTAGACCCAATATTCTTTTATGAGGTATGTAAGCAGTAATCTAAGGTTTGATAGGACTCAATTGACGAGAAATAATGTACCTAAACTGGATCTAAATAAAATGTGTCAAAGACTGACATTTTAAGTATGGAAAGAAGCGAAGATCTCAAATCTATTGTTTTAAATAGAAATAGATAGTTAATTTTATAAATTGGATATGAATTGTAATAAAATGAGATAAAAAAGGGGATTACATTCCCTTTGAAAATGGCCATATTATGCGAGCTCCACCACGCTCGGGCCTGTGAAGGCCAACCCTTGAAGAGGTCCCTAAAGCCTCCCCCACGAAGTAGATATACCTTCCTAGGTATAATTTTGGATAGTCACTAAAGACAGACAAAGACTGTGACAAGGCGTAAAACACAATTTAAAGACATACCTAATAGACTTTGATAGAATTGATAAACCCAACTCCTACTTGCAAAGTACCCTAATTCCATTATTCCAATTAAACATTAGCAGATTCGTCACCGTTCGATCATTTATAGCAATAACAGTAACCTTTATTGTTCATGACCCAACGAGTGCCAAATGAGCCAATGCACAATAGGTATAATGAATTAATTGGAGTGACAATCCATAACCTGTCAAAATGTACATCATGGTGGTTTGTAGATGAAGTATATAGGTATGTGTGTCGTATATTTTATGTGATACGAACATTTAATGTACATGCTCACAGGCCATGCAACGTCATCACCACTAACATTCAAAATGAACTATAATTATGGAATAGTAATTAAATGAAATGCTTTCATAAGGTTTGCAGCTAGGTTTTATGTGGTTCGTGAGGTTTGTTGTAAAGTAGCGTAAATAGCCAAAATCGATATTATGTCATGGTCAAATATTCAGTGACAGTAGGTATTTGTCATTCAGTTAGACGATCTTAGATGTTCCGTAGGTAAAATAACGCATCGCATTAAATATGTTAAATTCAATCATGGCAGAGTTTAAAACCCCACAAAATATATAAGTAGTAAGTACCAGTTATTGATTAACGTATGAAGTATGATCACAAAACCAAAAATGAATTTATCAGTAGGTAAGTAAGTATCTTATATTCAAATTAAATATAATTTTTGTATCATGGCGAGAATCGAACTCGCGTACATCCAAATCTTAAGAACCACTGCTCTAAATAGCCGGTTAAATTTACACTTGTGTCAATGCGAGAATCGAACCCGCATCCTTTAACATCTCAATCAGCCCTCTAACCAATGCTCTTATCGATTAATCAATTCGAATAATTAAGAACCACAAAACATCCTCGCGAGTAGGTATTCAATATGTTATTCGACACAAGACTCCGGTGTGGGAATTGAACCCGAGAACCTTCTGGTCTCAGCCATCGCACAGCTTGGTTTGACAACCATTCCTACACGGTCTAAGTCAAAAACGTATATAACAGAAAGATCTGACCTGCTAATATTCTCCGTCTCGCAAAATCCCCTATCTCCTAATGTCTCTCGTATCGCCTTGTCTCGTAGGTACGTCTCCAATCGCCCGTCTCCAGTACCGATATTGATTCACTTTGAGCACTAGTTACCACAACGGTTAGGTAATACGTCTAGAGCTTTAGATTTTGACCATTCTTCCCGACGTCTAGATCATGACTGCCGCCAAAGTTTGATAATGCAATTAGGGTCTGATTTATGACCATGAGAAACAAAAACACAAGGGTTTCGTTGTATCAGCATCTCAAGTGCCTTCGCCTCTCTAGCAGTTTTTGTTGTTTATAAGAAGTGTCAAATTTGAGATCTTTATTATACTAGATTTATGGCCATTGAGCGTAATACGAATTTCAGTCACCTGAGTACGTAGGTACTTAGGTATAACAAAACACTACTAAACCTTTTCAAAACGTGGGAACGAATTCTTAAATTGAGAAATTATATTATTGAAAACTATCCTTATCGAAGAAATTTACAACCTAAATCCAAAATACGCTTATCTGTTCGTCTGTGGTCGGTAAGCTGTTCTACTTTGACTTGCGGCAGGCGGCCCTGCCGAGTATAACTAACCTATTTACGTAATAAAAATAAATTTTATTAGCGCGAGCTAAAGGAGTATAACGCCATCTAACGTTATCAATCATAATTAATTTGTCTGTTTGCTTGCAAAAAAAAAACGAATTAAAGGTGTATCTAGGTGCGTTCCGTTACACATTCAAAGCGTTCTAAAATTAGCAGACTTGGGGCTCTGGCCTATTTAAAACAATAATTTTCGTACATAGCTTATTTTATAAGAATGTGTTCCAATGATATAAACAAAGGAACAGAGACCAATATATTCAGACATGTACATATACACGAATAGTACTTAGGATCGCTCTCATGACCTCTAGAGTAGTACGATTACTAGACAAGCGTCCCGCTAACAATTGTGCCACCGGGCCAATACGAAGAACTAAGCGTACAGGCGTCTCCACACAGCGTGCCAACCCGTCAGCCAAGTCAAACACTCGGCATTCGACACACACGCGCCAATACAATTGAAAGACTGGGCCCCAAGTCTGCTAATTTTAGAAAGCTTCAATGGAATCGTATTTGAGTCCTAATAGTCTAATTTGATATATCTTTAAATAGAAAATGTGTCAAATTATGCGATTGACATTTAAAGCGTTCTAAAATTAGCAGACTTGCGGCCCTGGCCTATTTAAAACAATCATTTTCGTACATAGCTTATTTTATAAGAATGTGTTCCAAAGATATAAACAAAGGAACAGAGACCAATATATTCAGACATGTTCATATACACGAATAGTACCTAGGATCGCTCTCACGACCTCTTTAGTATGTTCGCGTTAAGAATGCAGTAATCTTTTAATTAAAAGTGTGTAACGGAATTAAATTTAATTCCGTTACACACATCAAAACCAAACCAGGTTCAGTTGGGCAATGCAAACTTGATTTCGCCGTTCTAATTGAGAATGATTTGATTGGTTATGAGGCGTGCTAGGTCGAAGGGAAAGAATGAAATTACTGCGTTCTTAACGCGAACGGACTATAGTGTAGTACCACTCCCCGCTAACAATTGTGCCACCGGGCCAGTACGAAGAACTAAGCGTACAGGCATCTCCACACAGCGTGCCAACCCGTCAGCCAAGTCAAACACTCGGCATTCGACACACACGCGCCAATACAATTGAAAGACTGGGCCCCAAGTCTGCTAATTTTAGAACGCTTCAATTGAATCGTAATTGAGTCAAAAATAAGACTATTGGTCTAATTTTTCATAGAAAATGTGTCATATTAGGCGATTGACATTTAAAGCGTTCTAAAATTAGCAGACTTGGGGCCCTGGCCTATTAAAACAATAATTTTCATATATAGCTTATTTTATAAGAATGTGTTCCAATGATATAAACAAAGGAACAGAGACCAATATATTCAGACATGTTCATATACACAAATAGTACCTAGGATCGCTCTCATGACCTCTAGAGTAGTACGATTACTAGACAAGTGTCCCACTAACAATTGTGCCACCGGGCCAGTACGAAGAACTAAGCGTACAGGCATCTCCACACAGCGTGCCAACCCGTCAGCCAAGTCAAACACTCGGCATTCGACACACACGCGCCAATACAATTGAAAGACTGGGCCCCAAGTCTGCTAATTTTAGAACGCTTCAATTGAATCGTAATTGAGTCATAAATAAGACTATTGGTCTAATTTTTCATAGAAAATGTGTCATATTAGGCGATTGACATTTAAAGCGTTCTAAAATTAGCAGACTTGGGGCCCTGGCCTATTAAAACAATAATTTTCATATATAGCTTATTTTATAAGAATGTGTTCCAATGATATAAACAAAGGAACAGAGACCAATATATTCAGACATGTTCATATACACAAATAGTACCTAGGATCGCTCTCATGACCTCTAGAGTAGTACGATTACTAGACAAGCGTCCCACTAACAATTGTGCCACCGGGCCAGTACGAAGAACTAAGCGTACAGGCATCTCCACACAGCGTGCCAACCCGTCAGCCAAGTCAAACACTCGGCATTCGACACACACGCGCCAAAACAATTGAAAAACTGGGCCTCAAGTCTGCTAATTATAGAACGCTTCAATTGAATCGTAATTGAGTCAAAAATTAGACTATTACTCTAATTTTTCATAGAAAATGTGTCATATTAGGCGATTGACATTTAAAGCGTTCTAAAATTAGCAGACTTGGGCCCCTGGCCTATTTAGAACAATAATTTTCGTACATAGCTTATTTTATAAGAATGTGTTCCAATGATATAAACAAAGGAACAGAGACCAATATATTCAGACATAATTCATATACACGAATATTTTAACCGGGCTAGGATCGTTCTCATGACCTCTATAGTATTTTCGTGTTAAGAATGCAGTATTTTTTTATTTAATTCCGTTACACACATCACAACGCTGCATTCTTAACGCGAACGGACTATAGTGTAGTGCCATTTCCCACTAACAATTGTGCCACCGGGCCAGTACGAAGAACTAAGCGTACAGGCATCTCCACACAGCGTGCCAACCCGTCAGCCAAGTCAAACACTCGGCATTCGACACACACGCGCCAATACAATAATCTCGACGTGTCCGCGCGATTTGTCGCACTGCAGTCCTGCTTTGCTTAGAGTTGATTTTCAATACCCAATAGTGTTGTTGCAAACGCGATAGCCTATCGATAGAACGAGTATCATGTTGATAAATATTCTTGACATCTACTCCTGCAAACTTTACGAAGTTTCGTTACACTATAAAAAGCCATTCAACCTTTGCTTAGATGAAATAAAAATCATTTGAAGGCAGCCTCTACCTAGCCGCCTACCTGACAACGTATAAGCATTCTTAAATGCCTATCTTTTACTTGTAAATACGAACAGCACCCAAAAACTAACTTTCTTCTCAGTAGAATCAACACGTCCGATCCGGTGGTAGAATCTTTTTATTACTTTTCTTAATTTTTATATTGTGACTTGTGATATGTGCTTTTTAATGGGTTAACATGAATAAATATTATTTCTACTTTACTTTACCTTAATTTAAAACATACATTTTAAGTCAGACAAGATTTTAAAGCCTAAATTAGTATTTCGTCATGCTGACTGAATTGACGACACACATTCATCATTTCTATATTAACAAAGTAAATGTGACGGAGTTCAAATGTTGGCCTGTGCGAAGATTAAAGCCGCGACCTCTGGTGTAGTAGCCAACTTCTTAACCATTAGGTGCATGATTAGCACTCGGCGATTAAAAACTGAATAGAAATCTAATACTGCGAGGAAGTGACTATCGATAACGAAACCATCGCTATCGTCACAACACTGCCCTAGAGTTCTATTAGCTCGAGTTTTGGAACGCTCCTGTAGTGCCAATAAGAACGCAATACGGGTGAACGATTGTTTTTGAATTGTTTTCGTGGTTCTATTCCTGTGAGGTAAAGTAAAGGTATGTGAGAGAGAAATATGAGGGTAGTAGATTGAAGGAAAGCAACCAGGTAGTTTATTGAAAGATGCCGAAGTGAAATAGATGTTTGCGTTTGTTGAAAAGTTGGGAAACTGAGAAAAAAGCCAAGATTGATCTTAAGAATAGGCAAATGAAAATAACACCAAAGACAGACGAATACCAAAACCGGGTATACCGGGTTTTCCCGTAAACTGAGAGTCTTGAAATTTAGTTCAAAGCAACATCTTACAGCATAGATAAAGGGAAAATTGCCAAATTTATTTAATTTATATTCAGGACTAGCTGTCCCGACAGACTTTCGTTCTGTTGCCAAATATTCAGTGTTACTTGACAGGTTGAAACAGTTGCTAAGGAAAACTGAATTGTTGTTTTTCACTATATTCCTAGCAATTGTCCATGTTCACTCACCTTTTAAACCTTTTCTGGACCTTCACAAATATTTCAAGACCAAAATTAGCCAAATCGGTTCAGTGGTTCTCGAGATTTAGTGAGACTAACGAACAGCAATCCATTTATATATACAGGGTGTTTCTTTTAAGGTGTCAAGCCGGCGCGAGCTGATAGTAGGGTACTATACCTATCGAAGGAATTATTTTAATCATGAAACTGCAATCAATAGACATTATAATAAAAAGAAAATATCCAATAAAAGTCAAACAAAAACAAGTTATAATTATTTAAAGCCAAGTGCTCACAAAATTTTTAAAAATAACAAAAACATTATTATCTCGAAAACTACAAAAAATCGTAGAACATACATGGGGGTTAAATCGATAGGTATGGTACCCTACTATCAGCTCGCACCTTAAAAGAAACACCCTGTATAGAGATTAGTTTGTACGGAACCTCGGTGCGCGAATCCGACTCGCAGTTGTCCGGTATTATTTTAATTCAAAGGTTAAAAAATCATAACAATGTTTCGAACCGGAAAATCAATCTAATTTATGATTTTTGTTCTTTTCAGGGGGTTTTCAGTAGTGGCTCCCGAGGTAGCAGTTCCAGGGAAGACTACAGCTATCCTAGTCACACTCCACGGGAGAGCTGGTGATGAGACCCTGGATCCTCTCAACGTCACGGTGCGACTGGAGACGCAGGATGCTGAGAATGATGTGAAGCTCTTGACAACTGCCAGTCAAATGATCACAGGTGAGGTTTTGTATACAATGTTTCGTCATTTTGGACAGCGACAATATTTTCTATATAGTTTTTACTTTATAGAAATATAAAAACATTATACAGGTATTCATGGAGACTTCATGGAGAAGGAGAATCTCTTTATGATGAACTCCTTCTTCAAGAAGCCCGTAAGCCGCAAATGGACCTGGATCAGTCCGGACGGTAGGGTCAAAAACGAGATCGATTTTATCATGTCGACGAAGAAGCATATATTCAATGATGTCGCTGTGATCAACGCTATTAAGACAGGAAGCGATCACCGCATGGTCAGAGGCACATTGAATATCGACATAAAGCATGAGAGAGCGCGACTGATAAAATCCACGCTCCGACCAATGCCGGCTCAGATTCAAACCCCCGAGTGCTTTCAGCTCGAGCTTCAAAACCGCTTCGAAGCCCTTGAGAACAGCATGGATGTGGACGATCAATACAACATGGTGGTGGATACTGTACGTACGGTAGGGTCCAAGTACTTTAAAACCCGCCGTCCAAAGTCAAAGAAACTCTCCAGCCAGACTCTCCTACTCATGGATCAGAGAAACGAAATGAGGCTACAGAACTCAGCGGATGCCCTTCGTTATCGGCAACTCAATAGACAGATATCGAAGTCTTTGACGAGCGACCTTCGCCAATTTAATACCCAGCGTATTAAAGAGGCCATTGAGCGGAACAAAGGCTCCAAAGTGTTCGCCAGAGATCTGTCTATTGGGCAAAGCCAACTGACGAGGCTGAAAACTGAGACAGGTAGCATCATTGAGTCAACCCCTGAAATCCTGAGAGAGATTGAGAGTTTCTATGGACAGCTGTATTCCACTCAAACACCTGTTGAAAGCAAGGCTAAAGACCCTAGAGCCAAGCTTACCCGACACTATACCGAAGATATCCCGGACGTCAGCCTGTACGAGATTAGGATGGCTCTCAAGCAGCTTAAAAACAACAAGGCGGCGGGTGATGACGGAATCACAACAGAGCTTCTGAGAGCGGGCGGTCAGCCGATACTCAAAGTCCTCCAGACGCTCTTCAATTCTGTCATCCTCGAGTGCAGAACGCCAAAGGCATGGGGCAGAGGCGATGTGGTGCTGTTTTTCAAGAAGGGTGACAAAACTCTCTTGAAGAACTACAGACCCATATCGCTTCTGAGCCATATCTATAAGTTGTTTTCGAGAGTCATTACGAATCGTCTCGCCCGCAGGTTTGACGACTTCCAACCTCCCGAACAAGCCGGGTTCCGAAAAGGCTATAGTACCATAGACCACATTCATACGCTGCGGCAAGTTATACAGAAGACCGAAGAGTATAACTTGCCACTTTGCCTAGCGTTCGTGGACTATGAGAAGGCCTTTGATTCGATTGAGACCTGGGCAGTGTTGCAGTCTCTCCAAAGGTGCCAAATAGACTACAGGTACATCGAGGTTCTTAGGTACCTATACCAAAACGCCACCATGTCGGTCCGATTACAGAACCAGAGCTCTAATCCGATCCAACTACAGCGAGGCGTGAGACAAGGAGACGTTATTTCTCCAAAATTGTTCACAGCTGCGTTGGAGGATATTTTCAAGCTTCTGGACTGGAAAGGACGCGGCATCAACATCAATGGCGAGTACCTAACACACCTGCGATTTGCCGATGATGTAGTTCTTATGGCTGAGACCTTGGAAGACCTGAACATAATGCTCGAAGATCTCAGTAATGCTTCTCAAAGAGTGGGTCTTAGGATGAACATGGACAAGACGAAAATCATGTTCAATGCCCATGTTGCACCCGCTCCAGTTAACCTTGGGAACATTACACTCGAAGTTGTTGACCACTATGTTTACCTGGGACAGGCAGTCCAGTTAGGTAAGTCCAACTTCGAGAAAGAGATCTCTCGTCGAATCCAGCTCGGATGGGCAGCGTTCGGGAAGCTCCGGCATATATTCGCGTCCGAAATTCCTCAGTGTCTCAAGACGAAAGTCTTTGACCAGTGTGTGTTGCCAGTAATGACATATGGGAGTGAGACGTGGTCGTTCACTATGGGTCTCATAAGAAGGCTCAAAGTCACCCAGCGAGCAATGGAGAGAGCGATGCTTGGTGTTTCCCTGCTTGATCGAATCAGGAATGATGAGATCCGCAGGAGAACTAAGGCAACCGACATCGCTCGAAGGATTGCATCGTTGAAGTGGCAGTGGGCGGGACACATAGCGCGGAGAACCGATGGCCGTTGGGGCGGAAAGGTTCTCGAATGGCGACCGCGTACCGGACGACGTTCCGTGGGCAGGCCCTCCGCAAGGTGGACCGACGATCTGGTTAAGGTCGCGGGAAGCCGCTGGATGCGGACAGCGCAGGACCGATCGTTGTGGAGATCCTTTGGGGAGGCCTATGCTCAGCAGTGGGCGTCGTTCGGCTGACATGATGATGATGATGATACAGGTATTAAGGGAGCTCTCTCAATATCTCAACGATTTGAGGTATACTTACTTTGTACATTAAAAATCAACATATTCATTTATTTCATAAAAATATATTTTAGTCTCATTTTGTAGCTTACATTACAAAGGTGATCGTAAATCAATAATTCTTATCTCAGTATTTGTTATTTAATAAGAAATTGGCATGTCCAACCTGTTGCGTACCATCATAACAATACTATCTGACGCAAACGTAGGAAAGGCAGGTAGATACTCCTATAGAAATATTTACTGAGGAGGACATTTTGTCTTTGTCATGATCTTGTTGCAGCTACCGTAAAGCTACAATTTTTCGTTACAAGAAGACTGAAACTAAGCTAGACTGAGGGATTAGCCAATATATTCTACGAATTTACTTAGTTTGAATTTTTATTCAAGTAAGATGAATAAGCATCTCTCTTTATAGTTTATAATTGTTACCTCAGTAATAACACTTCACTAGTTAAACAGTTTAAAACATAGTCGCTTTCTCTGTCCCTATATCCCATTGTGCTTAAATTTTTAAAACTACTGAAGGATTAGTCTAGATGTCTACGGATTTAGATGCGTTTTTTTTTAAATAGATTTAAGAAATCAACAACAACGTTTTTTTGAAGATAGAGTGATTGAAAAGTATTGTATTTAAAAAAAACATCCCATTGTCTGGTCGCTGTTTAGTAATAAATATGCATAATTTATGGCAAAAATGCATAATAAACGAAATGCAATTAACGCAATAATCTCTGAATAATTGTAAAATAGACGTTAAACATAAGGGAAAGTATTTGATTTCGGTCTGATAATGTTTTTTTGCATTTTTTTCATGATCTATCAGTATAAAAATCACTTTTATTCTACCCAATGTGATTGATCGATTCGGGCTCTAAGTATTGTTTGGTTATAACAGGAAAAAAGGTTCACTGTATAAAAATAAAAAGCCGCAAAGCCTACATATTCTGCAAATGTTAATCCACTGGCTCCCAAATCCAACAAGCTTAAGGATTACGTTCTTACATGATTGACGCAACCAATTTAGCTAATTAATCAACAACCCGAAATCTATGACTTGACAAACCCCTTGGCGTTAAATTAAACCACTCGTATGTGCCGCGGTGGGATTGTTCCCTCTGAGGTACATTAGTCTCTGTCAAGATAGCTGCGATCTCGCAGCGATACCGCAGTATCAAATGTTGCTCGTTTTTTCGCTTTAACAAGACTGAGTGGTGCTTAGCCAATGTAGTTTAAAGTTAGTTAAAGTTTCTTCACTCGACAAAAGACATTTTTATTTTACCTTTAATATATTATATTTTTTCTAAAACGTTATTTGAAGATGTATGATCTTAAACATCTTCATTCAAAGGTGGATACTAGTAAAATTGTCTAACCTCGCATTCGCAATGAGGAGGACGCAAAGCTCGTGCCGTCCCATAGATGTTTTTAAAACTGAAACTGACAGCTTATACTTGTGAGGGATACTTTAATCTGGGTTTGTAAATCAGGGGGTTAGTTTAGATGTCAGGTGACGGATCAAATCTGCGTTACGTCCTCTCGCCTTCCATGGTGCTCTTATTTCATTGAACTTTGGTCAGGAATATGTACAAAGTAACCATCAGGCGTGAACATTTATTCAAGTAGACCATTCCACAGTACTTCGGAATCGTTAAGAATTTTAATTTTAACCACTTAATTATCATACACATAATAATACAATATTTAAATAATGCTTAAAATACATGTATGTCGGATATAGACGGAAGGTCATACGTACAGTTGCTGATTCGATAGCGGCGCACAAGCGATGCCATGCCAACGGTCAAGAAATCAACATCATGGCGTCGTTAGACAGAATCTAGGCCGTTGAGACGAGCATTGGAAAACCTAATTTTAATATTGCGGATTCATCTTGTAAAAACGCGGCCTAGAGACTGTCGTGAATCGCTATTGATTAGAAGTTTCGTTATTTTAATTTACACAGTTGTTCTTGATCGGATTTGCTATATTTTGAATGTGTTCCAAGTGAAATTCTAGTTCAATACCTAGTCATTATAAGTCTAGAATCAGTGATAGCTATCGTTTTATTGCCTGATCCCACCCCATAAGCCCACACCACAATGTCTGAGAATAGCGGTGATCTGCCTCTGTTGTCCGACATCAGAAGTGGGATCGAGTCAGGCAATAATTGTGATACTATACGCGATGTGCAATGGTGAGCGTTACTGGTTGCGCAAAAGGCGAATATGTTAGCCTTGATAAAGACACTCCATTACCCTGCGAACAAGAATCACTTTTTGGAAATTCCTGAATTCAACCCGGACAAGTGGGACGCCGACGCGCGTGCATGGTGCGCGACCGCTGACCTGTGCATGGATGACAACCCGCTACGAGCACCAACCAGAGAAGTCGAAGATTGTCTGTTTCAAATATGGCGTGGCTGGCCACATCGCCAACCGCTGTCCAGGCAGCAACGGCAGCAACGGCGGCAACAAAGGCGAGCGACGCGTGCACTTGTGTGCTATACAACCGCCAGCGGGAACTCTTGAACACCGTGGTGAGTCGTATGAATTTCATTACGATTCTGGGGCTGAGAGATTCTTTAATTAAAGAGTCATAAGAGTTCTTTAAGTGTAAGCGATGGTTTATGGGACCTGTCGTAGCGTCCAGCCTCCTTCGACGTGACATGACTGGCCGACTAAGATAATTTGACAACTTCGTGTCTAAGACGTTTTTGACATTTGGACTTCAGATGACAGTTACAGAATTAGACGTATGCCAGAAGGTCAAGTACCAATCGATGTTTTGAAGATAGTAAAAGTGATTCAGATTTAAATGAGAGTATAGAGCTTAAGTACCAGACCGGGTCTAACCGACCGTATTGTTTGACCGCACCAGGTGTGTCTCTGTAGCCGTAGTTCGTTAGAAGTCGGCATGTATGCTTTGTGATGTGAAATGTTGCAGATATCTAGTGTCTGTAACGTTTCGTAGTCCCTTAGTAGCACACCGTGAGCCAGCGGTATTGCAGGGAACACTGGCGGGGGTCGGGTCTTAAACGTGAAGACCGTAGAGTCATGGGTGACTCGGCGATCCTGGTAGATGGAGTCGCATAAGCAATGGTTGCTGTGGCTGGTGTAGCCTTGGGTCTGGCTTGAGTCTGTACTGTTTTAAATAAGTTCTGTTTGATGTGATCTTTTGTTACTTGAGCCTGTCTGGACTTTCTCGAGATTAACGATTTGATTTTGAATAATTCAGCTAAATACGAGCTACTCGTAGATTGACATTGTAAATGGCAATTAGTGTTCAAGTATCAGTCTAGGTTACCTAGTGAGCCTATGTACCTAGTCAATCCTAATGTTAGGTCAGGATAGGTCGAACGATGAATACTGTGCTTGGTTTCCTTTTGTTGCAGACTAACACACGAGGACGTGTGTCCTGTCAGTATGGCCGTGTCGGATATAGACGGAAGGTCATACGTACAGTTGCTGATTCGATAGCGGCGCACAAGCGATGCCATGCTAACGGTCAAGAAATCAACATCATGGCGTGGTTAGACAGACTCTAGGCCGTTGAGACGAGCATTGGAAAACCTAATTTTAATATTGCGGATTCATCTTGTAAAAACGTGGCCTAGAGACTGTCGTGAATCGCTATTGATTAGAAGTTTCGTTATTTTAATTTACACAGTTGTTCTTGATCGGATTTGCTATATTTTGAATGTGTTCCAAGTGAAATTCTAGTTCAGTACCTAGTCATTATAAGTCTAGAATCAGTGATAGCTATCGTTTTATTGCCTGATCCCACCCCATAAGCCCACACCACAATGTCTGAGAATAGCGGTGATCTGCCTCTGTTATCCGACATGTATATAATGTGACTACCACCAGCGTCGGAAGGTTGTTTCTACTGAGAAGACCCGGCAAGAAAGAAAACCCGACAAGAAATGTGGCAGATAGCAGAATTAGACATTTTAATAATACGTGTTTCAAATTTTTGACTCTAAATAACCCCAAAAAATATGTCTGAGACTGTTGCACAATCAAAAAATTTCCCAAATATTACTCAAATACTATTTCAAAACATTGCTGGAACAGTATTTGCGCAACCTAAACCAATACTATTTTCAGTACAAAAGAAAACTGCCCCAGATACCCGCCCAAGTTATTACTGTTGTAAAAATCTCATTCCACCCGCCAGATGGCCTATTGAAAAGTCGAGTGATTCGCAAACAGATGTAAAATGCGATCAAGTTTCACGTACCAGAATAATATTCTCCGTAGGAAGTTATTGACGATTTGCCAATTTAGTTTGCTCTCGATGCCGCGATGCTGCTAGGCAACAGTGTATGCAAAACGAATTTCAATCGAAACGTATGCAGTCAATTTATAACTTGAGCTTCCTGTTTGGTAAATCACAGTATTTTACGAGGCATAAAACTTTCAGTAAATCAAAAAGAGTATTTAAAAAAAAATTACAACGACTGGTCTTAAATAGGGGTCTAATATCGAAAATTCTATCCTTATAAATATTTCGTCTATGAACGTACTTAAACATTTTTTTCCAAAATTCATTTAGTTGAACCAAGAGTTTGGAAGAATGCGCTAAAAAATATATTCGCCGAAATTTAACAACATGCTAAAATTCAAAAGTTGAGAATTTCTCACAATAACAGTGAGCGGTGCGAACAATAAAACTTTTCAACATTAAAGCCAGAGGTTACAAAGAATTTGTTGACAAAATTTGGGCACTAAAAGTTTACTTCGTACCAACTTGAAATACTAAGTGAGTGCGGCGTGGAGGGAAGAGGATTCAGAATAAATATCAATTTACGATGTCGCCGGGAATCATAAAGACATTTTGAGACGTCTACGAAACTTCAACCATTTCAGTTTCTAGGAACTAGATGAAGATAGTTGTTAGTGAACTTTTCCTCTTCAACTATAATGTAAGTCATATTTCTGTTATGTCAGTTTAATATACTATGTTATCAGGCATTTAACTGTGAAATAAGAAGAAGAATTATTAAAATACAGAACCATTTGACTACTCCTACGCTCATATTATCATCACAGTCTTATGCTAACCTTAAACCTTAATATATCCATGCCTAAAGTTCTTTAGCTAGCTAATACTAAATACTTCAGAAAAAAATTGCAGAGATAACGTTCATAACTAAAACTGCCTAGTTCTTTAAAATATAAACTCAGCTAGAGGTGACAATTTGTAAAATAAATTCTGCAAAGGCTTTTCGAATCGGACTAATAACAGCTCAAAACAATTGGCAAAGCTCCTCAAAGACGTTAATGAATCATGATTGCTGGCGTGATAGTGAAGTAGACCGATGCGACGTTGATAGCAAAATCTTCTTCAGTTAAGATAATACATTTCACAAATTGATTGGATTGAAATTCAGTTCAAACAGCTTGCTTTCTAATTAAATGCGATACCAAATTCTTGCAAAGCATAAAACGCGCCAACATTGGCTTATCAAAGACATTCACTCTAGAATTGAGTTATAAATAAAATAAGTATACTTTAAGGTCCTATTCTAAATTTGAATAGCATCATCAAAGCCGTTAGATATGCGGCCCGTTTTTCGATTACGATCAAAATCGTTTCCAATATTGCAAGTGGCGTCAACATCAGGTGTTAATGGTTCAAAGTGATTGCTAATTCCGTCTCAAAGAAATCCGATTTGCTCATCGGCTGCGTCCGCCTAACGAACCATGTCGCCATCGTCAGCTGCGCGTCGTCTGATGAAACGGAAAAGGTCTGCAGCACAAAGGGAACTCCTTGATAGAACGCATTACGCTTTGCTAGTATGGGACTGTAAAACTGGAAGGTTTTTCTTCTTGGGAAGTTGGTTGAAGATTTCCGCTTGGAGTTTAAAGATTTTGATTAAGTTCCAGAGTTTTAGTTTTTCACCTATTCCACCTTTTTAATTTGAAATAAAAAATAAAATCACTTACGATTTCTTTTACATAGTTATCACTTAGTTTGCGCAGACATTGTTGTTTTAAAATTTTGTACCTTGTAGACAAATAGGCACCGTAAGTACTGAAAGTGAGAATTGCATACCAAACTTAAAAATGTATTTTGTGATTTGTTTGAATTAACAATCTGTCGTACTAGCACGAGAAGGCAGACAAAATTGCAATAACGTTGTTCATGTCCATATTTCATTGTGGTCCATGGTCCATACTTTAGATTGTTTTAGAGGCTTGAGTTACTTACAAGAAATAATGTTCTTGAAAAATAATTGAGTTCTATTACATAATTGGTAGAAGCAATCGTCCACTTCCAATAGTTTGGTTAGCTAACCCGCCACAACCAAGATGCAGTTATTAGTCTTGATGAGTTAAAATCTATACTTATAATAAATCTGTAGAGAGGCCAATTCTGTACATGAAATATATTTAAAAAATAACTATCAAGGGGTGATTAGGGATCGCTACTGATGCCAAAAAAGCAACCAGTAAAATTTTCGTCTGTCTGTCTGTCTGTCTGCTGTATATTCGTTATAGAAACAAAAACTACTCAACGGATTTTAACAAAATTTGGCACAATTATTCTTCATACTTTTGGGCAGGTTATAGTATACTTTTCATTGTGCTAGAATCAATAGGAGCAGAAGGGTATATAAGGGTATAAGGGTATGTTGAGAAAACGGGAAAAGTTACTCCATTTTTTACACGTAAAAATTACTAGATGGATTTAAATGAAACTCTAAATAATATAGCTTATGCATCTGAATCTGACATAGGCTACAATTTATAAAGATATTTTTTTAAACTCAACTCCACGCGGACGAAGTCGCGGGCGGCCGCTGAACATTAACTGAAGCCAATGAAATGGCCGCAAAGAAAAACTCAAACAGGATTAGTCTCGCATTTTCTGCGGATTTTTATTGCATCCAATGAACAGAGCCGAATGCCTTTGAATACAAAACTCAGCTTGTTTGTGCACCCGGACAATGCCAATCTCCTTAGATTTCTATGCAAAAGACTTCCCCCTGAACAAAATATTATGTACGTACATTGTCGCTTTGTATTTATGGAAATTTATGCCGCTTCTCATTGACGAAAGAATAACAAATAAGCAATTTCGGACTTGCACAGTTTTGAAGTGAGACTTTGAAATGTTTAAAGCTGTGATACATTTTCATACAAAGAAAATGTATCAAGGCAACATTTCATAAAATATCGTTCAGACTGTAAAATATGTTACTAACTCAATTTTATGTTAACTGTGGTGTGTTTAATGAATGACAAAATCGTATTTCCTCTTAAATCTACGTTATTTATGTTTTAAATCTGTTTCAATAATAAAAATAGTTCAGCTGTGAATTTTTTCAGTGTAGAGGCTTTTCATTATAAAAAATAAAAATGAATGAAGAAATAAAATCAAAGGTTTTTGAAATCGGGGCTAGATCGAACACTGTTAATGCATGTATTAGAAAGATAAACTTTTGCTACAGATGTCGTAGCGTGATTCTTTTGATCTGTAAACTTTTCAGAAAATGCCGGTCTTGTTAAAACTTGTCCGGTCGAAAGCAGTAAATAAATTTCATGCAGTCACCAATTTTCCTGTGCACAGACAGATTTGCTTCGATGTCGCGGCAAAACTTGGCAAGTCTGAGAAATATTTATATTCTACGAAAATATGGCGTCTCTCCAATGTCAATACTCGAAAAGTGCTTTACTTTAAAATTGTATACTCATCTAGATAAGCGAATATCGTAAGGACATTCACTAGAAAATGTTATGATATAAATTTTATCCCCGCGAAATGGAAAAATGAAGGCAACATTGTTATGTTTCGTTTTTTTCCCCGTATTTCTACGTGGAAGTCAGAGGCACGTCAACTGTTGCCGATAGAATGGAACATTCAGAAGTCCACACTTAGCCAAGTGAATCTGAACCCAATATTCAGCCTGCCGCCGTAGCCCGGGTTGCTTGGGTTCTCATCGATGTCTTCTGCCATCGGAAATTATAATGTAAGGCAGAAACAATTAACACAGTGTAGGTGTTCTAGCCAAATTCGAACTCACTACCACGTGGGCTTAGAGCTGAAAGATACTGAACAAGAACTGATACAAAATGAAAGCTGCTTATTTTCCCACTCAAGTTATAGTTTATGCTCTAGTTAGTTTTCGTACTTTACCTTTTACGATAAAGGCTTTCCGAAAATGTTTTAGCCTTAACCAAGTTTTGTCGGTTTCATAGGAATTTACAAAGTTTGTTTCGTCGCTATGTTTTTTCTTTTGCAGCCTTTGTAAAGTTGAAAAATGTATGCTGGAATTGCAAACAATTTCCTTTTTCGTGATTTTATACATTCCTCTAGAAATGTTTGGCAATCATATTTTGCAAAATTGAGCTATCAAAATCTGGCAATTTTAAGTTGCAGCGTTTTTTTGTTTATAAATATTTTTTTGAGCTGATGCTTGATAGAATTGGCTATGGTTATAGCATTCAAACAGAAATTCGCCAGCATAAACATAAGGCAGGAAGTTTCGAGATTTAAAATAAGATTTGTAATATACTTCTTGACGAACTCTCCTGCTCAGAGATTCAGTTAATTTTTGTGTACCCCTGCGGGTCGTAGGTGAATATTACAGTAGATATGCGATGCAGATAAGAGCGAGAACGTATTTTATTCACGCGCGGGAAAGTTCATTTTTGTTTTAATTGAGTTTAAAAGTGAACCTTCTGACCCTTTTAGTATTCTGTGCTTATGACCACTTAACTAAGGTCGCCGACGTAGCCCAGCGTGTTAGCAGGTCGAAGTGGCAGTGGGCAGGGCACATAGCACGAAGGACTGATGGCCGTAGGGACCGGAGAGTCCTCGAGTGGAGATCATTAGAAGCCAAGCGTAGCGTGGGACGCCTACCCGCAAGATGGACGGATGACCTCATAAAGGTCGCCGGGTTTTGGTGACCTGCAACCGTCCGCTATGGAAATCTATGGGTGAGGCCTATGTTCTGGACATTATGTGGCTGCTGATGATGATGCTGACCAGACTTGATCTCGAGACCACACGAGCTCAAAAACACTCTTATTTAATTTTACTTACCACACTGGGACTGATGTCGAAGTCTTTTATTGTGTCTGCGTCTAAGATAGTAGTTTAACTTTGATGCACCTTCTTCATTATCAAACCTTCTTTCTGTCAAACTTGTCAAACTGCAAAACTGAATAGGTACATGCCAGCATTCTCCTTATCTAGTAGTTTTTTGTTTCGTCTGCTTTTTATAAAGCAAAAAGTTTAAACCAGATCCACCGGGTTAGTTGCCAGGGTTCGTTCCTGACTGTATTACTCTTTTTTTCTGCAGCGGTGAGTGCGGTCTTCAAACGTATAATTTGTCTTGCTCTTTTGTACTACAGGTTTTTCTTTCCGTTAGGAACACGGTTGGGAATGAAACATTTTAAACGTTTTTTTTCCTTACTCTGTCGTTAACGTTGGCAATTGTTTTGTTGTGAAATACATTTTTACGTGTTCATACTGAAACAATGAAATTGTTCTCGAACCGCTTTGAGACCTTTTTACTAGGCTTGTTGAACATGCCTTTCATAGCGCAGAGATGCTTTTTGAACCACTTAATTTCGATTGGGATGGTCTCTCATCTTACCACTCGATTGAAATGCTAATTCTCTAAGTCACCGGCATCTTGCGTTTGGTACTTATATGATACCTGCTAAACTTTGAAATACTTTGAATGCTTAGTACCTGTTATTTCTCTGCTTTGCTCTCCATGGTTGACTGGTAAAGAATTTATCGGTATTCAATCTGCTATTTGGACAACTGAATTGATGCGCAGTTAAAAATAAACATATACCAAATTATCCGTGCGTTGCGGTGCGCTGCATTGCTCAATTTGTATAGCAGTGTCATTAAAAAAAATGATAAACGCAGCTGTTGACGTTTTCCTGTATCGTCGCACTAATCTTACGTCATCTTCAATACAATCAGATCGTGAAGAAAACCTCAGAGCCCGTCCAGATGTTGCGTTTCACGTGCGGAAAACAAGCCGAATGCAAAATATGGAACTAGAAAGAGATATCTCACACTAACACTCTCACTCGCACTTATGATGTGCTATCTCCACTCGCGCATAAAATGCGATATCTAGACAGGTTCTAAGTTCGTCGTTCACAGCCCGCACGGCATTGCGGGCGCAACACCGCCCCCAGTTTCATCTGTTAAACAAACCGAACTGGGATCCTAGTCCCGCGCAGCAGACACGCTGATGAACCGCTCGATTAATGCCAAAAGTTGGCTTCACGAAAAACTATGCCTGGCTTGTATTTTGGTTGATTCTGCTTGCTACATGTCATCACTTGAACCTGATAAATATGATAAATGTCAAAGTTTGTATGTGTGGATGTGCCGTGTTGCCCTTTTACGTAAAAACTATGGATGGATTTTAATAAAACTTAACAATAATATATTTAGCTTTTCCATCTGAATACGACATAGACTACAACTTTTAATGGTCACTTCACTTCATCACTTTTTTTTAATCTAAGTCTACGCGGACGAAGTGTCAGGCGGCCGCTAGAAGAACCAGAGTGGTTAACGGTTGTCCACAAATCAGAGCATTATTATCATGCGGTATGTAATTATAATCGATGTGGTGCGACCTAAAGCTGTGGCCGCTTGTGCGTTTTAAGCCTTAAGGCGACTTGATAACATCCGACAGCAGGTTTGCCATTACCTCCACCCTTCAACAACCCGCATTGAGCCTGTGTGCTAATGGCCACACCACCTCTAAGTTGAGGTTTGGCCTGTGCCCAGCAGTGAGACGTATTGAAAAGGCTGTTTTTTTGTTTTTTTACACAACATAAAGCACATTATTTGCTATAGTGTCAAGTCTTGATCCCTGGAAGCCCAGGCGGCGCGACACGAGCCAAATTTAATCAAAAGCCAAACTTTTAATTGAATCTACCTCAGAAAGCGTCGATGGATACTTTTGTAATTACCGCTGGAAACAGATTTGTGAAACAAAACGTATGCAGACAAATTGCTTGCGAAAGCAATTTGTGTTTAATTTGAAGGGATTTTTAAGTATTTTGTTCCGAGGATCTTTCAAACTCAAAGTATTAAAAGTCAAAAAATCTAACCCTCTACGCTTAAGTCGAAATCATTGCTAGGATTGTTTAACATTGGACCAAATCAACAGATGATTATAGTAATAAAATTAATTAATATCAGAAAACTAAGTTTTCTAAATTTTTAAAATTAATTGTACAAATTGAAAAATTTGCATAGAAGTCTTGTATGCAAATTTTTCAATTTGTTCACTATTCAATTTCTTCACTTACAATAGGACACATTAATGCTTGCACTCTTACTACATCGAATTTTGGTTACGTAAAATACAAAATAGAGACACTGGTTATAACTAAACAATCACTATAATAAACAAAAAGCTTAAAGGAGATCCATTTATCGCATCCAGAACAGGTGAAGCAATTTCCCC
The DNA here is from genome assembly GCA_950022985.1 of Udea ferrugalis. Taxonomy (NCBI): domain Eukaryota; kingdom Metazoa; phylum Arthropoda; class Insecta; order Lepidoptera; family Crambidae; genus Udea; species Udea ferrugalis. Next base: position 14,281,329 of record OX465525.1, read on the forward strand.
AGTAGCTGCGTGGCCAGCCAACCTTGAACTGATAGCAGTCGACCAGGAAGATTCAAGACTCCTAGACATGGAAAAGCTTTATACAGCTTCATTGCATACGAAGGATAGTGAAGCTACACTGATCTATCGATGGTCAACTTTGAGAACCTGCCCTTAGATGGCGAAGTGATTGTCGATAGATTCAGTACACCGTTAAACTCTTTATCTTTCTTTGAAAGACCCTTAGCTTTATTCCAAAAGTAACTTGAAGACTAATATAAAGGTTAAAATATTTCTAAATGTGATTCTGCTGACAATAGCAGCGTTTATCGCAGACTATGGATAGGTACATGTAGCACAAAAGACGTCACGTCGTAAGTTGCGAACGTTTCAACCTGTGAAACTATTTCAAACCCGTGTTGAAGAACTCTATGCTATAGATCCTCGAGAAAACCTTAGCAGGGAGTTCATTTCACCATTTAAACATTGTGATTTTTAAAAATACGTTAGTTTTTGATAATATTACTTTATCGACATAGTTGTTATTAAACTAATCAACAACACTATCGAAAACGGTGCAAACATGTGCACTTTGTTTTATCGTATTTTAAACCTATTTGAACTAGATAGATATTCACGAACACATTCTGCGCTAAATCCAGTGGAACGTTTTAAATAAATATAAAAACTGTGGATTTGTGTATTCAAAACGTGTGAGAATTTTTGTTAAATTCGTTTTTAGTATTTGAATAACAGGTACGTATTGCACGTAATGTTAACCAAATCGTGAAACGCGCAACGCAAATTACTAATAGGTCCAAACTCGAAGGCATTCATTTCATGCGTTGCGACGTCGCACAAATGTTTGAACTAAATAGCTTCTAAACAGGTTTTACCTAGTTTAGGGGCTGGTTCACATGAAATCCTGTCCCTTATGTACAACAAAATATTTCCTTGTTTTTGTATGCTTTTCTGTACAATAAACATTTTTATTATTAATATATTATTATAATTGATCAACGCAATGCAATGAGGCCTCAGCGTCTAGAATTTGAATATGAATGAATCATCAATAAGTCGATTGAAATCAATCACGTTAAAACTGTAAGCAAAGACTCTATAGCCTCATACAAAATACCTTTAAGTTTAGTAGATCGACTACTAAAATCAATGTTTAGTTTAAGGATTGGTTGACTACCCCTATTGAAGTGTATATTTGGGGCATCGCTGTACTTCGTAAAGCACGTTTGGCAGTTGATCCTGGCTGACGTCGCTAGGTATCAGTCAAGGGGTCTGTTCGAAATCCTTTTGTAGGTCCTTTGTTGCCACTTATTCCATTGTTACTTCAATAATATATCAATTTCTGTATATTTTTCATAATCAGTACTTTCATTTAATGTTATAAAGTACTTGCTACAGTGCCGAACTATAAGTTTATCAGCTCACTCAAACTATATCAAGATGAAAAAATACCCATTATACCTCCTAATACAATCAATCGAAGTGATCGAACATGTAGACAAGCGTGTACGACAAGATTATCAAACGAATCTTTATCTCAGTCCCGAGTGTTAGAACAAAAGAACCATGCTTAATCCGGCCCGTGCCGGTGAGCAAGGATAATTTGATTACCTCGGATATTCCACTCCCTTGCGCACCTATCCCGCCCTCGTTGCCGCGACAAACCTACTCTAAAATAACCCAATTTACCACCAGGCTACGTATCATATCACCTTATATACGACGCAGTAAAGACCAAATTACAACGGCCCTCACAGAACGAATTGGATGAAAGCTTGCCGTCAGTCATTCGGTAGCTGAATATTAGAATTGATGATTAAACGAACTTACCTTAAGTGAAGTTCTATCATAATTATATGAGTCGCTGCATCCGAAGGGATTTTATCACAAGGTAGTACATTTCTTCATGTACCAGGCATCAACACGTTTTAGAGCTGGTATCACTGAAACAGAAAAAAAACAAATTCCCTCCCTACGGTAGGTGCGTCGCTCTGACAGGTGACAAGTTCATCATTCTTTTAGAGACAGATTTCCCTAAAGTTACTCGGGTCAGTTACCAAAGGGTATGATGGTAACTATGGGTAGGGTGGGAGCTAAAATCCCTTCGGATGCAGCGACTCATATAATTATGATAGAACTTCACTTAAGGTAAGTTCGTTTAATCATCAATTATACTTCGTCGCTGCATCCTCGGGATTTTATCACAAGGTAGATGTTTAGAGGTCTAGGGAAATCAATATCAAGGATTTACTAAATTGAATTTGATACCAAATTTTATTTTTGATGTGAAATAGGTAACGTTTATTATAATTTTACCTGTTTACTATAAAAACGCAACAAAATTAAGGACCAATGACCAAAAGTCAAAAGATCATCGCAGCTTCAGTATTATGTTCCAAGATGAATATATATTAAGATAACTTCATGTTTTAAATATGCTTTGCATAATAATTAATATTAATTTAAGCAATGTTAATTAAAAAAACTTAATGGTAACTGTATGAACTTTGCTGTTACCACACACAAGAACAGGTATACATATACCACCCAATAATAAAACCTAATTTACTCGAATATTTAATCCATAGTAGATTCGGGATCAAAGAACGACGTCTATTGAAACAGGTTAGCAGCTTGAGCTGCAACTTTTCCGTTAATATTTTCGTAATAAATGTAAAGTAAGGTGGTACATAATTATATACAAGTACACTGGGCAGTGGTTTATTACAACAATTTAAATGCCCAGCATTGTATGTGCTCGTTGTGTGGGTGACACATAATTAGTCACCTAACTTAATTCAACTAAAGCTGTTGTTTGGAAAACCTATTCCCAAATAGAACCCAACGGCAGTGGGTACTAAAGTAAGTTAGTTAGTAACTTACTCTCCTAGTTTTTGCTAATAATATTTCTTAATGTAAGTATGTTGTCTACTGCACAGAGTAAGCAGACTTTAGAATCCGAAAGAATAATAACCTAGGCATAATAAGCTTTAGTTTTTATTATTTTTCTTAAGAGTTTCTATGACTCTCATTGATTGAAATGTCCTTCCAAGATAAAAACTACACATGACCTAGTCAATGCAGCTGGCCTATGTTTTTAATCTAATAACCTAACTGAGGTATTATTACTTAGGTAATTTATGCCACTCTGGTGAAAGCTGGGGCGTTTTGTAAGGATGAGACGTCTTACTATTCTTTATGACAATGTTTTCGTGAGTGGAAATCGTCTATTTTTAACTATCGCTATGCGAATAATATCCGTAACACTGTAAGTAGGTAGGTACCTACAGTTCCCTGTTGGTACAGTTAAGGTTAGAATTGCATTAAGATATTCTACTGACTTCTCTCCTTAAATCTTCTTACTGTGAATTTCTTATTAAATGTCAAATCTTGTTTGGCTTGGTACACTACTAAAGTGTAAACTAATAAAAGAGCTGTTGCTTATGTGAAGGTGTTATTTTTCATTAAATTATTATTGTGATTTCAGTCCTAGTCTCACGAAAAACATAACTTATAACCTATTGCGGTCATTTTAAAATGAAAGACCACGATGTCTTCTCCTCGTGAGTGCGTATGCAACGAATTCTTAATGGTAGGTCACCTACCTACATAATATCAAATACTAAAACTATTAAATTGTAATTTAGCATCTGATTGCAATCAATTTCTTAATCAACAAACCTTGCCAGATGCGAACAATAAAAGCTAAAACTACTTCCTATAAATTGGTAATCTGCAAATCATTACCAAACATTTTTGTCTTTAGGTATATGCTGTCAGAGTATCTGCAAATGACTAAGTACTAGTCTTACTGAAATCGAGACAAGATAAACATCTTTTTCCAATAAATTTCCTGTATTCAGAAATGCGATCAATGTGAGATGGTTTTAGTTCAATTTATAACTTTTAATCCCAAGTCAAAACCAGTTATGGCTTGGATATGGTTATCCACTATACCTATTGATTGATTTTGTTATTTCAAAAAATAACCACGGAATCGAGGTACTAAATCAAGTCTACATTACAAGTTGTGCCTATTGAACGGCTAAAACAGCAGTTACACCTTTAAAAATCATCTACTCAATCGTTAAATGACAAATTTAACGCTTGCTGAATTATGAGTAGTCACTAATGTTTGCTAAACGGCAAAAGTGTAGCATTTTGCATATAAAAGAAATCCGCGTGCGTAGCACACCACTCAACAACAAGTAAATCAAGTAGATACATGTATGCATATACATTTAAAAGACGGCTGTGTTTATGTACTTACACCATTATTAAGTTTTGTTATTCAACTTGTTATTGTTAAACGCGTGGCTGCATTAAATACTTACTGTGTTAATTATTAGGTGGATTAGGTTTATCGCTTCATAAGAATAAACTATTAATAATAAAGAATTTAAGTGTCTCTTCAATTCATGTTGTTTCAAATGCTTTTGCTTATTTATTATATTAAAATAAACTACTATATAAAAATAAGTCGGGTTTTCCTTTCTGACGCTATAACGCACAGACCGTTTTCCACGGTTTTGCATTCGTTAGAAAGGTCCCGCGCTCCGTGAGGTTGATAGCAAAGAAAATTCAGCAAAATTTCAACAGAAAAGCGGGAAAATCTTTTTTCACATACAGCTAAGGCCACGCGGACGAAGTCGCGGGTGGCTGCTAGTCATAGATAATTATTTCTTGAATAATAAAGGAAATTTTGGAAAACTTACATGGGTTCTCTGCCACCAGGTAAGGTTATCAAACCATCAGCAAGGTAAGATACAGAAAAATACTGGTAAGGCTAGGTTGTTTAATACATACCTGACTTTTCATAATCACTATGAAAATACTTTTCATTTCATTTTATGTTTTATTTTATTTCATTTTATTTCATTTTATTTCATTTTATTTCATTTTATTTCATTTTATTTCATTTTATTTCATTTTATTTCATTTTATTTCATTTTATTTCATTTTATTTCATTTTATTTCATTTTATTTCATTTCATTTCATGGGCCATTCACGGATTGAATATAGGCCCTTAATTCAGATATTGCGATATCGTTACCGTCATGTTGACTCACGGCCAACTCCCAGGTTTGTTCCTTATGTACAGATCAAGCTATTAAGTCTCAAATTTGAGATCATTTTTCTGTATTTATATACCTTCGTGATGACTCGCGGCCAACCCCCAGGTTTTTATTATACCTTCGTGATGACTCTCGGCCAACCCCCAGGTTTTTACAATACCTTCGTGATGACTCTCGGCCAACCCCCAGGTTTTTTAAGAAGTAAATAAATAAAAAAACAATTTAATTAGGCACCGGTACTCACCGGGGTGGTTTTCGGCGTCGGCCTCTAATTACATAGCTAATTGAATACTTCATTCTGCTAAATCCGCATTGGATTGTCATTTTCTCATATGTTGTGAACTTCGTGGGCAGCAAGCCTACGTGAGTGGTTATCCCGTGGTAACACGGGTGTTAGCCTTCATCATATTATGAATATTGTAAACGGTAACCACGAAGTGGTATCAAATGTATTTAAATATAAATTTTATAGCAACTAGAGTAAGTTATGATGTTAGCCATAGCTGTATAGCTACAAAAGCTGTGGCGTGGCTACTCAGATGTGTCTGTGTAGTAGCAAAATGAAACATTATTTCAATGTCAGGTACTTCCATTACTAAGACTTATTCTTAGTCGTTAGTTTTCAATTGAAATTACAATCTTATTCTAGAAGTTTTTAGGTACTAGTGTATATAGAAAGAAAGGTTTTTGTTATGCAAAGATAGCACAAAATAACTTACAGTTTGGTCTTCGATTTGATTTTCACCTTAAAATGCTTTCGAAACCACACTCGCGTTGTGGGCTTGGCCGTGCTCTCGTTACGGGACGTCCTCTTGGACAGGAATAAACAGGAACCTTTATTCTGCTTGGCTAATTTGTTGAAAATGCACCGACCAACTTGGTACGGGAAAAAACAGGATCTTCTTCTTCTGTTTGTCTCGTTTGTTGGAAACACACACTCAGTGTGCGTTTTATCGTAATCTCGTTACGGTGGGTCACTTTTGGACAGGCCTCAACAGGATCATAAACAGCTAAAATTAATGCCAACATTGATTAAGACCACTTCACGGTCTCATCATTGAAGTGTTTTGTTAAATTTAAACATTGCATCGTCATGCTATTGCTTAGCTTTGTTTACAGTCATACGAAGATTCACTTTTAATCACGAGTTCTCTTATTAAAACATTTTGTGCAAGAAAATGTGGGTAGATTTTTATTGTAGATCGTATTTAGTTATTGTTTAAAACGAAAGGTAAGTACGATCTTAACGTTGTATTTCATTTAGGATCTATCGATTTACACTACTACAACTATTGCAAACACTTCAGCACTTAAAGAAACCGTTATATAAAAAATATAACGAGAGAGGGTGTGTCGATGCCCGAACACTAGAAACGAATGATGAACTTGTCACCTGTCAGAGCGACGCACCTACCGTAGGGAGGGAATTTGTTTTTTTTCTGTTTCAGTGATACCAGCTCTAAAACGTGTTGATGCCTGGTACATGAAGAAATGTACTACCTTGTGATAAAATCCCGAGGATGCAGCGACGAAGTATAATTGAATTAGCACGGACAAGAGAATTGTTTTAACTTTCAGCAAAGATATTTCAGGCGTGAAGGTTGAAATAACCAAAAAATGTTTAAACAGGGACTTTTGGTAATAATGATAGACAGTCAGCTTTAAAAATGATTTTTCGTTCTTGACAACTTTAATAGGGAATCGTGAGTAGGTATTTTATAATTCACTCTGATTAATTTAAGCTGAAAAACAGTTACTAAGTAGGAAATCATAGAATACATTTTCGAAGTAATTGCTAATTTTGAGATATACAAACAGCTGTAATACCTAAATATACTGTATTAAGTGTTTTTTGCTAGTTCACCCTTAGAGGCAGAAAGTCGTTTAATTCCTCGCTTGTTCGTTTTATAAACACATTGCTGAAATGCGCAAAGATATCCGCAAAATAAAAGTACTATTTAACATTATTCCATACAGCATTGTCTGTCTAGCCCCAATTTAAAGCAAAGCTTGTCTTACAAGACAACCGAAAAAAAATTTTTTTTTTGTAAAAAATCATCATCATTAGCAGCCGCAAGAAGTACAATCCCGTGCCCTCAGATCCAAGCCAACGTTTCGCAATATTTGCTTCTACAGGTTCATTAGCTGGTCCAATTAACGCTACTCTGGTTTACTTACGTTAAATAAGTTAAGCTACTAATATCACTCCGACCACAAGTTTATAGAAGACATAGAGTTCCGTTATTGAACCACTAGCGATAAACGTAATTGGCTAAAAAAGTTTGTTTTAGGGTAAGTGAATAGATTATATGACTGCCTAGTTCCAATTAAAAAAAAAGTTTAGATCTGATATCACAAAACACGTCTTGTGTTTAAACAAGAAACAAGTGACACAAATAAAAAAACAATTATTGCAAAATCACAAGAATAAATTATTCTTTGTAATGTGGGCTTCTGAGTGTTCTGTTCACCATGTCGGCAAACAGTCAACGTGGCTCTGGCTAACCATTTGGGATAAAGTCGTAAGAGTATGTATGGTTAAATAGACAATATTTAATCTAAAACGGGCGTTTATCCCAAATTAGATTCTCAGCCATTTATTTCTATTAATTTAAGCACAATGTGAAATTGAATAAAGCTGGTTTCCAATTTAATTTGAAAAGATTTGTTAAGTTACCATCAAGGTGGCGTTTGAAATAAATTTCTATTGAGTATTATTGTTTAATTTATTTTCGTTACGGTTTTTAAGAACCTAAATGTATTCCCATTCCCATAACCCATAACCCATATAACCCATTCTTTCTGGCATTGTTTTGTAATGAAATTCATAAATCCTATTTTTAATTTCTCGTTTAATTTCTCATCTCATTTAAATTATTAAAGTAGTTTTGAGTATAGTGCAAGTTTGTTAAAAATTTATATCACGAGCAACAGTTAAACTGCTGGTGATGAAAAAACCAAGTAGATTATAATATGTAAATTCATGTATTTTTAATCTGCATAGATACTAATGATAAGTAGGTATGCAAATGAAAATGAATTATTGAACCACATAAAAAAATATTTTAAGAATTTCCAAGAAAATTACGTTTTCATAAGTAGGTATTATAGAAAGTAAACTAATTAGAATGGCTTAAATAAAAATAAATTGATCTAAATGAATCATTATTTATGCTCATCAACATTTATGTGCTAACGTTATACTTCACAACAATGGCACTTACGAGTACTATCAAAATATTGGAATTTTTAAACAAAGCATTTGATAAAGCTTCATCTTTTTCATTAAAAAGTTTTCACATTGCTTCATATTCATTGCATTGAAGACATTCTGACAAAGACTACAAAAACGTAGCATCGTAGAATCCGTAGCAATACTTCGCCGTAGCGTCGTAGCAATATGAGAGATCATTTTCTAAAATAAGAACCGCGGTTAGTACCCATTCAAAAAGTGCTTCAACTGTGTTTATTACAAAACTTTGCCTATTCACTTCAGAGGTTGTGGAATTAATAAGAAGTTAATTTTGATAATCTAAGAATAATCGTAAACACTTGTGTTAATCTTGAGAAGCGTTAGAAACCACAACGTAAACTTAAATTGGTTTTAGCAATTTCCATTTTGATGTTAGGTTAATAATTATGTTTTTGTTGTTTGTATTTCTAAAGCTCGTCTGCGTTTTTGGAGCTACATTTAAATTTAAACTATTGATATATTTGAGTTTAGAGGTTATAAAGAGAGTGGCTTGCGGACTGCATGACTTCACTTTATCAACAAGACGCTCTGAGTTCGCCACACTTAATAATACTCGCTGTCGTTACTGTAGTCACGATTTGACTCTATTTTTAAGTGATTTCAAGAAAATAGAGTGAATTATACTTAATTTTTTATATAAATATATTAGTGCATATTAGCAGCATCGTGCTGTCCTTTGATATAATAATATTAGAATATTACTTAAAATATTATCATGGATGTACTTTATGGTAATTTTAATTCATCAAGCTATTGCAATTAGAAAGTATCTTTCAAAACAATACGTGTTATTGTTGTTGTTTAAATCTATTACTTAGTTTTAACCAACTTAACTCTTAATGGTGTCCATTGCTCGGTTAGCGATTGAACGCAGAATTTCTCAAACATCTTTCCACTTGGAGTTGCTCCAAAAGCTTTTATTGTCAGTATCGACTTTGCCTTGCTCAGGTTTGAATGGACCATTCAAGTTGTTTTTCACTATTTAGTTTTCTCTGTAGGAGTGTACTTGAAAACCGTTATTAAAAGGTACTAAAGATTTTAGAGAGAAATGCAATTCGAAACGTTTAACTTTTAATACATTTTAGAACAGTTTCCAGTTGATGACAAGAAATAGATTTTTGAGAAAAACTGTATTTTTGATACCTTTGATGCAATTTTCGGAAGGTTTTGGTTAATAACATGTATATTTGAGTCTTTAGTAAATGTTTGAGTCTTTAATATATGTTTAAGGCGAAATTCATCGAGGACTATGAGGTCACGTAGCGGTCGTTTCACAAAAATTTAAACCATCATAAGCATGTCCCCGATAAGATAAGGGCAGATAGTTTATTCTCTAAGCAAAACACATTGAATTTTATTTCAGATGTCAAATATAGGATTTACATTGAGATCATCAAAGTGATACCATTAAAATCAAATGAAATCTATTAAAAAATATATTATTTGAAAAATATATTATTTCTAATTTTGCCTTTTTTAACTGAGTTCAAAAAGGCAAAATTAGAAATAAAAAATACAGAGAATATCAACAATGTCAAGAAGTTACAGAGAAATCAATGAAGCAATGACTTAATAGGATATCATTGTCAAGTTTCCCAAACTCAGCCGTTGTATCGACTGTGAATAAAAACAGAATGCTTAGAAATACAAGTTACAAAAGCTAGTGACGCTTCACAATCACCAACGATTACCATTCAAAAGCCAAAGAGTATAAATTCATTCATTGCTTCATTCATTTATTTGAACATTGAAATTATGTTTTGTGTCTAAACTGTTTGAATCTAATTATAGTAAACAAAGATACAAATCTATGAATTAAAATTAAACAATTTTGGACGTCAAATGGCTATAATGGATGATGACAAAAACAACTACATTTCACTTGAGTTTTATAATTTTTGCGAATGTCGAATAGCCCAAGAAAACTAAAGCTGTAAAGCTCATATTTAAAATCGTTCAAACCGAGATTCATACTATCTTTTTACAAACCATCTTGCACCACTGCATTAACTGCCTTTTCCAGTTTCTCTACCTGAAGGTTGTTTGGAAGAGATCGCTCTTAGTGATAAGACCGCCTGTATTGTACATTCTAGATATCTATAAGCATTGTTATGTAACTTGTTTTCGTTGTGCAGTAAAGTATATCTTATCTTATCTTATTGTTACCATGAACCTTATTCATTTCGAGATTACGAAATTCATAAAAAAAATTTTTTACAGGCTACGGGATCATCCCCCTCAAGATCCCGTCATCACCAGCCACGCACTGCACCTTGCACACGACTGTGGGCTGTGTGGGCAATGACGAATGCACAGCCAAGAGTCACAGCGTCATCAGGCTGCTCGGACCAGTCAGAGATGTCATCGTCAGGCCCGCCCGACATCATTACAGGCCTGGGGAGACGAGTAAGTTCACTAATCTTTATTATTCATTGTTAGTAAAATTAAGTTACTTACTGACTTGTCCATATTATTTTAATTGATTTTAAAAAATACAGTTTTCAAGCCAAATGTCGCGAGTTCTTCAAAAACTGTTCGAGACAAACATTATACAATTTTAAGTGCCCTATATCCGTTTTTAAAATGGTGATCAAAGCGGCATTTAAATTATGGGAAATTGGTTAATCTATCTAACATAGAGTTTTTGTGATTAACACTTATATATACTTAAATATTTTTTAATAAGAGGTATTTACAGGGTCCATTATGGTTTTACAACGTATTTATATCATTATTGTACATTAGAGTTTGCAATGCAGAATTTGAATTAAATAAAAGTCTCACAACATTATTTTATAGCTTATCCGACACCGACTTCAGTGTAGATAAATAATAAAAAAACTAGAAAGACTTTCATATTTTACGATTTGTTGTAGAAATTTCAATAAACAGCAAATCCCTCTCTTAGAAATTCACGCACCAACGAGTTTCAATCACACATAGTTTTCGTAATCTCACATTTCTATTGCAAAAACGAACGCAGTGTGATGTGAAAATTTAATATTTTTGATTTAGAGTTAAACGTGAAAAAGCCAGTGGAAAACTTAATACTGTTAGAGGTCATCAACTTCAGGCATACGACTAAGTTTTACTTTTTATGTCTTTTATTTTGCTCTCATATATATTTTCAACTAACCTGTTCGATTCGCTGCCACTAGTACCTATATGCATGTCAAAAGGAACACCTTATCCGAATTAGTAAAAGAGACTAACCCCCGAATTCAGCAACGTCAATCAATGTTGAAGACGCCGTCAAACTCATGCCGTCCCGTTAAAGGTCTATGGAACTGAAAGTGACAGCTATTTCTACTTGTAAGGGAAGCTCAACTTTGATTTTCTTTTGTGAATTTGTCATAAGGTGGCAAAATCCACCTTTACCGCACGTTAAGATCACACTTAGGAGGCAAGTTCGGGGCAGGCGCTCATCTCGCGAGCAGCCTGCGTGGCGCCCACAAGCGATAGATATGATTAGTATTATCTATTGATAATACAAACTCAACTCCTGAGGTGGTATAATACAAAATACCTACTTATTTCTCCAAACATAATTGATTTTAGAAAGATAGAAGACATGTTCCCATGATGATTGTGTTTATTGCCTTTATTCTTTTGAGAACTGATGTTGTTTAGCAAACACGCTGTATCTTAACAATAGTCACGCTTTACAACAATAGTGAAGCTTTAAGTACTAAACCATTCCTAAACTGTTAACACCGAAAGACCATTCCATTTGTAAGTTTATTTGTCTCAACGTTTCTGAAACCAGTTGTTAGAGAAATGTATGGGACGCTACTTTGTAATTAATTACGGCAAATAACACCCTAAGCTAGAACTTGGACAATAAAGAGAAAGTTGTGGCAAGTTTGGAAGGCTGTTCGGACTGACTTCGATGTTTCTGGCTTCGAACAAGTTCGGGCAAGCGTTAAAAGTACCTTAATAAGGTGCGTTTAGCAATGCGTGATTAGTGAGACACTATCAAGATGTTGATTACAAATGGCTGATGACTACAGAAGTGAACTAATTTATATTATGAAGGATTTACGGCTTTCATAAGTAGGCATAAGGAGTATTCCGGGAAAAAGACGTTCATACGCTAACGGCTCTATTTCGAATGGGGTTAGGAGTCAGTGTGCTGTCATGGTGAACGGATCTTTCAAATCTCACATTCCGCCGAGCGAATTTGAACCTAACGTTGCTAGAGGTGCTTTTGACGCGGTGGCACCAGCGGATTGACGATGATCGTCGTTGTAAAGCAACACACGTTCGGTCAAAAATGGAATGGGTGGCCATTCTCACCGAACATCATTTGAACATGATGTTCCCTTCAGAAGGCATGTCAAGCAGTTCGCGGCTGACGTTGCCGTTTGATAACATCTGACAGACGGTTTCTTATCAGCCTTAGCTCGTACCACCATATAGTTAAGGTGTGGCCTGTGCCCAGCAGTGGGACGTATAAAGGCTGTTGTTTATTTGTTTGTCTATAAATTGAACGATAACTTTGTTTCAGTTACCTTCTGGATCCTTGCACTGGACCATGACCTGCGGCTGGTCCGCAACGAGCTCGCGTACGTTGCTCTGAGCGACCCAGCTGGAACCAAGGTGGCTATTTGGGACCAACTCTCCTTGGATGAAGGTAAGAATATCCAAACTTCTTTTCTAAAACTTTAATATCGATTAAGTAACAATTTATGTTTTGTTGCCTAATCCTTTTTTAGATAGGTTTAGGATTGTTGTTTGTTTGTTAGTTATTTTCTGTTAAAAGTTGAATTTGTGTTTTAAGTATGTAAGTTCAATTTGTGAAAGTTAAAGTTTTAGTAAGTTAGGTCCATACCAAGTTCCTTGCTTAAGTAAAAGACTTCGTGTTTTATTCATGAAGCATGCTTCTTGTTTGATGAAACTGTATTCTTCTCCTCACGAATAAAAACAGTAATACAAAAGACGATATGTTATATATATATGTTATATATGCGTTATTTTTTTAAAAGTCATTTTCTATCTGCTTTGTTACAATTAACGTTTTGTCCACTGTATATTTAAAATCATGATATTTTCCGTTGGTTTCGTAAGTAAGACATTGTTTGCCCTAAGGATCACACCTTATTAAGATTAGCTAGTCAATTTTTTTGCTTGTTCAACGTAGGTACAATGAAACAGGCTAGAATGACGTTTTTTTTTGTTTATTTATCGAATATTATCAGTCATAATATGTATGACTAATGACAAAAAAGTCTGACTAATAATTTTCATAAATTGGACAGTCTTACTTTCACTAACATGCTAACGTAAAATTACATAAATGCCATAATACATAATACAAACATACATAAATGTCATGTCATGTGGATGTATCCACATGAGATGCAAATTATTTCGTAGACTATAAAATTGAGAACTGGTGTAAGAAGAGAATTTTGTTTTCTATGTTTTTGTACTTCCAATTTACAGCCCAAAATACGGAGTATCCATCTTAATGGACAGTTGCGTCACACATCTCAAATCCCGGCTAGAGCCCCAGGTGCGATATCTTACGTGACGTCCGCGTGATCTTATTTACTCTAAAAGCATTTTCTTGTCACTTCGACAGCAGCCCGTGTGCCTGGCCTTGTCTTTGGCATATTCAATTCAATGTTAATAACTAAAAGTTACAATTAAGAAAAGGTTTCTCAATTCCAAGCATGTTTTACGTACTATGAAAAAAACTTCACTGAAGTTCCTCTCACGAATTCGTGAATGACAAATGATAAAAACATTATAAGTCAATTAGTTTTGTTGACAAATGACAAAAACATGTCGATTAGTAATGATATATCCACTTGACATTGAAAGTATGAACCTTATCCGTAGTAGTTATCACAAAATTAATAAAATTCATTTTCCAACGTTCGTACTTTCTCAAGAAATAACGGCCTTCCCATCTTAATAGACAGTTACGTCACACATCTCAAATCCCGGCTAGAGCCCCAGGTGCGATATCTTACGTGACGTCCGCGTGATCTTATTTACTCTAAAAGCATTTTCTTGTCACTTCGACAGCGGCCCGTGTGCCGGCCTTGTCTTTGGCATATTCAATTCATTGTGACTAAAAGTTTGTTTTCTTTCTTTAAGTTAAAACTGGAGTACCTAAAATGACAATCCAATTTGTTTTTCTGACAATCGGTCTTGACTTTTGGTCAATTTGATTATCTTGCAAACCGTAGTAATCAAATAATTTAGAAATTACGGCACCACACTAACTTCAAACTTACACTCGTAACCTACCTATTTTTGGCATTAAATTATAAATCATCTTCTAATCCAGTGATTCAGTAGTTGACTAAGCCGACTTAGCGCCAAAGTTATTTCTAAAATAAAACCATGAGAAGTTCAGCTCAAATCTAATTTCTAGTTTATATCTCAATCCTACAAAATTACGTCAAACGTCTCATTGAAGATCAAAGCTTATTAAGCCTCGTCGTCTACGAGGTTACTTAGACGCAAGATAATTAAGACTTACAGTAATTGACTAAAGTAATTAAATACGCGAAGCCAAGAAACACGCCGGGTACAGAAAGCTTATAAAACTACTTTGGCCTATAGTATTCTTATCATAGAAGAACTAATTAAAGCAGCTGTTGATTACTTTGGTAGAGTTAATGAGCTATTACCAGGGAAGTTTTAAACTATTCGTTTGAAATTGTTCGGTTAACTATTTAAAGTTCTTCAATCTAATTGACAAAGTTACACTGTTTAGGTGTCATGAAATAAAATAGAGAAAAATATTGCTAAGTTGGACTGGACAAAGACTAGGAATGAAGAATAAAAGTTTGGCGAAAGACAAGACTGAATGACAAGAATTGAATAAAATCTTAGTAGCATAAGGATACAAACGCGGTGCAATCGCGATGCAGCGTCAATACTGCATCGCTTTTGCATGATATTTTGGTAAGAAAAGAGTCCATGATTTTCTGCTTTACATTTGACTGTAGCCTTTGGCTCATAGATTACTGAAAAATAATATTGAGGGCGCAAGACTTATATTTTAGTCACAACAGTTTGAACACCTCGTACATATTTATAATCCTATTTTGTCTGGTTTTGACAGTCTGGAGATTGAATGTACTTTTGTGAATTGATGGATCTCTATTTGAAGCTATTTAAATGTTATTTTCCTAAATAGCCTAATAGAATTTATTCTACACAAAGTCAGGATCGCTACAAACTAGCGTACGAAATTACACGAACGTTTGTTGTTGCTAGTATTGCGATAGCTCCTTAAACCCTACATTGCTGAACTGCCAACCGTAGGTGTATGCCTACCTCAAAGATTTCTAGAATGACCAATGACCACACAGTTCAAATGAGCTAGAGTAGCTACGTGTTTCGTTGTGAAATGAGTCTTTCGAAACACTCAAAACAACGAAATACCGCCTGGACTCAACTACTAACTCTGCCTTTTAATTACCAAAACTCTTTCCACTCTAGAAGCTCCTGCAAAATTCACCTCGAGATAACAAAATGCCTAACGTAAATTCGTAGTAGTTTATTCCTGGGTATTTGGCTCTGTGCCTAGTGGATCGTATGCACTAGACAAAGGTCCATTAGATCTACGTGTTAGAGCATGTTAAATATCTTCATTGTCTTTGCTATGAATATCATTAGCATTTTCAGTAGCTTTACTCTCAGTTGTGTGGATGTAGTGGGTAATAACTATATTGTTAACTGAAAACAAATATTGGTCAATGTTTTTGAAAGAAGACCATTATGAAAATGTTACATCTAAAGTTTTATATAAAACAAATTCAATGGCGAATCAAATGTATTCATAAGCATAGGAATTCCCTTTCCCACTACTATGTTTTTCATTTATTATATTTTGCTGTTAAATTAAATAGCTTTGAATCTCTAGTTAGTTGCTGTTCTGAATGAAACCCACAACAATTATTGTTCTATTCGAAAATGTCAACAGAATTTCAATAAACTATTCGACTGAACTTCACTTCGAAATGCTGCACCAGTTAGCTCTAGGAAACCATTTTTAGTCGACCTCTCTAATAGTCCATTAGAACTATTCTCCAAGATCTTTGCAAACGAAACTTGCAAAGCAGAGGCACAGTATAAACCATACAGTAGGCTATCTAAGGCCGCCCGCCGAGTTATTAGCCTAGCGTGCACACAGACACGCGGCACAGCCCGTCCGTACTGCCGCCTCCCTATGCCTCCCTATTTTATGCTAGCGTGTGCGTGACATCGCGACACGGCGCGCGATGCTCACGCACACATTCAAACCGAGAGTGGCACGTTTGTATTTAAATGTTCTACTGTATGGTTTATACTATGGCAGAGGTCAACTTTATCCGGTCCTCAGACCCCCCTAATTGTGATATAACTTCTGTTATTGTTACTGCTTCTGACTCGATGGAAGTTTCTCGAAATATTACGAGTTTGAACGAACTCTCTCGTCTTATTTTTCGTATTCGTAACAGGGGAAAGTTTTCAGTTTCTATTGTCCCAAGAGCATACTTGCAAATGAAGAGAAAGTTCGCTAGATACTTATTGTTTTTTTATATTTCTGGCTGTGGTCTTTAATACGACATCATTATAATGAAAACCCCAAAACATATAATATATATATAACAGATACATCCAATAAAATGGTATTTCTTAGGAACCAAAACCTTTAAAAAAAAACTATTTTCCAAACTAATAGTTTATTACTAACTAGTAGAGATACTTGATGGATCTCTTTTCGATAGAAAACCACCATTCAAAATTAGTAAGTTGAGTAATATTCGAAATTGAACAGTTTTATAATAGCAGAGATTTAACACAGAGGAATGCGCTAAAATGTTACTGACTTACTTCAAACTATTGGGCTAACTTATGAATTCTCTAGTTAGACCACTATTTTAACTAGACAACGAAGATAATAATTTCCATCATTTAGAAACTATTAACGTCACAAGCCTATAATTAAATGTGATTTATTTCGTCAACTAGTTAATCTAAATTGATGACTCTACTTGAATGCTTAAAACTAATAAAAAAATCACTGTCTATCTTCAGTTTGTACAGCTAATGTGTATATTGAATCTTTCGAAGTACTACTATACCTTATCTTTTGGTACAATCCGATGACCAAAAAACTAAGCAAACATTATTATTACCAAATATAATATTTCTTCCTGAAATTAGAGCCAGCAGCAATATTTGTCAGTTATAAGTCAATCACGTGTGAAGGGAAATCCAATCTATCAGGCTTTGACAGGGTTGGCATGCAAGACGACATGGAAAGGCTTTCGTAGGCACGTAGGGGTAGTTCCTTGTAACGTCGATGCGTGTGGTAAAATATTCTGATATCCTTTTAGGTGAGTGGGAAAAAATCTGTAAGATAAACTCTTATTAGCAAACAACGCTTATTTTATGAAAATAAAGGTTGCAAAAAATATTGTTTTTAATTTTTACAACATGAAGGTTTTTTAACCATTTTCTTAAAAAAATAGTTACAAAATAAGTAAGTACTTTGTTCGAAAATCTGATATTTCGTAAATTAACTCTGGCTATGTTCAAACATTCTGGTAAATATTTGATACGCTAAAAAGCGTACACAACTGCTTTTCATCTGCAAACTAAACACTGTAAGAGATCTTAAAGAATAATAGAAGAACCATAAATAAGTAAGTACTTTGTTCGAAAATCTGATATTTCGTAAATTAACTCTGGCTATGTTCAAACATTCTGGTAAATATTTGATACGCTAAAAAGCGTACACAACTGCTTTTCATCTGCAAACTAAACACTGTAAGAGATCTTAAAGAATAATAGAAGAACCATTTATTTTTTCATCATACTAAGGTGACTAAATACCTAATATTCTAAGCTACATTTTCATTCATAAATAAATGTCCCTATGTTATGAGAGACTGGTGCCTAATATAGGTTCAAATGAATCTGAGTATCAGGTCACTAGGCCCTAGGGTCATTCTACAGATTGCATTCAATTTAGGCAGGTGGTGATTCGTTAGCTGGACTAATTCAAATGAAAATTCATCTTATTCCAACTCTCACCAAATAACGTCACATGATTCGAAGGTATTTATAAAAGTTACCCTAAAAACCTTTTTATATTTCTCTATTGGAAGTGACAAAAGCCAACAAAGCGAGTATGACAGTGTGACGCGTGTCCACTACAAAGTTCGGCCCTGGCCGTGACGCGTGGCTTTTGAGAGGCCCTGGCGTGATTAATGAAACAGCCAGCTAAGCCTGCTGAGTTCAAGTGACGGCATACATACACAAAAGAAACATTGTTTGTACTGGAATGTACAAGATAGCTCCAAAAATAATAATTCATTTTCAACAGAACTTTTTTGGGATACTTAACACATAATGGCAGCAAGTTTTTTTAAGTTAGTCATCTGAGAGTAAGAGTTGGTTTTGAATGCAAACTGATATTTATCAGATTTCAGTAGCGCCTTGTTTTGCTAATTTGTTGATTTCCGTTAACGTATATACATACAGAAAACTAATCGCCATTTTTTTACTTGCGTATGGTTAGAGAGAGAGAGCAAATTGCTACTCATCAGCTTGCGGTCAGATGCACATAACCCTACTACTATTTTAAGTGCGAAAGTTTGTATGTTTGTAAAGTGTTAATCTTTCCCGTAAAAACTACTGGATGGATTTTAATGAAACTATGCAATAATATAGCTTATGCATCGGAATAGGAGAAAGGATACAATTTATACAGATAGAATAACGCCGCCACTAACGCCGCATTGATCTCGAAATTGTTGAGGATACCGCCCGCAAGTCCGCGCAAAAAACGATTAAACAAGAGCATCTTCTCTTCTCCTCTACTCAAGATGACGCCTACCTATTATTAGCTTCTAATGATCCATCACTATCAATCAACGGCAGACGTTGATTGATAGTCATGAAGATGACACCATAGTGAATTATTGAAATATTTTTGCTAGAAAATCTTACTGAAAAGCTGACTTAGCTATAATGTCATGTCATTTTAACGCAAAGTAACAATGGCTCGGCGACAACCGATGATAATGCTGAAACTTGTAGGCCGATATCAAAACAGTCAATAATTTATAATGTTTTTTCACTGAATTTGCGTATCTGTTACACAAGAATAGCCATAGGGCCATTCTTCAAGTCCGAATAGGTACTTACTCACTTACTTCATATAAACGCTTTCAAAACATGTTAGAGATAGTCTTAGCTGAAATGACGCGCCCTTTCACCGCATCTACGCATACAAGAGTGCTAGCTTATACGTAGATGCAGTGGAGCGGCGCGTTCAACTCAGACGATTTCTTTGAGTGTGTTTTATTTTTGGTTATCATGGGCTTCCGATATTTTGAAGTTATTGAAAATCCTGGTTGGAAATAACAGTTCAGGCAAACGTGTAGGCAGATCTTTAAAACCTAATCCTACAACGTGTCATTTTTTTATGATGAGATAAATAATCTTTGTTGCATAAGAATACATTTAACAAAGTGACAGTGAAAGGACAATAATTCGTACAATTCAGGCGGTGCTGGGAATAGAGAGTTGAACCCTGGTAAAATGTTCCAAAGTCCAGGTGCTTTGCAAGATATCACCCGTATGTGGTTGACGCGACGTCCTAGGTACTCGGACAAAGCGTTTCTATCCCACCTTTATGATGCACACAGCGAAGCGAAGGAGTGGAACAATCTGCCCGCTTCTGTGTTTCCGGTCCCATAGCCCGGCACTTTTCAGAGGACGAATAAACATTACTACAGGTCAAACTCGCTACATCTCAGACCACATCCCTGTTCTCGAGAGTATAGAATATACTATCATGGTCAAGAGCGAGTCCATTCATTTAAGAGAAATCATAATGGCATTTAATGTCATTCGAGGCCAAGCGCAGCGTGGGACACCTTGAAGTGGGTCGGGGTCGGGGAAAAAATGCATTTACGCACTATCCCACCGTTTGCGGGAACCGTGGGGGAGTGTGGGACTCGCCCACCCATGGAAGAGGTGGGAATACCGCCCTAAAACAACCGCGGTGTATTACCGCTCCGCTTTGCAAGGGGCGATGTGGGATTACGTTTGGATATATCCACTTTGCCCCAAGCGGTCGGCCCTGCCTCCACGCCAGGCCTCACGCCACGGGGGGGTACGGTGGACGGATGACATCACAAAAATATCCCTAAAGAAGGCCGGCCTGGAAATGTATGGGGGAGGCCTATGTTCAGCAGTGAACTTCGTGTTGCTGCTTATGATGATGATGACCTAACGTAAACCTAGGGTTGTTTATGATAAAATAAATAATCTTTATTGCACAGTAATACATATTACAGGGTTTTTGTAAAAAGAATGTGCTTTTGTACAATTCAGGCGGTATTATCGCTACAAAGCCATCTCTTCCAGTACAATTCCAGTATAAATCTTCTTCTATAATTATTTCTTAATTATTTTCATTTTCATTCAATTAAATTGTTTTTGGCTAAATGGCGCAGCGTTTGTGTTTCCACAAAGAACACCGTATCGTCACTATCACTGACAAGTGGGGATGTGTCCATTAAGAATGTAACATCACTTGACATCTCGATGCTTCACGCAGTATTTTCTCTCATTTTGTACGTAAATAATTATAATTTGATATTTGGCTTAGTTCTCTCAAACGACCACAGTCGCAAAGAAACTGAACTTTAAAGATAATTCATCACGACCGAAGTGAGTTTTGGCGTCAACCAGAAGAGCATAGCTGTGCCGGAACTGCGATTTCACTGATATGTGTGGTACCTATAATTTATTTCAATATTTTGTCAACAGGTGTCCGCAAGCTGAATGCCATCTTAGCCACAGGAGCAAGATCAGGCACTTGGAAGATCGAGGCTCGCTGCGGAGGTGGCCTAGCCAGTGTCGACCTCACGGTTGGAACTGGCACCAGCAGTGCTGCCTCTGCTGCCCCAGCAGCTGAACAGCATTACGTGGAACTGCGCTTTGCTGACAGCATGCGGAGGAGATATAAACCTGGACTGCCCTTTGTGGGAAGGGTATGTTCTTTTTAAATTACAGACGCTTCAACCACTAGGCTATAACGAGACTCTCAAACTATCATGATGGTGAATGGAACATTTAGAAGCTCACATTTCACGTGATTGTAAATAAATATTTTTTGAATATCAGCTTAATTAAAATCTTTTGTTGTCGCTTGAGAAATTTTAAATAACCGAACTTAGTTATATGTTTTTTTCATTCACTGGCACTTTTACTTATTTTCTCTCTTTTATTAATTCCCAATCTAAATCAGTCCAATCCGTTACACTCAATCAAGAAAAAGTTGTTTCAGGAAATTTCGCTTTTGTATTAACGTATTTTGCGAACAGACATGATTTTAAATATTTGCGCTCATATTTGCCAGTTGAACCGTACCTGTATTAGCACCGCTTTTTATAGATTTCAGATGATTATTTCAACTGTTAATTCAGACATTTAATTTGCACTAATAATTTAGCATGACTGTGTGGCTTAAGAATGCTTTCAAACGGTACATGCCTAGTGATCCTAAATCGAAGAGAAGAAGAAAATTTGAAGAGATATTTTCTTAAAAGTACACTACAAAACTTCCTCACTACGCTACACTATTTACTTTTATATATTATCTTACTAGATATGTTTTTTGCAAATAAATGAATCTCATTTTTTTTTAAACAGAGTTGTATAAGGCTTATTATTCTATGTTTCCAGCGACTGAATTTTTTCAAGTGAGGGAGCTCCTTCGAACCGTCCGTCCAAGTAAAAATAAAAAGCAACCGTCGGGCGCAAAATCACTGAAATTTTAAACCGTTTCTCAAACTTTTCCCGTTTCATTTTATTTTTACTCTCAGCAGCGCGAGTTCCACCGCTCCTAGTTGTTTCGAGTCTTAGACTAACACAAATTAAGTCCAGCTAAGTAAAGACGCATTTGGAAAACGTATGACAGAAAATGTGGTTTAAAATAGCTCTTTTTAAATTTTGAATGGTTATGCTTTTTAAGCATTTCGCAGTGAACAGGAGCCTCATTTTGTTAATTGGAGATGGCTATTCCACCTGCCTGTGGCCCGGACAAAAAACTTTTTTTACTCTGAAACGGACAGCTGAAGATCTATTTCGGTTAGTACCACTTTGGTTTTAGGAAACAATTTGTTAGTTTTAAGAACAAATTTTGCTATTAACAAGGCTTTATACTGTTACAGTAACAGCCCAACTCACAAGTCACTTATTGAACACTTTAACGTGTTCATAAAATTGCGCTAAACTTAGGGGTTGAATCCGGTGCTTTAATACAGCCATTTTGAAACTAATTACAAATTATTTAGCAGTAAAATTATGTACAGTTTCTAAATTAATTTGGAATCTGCCACGGAACACATGAATATACGTTCTAAAATTAATTTATTTAACCGCCAACTTGCTAGTGGCCATTTAGGTCACTGATTTAACCTAATAATATTTGAAAGTATCTATGATGGGAATGCTATTGGCTCATTAATGTATTATTTAATGATATTTGCTGGGTCAGACAAATTACCATGTTTCTGTCAGGCAGTGGAAATGAAATAAATTAAGTGTTGATATTTTAAATAGTAACAACTAGTGACTGCTTGTGGTGGTATGTTAGAAATAGTTCCTGTTCATAATTATAAAATGAGGTCACAGCTGTGTCAAGCTAAGCAGCCATTAGACTTATTTTAGTAGCTTTAATTTAGTCATGAGCAAATAATTATGAAAGTTTGAACAAATGAACTGACCGTTGGCACAGTGGTTCATGAATCTAGTTTAAACAACACAAAAAGTTTTGGGTTCGACTACAGAGTGGCATATTGTGACGATAATTCTTGTTTTGAGTCTGGAAGTACATAATAATTTTATTATTTTTACGCAGTTTTACAGAGTTAAACTGTGTGAAAATAAACAAAGTATTTTTCACCCATATTGTAAGCTTTACTCAGTTTGAAAAGAAATGATCGGGATGTTAAAATTAAATTTAGGTTTTTAAGTACATCAGTCCGATATGTGGCCACAGTAGCTTTAGTCCGTAAATGAAATTAAATGTGGAGTTAGGAAAATGAAAGCGAATTTGAATCTACATTATCAGAAAACATTGCACTATATCAAAACAATTTCGAACCTGTTAAAAAAATAAAGCCATGGAATAAATTACTGACACTTCGACTTGTTTTCAATATATCTCGTTAAGTAATATTATTTTTATTTTCCATGGCACTCCGATATCCCCGCCCCTAGTTTCCCCCAAATCTTGGCAAGAGAACAATGTAATAAATTACTACAGTACTGAATGGTCGGCAACAAAAGTCCTTGTGCAAATCACAATAAGAGCTAACTTGTATTTTATCATCAATTGTGTGACTGTACAGAGATTCTTTACATCGCAGCGATGATTATTTCTCTTCCAGTTTTCTATTTTAATGCGGTGTTTTTCTATGCTTTTGTAAGTTATTGATCAATCATGGTTCAGTTTTGTATGGATAATTGAAAAGGGATGAATGATGATATATCTCGAGGGTGACTATAAATTCGGGAACAATAATATGTTTTTCCTTTCTAATGTGGTTTGCTCGGTCGGTTTGAAATGGTTTGAATCAGGATTAATGGGACAAGGAAAATAAAAACTAATAGTTTACTACTTTTTCTGAAATAGGTTTAGATATGAATGTTTGATTATAACTGTAGAATTAAAACGTATTAAAAATACGTGATCAACACACATGCGTTCCACTTTTTAGTGGTATGGCGATATAGCGAAATGTCTACTATACGTAAAAATGTGTCTTGTTGTCCAATGTGCGAAAACGGAATAACGTTGTGCAAATCCCGGACACACATTCTAAATTGCAACTTTTACTAAACTCAAAAAGGTACAACAATACGACAAACCACGTTTTTGAAATTTCGTTTCGTCCAGCTTCTTGCAATCTAACTGCTGTAAATACGTATTGTGGGAAGGCACTAGTATCTTTTGTTTTTTTGGAATTCACAACAAGCAGAGACGCGGGCGACGGTCATATTTTTAATCTATTGTTTTCGTTACAAATGAAATGAAAACAGCCCCACGCAGCTACAGAATTATCATTTCATGTATTTTTATGGGATTGGAAAAAGAGGGATTTTTGTGAAACGCAATGGTGCTGTTTTGCTAGGTTATTTGAAACCTTGTGGATTGGAACGTAATTTGGAATGTCAATAACAATGGTATATTCACAGTAGTCCAAATATATTTTTTGAGGTAGAGATGCTCTCCTAAGCCCTAATGTTTTTTCTGGGTTTTCAATCTTTAATGAAGAAGATAGTGCATTATCCACAATGCTAACTAAAAGAACACAAACGTTACAAGTCAATTTAAAACATCATTAGTTTCCCTAAAATTTCTTTTGAAATATCCTATGTAAAGATAGGAAAACCAGAAAAAGACATTCGGTCTTGGCATCAGGCGGGACTCGAACCCCCGCCCGCCAACCGAGTCCCGCCTGATGCCAAGACCGAATGTCTTTTTCTGGTTTTCCTATCTTTAGTAATATGATAATGCATTATCCCTAATGCTAAAAAATAAAATAACCTATCCTATGTAAAGTCACTTAAATCACTATTTTTTGAACTGTTATGCTAAATCACTTTTAGTATGAGAATATTATGATGGGGAAAAGCCATGTTATTGTTCGAGTTTTGTGTAAATTCTGAGATGGCTTTTTAATTTTATACCAGTGACTCGGCCCGGCTTCGCACTGGTGCAATAGGATGTTATCATACATAAGTAAACCTTCCTTTTCAATCACTCTATCTTTTAAAAAAACGCATCAAAATCCGTTGCGTAGTTTTAAACATTTGAGCTTAATACATCGGGACAGAGAAAGCGACTTTGTTTCATACTACGTAGTGAAGTGTTTGTTAAAAACTAGTGACTTAGTGGAACAAATTCCTAGCAAGAGTCATTTTAGTGTCGGGACTTAGGATTTCTAAAGAAAATTGAGAAAATTATAAACTTGAACCATTACCTGATTCGTCTAGTGTGGCTTTACATCAGCGATCGTTGCCTATCTGCTTCCGCTGAGCCACGAGCACCTCGATACTGTGTCATAACATAAACGGCCTATATACGTCCCACTGCTGGGCATAGGCCTCACCTCAACTATGTGGTTGAATAAGCATACTCCAACATGCGGGCTCAGTGCGGATTTTTGGAGGAGTGTAAGGTTAGCAACTTTAATATCAGATGTTATCATGCCGCCCTAAGGCTTCTGACTAGGCTTAACGACTGACGTCTAGCGACGTCAACCGGGCCGACAGCTTCATGTGCCTTCTAAATTTCGGCCGGCGTGTTCACCCATCCCATTGCCGACCCGGCGTGTGTTGTTTTGCAACAGCGATCGTCGCCGATCACTGTCACAACTGCGCCACGGGCACCTCACTGTATCATAAAAGTTAATTCCACTCTATTCCTATTCCTTTGCACGAATGTTTGGCCGACGATAGGGTTAATTGCCCTACATTAGGGCCGCATTTCATATCGGAACCTCTGTCGGCAGGTTTTGGACTTAAGCCAGGTTGGGTTGACTTAACTTAATGGCTTAATTAGAATTAAGTCGCTGACGTAATATCGTTTTCATTTAGGACGGGTACTGAGGATTACTGTAACAGTGATAACGGTGGTTATGAAGGTCTGCAGAGTTGTGAGATGAACTCTTGATAGATGTTTCTGCATTAAATATACTTACCTATGAAAATTTTACTTACCGCGTTGTGTTCGAATACTCTCGGTGAAATGTGAGCTTCTTAATGTTCCAACTTTACCAATCGATGGCTTTTACTTTTTAATAACTAGTGAATATTTCCCAGGTGGAAGCGATGAGCACGGAGAAGCGGGTTCGAGTCCGCGTAAAGCTATACGACGACTCTACTGACATCTATAGCCAGGACATCGACATGTCAACAGGCGAGGGAGGGTTCATTGTCCCGACTGTCATGGCGGATGCACCTTATGTCAATTTACAGGTATTTATTGTATTTCTGGAACATTGTTTAAGATCTCATCATCATTAACAGCCGCAAGAAGTCCACTGCTGAACATAGGTATCCCGACCTGTATCCTGTGACTTTTAAGAGATCGTCCGTCCACCTTGTGGGCGGGCGCCCCACTCTGCGTTTGGCCTCGAATGGTTTCCAGTTTAGAAGTTTTCAGCCCCAGTGGCCATCAGTTTCAAATATTATGGTATACGACGGACTTTAAGGCCCACGAAACCATTTTATACCGGATATATTTTTTTTAAATACATGTAGCAGACAATTTAATAGTTAAATCGTAAACAAATATAGCTTAGAGCTTACCCCTAAAAAGGTATTGAAATCAGGTATGCTAGAAGACTACTAGACGACATACAGCAGGAACCAATTTAAAGGTATAAAACCCAACAGGTCTCTGCTCTGACGTGATGAACAAAATAGGTAGTTTGCCAAAATAAGATTTGTGATATGATAAGCAACTATCTTAAACCGTCAAAATTTGCTGCTGCTTTAGTAAAACAATATAAATTGTTTTACTAGCAAATCGACTACAGAAACAAAAAAAATAAGTAATTAAAACAAGACCTAATAATTCACTCTGAAAATACAAAATCAAAATTCTATTCTCTTCAAGATTTTCTAACGCCACAAAATGAATGGCCACAGGATTAAGCGAGATTACCCAACGAAAGCTGTGGTTTTTTAGCTCGACCCAATTCGCTAGAAAACCTCAAGCCATTTTATTTAGTTTAGAAAACTGCCACTTTATCTTTTTCACGCTTGATTTTTCATTCAATTAGTTTGTGCTTCGTGTGAACAGGAAATACAAATGTATATATCTTATAGCTTAGTTGCAGCAACTGCTATTGCTGTTAGAACTTTTTGCTGTGTGAGTTTAAGGTTCAAATTTGGTGATTTCTCCTTTGGTGCTATATCTACAGATCAGCCATTCAAATTGGTCGTTCGCGCCTCAGACCTAATTTAGTTTAATCGCGTCATTAATTGGGCCTACAGAAACTTGCGAAACTCCAATACCCTTGGGATAGTAGCCGTTGTTCCAGCGGAATACAAATGGACAGATTTTAGGAAACCTACGCATGAACCACTCAGACACTTTTAGACGTAATGGAAAATAATTTTTTTCGGTAAATGAGGAATTTTATGAAGCTCAGCTGAGGAATGAGGTTAATTTAATATAAATGGAAAAAATACCTAATTTTGATTTAAAGTACATTTCATTCGTAGGAATCTTAAGCTAAAGGTAGCCTGGAAGAAAATGCTTTGCAGCGATAAGAACACAATCAAAGCCTTCCGATTCAATTTATCTTCAAGATTCGGGTTTTTATACTTAATACTATTAAGTCGCTAGACCGATTAGGCCACCCAATTTTCACCAAACAGGTGAATTTGTGGTCGAAAAGGCCATAAATTGTATCATTACGTCTTTTAACGGCCTAAGAGTTAGTTTCAACTTCGATCATGAGGACAAGTTTTCAACTCCGATCGTCAAGAGAAGTTTTGAGAATTATTAAATTATATTCATAGCGTAATGGCATCAAACTCTTGTTATAATTGAATTTGAGCAAAATTCGCCACATGTTCGGTTAGTAATAAAGCAACTAATTTGAGATGAACACAGAGCCATTAGCCAGTAAAGTCAGGGACACACGGCCGGAACGTGCGCACTAATTCTATCGTTAGGATTCTGCAGTTTGTTCAATTATTCCTTCAAAAGATAGTTTAGATGTTACAGGTAACTGTTAAACTAATTGAACAGCGCAACAGCAATTGTATTATGCATTTAATACATTGAAAATACACCCTTAAACCTGATGCTGCCCCGTAACATGTTTATAGAAAAGAAGGAATAGCTATTATTCACATATCTCAACTATATCTCAAAATCTGAAAGACAGCATCGTGAGTGTGCCGTATAGTTAATACCTTTACCAGTCAAGTTCAAGTCAAATAACCACTATGGGAAACAAACATAACAAATGATGCGTTTGTTGAACATCGCTTTTTGTTTATAACTGAAGAGGCATTTATACAGTCCTTCAAAATGAGATTAACCAGCCCAGTAGTTACTTTATTACTGTGAACCCCATCTGAACATCACGGCTGCTTCTCGTCAGGTGGAGTGAGTTCATGTTGAAGACCAAAATGAAAATTTTAAAAAAAAATTACTTAAATGCTTCCAAATCAAGAACAAGCAATGTGACTAGAAAAGATAAAAAAATGTAACACTTTATACACTAATCCGAATAGGACCCCCAAAGCCAAAGCTCCGTGTGTACCTGATGACATCACCCGTTCCCATAATAATTCATAAGATAGTTATCAGGGTCTAAAAGCACTCGAGCCGAGTGCCAATCTCGCTCAACCGATATATTTGCATGATGGGAGCGTCATAACCACTCTCGACTCTGTGTAATTGCTTTCCTCCAGTGACGTCGGGAAGATGGATTTTAAAATTGAAAGCGGTACGCTTTGACCCAGTTGAGGCGAAACTAATCATTGAGCTAATATTGATGCCGGTGAAACAGAAACAGCTATTGATTTTGAACCTTTCAATGGTAAAGATAGATTGGGAGACGCTGATGGAAATTCAATGTGCGGTGAATTCGGAAAGCTTTCTTGGGTTTATAGGCATTCTTTTGCGTCTTCCTTTTGAATAATATTTTGACAAAAGATTCTGAAATAATATTTAGTAATAGTCTAAAAAACTATTGCATTGATCATGGAGTTTACCTTATAATTACGTCAATTCGGCATGACTTCCTACTTCGCATATTCAATCAATTATCATAATTAATGTGATTATTAATTACAAGCATAATCGAATTTTGTTTTAGGATTGCAAACGCGAACCTCATTTAGAAAGCTGGATAATTGAGAGTTTAACAGCTTGAAAATACAGTACATTGATTTTTTTAACCATCCTACGTATAAAGCACTTGGAGGTACGTTACGGTCCATGGAGACTGCACATTACAGTTTTGACGACCTAAAAGCTCGTGTAAAAAAATTAAAAAAATCAGTTGTCTGTAAAGTCGGTTTACTGAAGATAGTTAAATTGACAACGTCATAAATAGATCGCCTCAGAGTGAGGTAACGCCGTATGCGTCATGTTTTTTCGTGCGTGCAGCCGGCTCCATAGAATTATAAGATGTTGTCTCGTTAAAATATCACGATGTGCATGTTATTATATTTAAAATAACATGAAACAAGGCAAATAATAAAAACAAAATCTCCATACTCGCGAAGTTTACCGTTGCTATTATTTCATATGAAACCGTAGTTTTATATTCAAGAAGCAGAACTACAGTGCTTGTTTGACAACTTTGTACCGTGCAAGCTAAATTCAGTTGCAAACTTGTATTGTATCAACCTCGTTTCGTTATTTTGTATCATATTTATATATCATGTTATCACTCGGTAACATTCATTGCTATGCGGATGACAGCACAGTCCACTCGCGTTATTTCGAGCGCCCTGTGGCAAAGCGAACTGATATCGAGGAGAAGAGGCGCTGTCTTGTCGTTGAGCTTGACGGAGTGCTGGACCGCATTTCCGAATGGGGAGAACGCAATCTTGTCGAGTTCAACGCCAAGAAAACACAGGTGTGCGCATTCACTGCCAAAACGTCGCCATTCCTTTCCCATCCCACTCTTCAGAGCACCCCACTGCCAGTGAAAGATAGCCTTAACATCCTTGGCATGGATATTCGCAGCAACCTCAAGCAACGGGACTACATCGAGAGCGTTATCAAAACAGCATCCCGTAAACTTGGAATCCTGAACAGAGTGAGACGATTCTTCACGCCTGAGCAGCTCTGTCTTTTGTATAAGACACAAGTTCGCTCTTGTGTGGAATATTGTTCTCATCTCTGGGACGGTTCCGCCAAGTATTTGCTAGAAGCTCTCGACAGGTTGCAGCGACGCGCTATCCGCATCATTGGTAGCCCAGAGGCAACTATGGCTCTGGAGCCTCTCCAACTGCGTAGAGACATTGCCAGGTTGAGTGTCCTCTACCGCCTTTACAACGGCGAATGCTCTGAAGAGTTGTTCCAACTGATCCCGTCCTCACCCTTCCACTCCCGCACCACACGCGCTGGTCTGCGTCAACATCCACACACGATCCAGCGACTGTCGGCCCGCACCAAAAGGTTCGGTGATTCGTTCCTGTGTCGTACTATCCAGACGTGGAACGCTCTTCCAGCGCATGTGTTTCCTTCTTCCTACAATCCCGGGTTTTTTAAGCGGGGCGTGAAAAGGCATTTATGCAGGCCTTCAAAATGAGATTGACCAGCAAAGTAGTTTTTAATTACTGTGCTTGTCAACCCCATATCTGGACCTCACGACTGCTTCCCATCAGGTGGAGTGAGGTCATCTTGAAGACCACTATAAAAAAAAAAAATATATTTAGCAGTATCTTCGTAGATGCACTGTATATCTTTCGTCTTGTCTTAACAGACTCGGAGCTTCTGAGTAATATGAAAAATTGCTAGCTAATGAACGGAAAAACTGTGTATTTGACACTCTATATTGAAAAATATTTAATAAATAACAGTATGATGTAACTGTCATGACATCTGTTCATCCATTATTATTGATGCCAATGTTTAGACAGAACATTTTAATTTTACAACAACACCCCTAACTTTTTCAACTTGGATCGACAATTTTTGTTTAAAGGTACATACCTATTATGTAGTGACCATAGTGTCATATTATACATGCCTACTACCTATGTAGGTAGTAGGTATGTATAATATGACAACAGGTACATACCTAAAAACAAAATATGTTACCCATATAATAAAATCAACCTATGTAGCTAGTAGGTTTGTATAATATCACACTGCTGGATAGAATTTTCAGAAGTATAATAAAATTCTAAGTTTGGGTTAGTTCTTTACAACTGGACAAAGGTTTCTCTTTGTCGATTGAAATTGTTTAGATCAGACCAAAAAAGAAAGATTCATTTTTTAGTTTTCGTAAGCAAATGGTATTCCAGACAGGCATAAATCAACTTGCCAAAGCGATCATTACCCTTATTTCGTTGCGCCCGTTTTATATATATCCAAAATGATTCCCATTATTCATATCTTAACATTCTTTTTTGCTGTTTCTGTGAAAAAATCCCTTTTGTTCCGTTTATCGGTAGCCATTTTTTCAGTGCGATTTTTTCTCCAGGAGCTTAATTCGGTCAGATAAATTATGCCAAGATAGAGACAAATAATCCGACACTCCATTAAATCTGAGAAAAAAACGAACGGCTTTTAAGAAATTAGCTAACTAATCTTGTCTAGAGTTAAAAGGGGATTATCTTAAAGAAAAATGTTCGTGACCTTTTCAATTTTTCTTGCATTATTTATAAAACGAGATTTTCATGTAAACTTGTGCTTGGCGTTGAGGGAAGCTGTGCGCCAGATGTTGTCTAAGTTTTACCCAAAGTTACTAGTACGTTACAAACAGCGCACTCAGAGTAGTCCATTTAGGTAGCGGCTCATAAGGGTCAAGACCTTCTGAGAAGTTCCTTAAATCGATAATTGACGTCTTACACTGACGGCAAAAATTTATAATTCATAATAATTCATAATTCATAATTCTTTATTGCTCATGTGGTTTAACAAGGTCTTAAAACTAAAAAGTACAACACATGACCCTGTGAGGGCATTGCAACATACTCAAACAATAATTACTTAACAGCTAACAATTCTTACAATTGAATTTATATTAATTTTAAATAAAAAGCATTATAAGCACATTATTATTATTATCATTTATTTCATTTTTTCATTTCATTATATATTCACAGCAGTCTTACAAATGTCATAATAGGAAATAAGTATTATTAAATTATTGTAATGAGTGGTTTTTATTAAATTATAACCAATGGAAATCGAATTACCTAAATAAATTTTTACTATACTCGGATTTTTAATTGTAGTCAGTGAAATGACATTTTCAGTGTGGCAGGTTTTCAGTCCCAAATAAATAGTGATGTGGTAAATCGAGTTTTTACAATTAAAAGTTAGTCGATATTACAGCCTGGCAAAAAAGTCGTAGTGAATGACCACGTCCCACTTCCATATGTCATTACTGGCAACACACACTGGTCAGACTTTCGTTTTGAGACATAGAGGTATTTCGGTAAACTGTATTTAGTAAATAGATTTTCAGTTTCAAAATGTTTTGTTTCTGTATTTACAGGTAAGAATTTCGTTTATTAACAGGTCATACAATCGGAAAAGTTTGGGAGGATACAACAGTAGAATCTTCCATACAAGTGTTTTCTAAAGGTTTGACTACAGGCCTAAAGGGCCTAACCGGCAAAGGACGACGCCTTATAATTTCATATATAGGCAGTGATGAAGGTTTTGTAGATTCCGGTTTACTTATTTTTGAACCAAATAATAATAGTATGGACTATCATGAAGAGATGAATTCAGAATCGGAGTAGGAATCAATAGCAACCGTAACGAATAAAAACGTATATAATTACTTGTATTTTGGTGACTTTCAAGTGTTAATTCCCCTGAACCTCTTTGAACAATTTTTTCCAGCTATGGTTATAATTTTTTAGTGAGAAGTTTTAATATTGAGGTAGGGCCCATATTTCTTAAATCGTAATTATTTAATTCGTTTTGTACACTATTAAATATTTACAATTATTTAAAAAAGGCTTTGATACCTCATAAAATAAATCATGACTAAATGTCTAAGTCTAGTGATTGCCGAACGTCACTATTGTAGCGGGTCACCCT
The DNA here is from genome assembly GCA_950022985.1 of Udea ferrugalis. Classification (NCBI taxonomy): domain Eukaryota; kingdom Metazoa; phylum Arthropoda; class Insecta; order Lepidoptera; family Crambidae; genus Udea; species Udea ferrugalis. The sequence goes on from OX465525.1 coordinate 14,314,451, forward strand.
TTTTTGTATCAGTCACTGTTGAAGTTGTCATTTCGCTGACTACAATTATTAATCGTACTATATTTAAATATTCGTCCAGGTTATAAAAGCATTTGTTTATTAAATATTGTTTTAGCTTTCTATTGAAATTTGTGTATTTTTGTTCATTTTTAATATCTGTAGGTAATTTATTATATACTTTGATAGCCATATAATAGGGGTGGTATTTAACATTTTTATTCTAGATGTTGGTAGGTATAGCCGTCCTTTGTGTCTAGTATTTATGTTATGTGTGTCCTGTAACTTTTTGAATAAATTCTCATTTTTATGAACAAATGTAGCTAGTTCGTGTACATATATTGATGTTAATGTCATTAATTTGTATTTTATATAGAAGGGTTTGCAGCTTTCTGTATTATTTATTTGGGCTATTATTCTCACACACTTCTTTTGTAACAAAAACAGGTCATTAGCATCTACACTATTACCCCACAACATTATCCCATATTTGAGCCAGGAGTATGCATATGCATAATAAGCAGAGAGAGCTGTTTTTGTATTTGTGCAGAGCTTAATTTCAAACAAAGCGTACGTAAATTTCGACAGTTTAGTTTTTATTACATTTATATGGGATTTCCAATTTATGTTTGTGTCGATATGTAGCCCGAGCAAGTTGAATGTTTCTACAGCCTCTATTTGTGTGCCGCCTAAAGTGGTATTTAAGTTCAATGGAGTTCGTGTATAAGGATGAAACTGTATTATTTTTGTCTTCGACAGATTTATTTCAAGGTTGTGGTCTGTTAGCCATAACGTAATATCCTCTAGTGTACTTCTGATGAGGGTGTTATTTGACTTAAATGATGGTATTAGGCTTTTACTGTTGCACTACAGCGCTACTGCTGCAGTAATTAATCATGTTCGTACAATTGCAATTCATTAATCAATCAACCGGACTTTTTGTTCATATTTTTTTTCAATAATTGTTATTGATACTTATAATCTTACAAATGAAATAATTTGAACACAAGCATTTTGTTTCGCAAGGATGGTGCTTAAGTACCTCGAATCGGCAATACTTACCCATCAATTGTAGCGATAGCTTGATTTTTATTATGACTCCCTTACTTGAGTAATAGTGCTAAGGCTAAGTTATTTACCTAACTTAATATTTGTATAAAGTTATACTAAATATTTAAAGTGTAACATAAATCCAAATAACCCATCTCACTCCCAATACCGTTACTTAATTATCCAATCACAAAACATCAACTTGACTAATCCCTAGAGCATCAACGCTGAAACTCGAAACGGCTACCAATCAAGTTTCATCAAAGTACAAAGTGATAGGAACCGCAAACAGGTTCCTGGAGTGAACCTTCAACTTCAATTAATGATCTTGAGGTCTGACCGCAGACTGCAAATCCGGCAAATGAATTGATTCCGAACTAAATTTCAGCTTTAGTAACCACTTTTCGGGTACACACGGAAAGTTATTGCAGCAAGCACTTGTTTTTGCACATTTTACTGCCCATGGTTCTGATTCACGAGTACTCTGGAAGAGATATTTAAAGAGTTGCCTGAAGCGTGGAATGACAGAGGCGTCGAAGTCGGCGGACGAAAACTGACAAACCTACGTTTCGCGGATGACATCATCCTTTTCTCTACAAAATCAGCGGAATTGGCCTGTATGCTTCAGGACCTTAGCACAGCAGGCCTGAAGGTTGGACTCAAAATGAATATGTCAAAGACCAAACTAATGACCAATAGCTCCGAAAATGTCATTCAAGTTGACGGCGGAGGAGTGGCATACGTCCAGGAATACATCTATCTGGGCCAACTAGTTTCATTCCAGGCACGGCAGGACAAAGAAATTGCCAGACGTACCGAAAATGCCTGGAAAAACTATTGGTCCATGAAAGAGCACATGAAGGGCAATCTGCCACTCTGTCTCAAACGCAAGCTCATGGACATGTGTGTTCTCCCGACGCTCACTTATGGTGCTCAAACCTGATCTCTGACAAACGCACAAAAGTCCAAACTTCAGGTTTGCCAAAGGGCTATGGAGCGTAGTATCTTAGGAGTAAAACTGATTGACCACGTCACTAACTCAGATCTGCGCTCCAGAACCAAAATAGCTGATGTAGGAAAAGCCGCTGCCAAGCTAAAGTGGTATTGGGCCGGACACATCTGCAGGATGCCGGACGATTTGTGGGCAAAAGCAGCTACAGAGTGGGCCCCTCCCAAGCAGTTCCGACGACCTGGCAGACCAAGGCGCAGATGGCGTGACGAGCTGGACGCCTTTGCAGGGGACTGGCCTAAAAAGGCCCAAAATAGACTCGCGTGGAGGAGGGGAAGAGAGGCCTTTGCCCAGCAGTGGGATCCTCATGGCTGATTTAGATTAGATTAGATGGTTCTGATTGGCAGCCGGATCTTACCCGGAGATCCCTAGCACCCCTTGCCCCGCCGTTACCTTAACCGCTGCCGTATCCATTAATAACGGGGCCGCCGGAGACTGGGGGCCGTTTTTGGTTGTGCATTCTTTTGGGGGGATTTGCCATAATCGCCACCCTTGGCAGGCAGGTTGGCGATCGCAGTATGGCCTGCGGCCGGCGTAGTGCTAGTTTTCCCTCAGTCGGCTCTAACGACACCCACGGGGTGAGAGGGGGTAGTGCTTATCTATTTACGTGCCGGCACTACAAGGCACTCCGTGGGCAGGCCCTCCACAAGGGGGACTGACGATCTGGTCAAGGTCGCGGGAAGGCGCTGGATGTAGACAGATGATGATGATGTTGGCTCTGATTATTATAAAAGCATTTCCTTGGTCAAGTTATTAACCGCTAATGCGGTCGAAGCCTTTTAATCTTTAGACTTATAGCAACGCTCCTGAATGCATTTTAATCCATCCACATAATTACCATCTAGTTTCATAAATGTGACCGATTTTAATAAAAATAGGGTTCATAACAATAGTCACATGAATCTCTGGCACTATTTCAAAGAACACTCAATTTGGGAGTTACAGTAACGTCAAATCCATTGAAAGTTCGATGATCACAAATTTGAGCGTAAAATTTACAAATCAATCAGGGATTGAAAATACTCCAGCTTGCTGCACTACAGACCCGTATAAAACCCTTCTCTCTTCCGTGAAAGTCGGTCTGATTAACATAATTACTTCCCCACTAGCCTGAGTTTTCTGATCAGCCCGGATAGAGCCGTACCGTGATAAATTACATCTGAACATTGACGTCAGTGTCGAGGGGAAAATATTCATGACGTTATTGTAGTTGTTATTCTCGTATATTCAACTTTTTCTTCTCGTTGTTCACATGATAACTGATAACTCTTGTGTCAAATTTCACGCTACAATCATCTTTTGCTACTCAACTTATCGATTTATCTAAGATACCTTTCTTACAAGTTTGGCGTCTTTTCACCCGAAAATGTGATTATGTTTAAGGTGGCCCTTTTTTTTTCCTTTGAACCTCTAGCGCACTGGCTGTTGTACTTTTCTGCTTTGCAACAGTTGGTCTCGGTTAACGTCGCTAGATGACAGTTCTTAAGCCTAGTCAGAGGCCTTAGGGTGGCTTGATAACATCTGAAATTAAGGTTGCTCACTGACCTTAGACCCCTCCAACAATCCGCACTGAGACCGCGGGTTGGAGTATGGCTTGTTACACCTCATAGTTGAGGTGAGGCCTGTGCCCAGCAGTGGGACGTATAAAGGCCGTTTATGCTTAGCATGATCGACTAGTAAATATGCTTCAGTCTTCCATTTCTACCATTTCATGGTGGCAAAACGATGAAAAAAACAATAAGTAGATGTCGGTTTTACTATCCACCATCATGTTAACGTCAAACAAACAGTAAATGTCATATCTGTGGTAATCGACAAACATATTTCCGAACACAACTGTACCTATTTTGCGAAACCCATTCGCTAATCAATAGGTGGATGTCTGAGTTCATCCGATGACCGCAAGCAGCGAGTCAGCCGGCAGACTAATTTCGTTTATCTCACGCTGATTGGATTCTGCGCTGACTGGCCGCTTTACAGCGCTGGAAAGCGCTGTACTTGAGCTAATGAAAATCGGAGCAGATGAGTAAACATGTTTGAGGGTAGAACTTTCCGATTCTTATCGATCTAAGTTTGGAGTGTTTACTTGCAATGTTTACGATCAACAGTATACATATAACTCGCCAATTAATGATAAAACTAATTTCTTAAAAGTAAACAGGCATTAGGGCAGAATGTACCACCATTATTAGTACTATCACCTGACTATTCTCCTGCCTGAATTTTGAGGTGGAGATCCTGGTGGCCTTAAAGGTTCTTTTAGAAACCTGTTTTACACACCAGTCCCTCACAACACAAAGAAATAAATTATCTCTGATGACGTAGCTTAGCATAATAAGTCTCCTTAATAAGACTAGAAAATAAGTTTTTCATTCGAGAAAAATAAAGTATCATCAGGTGAGATAGTGGTCCAATGTCTGAAAACCCTAGGACAGAAACAAGACTAAATTAGCAAACGCAGAAGATGTTTCGAAACTGCTGCAATATCTAGGTATCTTTCAGGTAAGAGTATGTACCATCATAAGTCATGTCACTTTAACTGTGATAATCTTGTCATTGATTTAATTCTACTCGTAGATAGATTCATAAAGCGTTCAACTACGTCCGATGCTTGTTGAAAATCAATGATTGACTCACATATCTTGTTAAAATATTATCTCGGTTCACATACGCTATCATTGTTCTAGCAAATGTTGGCAAACGGGGCAATATACCCCAGTTCTTGGATGAGCTAACCAAGCAATGCATACGAGATGCAGAGCTCATTCGACGCCATCTAGTTAATATTAATGACAATTACCATACTGTCGATAACGTTGATTGCTTTACACGAGATAGCGAAGCTGTTTGAACATGCATATTGCAAATCACAGGTAATCGCAATCAATATACAGGCCAAATTTGCCAACAGAGGAATAAAAAAAATACTGGTGTCTGGAGACCGAATTTGACAAGACGAAAACTATGCTTAAAATTATTCAAGGGCGGAAAGGCAAGAAGAAATGCTGCATTGAACCAGTTGGGTTTCGAAGTTAAAAACACCTCTGTATTTTTGCGCAAACTTTAGAGTGTGTAAAGGGGTTAGCTAAGAGGGGATTTGCTAAAAACAACTTTGTTATAAAAATTGTATGATGTTATGTAATTTTTATGCGTGTCAAATAAAAAACGCGCAACTGAGTTGGCACATCACGTGACCACTCAATGTCATCATGGCCGACTCATCAAGTTTCTCCGCCCGTTTTCTGTCTCATCAACGACTCCCATTCGTCTCGATCGGTAGAGAATTGGATCGTGGTCATTTTATCACCTTCTGATAAAGTGTTGATGTGAAAGACTTTGCTTCATGAAGGGGTCAATGAACCTGGTATATTTTTTAAACGATTTACATTAAAAAATACAATAAATTATATCTTAATCTTAATTACATCTTAATCTTAATCTCATCTGTTTATTGTCCACAATAAACAGTTTTTTTAGAATCTTTAGTAGGGTTACGAAATGGTAAAGTTGCCCGTACGGGTAAGAGTGCACACGTGGGCCTCCGTTACAAGACTGGCGTAATTCCTGTAGTTTTCATTAATTTTAAATAGACTCGCCGCCATCGCCGCACAAGCGATAGTTGAGGCCTATGCCCAGCTGTGGGAACGTACAATTGTTTGTTTTATGTATGAAAGGGACGCGTGGAAAATGTTGAAACTTAGCGACAACACAACATTTAAATTAGTGATTTAACATTCAACCAGAAACATCAGAAATTGTTTCTAAGAACTTATTGCCCAAGGTAAGATCCTTCTGTTTTGATTTTATGACTACATAAAGTTTTAATGAATAGCCTCGAGCGCAACAGTGCTCGAAGTTATGTTAGTCTGTACTCCGTAGCAAAATTCCGAACACATTAGTCCCAATCGATGCTAAGACGGGCCGGGAAGTTTCCAGGCCGCACTTTACGGAGAGCTGTTTGTAATGACTTCAACCGCTTGTGGAAGCCATTTTAGGTAAATCACTAATCAATATCGGTACTGAAGTGCCATTAGGAATGAGCCATCGGTGACAGTTTTAAAACGGCTCGATAGAAAATTACAGTTATCCAAGAAAATTTGGCATTATCTATCTTTGTTACATTCAATGATGTTATAATAAAAAAGACGTAGATAGGTTATGTCAGTACTGACGCGGAAGTGAAAAATTGACATGGGGTACGACGTAGTTCATTTGGCCGTGTTATACCGTGTGAACTAAATAGTATGATTATAGTAGAGGGTAAACGAGACAGATACGAGTACATGGTGCGCAGTGTCGATGTCGTCTCAAACTGTCAACACTGTCAATGCTTTGCTCAGGTGTACGAAAAATTTTGATCTCGGTGGCCACTTTTTTAGCACAAGTAACTCATCTATTTTTTTAAAATAATATAATTGGTCACCTCCACATTGCAGTTCTTGAAATGTTTGGTACATCAGAATTTTTAATGTTTTGACGATTGCTTTGGTGCAATGATTCCAAAGTTGGCTACTACACTAGAGGTCGCGGGTTCGGCTCCTGCACAAACATTTGTTTGCATACAAATAGTACTGGTCTGGGCGTTCCCTATAATAATATAGTATTGTACATAAGTAGTTATTTACAAACAAAATATTTCAGTAAGTTTATTCGTTGTCTTGTATCTTATAGGTTATGCTACGCTTAGTTTTGAGCTAGGTGGCACATGGAGTATAAATTACCAATATATATTTTTTAAACTTCAATTTGGGATTTTTATATGAACAGTTTTCTGTTATTGATGATAATTAATTTATTACTTTCGATCTTGAGTTAACTTATCAAATAACTTACTACTTTTTAAATTTTCATTCTAGTGAAAGAAGTCAGGATATTTGATGAAAAATGTAATCTGTCATGTTGAATAACTCTTTGCCATTTAAAGTTCTAGCGTACGCTTTCACAGTGACGGAAAACTATTCCACAAAATGTCCCAATCATGAAATATAGAGTTCAAAATACCTCGCGCAACAAGTGAACTGCCAAAGCAAACCTATTACAAACTTGATCAGCGAACAATACGTAACTTGGACTCTGTGGAATTGCTAGCCAAATGAATATTGAGTGAGTGAAAAACTCCGACAACCCTCTATCAATCACTTGCTGAAAGGAGCGCTTTGGACAATACTTTTGTAAGACGCGTTGAGTGATCGGGAAATATAGATTGATCTATGTCGTGCCTCGGAAAGTCGCATTTTAGGTCATGCTGAAGTTCTTATTTATACCATCGCTGCTACTTATTTGTCTTCTGTTTGTTTGATTAACCGTTAAGTCACTATAACGCTGTGTTTATTTCAAGCCATTTTTTAATATTTAACACTTGAGAAAATTGGTTCGTTGTTGTCTCATAATATTGAATTTTCAATTGCACCGGCATGCAAATTTCAATATTATGAGAGTACTGACCTGAATAAAACTCATCAAAGACAGGACATCAAAAATCTGATCGGAACACCTTGCTTCGTGTGCATTATTCAAGGTACTATCGAACCACCCAGATAATGGTTAAAAGCTCGTCCTTACCACATAACATTAAAATTAGGTAGGCATCATGTGGGCTGAGTGTAGATGCTATTGTTATTTTTTATTTAGTACCTACGGGCCTTCCCTCCTCCTTAGTAAATAAGTGACAGAGCGGTTCTATCCATAGCCGAAGCTTTCTGAAAATATGGGTTGTATGGGTTATAACCCAGAAAAATATATTCCTAATTAACAACTCCAATGAAAAAGCACACTCTAACGTTTCCAAATTACGTCGTTAAAGTGTTCAAACAGTCACCCGCGGCTCCGAAACCGCAAGATTTCCAACGACGGTCCAAACCGCCGCTAACGAATTTCATTGGCTAATTAATTGTTACACGCTCTTAACGGGCGCCATTTTGTTTTTAAGAATTTATATTATGCTAATAGCTGGCAGATGCCGGAATGCATAATAACCAAAAGTTTCTTAGTGTGGACATTAGCAACATTGGGAAAACATTTTTTTTACAATATGACCGTAAACAGGTTATAAGTTTAAACCGTAGCTAACTAAGTATTGTACATGCGTATAATCATAGTGCCCCTTTCGAATGTGTTTTTTTTTTGTGAGAAGAGAGTGTAATTTTCTTAAATAGTTAAAGCAGATGGTTGCGGTACTTATAAATTAAGTATTTTCTCCTTTCCGCTTTCTAAACACTGTTGTTTTAGTCAGCGTAGTTAGTCATTCAAGACGAACTATTAACTATTTCTTATGTATAGATTTTATCAAAGGCTTGTTCTACCCGTAGCAAAGCAAACTTAAACTCAAGTCATAACAAGCTGGCCGTGGTTTATGCTCGCTGGCATAACTTTTACCGTGTTTTCCGTCGTGTCAAAAGCAACACAAAAGCTACAGTTTGAATGCATCTTGCCGTTATGCAAGTTTATAAGAGTTTAGACGAGGCGAAAGTTTTGTCGATTTTGTGCGTATAATATAATAACAGAATTAAATTTTCTGAAAACCCTAGTAGTCGGATTATTACTCCGGCTGTTAATTTATTACTTAAGTTTTTTTTTTACTTGCTTATGAGAGTAAAAACCATGTCTACGTCATGTTTGGCCTAGGCCGATAAAAATTTTAAACATTACTTTGTGTCCATAAAGATGTCAGTCGTTAAGCCAAGTCAGAGGCCGAAGGACGGCTTGATAACATCTGACATTTTGATTTATCACTGACCTTACTCCCATCCAACAATCCGCACAGAGTCCGCGTGTGGAGTATGGCTCGCGCCACCTCATAGCTGTTGATGTTAAGCCTGCGCCTATAGCAGTGGGTGGGACGAATATAGGCCGATTACATTATATTATACTGACGGCCGCCCGCGGCTTCTTCCGCGTGGACTTAAGTTGAAAAATAAAAAGTATAACTACTTTATAAATTCTAGCCTATGTGCGATTCAGATGTGTAAGACTGGTTTTAGAGTCACGCGGATGAGCCGGCTGTCCGCGCGCGGTTCGGTATTCATATCCCTTTTGGTAAGGCGTCGTCGGCTTAGGCCAGAAAGGAAGCCAGCAATGCATGCTCGCACACGCACTGACGAGCCGCGGTCAGTGTGACTCTGAAACCAGCCTAAGCTACATTATTGTAAAGTTTAACCAAAATCCATACAGTAGTTTTCACGTGAAAGAGCAACACGGCACATCCACACATACAAACTTTCGCCTTTATAATATTAATAGGATATAAACAAACAATTTTCTGCTAACGACTAAGTGACTTTACCGGCATATAGCACAAATATTCAAAAGAATTCAAACTTCCATCAATCTCATTAGACCTGATGACACTTCCGAACAAACTTTCCCTATACATTTTTTCGGCGAAACTTTATCCTTTCGACGAAAAAAGATTTTAGGATAAATAACTTTGCAAATACAATTAATAGCCGCCTAAGTCTCTCTGCCCTTTGTTCCCATTAATTGGGAGCTGGGTCGTTTGTTTTTTTTTAGGTAAATTGGTAGCTATAAAGGCTGAGGATAGTCTTACAAAAAGGTTAGGACTTAATATATATTTCGGTACCATTTTTGACGTTCCAAAATGACTTTATTCCAGAGTACATTAATTTGTTAAGTTGAAACATTTTCATTTGAATTGTAAAATACAAAATGTACCTAGTACTATTCTTAAAACACAGAAAAAAATGCAAAACTTAATCATTAATTCACGGCTGCACTTAGAGATCAAATAAAATGATTTTTGATTCACTTGCGAGATTTCTTATTGCAAAAGAGACCGTATTCACAACGCATACAAAAACTACTGTTCAGAATGACAGATATTGACATTTTGAAATTAACCATTATCTGTATTGGACGACTCAGAGTGCTACCGTTTCTGTGTCAGATATTATTTAGTTTCGTAGTTTAGACTAAATTTCAACTACAAAGCATTTGTTTTGACTTGACTTTTACAAATTTCGACACACAAAATCAATATTTTGATACTTAACCTAGCTGTGATCTTATCGTGTATCTGAAACGTCATCAATTTTTTTTATATTTTTACTAGCATATTTTTTTCTCATCATCACTTTTTAATATGCCATGCCAGCCATGTGTTTAGCCCTGATTTGAGTCTTCCGGTAATTTTCTGCCAGGTGTTTAAATGACCATTGAATTGTTGTCGCCTACATTGATGTTGATCAATTTATCTACTTCACAACGTAAAATGGTAAGGGCAGGGGTTTTCTTTCAGAAAACTTTAGGTCCTTTCTTGCGCCATTACGTACGACACAGTGAGCAATTTACAGCTCATTTGCTCCTATTGTTCCCTCATAACGTCGCTTTAACACGCTTATCCCTCTGCAGTACCATAAGAGTGAGTTTAGTATGTCTTAACAAATCGTAATTACCTACTTACCATTGGTTGTCTTATTATGTGAACTCATAAGAGAGTGTTGTACATTCTCAAGCTTATTTCCACCGCTTTCGGCAAAATATCAAACCACGAGACTAGTATGTTCCACATAATCCGTAGCAAATATACCGCAACTTATTTTATTTGCCGCTCCATAAATAAGACGACTTCAATAAGCAGGATATATTCTCATAAGCACATTACCCACTTACTTATTTCCATTCTACCCTTCTTGGCATTTTATACCCTGCCTCTACTTTCTGCTTCTTGCTGATACTGAGTTTTATTACGTTTTATTTTTATATTTATTGAATTTCTCCCACTCACGGTCGGGATATTTCGCTTTTCTGTCGCTAGTAATATGAGAATTTGATCCTTTTTAACCCTTTGTAATATTTGATAGCGTTATGTTAAGAATTCTCGAATATCACGAAAGTATTGAGCATACAATATTATTTTAATATTGTTAACTTATTACTTTTTTGGCAGGAAACGTTGGGTTATTGATTTTTTTTTGTTATTCAATCCTGCTGTATAGTCACGTGCAGAAAAATGTATACATTTTTGAGGTTGTTTTGGTGAATTCTTACTATATCAGGGCCCTATTCAATAAAGCTGACAATCCGACAATTATGTCAAAAAGCGACATATTTGTAGAATTGTCGCGCTTAGGCTGTTCAATAAAAGTGACAAATATGTCGAAAAGCGACAGGTGAAATCCTGACAAATTTGTCAGGGAAAATTTCGTTCAATAAAACTCGACTTATGTCAAAAACCCATAGTAGTTATTTTCTACAATTGTCGGTGACAATTGTCAGTGACAATTGTCAGATTGTCGTGACAAATATGTCGACTTTTGAACTGCTTGCAAATAATTTTGTTTATTGAAGCAATATTGAGGGTAGGTAATTTAGTTTTTGCCACGATGAGAATTAATCAATCTCTAGTACAACTAAGATTGGTTTTGCTTTTAAAATAGTCTGTAAAATGGAAATGCACAAAAAAATTACAATTTTGGAACTCATTCACCAAAATAAAGAAATACTCTTCGGTAAGTTCAGCGACCAACTGACCCATGAGAATAAAATAAACGAATGGAAAGAAATAGCTGAGCAATTGACAGCCTTAGGGGTTTAGATGTCGCGACAGAGGGTCAAGCACCTGTCAGGATTGTCTGACAATTCTACAAATATGTCGGATTGTCGCGACAATTTTGTGTTTAATAAAGCAGATTTGACAAGTTTTTCACGACAAATTGTCACCTGTCATCTGTCGCGTAAAAAGTTTTATTGAACGCAAATATGTCGAATTGTCGCGACAATCCGACATATTTGTCAATTTTCCACCATGACAATTATGTCGCCTGTTGGTTTTATTGAACAGAAAAATTGTAGAATTGTCACTTCTCGACATATGTCGAATTGTCGGATTGTCAGCTTTATTGAATAGGGGCCAGGTTGTGGTAAAATTATAAATGCTAATTTACCGTTGGGGTTAAAAAATGAAATAAAATGAAGACTTACTGTAGCGTTTGACGTCGGCTGTAAAGTCAACTGATGGCCTAATGTAAAGTTGCGAAATGAAAAGGTTGACCAGTTTTCAAACACATTAATTTACGCGTTGCAAGCACATGTTACCTTTTTAGACTGCGGCTAGAGTATATATAAAACTACAATTCGATTAGACGTTATGTTCCTTCACGATTGACAGTTGAACCAATTGATCTTGACAATATCATCATTGAGCAAGCAAAAACAGATCTTAGGGTGGTCAACCCTTTCATTCCCTGACTGTACACAAAAGTTTTGAGCACATTTATATCACCTGGAAATGCTCAGTTCATAATTCTGCAAATTATAACTATTAAGCTAATAATGTTGAAAACCTCAAAAACAATAAAGTCAATTAAAATGAACTACAGATTACTAGAATTTAAGCTTATAAGCTTGTTTTAATAACATTATTTTCTATAAAACTGGAACCTATTTACCAGCTGTTCACTGGAAACGCTTCAACGGTTCTTCGAAATAAACACGATTTTCGCACACAATCAAACAAGCTTTTCTTGGAAAGTATTAGCCTTCCGTTGTTTTTCTTATCGAAAGAGCACTTAGATAAATGCCATCGACAAACACGCCCAGTAGTTCTTCGCACCAAACGTACCCGAAACACCCTCGCAGGCAGATTCCTTTTGAAGTGGGTTTCCACTAAATTTGCCACCGCCCTTTCCTTGCCGTGGCGATACAACACAGAGGCGGCTGAGGTTAATACTGCATACATAGCAATATTTTTGTATTTTTTCGATAGTTTGTTGTTTAGCAGCTACAAAGGTTTTAGTTATAAAAGCGTCGGTCACAGGTGCGTTTAGACAATTTACTGGCACAATTTTCGCTACCGGACGTGTTATTAAAAACTTTGAAATCATTTTTATATTTTGCTGGAAACTGCTTTTTTATTCAATAATTTTTTTAACACAATGCGCGTGTATCGTAGTAAAAGGCTGTGTTTTAATATTAGTGGAACGGATAACACACATTTAATAGACCATGTGTCTCACCTGATCGTAAAACGTGATGATGTGGTCTAAGGTGGTACATGCCGGCCTAACAAATGGCTGTTCACTCTCTTCTTGGATAGGCCCGATTTGTATTGCTGTGGAAACACTTCAGCAGGAAGGTCATTCCACTCCCTTGATGTTCGCATTATGAACTTTTTTAAAAAGGCATTTTCTTACTTGATTCAATCATTTAAATGTTTCGTCAGTACTCATAGTCATTTTAGCGAATGACACAGTATCGATACTGCATCATGACTGTTTCGAGTTGGCATAAGCTTTGGCTTTCATTAAAATAACTGCCATCAAAATAGAGCGGAGATGAGTTTAGCAACGAATCAATTAATACTTATCATATCACAAATGCCCAGGGCTCCGTTGTGACAGTGCTCGGCGACAATCGCTGTTATAAAGCAACACACACCGGGTCGGAAATGGGATAGGTGACCACCCCAACCGAAAAATTTAGTGATGTGTTTCGGGTATCTTCGTGCTTCCACGTTAACCAGTTGGTCCCGGCTGACGTCGCTAGATGTCAGTGGTTAGGCCTAGTCAGAGGCCTTAGGGCGGCTTGATAACAGCTGACATAAGTGTTGCCTTACACCCCTCCAACAATCTGCACCGAGCCCGCGTGTTAGATGGCTCGTTCCGCCTCATAGTTGAGGTGAGGCCTGTGCCCAGTAGTGGGACGAATATAGGCCGTTTATGTTGTGTATATCACAAGTCAGATGGTAAAAGGATAATTATTTATAATTGATTGTTATAAGTCTCAATTTTGCTACGCTCAGGTTGAAACAAAGTCTAGAGAGCAGAGATGTGTAGTTCTGGCAACTTTCTGGTATAGACATAGGTCTCTAATTTGCAGAGCGATTAGTTTAATGCTGAGCAACAAGTCCCGAATTTCAGATTATTTGTTACCCAAATCTCTTATTAATATTTTAATTGCCGCTGTCCGCTTGTAACTTAAGCAATTCATGTCTAAGCCCATTCTTTCTGTTCAATAATTATGACCAGTCTGTCGGAAATTATTGGAGGAAATATTCGCGTTTGATGAAGGCAACCCTAATATTTAATCTTGTGGATGCTCTGGCCAGATATTCATATAAAATTTTAAAGTTTCGGTATTTTTTTTAGGTTGTGTTGTGTAAACAGTTACTATTGTTTACTTTTCAAAAAAAATTTGTAATCGCAGCGCGTGAAATATCTGCTTCACAAAAAAAAAACCTCGTAGGGAAATCTGCAATCAAAGTCATTGAACCCTAATATTAATACCCAGACACAGAACATAGTATTTGATATTAACATTAATATTTGTCCTGGGTGAGGATTTGAAATCACTAACTAACGAGATACTGATGTTGTTAATTTTTTTGGGTTAATTTATTGTTTTGGTGGTTTTGTACATTAAAATAATATCAGGACAGCATAGTTTAAGTAATGTGTGAAACTTTGAACTAGTGTAAGTGTAAATTATAAGTCAAATCAGCTGCGCTCCGCTAAACATTTTAATTGTACGTAGAAATAATCTCATTCTAAGCGAACTCCGTATTTTATATTAAGTTCTTATGAGAATAAATATCTTCAAACCTAACTGGCCAGTTCACTATTGCTTTGTGTTCCTTTAAAAACGAAATATACTGTAATTACAGCGCAGTTTATTCAAAGTCGTCGCATCTTCATCGCGGAAAGTTGTTTTTTTAAGCCGAATGGTCGCAGTGATAACGAGATTCAATTTATTTTGTACAGTCAGCATCAAAATGGTGTATGCGTACGTAGTGGTCAAATATGTCTAAGGTATTTGAAAAAACAAACTTAACTTTACAGAATTAAATTAGTGAATCACTTGTTTTCAATTTTAAAAGCTCATGAAACGACTTACGACCCTGTATTTTATATTGTATTACGATTGCTTTTTGGTTGAAGTGGCAGTGGGCAGGGCACATAGCTCGAAGGACTGATGGCCGTTAGTGCCGGAAAGTCCTTGAGTGGAGACCAGTCAAGGTGGACGGATGGCCTCATGAAGATCAATCCTTTTTTCGAACACTCTTAGCACCCATACTTACCTGAATATTTCATTTGGAAATGAATACATATTTAATACCCTTATCCCCCATTCACAAACGTCAATTAACGCCAAGCACGCGCTTACGCTGTAAGATGTTAATAGAACTGAAAGGGACAGCTATACTTGTGAAGGATGCTCAACCTTGATTTGTGTTACTGAATTCGGAAGTTAATAGTATGTGTAAAGTATTAGAGCAGCCTTACGTGTGCGTGCGCAGTTCGACACCCTTTCTGTAGTATTATTCAATTTAAAGTTACTCCGTTTTTGTGACGCTCTTTGTTTTTAAATTGCAGAACATAAGATCAACCCGAAAAAAAATACTTACTTTTAAGTAGCAAAAAGACACTTTTGCAGCGATAAAATAGCATAATTCCCACAAGAAAATGCGAAATTAGTTATCTACGTCTGCGGAGATGTTTTAAACATAGGAGCTGTACAGAATAGTAACTGAGGTCGAGTGCTTCCCTCAGATATGAAATCCCATTTATTCGAGACGTTTCTTTAAATTATTTCACTGGTTCTCGAGAACGGTACATTTTGCTAACGTATGAAGTAAAAATGTGGGATTAAGCTGCTAGTACGCTCTTTAATATGTTTTAAATGTCTTGTTGAAATATATTACAGAGACTTATCAGGGATGGTTATCTGAGTAAGAAAAAATACATTTATACTTAGGCAACGTCTGAGTTTTATTATTTTGAAACCAGGTTTTACTACAAAACAATTTCACTGTAGGTAACTAGCCAGTTTCTTAGTGACTATTCATGTTTGCAACCGTTAAGGAAAAGTTGAATTAGTTCCCCAACCAAAACCTTTTTTCAGTGGCTCCAGTATTCGGAAAGGAAAAATGAGTACGTACATAACACTTAGATAATCAATCATGAAGCACATGACGAACGAATTTGTAGCTTGAATTTAGCTCAACCGACCGCGTTAATTCATATGTAATTTGATTGCTAAAAATCTTAAATTTACCATACCAGAAAACAGGGCTAACACTATAACCTTTCTAATTCCCCAACGTTATAGCCTACTGTTGTGTTACAATCCAATGAAATAGCCGAAATTGTTATGAAGACTCGTAAAACTTTTACTACGATGGCCCAAGCTGTCCGTAAACAACGGTTCATCAAGATCGGTAAACCTATAAGCCTGTTAATCCTTCTGTTCAAACTTTAAGGTCCATAATGCTTTGTATTCATAGACATTGACAAAGTCACACACTTGTAATATTACACAATGTATATCATATCGTGCATAACTATAGGTCCAAGGCCAGTGTAACGGAGGGGTGGAGAATCTTACGTAGACAGTAAAGGCAAGTAGAGTGTAACGTCTTCTGCGTAACGTCTTCTCTTCCAATATACCTCAGTGCCTCAAGACGAAGGTCTATAACCAGTGTGCACCAGTGATGACGTACTGATCTGAGACATGGTCACTCACTTTGGGCCTCATAAGAAAGCTCAAATTCACCCAACGGGTTATGGAGAGGGCTATGCTCGGTGTTTCTCTACGAGATCGAATCAGAAATGAGGACATCCAGCCCAGCGTATTAGTAGGTTGAAGTGGCAATGGGCGGGGATCATAGCACGAAGAACTGATGGCCGTTGGGGCCAAAAAAAACTGGAGTGGAGACCATTTGAGGCCAAACGTAGCATCGGACGCCTACCCACGAGGTGGACAAATGACATCATAAAGGTCGCAGGTTTTGGTGGATGCAGGCCGCCTGCAACCGGCAGCTCTGGAAATCTGCAGGGGAGCCCTATGTTCAGCAGTGGACGTCATGTGGCTATTGATGAAGTAGAGTGTGCTATGCTATGAGTTTTTGTGCAATGGACTTACTTTGTAAGATTTAATGTTAAAAAACAATCCGGTTTTAAGGTTATTATATTTTGTCCACAGGCAGAACTTGTGGCAGTGGAAGGGAAAGAGATAGAAACACACTACGTGCTCGCTCGTGAGAGGATTCGTCGCTGGAACTCTACTTCCAAGTGCTATTTACTTGTGGAAAATCTGCCGACGCCTCTTCAGGTAAGGGTTTACTATAAACTACTCGATTCTTATCTAATGGCGAGCACCGTGGCCTAGTGGTTAAACACTGGCTTGGAGACAGCGAGGTCACAAGTTTAAATCTGGCCGCTACAGCTACTTTGTGTTCATTATACCTTTGTACTTTACAGTGATAAACATGTAGAAAACCCTGATGGAACCCAAGCAACCCAAATAAGAGCGGTAGATTTGCCATTTACCACTTTGGGTTTGTTAATACGCTTAGCAAAATTTGAGCTTTTGAATGTTTCGCTAGCCATGAGGAAGAGATCAGAGTGCTTTTGACTAGTCCGTTTTGGATATAGCGATTGGTTTAATATTTTTCTTATCACTGATGCTGTTCAACGAGCTACAGTTCACACATTTGCCTAGCATAGGCCTCTATAAGACTCTACTAGATATTTCTGCACCACATAATTATAAAGTCTATGATGACAGAAAATAACTAATAATTACTTACTTATTGTTCAGGCTGGTGGAATAGCAAGCGCAAGTGTCTGGTCATCATGTGGGTGCCGTCAGCGACTGCTGGCAGCTGTCACCAGTGGAGGCCGAGCTGTGCACTGGGCTGCTGTCCCAGCGCCACCTGCTAATGACAGTGACTTGTGCCGTTTTAATTACACGTAAGTAAAGTAACTTGCTTTAACTCCGTACGATAATAAAGCTAAAGCGACACCTATCTCGTCACATACGACCTGATGTATCCTACATCGCGATATTAAAGTTGTCCAAGCGACTGAACGCATATTCAAGAATCCGACGAAAATCGTCGGGCAGCAGCCCACCTGACACAGCCGTCTGGTTGGAGAATGCTCCCTTTTCAATGGTGGATGAGGACTGCTGGCAGCTGTCACCAGTGGAGGCCTAGCTGTGCACTGGGCTGCTGTCCCAGCGCCACCTGCTAATGACAGTGACTTGTGCCGTTTTAATTACACGTAAGTAAAGTAACTTGCTTTAACTCCGTACGATAATAAAGCTAAAGCGACACCTATCTCGACACATACGACCTGATGTATCCTACATCGCGATATTAAAGTTGTCCAAGCGACTGAACGCATATTCAAGAATCCGACGAAAATCGTCGGGCAGCAGCCCACCTGACACAGCCGTCTGGTTGGAGAATGCTCCCTTTTCAATGGTGGATGAGGACTGCTGGCAGCTGTCACCAGTGAAGGCCGAGCTGTGCTCTAGGCTGCTGTCCCAGCACCACCTGCTAATGACAGTGACTTGTGCTGGTTAAATTACACGTAAGTAAATATTTATTCCTGCAACTCTGTACCATAATAAACCTGTAACAACATCTATCTCGCCACATATGAAGAGTCGATTGAACACATATGCAAGAAACCGACAACAACCGTCAGTAGCCCACCAGGTCACAGCCGACTGGTTGGAGAATGCTCCCTTTTCAATGGTGAATGAGGAACTTCACACCCTGTTCTTCACATCCCCCGAAAACCATCATGGCCTTTTCGGTCTGTCTGCATGGAAAACACAAGACAGCAGCTAACACCACACAGCAGCAAATGAACTATGATTACGCTACTAAAACACGCTACTTAAAACATTATAGATATTCGTAGTTTCCGCGACATTGCACAGAAATTGTCTTGATACCGAGTTTTTACTTTTTACTCCAAAATAATAATTAAGTTAGTTGAGACAACGTGACCATTCAGTACAGAGACAGAGTATTTCCAATTAAGTATAGGAAGTTTTCAGTCTTGCGTAAATAATATTAAAACTGGTAGCTGACAGATTAGGGTTTCAAAATTATTACCACAAAGTGCAAGTATGATCCAGATTGCATGATTATTTACTACCGAAATTGCCAAAATCGTACCAATTACAAAAATCATTTTTCAGAATTGACTGCTTTAAACAACTACAATTGCACCGTCATCATTAATCCAAAATCCGACGCGAACGAACAGAATCAGCATAATCAGCACGATTGGCTTCGACAATTGTCATTTATCAAGCGGAAACTTTTCACCCTTCACCCTGACTCCTGGCAAAAACCGAAGTTTCTGAATAAAATATTTGTTTTCGGCGCGATCGTAATTATTCCCTGAAATATCCATTAGCAGTGACACGGTGGAAGTTGAACGTTAAAAGATGTAGGCGATTAATAGGTACGTTAACGGCATACTGAACTGGATGAAACGCATATTCATTTTGAAAGTCGTTCATTTTACTTCCCGTTTAAATTGATCTGGCTTGATGGGATACTTTATTGAGCTTAATTCTGGGCTTTATTATATCATCATTGGTCACTTTGTCTTGAGATCAGTAAAATTTTAAAAATCAACATCGTAAAAAACAATGATTCAGAAAATTATTTTAGAGTAGTCTCTTTCATGCAAATACTTTCAATGTCATTTTCAAAGCGACAAATCAGTATCGCAGGAAGTTGCTCATGCTTAATTTTTATAAGCACTATGTACAGGGACGCCCACATCAACCTTCACAAAGGGGCACCTTATGCTGCTGACATAAGACCGTTAGTCAGTAAAGTAGTTAGTTACATATCAGACGTAGCCAAAAAAACTTAAAATTAATACGATATCAAGTTTCTTTAGCCTGGCTATCTTGTGTTTTTTAATATTAAGTGAATCAAAAAATACACAAAATTTTTCCTAATTAACAAAAAGTTTTAATTAAAAATAAAGAATACGCCGAAGAACTTGTTAACCCGTAAATTCTATCAGACATTCCTTTTTTATTAAACTGTAAAAGAGCCTTAATTGTTATGTCTTTTTTATTCGCCTAGAAAAACAATAACTTAACGAAGCAAATAATGTTAATAGCTCGAAGTTATAAAGTAAGCAAGTTGCATTTACTACGCTATCAAGCAAGATAAGGGACGCTGTAAATTTTATAGTCCCAAGCGTCATTAACTTGTACAATTCGTCACTCTGCAATCTTGCGATCTCAGGATTCAGGCTGTTGTTTTTTTCCTTTTTTTAATTTCCCCTAAAAGCCGTTTTAATGTTCGCTGGTGTTTGTGCCAGGGGCGTTTCATTATGAAGTTGTGTCAGTTGGGCGACCCAAATCTGTGATTTTGTGGCTACGCCCTGGATATTCGTCTCTCTTTTGTAGAATTCATAATTAAGTATTTATTGGTTTTTGCTATTCTGGATAAAGGCGATTCTTGCAACAAATTTCGAGAATGTATCACTATAGTTTGTAATTCTGAAATGTGTTTTCAATTCTCGATGTTCATAATCCATTTACTGTCATGGTTAGAGACCATATAAATTCTAGATTGTTTTAACTTTTTCTATTGATTGATTTAACTGTGACGATTCACCAATTTGACCACTCCGACTGAAACTTAGTAATACTTATATTTGTGGGCATCTCCGTGCTTGGGGAGGCACAGTTGGTCTTGGCTGACGTCGCTAAATCAGTTATTAAGCCTAGTCGTAGGCTTCAGAGTGGCTTGATAACCGCCGCCATTGCCGATCTACGACGTATAACTACGTTGTAGCAGGAAAACTGATGAAAATTGATGAGAAGCAAGTAATCTAGATAACAACGAAAAGCCTTTCTTTGGTTTAATTCGGCAAAGCAAAAGCTCACACCTTCTAAATATTCACAATGACTTCTAACATCGACTATCTACTGCACCACTCCCAGCTAAAAAATCTGCTCTGCAATATACAACGATAGCCTCTAAAAATATAGCACAGAAAACAATGTCCAAGTTCCGCGTTCTTGGGAATTCGAATAATAAAAACGTCCGACTCTACTAAGTTTATTCGTCCTGATTTATACGCATTTTGGGAATCGTCCGGGCGAGTGTTTAAATGTTGACCCATTTATTTTTAAATCGTACTTATTCTTATAGGCACGCCTATTTACTTAAGTAATTGAATGTTCGGCTCTTGAATTTAAATAGTAATCTTTGCGCTGTCGGAAGACAACAACATTGTATTTAATTTTGTAGACCGGTTTTGTTTTGTTGGCTGTTTGCAGGAAAATACCGACTGATATCCCGACTAACCTAGATTTTTTAACACGTTGTTTTTGAATTTGCTGATTGAAATGTGGGTTTTTGAATGGTTCACCAACCATAGTGATAGTCAGTGGCCTCTGATTAATAGATTTGGGATAAGGTCGTGTGCGTAACACTTTATAAGAATAGAAATGTATTATCTCTACGTCAAAGGTTTATTACTAAAAAATAAAAGGCCAAAGAATTCAATACCATAAATTTTTTTTTGTGTGCCGTGTTGTGGGAGACTGGTGCCCGGAGTAGTTTCATATTATAAACCTGTTTTATATGTATTTTTATTTTGACTAAGATAGTTTATTCATAGCTGAGTTGACATCAAGTACTATCGAATTAGGGACCTTCTTGCTTTAGATGTTGTATCTAATTTAATAAAACTGTGCATCATTTTGATGAAAAGAACGTCAAGTTTTGTGACAAATCAAACTCACCAGCGGTGATCTAGGTGGTGTAGGGTATTCTAAGCTAATCATTTTGATCACTTTCAGCGGCGATCGCTTTCTTTCAAATGAGTCTAGCTCATTTGCTACCCTTTTTTCACAAATAGTAGATAAAACGAATATTGACGTTTTTGCATGTAAGTATGATATTTTTTTCAATTAAAATAAACCAGTCAGCTGATTAGCCCTGTAGCATCACGTAGAAAAATATATAGCAGTTGCAAAATAACATCGTTTACCTACTAACATTTTCGTAACATAATTTTGCGGGAACTCAACAGCAGCCAAAGTGCGTTGGCTCGTAAGCGAAATAAAAAATACGAACGAATGAATGAATAAAAAATATCGTTCAATGCGTCTATGTCGGGACGGAAACAAGATTATGGCGGTTTTGACGAATGAGGCCCGCGGGTCATACCGACATCGCGCCAATTCCGACGTGTAGTTATTTCTTATATTATGTTATAGCAAATTGAAAGGTTTCAACATGTTGCCAAACTAGATTTGAATACTCGAAAAAAATGACATGGTGATGATGATGATTGTTCCGACAGGTTTCGATCATAAAGATAAATTACTTCTAGTCTGTACGACCCTACAGCGAACTAAGATTGCTGATGTAGCTGATTTTATTGTTCAAAACCCATTTCTGTATATCTTTGAATGAATGTACTGAATAGCCGCGGTTGACCTGGCTTTCAACATGTTTATTGTCCAAATAATATAACATTTTTTTTTCCCAGACCGTATGTGGTCTGTGGATAGTTAACCGGTTAATTCGTTACGTCCAACGTCAAGATTACATAAGAAGACGTATTTATTTGCGTCAAGGTCTCAATCAGGAATGCGAACTCACTAGCTTTTTGTTTGTAATTATACTTCGTATCTCTCCCGAAGATGATTACATATTACATGCAGCAGCACCTGGGATGATGCCGTCCTCACCACACTTTTAAAGTTATTATTAAATAAACATTATTTAATAAAAAGTTTTTAAATAATAAAAAGTAGGTAGTTTGACTCATTCCTGTCTACCGACTTTGACGTTGCACCCACCCGCCATTTTCATTTACTTGTGTTGGTGTCGTCCGATTCACACGGTCTCCTCTAATATTTGTCTCCAGTTAAGAAATTTTGAAGAAAAACTCGCGAAATGGGTAAAAGAAAACGGTCAAGTAAAGACGACGATAGTGAAATGGTGAAATGTTTATTAAAAAAGGTTAAAAAACTTGTGCGTGACAAACGGAAATGGTCATCGTCGTCTTCGGATATTGAAGCCGAGGATTTGCTGCCGCCTTCTATTCCATCACCGCATCTAGGCCTTGCGAGTGATCTAGAACGTTCCGGTAAGTTTATTAATTATTTTTGATATGTTTAATTCAAGTGAATTATAACGAAAATCGGCAGTTACCTCGTATCTACCCGCCGTATATAACTTTGAATCCCGACGTATATCGTGTGTGGATATCTTGTTTATACCAAATCAGTGCGTATGTATATACAACGCCAATAATTTTCCCGACGTATAACGTGTGTGGATATCGACTTAATGCAATTAAGTCTGCTAGTGGTATTTTTTCCCCGACGTTTAACGTGTGTGGCCAGTATACCTACTAAATAAAAAGGTAACCTATGTGCTTAACATCACAGTTAAAGCAGTTTCATTTCGTTATTACAGACGAGATCCCATTCGCTGAAGGGCCCGCTGAGGCTGAACCGGTCGAAGGCAGTCTAGAACTTGACCCAGACATTTTAGCCTTATTAGGCACCGACCCGTCACAGGAAAAAACCTATGGTGACGATTTACATAAAGATCTGGCATCACGTTGGAAATATGTATTAATCAACGGTTTGCCGAAAGATGAAAAGAGTGAACTTATGAAACGTTATTTACCTGCCGAAAATTGTGCATACATGAAAGCGCCTAAGCTTAATCCTGAAGTGAAGTCAGCGCTTAGTGAAATCAGTTCAAAGAAGGACGCATATAGCGAACAAAAACAAAATCAGATGTCAAGCTGTATCGCCGCCATGGGAAAAGCTTTAAATCTTGCTCTGGCCCAAGCGGATAACATTCCGCAAGAAATTGTCAAAACATTGAACGACGCTGGTCGATTACTTTGTGACACTCACTACAGAGAGTCACTCTCAAGAAGGTACACAATTATAAACTCAATAAGTAAACAAAAAAGAGATGTAATCAAAAATACGAAAATTGATGAGTTTTTATTTGGCACTGATTTATTGGACCATCTAAAAACATCCAAAGATATATCTAAGTCCGCCTCGGAGTTGAGATTCAAGCAACAATATGGCCCAAGTACGTCTACAGCGCGTCAGACTTTAAACGCAAGGGGGGCACCGCGAGGACAAGCCGCCGAGCCGCGAGTGAACCCCAGCCAGCATCGGCGCCCGCCGCTGCCGCCGCCGCCGCCGCCGCCACCAGCGCCGGCTGCAGCGCCGCCAGCGAGCGGGATCGTCGGCGCGACACGACCAACTTCAGACCCAATTACCGTCAGCAGAACCGGAGGCGCTGACGTGTTCTAACGAGGTAGGCGCTGATTTACCAATCGCCGGCAGACTTAAACATTACTTTAATGAATGGCTGAACATAACAAATGACAAAACAATTTTGTCCTGGTTAAAGGGTTATAAAATACCATTTACTACTGAACCCTCTCAGAACAGCTTACCAAAACCCAGGTCATATTCATCTGATGAGAGTGATATTATAGATAACTGCATTTCAGACTTATTACAATCTGGGGGGCTAAAACGGTAACATTTTAGCATTTCATATTATGAAACATCTAACTGACGTTTCATCTAGGCCGCGGTCCGTTTCGAGTCAAAAGTGAGTAATAGCGCGCTGACGTCGCTCACGTTCATACAATTTATCAATTCGGGATGCGTGTCAGCGCGCTGTTACTCACTTTTGACTCGAAACGGACCGCGGTCTAGATGAAACGTCAAATAGATGATTCATAATATGAAATGCTAAAATGTTGCTGTTTTAGCCCCGCTGGTTTTATCTCCCCGTGTAAGCCTCAGGCAAAACAATTTATATCTCCTATATTTACGGTACCAAAGCCAAATGGTAAACACAGATTCATCCTTAATTTAAAAGAGTTGAATAAATTTATTTATGTTAACCATTTCAAAATGGAGGATTATCGCACTGCTTTAAAACTTTTAGACAATGAATATTACATGTCAACCCTAGATATAAAAGACGCATACTTCTTAATATCAATAGCTGAAAGCGACAGGGTGTGGCTTCGATTCTCATGGAATTCTAGATGTTTTGACAATCAGTTATTTGAGTTTAACGTTTTACCCTTTGGGCTTTGTACGGCGCCATACGTATTCACTAAGCTATTAAAACCAATTGCACACTACTTGCGATTCTCGGGGCACCTATCCGTTATATACTTAGACGATTTTATGTGCATTGGTGGTTCAAGGTCGGAATGTTGCAATAATGTCCAAGTGACTAAGGAACTATTACTGAAATTAGGATTCATTATAAATGAAGAAAAAAGCCAATTTATTCCAAGCAAAAAATGTACCTTTTTAGGCTTTAATTTCGATACAACCAAAATGTGTTTAACATTGCCTAAAGAAAAGAAGAATCGTATTAAATTATTAGCTACTAAATTATTAAACACTAAAAAAATTACCATTAGAGAATTTGCCAGATTCTTAGGCTTGTTGACCTCAGCATGCCCTGCTATTAAGTACGGTTGGGTATATACAAAAGTATTGGAACGGGCGAAATTCTTAGCCCTAAATTACTCAAATAATTATAACAAGTATATGACATTAAATAGTACTTTAAAGCCTGATCTCCAGTGGTGGCGAGATAACATCGAATCGTCATCATGCTCCTTTCAATCAGACGATTACAGGGTCGTCATTTTCAGCGATGCTTCAACCACTGGTTGGGGTGCAATGTGTGATCAGGCAACCGCCAACGGAAATTGGAGCCAATCTCAGTTACTTCTTCACATAAATACACTCGAACTACTCGCCGCATTTTATGCAATCAAAATTTTTGCAAATCATTTTACAGATTGTAATATATTATTAAGAATTGACAATACGACTGCTATTGCTTATATCAATAAAATGGGTGGTATTCAGTATACACATTTGAATGAAATTGCTCGCGAATTATGGAATTGGTGTGAAAAACGCAATATTTTTGTCTTTGCGTCATATATTCAGTCTCGTGATAATATTGTCGCAGATTTCGAATCTCGTCAATCAAATATAGACACAGAGTGGGAGCTAGCTGAATACGCCTTTACGAAAATAACTGTGTCATTTGGTATCCCTGAATTTGACTTATTTGCTAGTGTGCAAAATCATAAATGTCCTAGATACGCGTCATGGAAATTAGACCCTGATTCTGAAATCATCGACGCTTTCACCTTCAGCTGGAATAATTTATATTTTTATGCTTTTCCGCCGTTCAGCCTAATAACTAAAGTTTTACAAAAAATAAGGAAGGAAAAAGCTGAAGGCATCGTAGTAGTACCATTCTGGCCTACTCAGCCGTGGTACCCTCTATGGTTGAGGCTACTTGATTCGGAGGTCATACGTTTTAAACCTAAAAAGGACCTTTTATTTTCGCCTTTCAGAGTCGAGCACCCCCTCCATGCGGATCTGACCCTGATGGCAGGCAAATTATCAGGCAGTCACTACTGAGGCGCGGTGCGCCCACTAGTTCCCTCGACATACTGATGGCTTCATTTTCAACTAATACCCTAAATCAATATAATTCGGCTATCAAATCATGGTGGCATTATTGTATGATTAAAAACATTGATTATTGTAATTCAAATTCTGCTGAGTTGTTAGAATATTTAACAGATAAATTCAATTCCGGTGCGAGCTATAGTACACTTAACAGTCATCGTTCGGCGTTGTCTATATTGTTAGGCGAAGATGTAACTTCTCATTACTGTATCAAACGTTTTTTCAGAGGCGTTTTCCGCCTCAAACCACCTGCTCCCAAATATAATACTACTTGGGATCCCAATTTGGTGTTGAATTATCTTTCAAATCAATTTCCAAATGAATCTATTTCCTTAAAAGATTTAACAGTTAAGTGTATATCTCTATTAGCTTTGGCATCCGCTCAGAGAATGCAAACCCTGAGTTTAATTCGAATAGAAAACATTTCCTTTTATCCAGACAAAATACAAATCAAAATCGATGAATTAATTAAAACTTCGAAACCTGGATCTTTTCAACCACTGATTGTACTGCCATACATTAAAGAAAATCCTAAATGATGTCCAGCATTAACTCTGAAGTCGTACATCGATAGCACCAAGAATATACGTAAAGAAGATTACCTTTTTATAAGCTACCAAAAACCACATAAGAAAGTAGTAGCGCAAACATTGTCACATTGGGTAAAATTTGTTTTGGGTAAGAGTGGTATAGATATTGATGTATATAGTGCACATAGCACGCGCCATGCTTCCACGTCTGCAGCTCACCGAGCAGGCGTTAATCTAGAAGTCATTCGGAAAGCTGCAGGCTGGACTAAATCGTCTGGGGTATTTTTGAAATACTACAATAAGAATATATCTAATTCAGTAGATTGTGATTTTGCCAATTCTTTGTTTAAAAACACCTGATACCTATTATAAGAATTTTGTATTTTTCTTTTACTGATATAATTATTATATCTTTAATCAACATTACAACTGTACTTATTTTATGATTAAAATATAGACAAGTTGATCCTTTGTATAGTTGTAATTTTTTCGATGCTCTAAACATCTGCATGTAATATGTAATCATCTTCGGGAGAGATACGAAGTATAATTAAGAATCAAACGAACTTACCTTGTGAAGTTTGATATCTAATTATACGAGTGTCTTGACCGAAGATGATTACACTCCCACCCCCCCATTGAACCCAAAGACCTATCGAAAAAATTTAGCTCTAAAATAATGAAAATGGCGGGTGGGTGCAACGTCAAAGTCGGTAGACAGGAATGAGTCAAACTACCTACTTTTTATTATTTAAAAACTTTTTATTAAATAATGTTTATTTAATAATAACTTTAAAAGTGTGGTGAGGACGGCATCATCCCAGGTGCTGCTGCATGTAATATGTAATCATCTTCGGTCAAGACACTCGTATAATTAGATATCAAACTTCACAAGGTAAGTTCGTTTGATTCTTAATTATTACTAATTCGAAACATTTTAATTTGCCAAAACACAGTTTGTCCGCAGTATATGAGTTGTTTTTCACCTATTTGCAATGCCACGTCAACTGCAGTTAGGTGTTTTTTTTAATTATAAAAATAATTTAGTTGACAACAAACAAAAAATTTGAAAAAACAATGAATTAATACAAATCTTAAGCGTAAACTAAGAACTAAATAATAGAAACTAAAAAACTTAAAACTTGAGCTAAAAATCATTTAAATTTTTTTGTCCATGTTTGCGGTAGGGTACCCATATGCTGGCAGCATTCCCCCGTTGAATCGCTAGACTCACACGCTGTGCAAAGAATGTACCAGCTCTTGGGTCTGGGTCACCAGTTGTTTCAATAAGTTAGGTGTTTAGGGGTGACATTTAACATAGTCCTAGACATCAATTGGACAAGAACCTTCTTCATATTCATTTATTAAATTTTGACACCTACTTTTGTTTATTGTACATCCTTACGATGTCCTTACGTCTGGTAACAAAATAACCAGGACTTTTTCACTGAAAGCATTGTGATACTTGGTATATTTTTTATGGGATTAGTTTTCCGCTAAACCGCTACAATTTATATTGTACCTTGGTCATATTTTTTACAAACGCGGACTACAGCGACCTATATTAAAGTTTAATTGAAACATAGTTGCCTCGGGACATGAATAGGGCATTGCTGAAAAAATAGTGCGGGTGTAGTCCAGTAGTTTATTTAGTAAAACTCGTAGAATAACTTTGCAGCTGCATTCACAAACTACCTACATATTTTTACAAAAACTAGAAAGATGAAATTTTTATGAACTTAATTGCTTCCAACGTGCTTTTATGGGTTTAGTCAGAGACCGTTGGTGTTCGATCTATGTTTTTGATTAATTATTGTAGTAAAAACAAGGGTAACGATGTTTGAAAACTATTTATGTAAGTTTCAAATGGAGCCTGACCATACCACAAACTTATTTACTTATTTAGCCAGACATACTCGTATTGTAAATGACTTTTTTCTATATTAACCTAATTCATCTGATAGTTATTTACTGTTGCGGTTCTTTTGCACGTCTGCCTATTTTTTCCTAGAATAAAATCAACCACCTAAAAAAGCGGTTCGTTACAGTAACATTTAATATTAATGGCTTTAAAACCGCCGTACAACGGTACATAGACCGCTGGTCGGTTGCGGGTCTATTAATTGAACCACCGATATATCGGTGACGGTAGCTAATTTATCACTATGTTTGATGCATGTTAACAGATCGCTATGTCCATGAAACGAGACTGATGTATAGGCTTGTAACTGATACGATGATGGAAGGCTGGGCATATTCTATGCGTCGAGTGTTGGATCCTGCGGAGGGTCCGATAGTTTTGGTGTTGTATCTGCTTGTGTCGCTTATTATTATTACCAACCTATTGTATACTACTGCTAAAAACCTGTATACTACTGCTAAAGACCTGTTTACTCCTAATCCTCAGAATACGGACCAAGTTTGGATGAACTAATTCTTCAATGTCTCGATATCATCTTATGGGTTTAACGCGCGGTCGTTTTCACTTAATTGGTCGCTCTTTTAGCTATTTTGGTGCGCGATATTTATTATTTTGTGCTTATAAGACTTCGATATTCTACTCTAAGTGAACAGAATTACTTACGACCAAGATAAGTATATTATATTGTTTAAGCATAGGCCATTTCATTTTTATTTAGAATTTACAATTCCGGATTTTTATCTCAACGAAATACAATATAATACATTTACAACCTGACTTACAAAGGCGGGCTTTTTTAAATAGAAGAGCATAAGTCATAAGGAGCGGAATAATCTCTAAGGAGCTATTCATCACTTGCCCTGTCTGATGGCTCCGGTAGCTTCACTGTTTTTATCTGGCTAACTTGGAACCGTTTGGAACTGCGTCTAAAACTCCTGGCTTCTTGCTTGTTTTCCAAGAAAACAATAAAAAAGTGGTTCTGCACAGTGACTCAAGTCGCACTTTCAGTTAATAGCGTTGAAAAATAACTCAAACATGTTCACAACTGCTATAAATTTTATTTTTTAATTCACCGTTTGGTCAATATGACTCCTTGCAAAATGAATCCTGCCGCTAGCCAACAAATATAATAATAAAATTCTTTATGTAATATCAAAACACAGGGCTATCTAACCCCACTCTGAGCAATGCTTATGCTTTGGGTTTCAAGAGTACCTACTAACTTGCATACCATAGAGATACATGATAAATAGTTTCAATTAAATAGGTAGTTACAACTACGAACAAACACAAAGAATTACTACCAATCTAGTCTGATAAATCAAGAAAAAGAAGATCACTATTATACTATATTTATTAACCCGACAAAACTGAAACAAGAAGTAACTCCTAAAAGAAAGTCAGATAATCTGTCGGAATCCGGAATGTCAACGCAATCCTTTCACATAATTATTGCAACGGTCATCCCCCAGAAAAACTTTATCCAATTAATTAAGTTCGTTCCGCGGGATAACAATCTCCGCTTCCGAGCTTTTCCGTCCGAAAATAAGTTCACGCATATTGAAAAAACACCCAACATATTTCCAATGAAAACATTAAAAAGGCTTCATTTAAATAGGTCCTCTCGACATACGAGCAGCCATTATTCTGCGTGCTTCAGGGACTTGGCAAATTAAATTCTTTGTGGACGATATGGCTCCGAAATGATGGCTGGGACGGCACTTGACTGTCATCATTACCATGACGTACAATGTTTGTGATCGTTCGGGCCATCATTAAAAGATTTGTAGGCGTTTTATGTCGCTTTTGAGCCGTTGCGCTCTTTACTGAGTGTAGTGAACACATTAAGACTTAGTGGCACACTTCCTGTGAAACGGTTTGGTTCAAAAGCGATCTTCCACTTGCTTTTTTTCTACGGAAGCTTCACCTCATCTGGACACATTTCCACAAGTTTTTCGAAAACAAACTTTTATCAAAACTCCCTCTTATGTAAATAAGTACATGATAGCAATGATATTACAATAAAATTGACGTAGATAGGTTATGTCAGTGCTGACGCAAAGTTAAAAATTGCCCACGGGGTACGACGTAGATAATTTGACCGTGTTATAATGTGTGAACAAGTCAGTACGATTATTTACTAGAGCGTAAACGAGACAGATACATGTTGCGCAGTGTCGTCTCAAACTGTCAACTCTGTCAATGCTTTGCTCAGGTACACGAAAAGTTCTGATTTATTGGGCACTTTTTTAGCACAAGTAACCTATCTACCTATTTTTATGAAAATATCATTGCATGATAGGTATCTGATATTACAATATATCGGAATATATATCCTCTAAACTGCAGAACCACGTCAGAAGTTTAGTCTTATCGTATTTAATCTATCTTTACTTTGTTCCCAGGTTCCCGGTGACAGCAGACATGGCTCCAGTCAGCTCCCTGCTGGTGTACTACGTGACAGAGGCAGGGGAACCAGTGAGTGACGTGGCCAGCTTCCACGTGCGACTGCTGCATAAGGAAGTAAGACTCTAAAACATAGCATATAAGTCATCATTTCACCTGATTAGTATTGACTTTTTCAGCACCACCAAAGGTAAATAAAATAATTTTCCCCAGACATTTTTCCACACAGCGCCATCTAGCCCCAAAGTGAGCAACCTAAAGCTCGTATTATGGAATACTAGATAACGGATAAACGTACTTGAATACTTTTTACTTTTTTTAATACATCATCCAGTCCAATGTTAACAGACATGTTTATGAAAACGAATGTTTGTACTATGCGGGAAACCCGCGACGAGTGAAGTAGCCGACTTCTCAACTATTACACCAAATTGGTCTGTTCGCTGTCTTTTACAGTTTCTATTGGAGAGAAACAGCCTTTTGTTTTACTACAAACGTTTTAGTCGATTAAAGGTATGTGTGAAATACCGCCCTGTCTCAGTTTTAATAACTTTAAAATAACTTTTACAATAGAAAATGTATTAAATGTTTTATCAAAATTTAAGACAGAAACAGCTGTCGAAATGTATTTCTAAGATCAGTGGGACTGTAATTGTCATAATTAGGTAAAAAAAGGCCATAACCTTTCCAATAAGTTATCGACTATACAACCTCAAATTAAATAGTGCTCTCACGGAGCCGACATTAAACCTCCGCGGGTGTCAGCGCGAACTGGCTGGATGACGCGCGGCCACCGCGCCAAAGAG
This sequence comes from Udea ferrugalis, assembly GCA_950022985.1. Classification (NCBI taxonomy): domain Eukaryota; kingdom Metazoa; phylum Arthropoda; class Insecta; order Lepidoptera; family Crambidae; genus Udea; species Udea ferrugalis. Next base: position 14,346,470 of record OX465525.1, read on the forward strand.
AAAAAAAACAATAGGGTAGATGACTATGAGTGATTTTGCATGTTTTTTTATGTTCCCCAAAAATAATAATTGATTTCAAATGTTATTGTAAAACCACAATCGAAATTCGTTTCAAAATGAGGCTACAATAGGCCTGCAAACTTGGGTGGGCAAGTCCATTTCATATGTGTTAAATTTTTGTAAAACAATATCACTTTTTGTAACCCAAACTATTATGAAGGAATTATGTTAGGAGACCATTATCATAAACGCAATATTTAATATAGCTGTCGAACAAAGTTATTACGCGCTCCTTACAAAAACAGCGAGAGTGACGTCACTTTCGCTGTCACTTTTGTATGGAGCGTTTTTGGGCAAGTCCAAACATGTGCATTTCAAATTGTGATATCACTGGTGGTATTGATCCAGATGAAGTGATTCTTTGAGGATTGTTTACATAAATGTAAGGTCTTTCGATAATAAACAAAAAAAAATTACAGTCATCATGCCTATTGACAGTTTGACACAGAGAAAATTTAATTCCCGCTCACGCATACATTTTGGAATAATAATTTTAAAAAAAACATTTTTATAAGACTTGAAAGTGTGTGAGGATTTGAAGCTATGAATTTGATTTTGGGTTTGGTTTGGTAAGTTTCAGTTGCTTTATTTTTTAAGATTACATCTAGTAGTTTGTGCTTTGGGGAATTACTTAGAAAAGAGTGAAAACATCCGACTGTGGCATTATACAATGTTTCTACCATTTTAAGATAAAAAACTCAATAAAAACAATGGACTGACTAGCCAAGAAAATATTACTCTGTACTAGGTTCACAGACAAAATAATGTTCTATTACATTTTAGAAGCGAATTAAGCACATCCTTTGAAACTACTTATGCAGAGATTTCCTGCTTCCCAAATTAAACGGTATTATAGATATGCAATGATATATCTTCCAAACAGTTTTTTTAAGACGATAGATCGAATCAAGCCACATCCTATCTTAATAAGCATGTTTTGTTGATGATCTTTGCCCTTCTTCTTAACTTATAATAGAAGCTGAAATACTGAATGGAGGAAAAAAAGAATATTTCATACTTTTATTACAATGAAAATATAATATTGTGAAATAATAATCAAATCTCCTTTTCCGCCATGTAAAACTCGCAATCGAATACACTAGCACATCACACAATACGTATTCATACGACGTGTAAACTCGTTCTGCGAGCAAATATTGCAGAGACATGAATATTTATATTATGTTGCGATGATTTTCGGCTTTTGTGCCCAACTCGTGTATTTGTAGCACATTTGTAAACCAGTCAATTTTTATTATTAAAGCTTTTATTATTGACAAACAACGAAATTATGGGTCACGAATACGGAGTGTTGTAGGAAATACGAGTCTAATAGGCTTTTCAAAAACTGTCGCAAACCAATGACGAGTTTCACGTTTATATCTTTGTATTTTGGTGGTTTGTAACTTTCGAACAGATGGACTGTATTTTTTTGGTTGTTATACTACGCACGCTGAATGATGATCCCTATGACAGTTCGCTAGCGCTTAACATTGTACTGACGTCTTGTCACAACAAATCCTTTAGAGGTCCATTAAAAAATCGAAAAAATCATAATTGTTTACATTTGTAAATTATATAAATGACTATTAAGAAATTATTCCGTAATGTTCGTAAATAATGGCAAAAAACTCAATGCAAATGTACATGGTACGTGCTGCAAAAGTTAAGTCGTCAAGCTGTTATCGACTAAGAAGGGACACATCGATAAACAAAATATCGATAATTTGTTGGAATATTTAACAAATGCTTTGAGTTTGTATTTTAATTATATCAATCTGAAGCTGATACATAGTCAAGCGGGTCTTCAAAATCTGAGTCTGAACTGCAACTATCGGTGACGTTTAATATTAACGGTTGGTCAATGATATTGTCGTATTGTACATCTCGATCCCGGTCTTGAAAACAAATTTTCTTCGTTCTTTCGACCACTATTCAAATTATGCAATTTGAATAAAAATTAAAGAATAGTAAAATGAAATAAGACTGTTACTTCTTCATCTAGTGTTTATGACCATCAATGCGCGTAATCTTTTTTTCAAAATAAATAGAAATTGCTTATTATGTTGAATGACCTGGCTGAATGACATGACATTTGCCTAAAAAAATATTTTATCGAAATTGTTTGAAATGGTTTCGCATCACTAAATTGATGAATTGACAATTGTCAGTCGAAACGTCATAGGGATCATCATTCGCCGTGCGAACTATAATAGTGTTTTTTTTTCAAAAATATGATTTAAGAATCCTTCTTTTTTTTTCATTCTTTTATCCATATCTATTAAATTACCTTATTAGCATTTTACGATGTGTTGGCAAAAAGAACATGACTGTGATGTTATAGGAACGTGTTTTTAAAAATTGGTATTTTTTTGGGTCTGCATATTGAAAAATAATTTCGCTCACTTTCGACTCATTCAAATTACTTAGTAGATAGTGATATTGTTTCTCCGGCAATATAAAACAAACAACATAAAATGGTTCTTCTTGGTACAGAATCAACTTTCCGACACCGGTGATAGAGTTACAGTGTCTATTATTTAGTGTATCTTTTGATAGTTAATTGTTCTTGACGATTCAAAAGTACTTGTAACAGGTCTATTTTAAATGAAAATATGCTTGATTAATTCAAATAACACTCATTTCTTCAAAAAGAAAACGAAAGCCAGCCAACTGCCGACGCTCTCCTTAAGACATTGTCTACACCAGAGGTTCCCAAACTTATTTTGTCTACTGCCCACTTCGAGAATAAATATTTTTTTAGCGCCCCCATTTTTTCACCTACCGCCTCAACACAACGCCCCCAATTTCTTTCTGGGTCTCTTACCGCCCCCCTTGAGACCTGCAGCGCCCACAAGGGGGCGTTATCGCCCACTTTGGGAAAGACTGGTCTACACCATACAAACTACTTCCAGTTCTAGCTCCAAAGTACCCACCCAACAACCACAAACAGACATAACTTCTCAGCAATACTGCTACTAAATGAGACGGCAAATACGTTGAGAGCGTATGACGGTCTTCATCAAGCGCGCCAATTTCGCTTTGTAAACGTTATTCCAATTTCACGCCGCTGACTCCCGAGCATTATTAATAAACCTTGTAAACAGACGGGTTATGGTGGAGCTGAGAGTGGTTTAGGGTTGAATTACTGCAAATGCACTGTGCAGCCATTCACTAAACAACGCAGGTAACGCTACTATTAGTAGAATCACGCTGTTGCAAATGTGGTGTCTATTAGACGTTTCTGTAGAATCATGCGCGCTGATTTCGTTTTGCATACACGTTATGCCTATTTCACGCCGCTGATTCCTGACCATTATTAATAAAGCTTCTAAACAGACGGGTAATGGTGGAGCTGAGGGTAGTTAGTTAGTATTCACTTAACAACGCAGGAAGACAACGATGACTAATTTAATAACTCTGTTGCAATGTGAAATCGTCTGTCTTGAACCGAGCATGCATGATGTATGTTTACCTTTTTAATTAGGAGAGAGACATAATTGTGGTATGTACGCATGTTTGCATGAATCTATACTTATAATAAATCTATAGAGAGGCCAATTCTGTACATGAAATATATTTAAAAAATAACTATCAAGGGGTGATTTGGGATCGCTACTGATGATAAAAATTCAATCAGTAAATTTTTTGTCTGTCTGTAATTTTACAATTAACGAAACTATGTGTTACCAACCAGTTTTAGAATGAGACTTTCAGATTGGTTCCCCTTATTAATTACTAGCGGCCGCCAGCGACTTCGTCCGTGTGGACTTAAGTTGAAAAAAGAAAGATATATCTTCCTACATTGTAGCCTATGGTGCTACCCAGATGCATAGGTAAGCAATATGATTGTAAGATTTCTTTAAACTCCGTCTAGTAGTTTTTACGTTAAAGACATCGGCACATCCACGCATACAAACTTCCGCATTTATAAATTAGTAGGATTGTCCTCAGAAAGCCTTCATAATTAAATGTTCTCAGAGAGATCATCAATTTTAATTATAATGCACAATTACCTACCTATGAGCATTTTATTAGCGTAGGCATAAAATTTCATGGAAAGAGAACAATAGTGTAATTTATACTCAGTACTGAATAAACTATATGAAAATCATTTATTAGTAGACATACAGAAGCCAACACGTGTGGTTAATTTGTACATCCTCGCGACTAAACATTCTACGGCTTAATTACGAAGACAGCGTGGAGGCATTCAGGTTTTCCATCACAAGTGTCAATTACGCTTTGTAAACGTTAGGCCAATTTCACGCCGCTCGCTGGCTTGCTAAGGTAAACACGGGAGGGTTAGAATTTAGATGCAGTGCTTGTTAGCTGGGCAGATTTTGGGTTAAAATGGAGCAACCCTTTCTGAAACATTTAATTTAATTATTTTTAACACACACTGGTTGAAACACATAATATTCGTTTTTTTAATTAGGAATAATAAAGTAACCCAAGCAAGCAAGCTAAAAAAGCTCTCACTGACGTTATCAGACATTAAACCTCCACCGGCCTTAGCGCGTCCTGGCTGGATGACGCGCAGCCACGGCGCCAAGAAAATAAAAAAAACAATTGCAGAGAGATAACATTTTGTTCCCGCGCCGCGCATTCTTGATCATTTTAGAACACAAACTAGATAGGGAACAGGTTCAGACGGGTAACTTCCGTAGCAAAAAACTCGCCTTAGGATCCATAGAGATTTCCGCATGTAAAGATTTTGACAGCTTTTTTTGTTTTAATTGTTTTTTCATAATGCGGCAACGATGTTAACGTTATAAATCCACAAATATATACAAAAAGGTTTAACAAAAAAAAAACCTTTTTGTATATATTTGTTGATTTATAACGGTACGGTATATTATAGGTAGGTACCTACCTAAATTCTGCTTGTTTTCTTAGGAAATATAAATTGGGTATAAATTAAACAATTTTCACTTAGTATGCCTTTTATTTCTTAATTTTGTTTAATATTTAGTAAATGCTTTACGCTGCATAGAGGGCAAAATCGTCTTTTCCAATCTACAAACATCCGTACCTTGAGATTTTTGTTTATAATGTTGCACCAATTGAACACAGTTAATCGCAGAGTTAAATCAAAACAGCTTTTTGCAACTACACTTTTGTGTTGCTTACAACCCAAAGAATCATATGAATGCTGATGAATGCTTGGACTGAATTTGATGTTTCAACTCTTTTATTAAACCCTGTTGATGTGGGCTATTTTCCAAAACTTGATTGTCTTCTACAATTATGTTTCCAAACAATCTTACCGCATTTTCTGATGGGTAGGTAAGTTTATTTTCTTTTAAGCATTTATATTTTCTGAAAAAAATATAATTGTTGACACAATGAAATAAAAACCAACCTGACAATACTTGACACAAATGACAATCAACAAAAGCGTAACCTAATAGGTTACAAACCAAAGACAATCCTTAGAGTAGAAACCTCATCATCCGCGGGAGGAGGGGAAGCTGCCATTTTCTATAAAAGCATCCATAGACAAGCTTAACCTTAATGCTATTATTTTTTAAAGGAAGAAAACCGGCCGTGTTTTAGAACAATATTTAATGGAAGTTATTTGATGAGGCTTTTGAGAGAATTTTAAAAGTACTGGTGTTTGAGTAAGTACCTTTATTGACTTTATTTATATACCGGTGCATCGGGTACCTAATTGTGATTTGGGGACTACTTGTAAAGTAACTGAACCTTTCATTATCAGAGTTTTTCCAACCACATAATTTTTGTACGATATCATTGGAGGTGCAGAAATATTTCAATGAAACAAGTTGAGATTTAATGAAAAATACATTTTCACTTCACTTAAATTCACACGTAAATTGCATTCTAACTGTACAGTGAAGCCTTGTAAACAGTTGAATTTATGTTTGCTGACATAACTGAGATAGCATGTAGCTGACTGGTGGCTCAGCATCAGCTAACAGGCTGTTTGTGAAGGTTTGGCTGCAATTCTGATAAGCTAAATGTGCGGAATTTAAACACACCAGCTAACATTTTCATTTAAATTTAACAAGAGGTTTGTGCACGTTTTGTAATTTGATCTAGTTTGAGCTGCATGTAAATTTAGTAAAGGTACATTGTCTATACCGTTTGAGACTAAGTATGAATTTAATATTAAGTATTTCACTATGTTAAAATTTACTCAAAGCAAATTAAATTAACTTCAAACATCTTGAATGTTTGATCCAATATTTCACTATTTTGTAATAATTATTTAGTAGAAGCGTCCATTTTAATTAAAGGTAATAACGGTCCCCTTCCCGTTTCCGACCTTTCGAGGACACTTTGCTGACAAATTTCATAATTGTTCGCCCTCCAATTAGGCCTATTGAAAACGATAATAGATGGATATAAATATGAAAATACAAAGGTCAACTCCGATTAATAAATAAGAATAACCGTGAAATTATAAGAATAACCACTTTTGCTCAGTGTGGTACCTATATAAGTTTCACGGTTTTGAAGTTTGGATGTAAGTACCTCTTAATTTTTCCATTTATCTATAAGAAAGTGATATATATTACGTTTTTGGTTCTTTCTTTTTTGTAAACTCTTTTATCGGTATATTCAAATGTATTGTTTTTCACTCTTCATAAATAAAAAAAAGAGGAAAAGAAACTAAACCCTTGTAAGCTTACCAGGGCGGTACTGAAAATTGCACCTGCATTTTCGATTGCGGATCGTAATTGAAAACGAAAGCATTTAAATCAGCACTACTCATTTCGGAAACGCAGCATCATAATCTCGCGAATCAATATGGCGTCATCGAATAAAACAAGCGCACCGAGCCGGCTCCACCGCGAACCGGCGGAATTACAACGTCCTTAATTGCGCCCCTTTAACCGTCAACGGATTGCCTTTCATTAGGCGGCTCGTTGATTAAACCTGCCGGCATTACGGATTGTCGCGGAGCGTTGATGCGATATCATAAGGATTGAGGAGTGAGATCTTTGATAAGTTTGATAGGGCGCATGCAATCTTGGCGAGTTCAACACCAAGAAAAACAGCTGCATTCTCAGCCTCACCGCCGCCATTTCTCTACATGGATCCTTGGCATGAATTTTTGCTGCTACCAACTTTTCTACTAACGGGACTACATCTAGAGTACATACTTTTATCTAATATCTTGTTAAGCGTGAGGCAATTCCTTACCCATGATCAACTTTATCTTTTCTGCAAGAAGACACAAATTCGCTCGTCATTACAGTAGTGAAAAGATCACACAGTCGTCTTTTCACTACTGTATCTCGAGGGATAGACTATGTCGTCGAATCTAGCAACTGTGTAGCCACGCCATTAGGTTCAGTGATTATTTTTTAAATAGGATTTGAATATGTTTATCCGTTGTCTACTAGCCCACAGCGCAAGTATTTGATTGTTTAATTTGGGGCCAGGTGGCGATGTGTGGAATAATGTTCAGTGATATTTATTTATAACTTTGTAGTACATTTCAATTCTGAAATTATCTACCCCTTCACGTTTGTTAAAAGTGAGACGTGAAAGTTAATCCATGCAAGTCTTTAAGGTAAAATTGCCCAGATTTGTAGTAACTGTATAATACTTGTCGATATCATTATCTAATCCTCACGTCTGCATCTCATCAAGAGACGTAATGTCAGCTTAGGCAACATAATATTTACAACATGTGAAAACACCACCACCAACCACATCCTTATTATTAACAGGTGGCAGTTGCAATAGAAGAGAGGCGATGGTGGTACCCTCGCGCAACCCTGCAACTGCGAGTGCTGGCTCCTCCAGACTCTACAATGTGTTTGATCGGCGCCCGCGCACCGCCTGACGCGCGCTTCGACCCTCACCAGACGTAAGTTTAGTCTTATTTTGAGCCCTGGCGCAGACAAAATGGGGTTTATAATAAGTTTGCAGTGTGTATCAACGTTGTATGGATGTAAGTGGTGCCCATACCTCGGTAGCGACAGTGAAGAGCAACCAACCTGACCAAAATTTTGAGGTCCTTTTTCGGGCGTCTCTCTAGGAATAGAAACCAATACTCGGACGCAAGGAAAATGCCCTTTAATGTGAAATTACAATAGTACATGGTGGCCATTCATCATATTTTTCATCACCTTGATAAACGGCGGTTTTTTTAATTATTTGAGAATGGCCATTTATAAAAAGACGATGCTGCTAGATCTTCACCACTGCTCATTTTAAAGATAAATCTTAGACCATTAGGCGAACTCGTAGTAAAAATACCAGAAGCGTTGTTTTAATAAAATACGTCAAAACATTATAAAATCAGTCGTCCTTAAGAAAGGTGCCTCAGAATTGTGTTACCATAGAGATACCAGGAAACGCAATTTACCTGGGAAAGATGAAAAAAAACCGTACACCATTTTCCTTTCCAGCCATCGGCAGAATTCTGCAATAGAAAATCCTTTTCTTAATGAGAGCTTGTCTGGGTTTTATTGAAATAATAAAGAATGAAACGACGGCAGAGAACATAGCGAGGTTTAATTGGCCTGTTTTGTAATACCTAAACTGTACACGTCTATACTGGCTGATGTTTTCGAAAACCGGCACAATTTTGACAGGAAATTCAAATTCACACTTACTAACGTTAAATTTTTGAAAAAGTTTAGACTAAATTAAAACCTTATAGAGGAAACATAATCTGTCTTAATAGAACCACTTTTTTGTCCATCCATCCATCTGCCCAGACTTTTTTTTTCAGGATCACGTGAAGGTAATAAACTGAAATTAACATTTAATACTCACGACTGCAATTTCTTGTAACAGTGAGGAAAACAAACTTCTAAATCAACTCAATAAAAAGATACAGCCGTTTAGTAGACTCCGTCCATCCCGCATATTTTCACTCTTCGCGGGGGTATTATAACCAAAAGGGTACTTCCCGTTGACCTAAAAACATGAAATCTGGCAAGAAGCAGTGCCATGTAGCACACAAGTAAAGAAGCTGAAGAAAGGTAAATAAAATAAATCAAGTTTGTAGTTCTAATTTTGAAAAAAAAACACAAGTTCATAACAACATCCTGTATGAAATTAATAGAAATAATACTATATTCCAAATGTTTGGCAATGACCCTGTTCCGTACAATACTCTTTTGAAACAATCTAGTATAACATTAAAAATAAGCTCAGATTAGTATCCTACATTGCAACGTGGATGATTTTTAAATCGTTTAGAAGCTGACCTAAATTTAAAAATCATTTCATTTCAAAGTTCATTGTGCCAAACATGATAATGAACTATATAATTATGGAAATTGGTCAAACTGATGAAAACCTGTGAAAATGAGGAGTATGATGTTTGGATTTGATTGAACTAACAAAGATCACTTGTACTTCAAATGCTTAAGGAACACGTCGTCCGTCTTTATTTGGATCTATTGACAAATTACGGTTTCTTCTAACAACGCGAAAGAAAACATTTCTAAAAGCCGTCAGTCAATTGCTATCATATACCAAGAGTCGTTCCGAGCGAAATATACCATTAAAGTCATACGATTCATCTTAAAGTGGAAACATACGGGAACCATTTGCGATGGCGGTTGCCGAATTTGTTAAAAAGTGTTTTGTCTTTCAATTAGAGCAAAGTACGGTTCAGTTTTCAATAAGGTTTTTGCCACTAACGATGCAAGTGTTTCTAGCGAATAGAACTATGTAGAAAAAAATAACACAGTGCTTACAACTTCAAAATCTCAACTAACATTGATAAAAGTGCATCGCTGAATCTTGTTGAAACGGATTGAAACGGATGTTCAAATCCAATGTGGGGTCCGTTTGGACCCCATTTTTAGTCTAATACCTTCCGGCAGAAAAACAAAAACTTTCACATCTAAATTATTAGGTACCTATACAAAAAACAAGGTTTTTTTTTGTGAGTAACAACCCAGTTAATGTGTTCAACCAACCAATGTTCAAAAAGTAAAAATGTGTAAGAGAAAAAAGCGGCGTTTGCTACTGCACTAACGCGACGTATTGTCCCAGTTTCCAACTCATAGCCAAGGATATGTCACGTGGCGCAAAGACGATTCATCTCTCAGTCGGCGACGGGAAACTCACTGGAAATATCTGCCGGCCTTTCGTGTGTCGCGCACGTATGAACAGTTTCCGACGTCTTCCGTTTGATCGTCGAATAATATTTATTTAAGTTGACCCTTAAGCTGAAAAGGTTGAAATAAAAGACAGATAATACACGCTAGAAGGACTGGCGATTTAAAGAAATACTAAAGGTTAAGGAACCGAACAAAAGTAACTTAAAGGTTAAAAAACAAAAGACGAAACCACATCATTTATATTAGATAAAATAACAAAAATGTGTCAGAGAAATGAAAGCGGCGTTTGCTACTGCACTAACGCGACGTATTGTCCCAGTTTCCAACTCATATCCAAGGATATGTCACGTGGCGCAAAGACGATTCATCTCTCAGTCGGCGACGGGAAACTCACTGGAAATATCTGCCGGCCTTTCGTGTGTCGCGCACGTATGAACAGTTTCCGACGTCTTCCGTTTGATCGTCGAATAATATTTATTTAAGTTGACCCATAAGCTGAAAAGGTTGAAATAAGAGACAGAAAATACACGCTAGGACTGGCGGTTTAAAAAAATACTAAAAGTAAAGGAAACCAAATAACACTAAACGCTAGTGAAAACAAAAGACGAAACCACAACATTTCGATATTTGTGAGCATAACAAAAGCAATCTGGTGCTAGTTCCTCTTTAACTTTAGCATTCTCTTAGAGCATATTCAAGTGTTTGTAATGGAACGCCGAGAAACAGAAGCAGCAAAACCGATATTTGCTGTAGTCAGTATTATCTAGAAAGGAATAATTATCACTTCAGGGTACTTGTGTTTTCAGTCTGTGACATTGTAGATCATAAACTTCTGTTTGTTCTGAAGAAACAAAAGCATTCTGGGTTATAATGAAAAAACATTTCCTTGGTTTATAAATTGCAAGGTTTTAATTCAGGTTTTTTTGTAGGTACACAAAATGTGACTTGCAAACTGAGTATACACAAACATGCTGTATCAACCACAAAACCTTGTTTCCTATTAACCAAAATGTCTTTTAAAAACAAAACAGTAAAACTACTTAGAAACAACTATTTTTTTTAATTGAACCTTTTCTGTCCCACTGCTGGGCAAAGGTATTTCCTAAAGTTCTCCAAACGTTTCCACCCTGAGCCAAATCTGCCACTCCTCGGAATAATAGGATTATGTCATCACTCCATCCTTACCGGGGTCTTCCTCTCCGGCGATGACCAACAACAGAAACAACTAACACATTTTTTGTCCTCAGTACCCCAGAGCATGAAGAGCAACCAGGCCCGGAGTTTGTGTCAGCCGGAGTGTCCCTGTTCGTCGGTGGGGGCGCATGCGGCGGGGGGGTCCTGTACCGACAGCGCACCGCTCCAGTCCCACACACTCCTGCGCATCTTGTCCCGCCGGCTTCCCACGACCGGCTCTGGATGTGGAAGTGCTTTAATTACACGTAAGCATTCATATTTATGATAAAAAGTAAAGTCTGTTTTTAAAATTTTAATTATTAAGTTTGTTGAATATGAACGGATATCTAAAGTTAAAAAAATCGGCAGATTGGCAATTTTAATTACATTTTTTACTGATTAAAAGATTTATTTTACTTTATGCGCCACGTGAATTCGCCCCACACAAAAAAACCCGTGTTCGTACTTACCGTTCTATTTGCGCCCCGAAAATGTATTTCTCATTAATTTAATACTCTCATTGCGATAACGGCATTTCCTAGAATGAGTAGGGTGAATAAACCAAAAAAAATATATAGGTACTTCCAACGTAGCACACAATCTGCATACATTTGTCTGTACAGATTATGAGCATTGAACAGAATGAGTTTGTAAAATAAATACGTTTGTAAAATAAATAAATTATATTGACTACTGAATTTGAATTGAACAATCACTTCACTTTGGCCTTCTGTAAAACTTAATAACTTCGCTAATTATAAATAAATAAAACCTAGCTTCGCCTGATAGGATGTAAAAGTTGTTTTAATGCAAATGAGTGACACTCATTCAAGGTGAAGCGAATGGACAATGGAAGTGCTGCATCGAAATGTGAAGTGATATAAATGCGAATCGCTATGCTGAGAATGCATTCAAACACGAAATCCGTTTACGTTCCCTGTTTGGCAATAGCAACAATCGTAAAGCTACTGCCAAAAGCACAAGAGCAATTTCAAGCAAAATTATGAAATGCTTCGGTTAGAACCAACCGCAGTTTAATGACTAATACCAAACTACTCTAAAGCTTCTAAGACTAACTAGCTTAACAATAAGTGCCTACTAAAGCCCAATTTGGTTCCACGAATAGGTACAACTCCCACATGCTACTTTAGAGCTAAAGACACCCAGAAATACTGCTGAAGCGAGGCTTACCTGCGCACCAATAGATTAAACACTTAAGTAGTCAAACACAGACAAGCGTTCAACTAAGAGTTAGCTAAGATCTTATCCGTACGTGTGTCTTAGAATTTTCGTATTAAATGGATTCAGTAAGTACCATTGCGTTTTCAGAAAATGTTTCCGTGCACACTGGCTGTGGTTTGGTTGAGGCTGTGACATTATACTTCGTCGCTGCATCCTCGGGATTTTATCACAAGGTAGTACATTTCTTCATGTACCAGGCATCAACACGTTTTAGAGCTGGTATCACTGAAACAGAAAAAAAAAACAAATTCCCTCCCTACGGTAGGTGCGTCGCTCTGACAGGTGACAAGTTCATCATTCGTTTCTAGTGTTCGGGCATCGACACACCCTCTCTCGTTATATTTTTATATAACGGTTTCTTTAAGTGCTGAAGTGTTTGCAATAGTTGTAGTAGTGTAAATCGATAGATCCTAAATGAAATACAACGTTAAGATCGTACTTACCTTTCGTTTTAAACAATAACTGAATACGATCTACAATAAAAATCTACCCACATTTTCTTGCGCAAAATGTTTTAATAAGAGAACTCGTGATTAAAAGTGAATCTTCGTATGACTGTAAACAAAGCTAAGCAATAGCATGACGATGCAATGTTTAAATTTAACAAAACACGTCAATGATGAGACCGTGAAGTGGTCTTAATCAATGTTGGCATTAATTTTAGCTGTTTATGATCCTGTTGAGGCCTGTCCAAAAGTGACCCACCGTAACGAGATTACAATAAAACGCACACTGAGTGTGTGTTTCCAACAAACGAGACAAACAGAAGAAGAAGATCCTGTTTTTTTCCCGTACCAAGTTGGTCGGTGCATTTGCAACAAATTAGCCAAGCAGAATAAAGGTTCCTGTTTATTCCTGTCCAAGAGGACGTCCCGTAACGAGAGCACGGCCAGGCCCACAACGCGAGTGTGGTTTCGAAAGCATTTTAAGGTGAAAATCAAATCGAAGACCAAACTGTAAGTTATTTTGTGCTATCCTTGCATAACAAAAACCTTTCTTTCTATATACACTAGTACCTAAAAACTTCTAGAATAAGATTGTAATTTCAATTGAAAACTAACGACTAAGAATAAATCTTAGTAATGGAAGTACCTACCTGACATTGAAATAATGTTTCATTTTGCTACTACATAGACACATCTGAGTAGCCACGCCACAGCTTTTGTAGCTATACAGCTATGGCTAACATCATAACTTACTCTAGTTGCTATAAAATTTATATTTAAATACATTTGATACCACATCGTGGTTACCGTTTACAATATTCATAATATGATGAAGGCTAACACCCGTGTTACCACGGGATAACCACTCACGTAGGCTTGCTGCCCACGAAGTTCACAACATATGAGAAAATGACAATCCAATGCGGATTTAGCAGAATGAAGTATTCAATTAGCTATGTAATTAGAGGCCGACGCCGAAAACCATCCCGGTGAGTACCGGTGCCTAATTAATTTTTATTTTATTTATTTACTTCTTAAAAAACCTGGGGGTTGGCCGAGAGTCATCACGAAGGTATTGTAAAAACCTGGGGGTTGGCCGAGAGTCATCACGAAGGTATAATAAAAACCTGGGGGTTGGCCGCGAGTCATCACGAAGGTATATAAATACAGAAAAATGATCTCAAATTTGAGACTTAATAGCTTGATCTGTACATAAGGAACAAACCTGGGAGTTGGCCGTGAGTCAACATGACGGTAACGATATTGCAATATCTGAATTAAGGGCCTATATTCAATCCGTGAATGGCCCATGAAATGAAATAAAATAAAATGAAATGAAATGAAATAAAATAAAATAAAATGAAATAAAATGAAATAAAATGAAATAAAATGAAATAAAATGAAATAAAATGAAATAAAATGAAATGAAATGAAATAAAATGAAATAAAATGAAGTAAAATGAAATAAAATGAAATATAATGAAATAAAATGAAATAAAGTGAAATAAAATAAAACATAAAATGAAATGAAAAGTATTTTCATAGTGATTATGAAAAGTCAGGTATGTATTAAACAACCTAGCCTTACCAGTATTTTTCTGTATCTTACCTTGCTGATGGTTTGATAACCTTACCTGGTGGCAGAGAACCCATGTAAGTTTTCCAAAATTTCCTTTATTATTCAAGAAATAATTATCTATGACTAGCAGCCGCCCGCGACTTCGTCCGCGTGGCCTTAGCTGTATGTGAAAAAAGATTTTCCCGCTTTTCTGTTGAAATTTTGCTGAATTTTCTTTGCTATCAACCTCACGGAGCGCGGGACCTTTCTAACGAATGCAAAACCGTGGAAATCGGTCTGTGCGTTATAGCGTCAGAAAGGAAAACCCGACTTATTTTTATATAGTAGTTTATTTTAATATAATAAATAAGCAAAAGCATTTGAAACAACATGAATTGAAGAGACACTTAAATTCTTTATTATTAATCGTTTATTCTTATGAAGCGATAAACCTAATCCACCTAATAATTAACACAGTAAGTATTTAATGCAGCCACGCGGATAACAATAACAAGTTGAATAACAACACTTAATAATGGTGTAAGTACATAAACACAGCCGTCTTTTAAATGTATATGCATACATGTATCTACTTGATTTACTTGTTGTTGAGTGGTGTGCTACGCACGCGGATTTCTTTTATATGCAAAATGCTACACTTTTGCCGTTTAGCAAACATTAGTGACTACTCATAATTCAGCAAGCGTTAAATTTGTCATTTAACGATTGAGTAGATGATTTTTAAAGGTATAACTGCTGTTTTAGCCGTTCAATAGGCACAACTTGTAATGTAGACTTGATTTAGTACCTCGATTCCGTGGTTATTTTTTGAAATAACAAAATCAATCAATAGGTATAGTGGATAACCATATTCAAGCCATGACTGGTTTTGACTTGGGATTAAAAGTTATAAATTGAACTAAAACCATCTCACATTGATCGCATTTCTGAATACAGGAAATGTATTGGAAAAAGATGTTTATCTTGTCTCGATTTCAGTAAGACTAGTACTTAGTCATTTGCAGATACTCTGACAGCATATACCTAAAGACAAAAATGTTTGGTAATGATTTGCAGATTACCAATTTATAGGAAGTAGTTTTAGCTTTTATTGTTCGCATCTGGCAAGGTTTGTTGATTAAGAAATTAATTGCAATCAGATGCTAAATTACAATTTAATAGTTTTAGTATTTGATATTATGTAGGTAGGTGACCTACCATTAAGAATTTGTTGCATACGCACTCACGAGTAGAAGACATCGTGGTCTTTCATTTTAAAATGACCGCAATAGGTTATAAGTTAAGTTTTTCGTGAGAATAGGACTGAAATCACAATAATAATTTAATGAAAAATAACACCTTCGCATAAGCAACAGCTCTTTTATTAGTTTACACTTTAGCAGTGTACCAAGCCAAACAAGATTTGACATTTAATAAGAAATTCACAGTAAGAAGATTTAAGGAGAGAAGTCAGTAGAATATCTTAATGCAATTCTAACCTTAACTGTACCAACAGGGAACTGTAGGTACCTACCTACTTACAGTGTTACGGATATTATTCGCATAGCGATAGTTAAAAATAGACGATTTCCACTCACGAAAACATTGTCATAAAGAATAGTAAGACGTCTCATCCTTACAAAACGCCCCAGCTTTCACCAGAGTGGCATAAATTACCTAAGTAATAATACCTCAGTTAGGTTATTAGATTAAAAACATAGGCCAGCTGCATTGACTAGGTCATGTGTAGTTTCTATCTTGGAAGGACATTTCAATCAATGAGAGTCATAGAAACTCTTAAGAAAAATAATAAAAACTAAAGCTTATTATGCCTAGGTTATTATTCTTTCGGATTCTAAAGTCTGCTTACTCTGTGCAGTAGACAACATACTTACATTAAGAAATATTATTAGCAAAAACTAGGAGAGTAAGTTACTAACTAACTTACTTTAGTACCCACTGCCGTTGGGTTCTATTTGGGAATAGGTTTTCCAAACAACAGCTTTAGTTGAATTAAGTTAGGTGACTAATTATGTGTCACCCACACAACGAGCACATACAATGCTGGGCATTTAAATTGTTGTAATAAACCACTGCCCAGTGTACTTGTATATAATTATGTACCACCTTACTTTACATTTATTACGAAAATATTAACGGAAAAGTTGCAGCTCAAGCTGCTAACCTGTTTCAATAGACGTCGTTCTTTGATCCCGAATTTACTATGGATTAAATATTCGAGTAAATTAGGTTTTATTATTGGGTGGTATATGTATACCTGTTCTTGTGTGTGGTAACAGCAAAGTTCATACAGTTACCATCAAGTTTTTTTAATTAACATTGCTTAAATTAATATTAATTATTATGCAAAGCATATTTATAACATGAAGTTATCTTAATATATATTCATCTTGGAACATAATACTGAAGCTGCGATGATCTTTTGACTTTTGGTCATTGGTCCTTAATTTTGTTGCGTTTTTATAGTAAACAGGTGAAATTATAATAAACGTTACCTATTTCACATCAAAAATAAAATTTGGTATCAAATTCAATTTAGTAAATCCTTGATATTGATTTCCCTAGACCTCTAAACATCTACCTTGTGATAAAATCCCGAGGATGCCGCGACGAAGTATAATTGATGATTAAACGAACTTACCTTAAGTGAAGTTCTATCATAATTATATGAGTCGCTGCATCCGAAGGGATTTTAGCTCCCACCCTACCCATAGTTACCATCATACCCTTTGGTAACTGACCCGAGTAACTTTAGGGAAATCTGTCTCTAAAAGAATGATGAACTTGTCACCTGTCAGAGCGACGCACCTACCGTAGGGAGGGAATTTGTTTTTTTTTTCTGTTTCAGTGATACCAGCTCTAAAACGTGTTGATGCCTGGTACATGAAGAAATGTACTACCTTGTGATAAAATCCCTTCGGATGCAGCGACTCATATAATTATGATAGAACTTCACTTAAGGTAAGTTCGTTTAATCATCAATTATTGCCTTCGAGAATATATAAAAAACAAAACCGGTCTGATTATTAAGAATTTTGAAGATAACATTAACAAACCTTTGCCTCACGTTGAAAAGAGTTGAACGTCTTTGAGGCCTAATTTTTGTAATGTAATGTGGATGGAGTTACTAAATATTGAAACGGAAAAATGTAAACTCAGCAACCATCAAAGTTTTCAAATTTGGTACCTATTTAACCACAATAACTAATGTGAAGTGCTTTTTTCTTTTTTTATTTACTGTTGTTTCCGCGACACATCAAGTTTCGAAAGCTTTTCGGGTAGTTTTGATCAAACAGTGCCGCTCCGGAGCTGCAACGACACGATAGCGTCAGCAATAAATAAGTATCAAAGTGAACTCCATAAATCCCCGATTCGCTGATTCATCTGTCTCCACGTAAGTTATGCCGCGTGGACCGTGGCAAAACTGCCCGGTCACTCAAACCTCACTATACGACGTCACAAAAATACCTTTGCTCTGACTTAAAATGGAGTTTGGAAAAGGAAGTGTAACGTAGGCAGGGGGCAAATTAGCGGACTGTATTTAGAAACTAAAATAAAAGTATACTATGTTAGAAAAAAGGAAAACATAGCAATAAACATCACTAATAACTTACCAAGAGACAACCAAATCAAAAGTGAGACAGCAAAATCAAATCAAAACCAAATCAAAACTCTTAGGTCATCATACACAAGGGAAAAGGCAAATGCCATTCAAATCATTTTATAGCATAGCAACTGAACAGTACGTATACCAAAATGAAATGTAATGTTAAAATTAATTTTATTGCTAAATTCAAGCTTAATTTTTATAGATGTAAGGCATTTACTTTTTTTTTTCTTTTCTGTTTCATAGTATTTTACTTTTTTAAAACTGCAATAAGTTTTTCATTAAATACCTACTGTAAATAATGCATTTAATACTAATACTTAAATAACATTCATTTCATAATATCTTTGGCCTATTTTTTAATTAATTGTTTATAATAAGCGAAACTTTCTTTTATTATTTTGCATAAGTCAATCTATCAGTGTAAATATGATCAGTAAGGCTGTTTTTCTCAATAAAACAAATATACAAATTTAGAATTGGAAGTACAAAAATGCAAGATTTGTTTGAAATACAAGTTAGATGCAAATACGGCGTCATAATAACAATGAGATCGTAACTCAAACCGGACGACAAGATAAACTGAGTCTGAGCGCATCCGGCGAATGACAGAGACAAAGCGATCTAGCTGTCTCGCTGCCTTTATTTGACAATTATAAAGTTTTTTCAACATTTATACAAAACTTAAGCTTCTGCGGCATTCATCTGATTACTTAATTAACAGAAGCTTTTTGGTAGGTAAGAAAATATCGCGGATCGAAAATCCGAAAAAAATATTATTACGATTGGCGAAACAGAAGAAATCACTTAGGTCAAACAGATCTGAAAGTTAGGTGAATGAGTAACGACAAATACCTGCAATACATGGTGTAAGCTATTATTATTATGCAAGGTTAAAATTCAAACATGGTGGAAAATTACCAAATCATTCAACTACCTGGCCTGGTTCTGAATCAGGGTTCTGGTTAGATATGCAAGAGTCTAATTCATGCACATAATAATGATAACGAGCTCGTAGCTTAAGCTGGACGACAAAATAAACAATATTCGTCTACTCATAGGTCTAGACTGACGTAGACAAAGCGATTCTTCTGTAATCTAACCCTAACATACTCGCAGCAGATTTATGGAAAAGTACTGAATAAAAATGTATTTTATCACGAGTAAAACGTTCTGCCAAGATATATGCTTCGCTATGAAAGATTATTATTTTGCTGACTTAAATAAAACGCGCTTTATGAGCTATTTTATCTTAGTTGTATCTAAAAAAATAAGAAGGCATTTCATGTTTATTTATCAGACAAAGATAAACCAGCGAAGACTTACTCATATTTCTGTTATCAACATTATACTCGTAAAGTTACACATTACTTGCTACGAATACTTCATAGAACTTTCAAAACCATGCTGTTTCACGTTAAAAATATTTAGGTACCTTGTAATTAACTAATTTAATTATAAATTGATTAGAAACTAAAAGTAACGAATCGAAATTGTCACAAAGACTTTAGAGACATCTTTCTCAATTGCCCCGAGTCAAAACTTGAAGGCTTCCAGTGAGGCGTAATTTAATTTTCCTAAGCTGGGAATAATTTGGACGGGTTTCGTATCCACGTTATTTTATTATGATATATCCCAGGAGCAACGAGATATTGCCCCAATTGTCTTTTTTTCTGGACGACCCACTGGACTTAAATCTTATTGAGAAATTCCGGAAATGGTTCTTTGCCCGTTTCTTTTAACATAATTTATTATTCTTCGTACAATATTAATTAGATATCATTTGTTCACTGTGTTCCACAGCTGAATTCAAATGCGACATTCAGAAACTTTTTATTATTTTTGTATGATGGATGGGAATTATTGCTACAGTCTATTGGGGATTATTTCTTTCTCTTTGTGCGTGTCAACGTAATATATTTAAAAGTAATTATGTAAATTTTAAAAAATCTTAAATTTAAGTATTTGTAAATTATTATTATCATAACTCGAGTTATTTTCATGCATTATTTTGTCCACAGGAGCCAGCTATCTACCGATGGCGTGACCATCTCCGCCCCCTCCGAGGCTGGGAGGTGGTCCCTCTGGGCACTCTCCCTCTCAAACAGAGGACTCCGGTTCTCTGCACCACGCACCATCAACGTTTTCCGTCCAATACAGCTGGATTTCTCACTGCCACCTGCCTTGAAGGTTGGAGAAACTGTGGAGGTGGATGTCAAGATCACTAATAACATCAATAATTGTATGGATGTAAGTAAACAGAATAGTAATTAGTCTAAATTCATAAAGTGTACTATCTTGCTTCTTTCTCGGTAAGCCTCGTGGGCTATGTTTTCCGATGTTTTACAGGGCGGCTAATAATTAATGAAAAAATCAATCTCAAGAAAATGAACAAACGCATGGTGACCAAGTACAACAAAAAATTGTTAAGTAGTTCGTATTTTCCAAAACTGTGATATATTATTGAGAAACTTATTTAACGGCGTAATGTTTTTTTTGCTTTTTACAGTTATTCAAAAAATCTGGTTGAATCTGCAGTAGGTTTACAATCATAGTGCAAAGTTCTATTATCCAAACATTGCACCGAATAATGCGATGAAACACTTCGTATAGATGTAACAGACATAGACAGACATACTCACCTTCCACATATTATCTATGAGAATTCCCGGTCCGTTAACATATGAGAATAATTGTATTTACTCAGGATTCCTCCTGGCTTAGCAAACATTATGTCAGTACTATTTGTTTTACAGCATAATCGTTATTATCAAAGTAAAGCGTGCTTCTGATTCGGAAGCCATATTAAAAGTTGTAAAGGTATAATAGTTACTTGTCGATTTGCAGTTACAAAATAAACTTTCTTGAATTCCTGCAGTGACACTCAGTTAGAGCATAATATGAGTTATTTTCAAATCTTATATAAATTCGTATGCAATAAGAAACTATTAAGTGGATATTATGTTTCGAATGCACAAAAATGTTGCAAAGAAAACAGAGACGATAATTCTTTTAAAAAAAATGACAACAATTTATACAATCTTGTCTAGTCAGGTAATTTACAAAGTCTCTCTAGGTAGTTTCTATGACTGAAAAATAAGACTTATAGCTTTCCTAGCCAGGGCCGAACCTAAAATGGTTCATCTATACAATCATTATCCGGAGTTTTAAACACAGTTGAGCCACGTCACGCCTTAAAATTCGAACAAGCTCTATACTTAAATAGTGCAGTTGGTAAGTAGAGCAGGGAATCGAAGCTAGAAGTTGATTTAGTAAAATCCACTAGATTCGTGATCTACAGTTTCCAATGACACGTGTGCTAGCGATTTGTTTGCGATCGGCGCCGCTCATCGAATCCCGATTAGGGATTCCCCGCGTGATCCGGCGCGAATCCCGGCAAATGGGCCGATTAGGCAATCTATCCCGGTTTAAGCGGTTCAAACTCGCATCAGATGGATGCGGGTTTTACCACACTGCCGCACTGGGAGGTAAAGTTGATCATGTGGAAAGTTGCGGCGACGCGCGACGGCTGTCGGAAGATTGTCAACGAAATTTGAGTGTTATTGATTTCAAATCTGGTTCAGTGTTGGTTAGTAGATTTGAGGCTAGCTATGCTATTCCGCTTGGCGCCAAAACTCACTACGGTCGTGGTAAGTTACCTTTAAAATTCAGTTTCTTTGCGACTGTGGTCGTTCGAGAGAAAAGAACTGAGCCAAATAACATTTTTCAATTATTTACATACAAAATGAGAGAAAATACTAGTAGGTGTATATTGGGAAGTATACTTCATTTTTTTCTTCACCACTCGCTCTCTTCGTTCGCTCATTCGAAAAAAATGAAGTACCTTCCCAATATACACCATTGGAGCACAAAATCAGAAATAAACCACCTAAAATATTTCAGATGGTTTATCATGAACGATGAACTTCAAACATGTTATGGAATTAAAAATTTTGATCAAAAAACCACTAACCGAAAGTTAAATAATTATTCGCTTAACAGTTTGCATGCACTGTCATCATTTCCTAGCCGACCCACGAGCGCTCGCGCTGACGTCGTGCGTCCGGTCTTGCGATATGACACCTCTACGCTACACATACCTAATGCACCGATTCCTGATTGTTTAACTAAATCGTTGAATGAAACTTGATACGAGTTCATTTTGGTGTAAGACGCAACATGATTATTCGAAAAGTGAATTATTATCGTCAATCATAAAATTAATAACAAATTCATAAAAAACATACCTGTGATTTTTTTCCCTTGAGATCTGGTATTTCACAAAAAACACAACATAACTACACTGATTGATAGATCATACATGGCGCTCTTAGATACCCGATTAGAATATGACGGCACCATGAAACTACAACGACCACAAGTGGTGGTTTCATGCCAGATTGGTCGTGCCGATACAAGTGATACTCTATTCAACCGCGTGTTATCCAGCAGCAACATAGTCAATAATCACATTTATGATAGTAAAAATGTCGGCACCATGAATCCTCGGTAATTCCATGATGGAACAGAGATTCATGCCTGATTGGTCGTACGGACAAGTTTGAATGCAATTTACCACAACTATGAGCATGGACGCGTTAACTCAAAAAGGTGTGTGGGAGCCGCGACGATCCCTTCAATACTGATGCAATGTATGAACAAGACCAGTAAATCGTAATTAATTAGTAACGCTTTTTGTTTCGGGTTCCGTATAATTGTTGTTAGGACAAAAGTTTATAAACATAATTCTACTAACTGGTTAATACGTTGGTGTAATGCTAAATACATTCAGTGAGGAACCTCATCATCTTCAATGATGCAGTAACAACCTTAATAAAAATCAAAATTATGATTATTTCGCATTACCATATAAATCCATATTAAGCATAACATTAGGAATCATATTTAAAATAGATTTTTTGCAAATAATACAATATAACTGTAAAAACAGAAATAAATGTCAATTAACTTAAAACAAATAAAAAACATATTTAAAATAATATTTGATAACTACTTATTAAATCTAATCAAACAGATAAAAGTCCGCTGTTTATTACGTAAAGATAGGAAGGAACCCTAATGCAATAATTAAAATAGATTTTTAAAATAAGTCATATCACTGTAATAAACAGAAATAAATATCAATTTACTTAGTAAGTAAGTAAGTAAACATTTATGCAGAATAAAAACTTAACCTATGAAACAATGGTATCAATACATTTACTTAAAACAAATAAAACTCATTTTAAAAAAATATCAAATAACTAATTATTAAATTTAATCAAACACAAAAAAGTCCGTTGTTTATTACGTAAAGATAGGAAGGAACCCTAATGCAAATGCAACACAAGCAGGTATTACTTTGAACAAACAAGTCACTACATTTTGCCAACGCTGCACTACCTTATCTGTAAGCTCGGTAATATGATTCAAGATTCAAGTATAGTCAACCACAATAAAAATGATTTTTACTTTCATAATTTGAACGTATTTCTAATTACTTAATTGTGTAATGGTTCAGAAGTTGTTTACTACAATAGAAGTCGCGGGTTCGATTCCGCACAGTACAAACATTCGTTTGCATGAACATGTCTGTTTGTATTGTTCTAGCTGTTTCCTATGTAAACAAATGATGTATTTGAAATATGTTTATCCTTTGTCTAGTGTCCCATAACACAAGCTTTAAGAAGTTTAGTTTATCACTAGACGCTGTTGTGTAGGTAGTGCAACTCTACACATGACATGTAATATCATTTAGGAATGGCTTAATGAACTATTACAAGGTTTTCGCCTTCCTCCGTTTTGCAGTGCCAGTTGCCACAAGTTTGGTTCAAAGTCAGTCAATTCAGAAAAAACTTTTTTTTTTTAATTTTCCTGCGTCTGGGAGTTAGTTTGTTGGACTTACCATACACGGATATTCAGTTTCTTACTTCTGGACCTTAACGCTTACAAATGGCATGTTCCCTGACGCATGTATACACAAATAATTTTACGTTATTAACAGCGAAAAATGGGAATTTTCTATCGTTCATTAATAACAGCGCAACATTTTTTCTTCTAAATAAACTCAAGTCAACTGTACATAAGTACGTACCTTTCAGCCGACCTAGTTAGTGAATTAATATTTTATTTTTCACGAAATGTATTGACAAACCGAAATTTTTGCTGACAGCTTACAATTTTAGACAGTGTTAGCTAACCTTTTATTGGAAAGACTTTATAGGTCGTTTTTGCGATCACTTCCTAGTAAAATTGGAGTTTTACAGTAAAAATGTTATGCTCCTCTTTGTCTGAGTTTGCAATATTTTTGAATAAATTAGGAGCTATAGATCAATGAAAACCATAACATCAGTGACAGTGAGTGATCATCAAGGACCATCAAGAAGTTATTCAACGTTATTAGTGCTACAGCAAGAAAATTCAGCAGAAATCAATCATGTTCGTAAGTTTTATCTTCAATTTACTATGTTAAAACGATAAAGATTTTATTTTACATGTTTGTTTTTATTCTTCATATGATAGGTCTGACATCGAATGCAACTCCGAGGTTGAAGTTAAACGCCGGGCAGTGCACAAGCACTCAGAGTCTGACGCCGAGCCCTCCAAACGCCGAGCACGGAAGGCCACTCCAGCACTTTGCGATTCTGACGCCGAGCCCTCCAAACGCCGAGCACGGAAGACCATCCCACCACTTAGCGACTCTGAAGACGAGTGTGCTAAAAAACGGTGAGATAACGACCTGCATCTCAGTATTGTGACAAACAGTGAAGATTCTTATAACCACTTATAACGCTTATGTTTATGAACGTGAATACTTAACATTTGAACCAATACTTTTGTTTTCATTTTCAGGAGCAACAAGACGGCTGGGGCCAAGAGGAAGGCGAAATTTATAAAAGAACTTTTTTACACGGACGACGAAGTAAATAAGCGGTAAGTTTTATGTAAAATCATAGCGAGGAACGTAATGACCAGATCTTTTCAAAACAAATCTTTTTTAAACCAAACATTAGAAAATATTGACTTTATAAATTATGAACTCTATGTACCTTATACCTTTATAGTTATGTACGTGATACATACCTTTTTTTTCTCCTGATTACGTCAAAGCAAAGGAGGGTTATGATTGTTTGGTACCTAGCAAACTTATTAATTAAATAATCCACGAAGCATAGTAAGTAATAGTTTCTCATCTAACTTAATCATTTCAGTTCCAGTAAAGCGGCTAAAAGACCTACGAAGCGCAAGCCAGCTGAAGGCAGCGTACCGAAGCGAGCTCGGTCTGATGGATGGTGTCTGGACTTAGACGACGAGCCGGAGATCGTCGTCAACCGCACGCGCGCCGCGCCTTCCCTGCAATCCGTGCTCACGCGCCGCGTGGCGGATGGTAACCTACGTCATACCGCTGACCTATCCGGCGATCTGTTCGTGGAGCTCCGACTCTATAACTCAGCGGACATCAAGTCGATACCGGCGAGAGATCGCTGGCAGAAGGCGGTATTATCGCTTAAATATAGAACCGATTCTGACGCTGAACAGCTGGACTTGCTGCGCAAGTTTGTCAAGCGAGCACGCGCGGATTTTACCGACGAAGGACGGTTTTTTGTCGATAACAAAAAATAAGTTATCATCCTAAACATTAAGAAATAAGAGTCCAATCTATTTTAGTTAAATTTAAATCAATCTTTTCTTTTACATCAAGTAACAATGTCAAACAGATCGATATATTGTTCCGTTTGTAATATTTCTGTTAAAAGCAAAGCGTTTTCCGCTCATCTTAAGAGTACAATACATAAAAATAACTCTGCTATTGAAGAAAGCGATGGTATTGAGAAAATAGGTAGTGCTTTCCGCAGTCGCATCGCAGCGTACAGGTTGTGTGGTGATGCGGGGAGCGCCGTGCAGGCGCCGGCCTCGTTCATGCGCAGCTTGCGCGCGCGCGCCGCTCAGCTGCTACGAGCGCGCCAGTTAACTTATGATAGCATCAAAGTTAACTTTGAATTATTCGCTGAATTTCTTTTAAGATCGAATGATTCTAACAAGTCCGAAATAAAGTCATTTGCTACGGAAAACATTGTAATAAATAATAGTTTTGATTTTGAAGAAGTTTTCTCTCAAGTTATCAACGTGATTACTTCTAAAGTAGACGAGTTTGAAGAACGAGATAGCGGTTGGTTATTTTTACGTAATTGTTACTTAGAAATTAACATTAATAAGTACAATCCTCTGAGAGCATCTAGATTCATTGATTTGCCAAAAGCATTGAAACTCAAACGCGCATGTGTTAACATTCAAAATAAAGATGAGTTCTGTTTTTTATGGAGCATAATGGCAGCTTTATTTCCTGCAGACAGCAACGGGCATCGAACATCTTCTTATCCTCATTTTAAGAGCGTGCTCAATGTAAATAAAATGTCGTTTCCGGTTAAGTTTCCCGACATAAAAAGATTTGAGAAAAATAATCCTAATATAAGCGTTAATGTATATGGACTCAAAAACAAAACAAATGTTGTTGGACCATTGTACCGCACGTTGAGTAAAAAAAGCAATCACATAAACTTATTGTACATAGAAAGAGGTAATCTTTCACATTATTGTTTGATTAAAAACCTAAGCCGCTTAATAAGGTCGCAAGTAACAAAACATCATGGTCAAATATTTTTTTGTGACGACTGCATGATATTTTTTCAAAACGAACGTAAATTAAACGCTCATGTGTGCGGTGGGGTTGCGACTATTTTGCCAAAGTCGGGTACATTTATTCAATTTAAGAACTATGAGAAAATGCAAGACATGCCTTTTGTAATTTATGCTGACTTTGAATCTTTATTGCAGCCCAGTCCTAACGAACCCAGTTCCAGTTCAACGAAACTGTTTCAAAAACATGTACCGGCTGCGTTTGCGTATTATGTTGTTTGTTCTTATAATAGTTCTTTAAATCGATACGTAACTTATCGCGGTGAAGATTGTGTTGAAGTTTTCATAAATAACCTAAAAAAGGATGTATCTCAAATTTTACAAATTTATAAAAATACAATTCCTATGAAAAAACTAACCACACAAGAAGTTTGCGCATTCAAGGAATCAAAAGTATGTTATTTATGCAGTCAATTATTATTCGATGATAAAGTTCGGGACCACTGCCACTTGACAGGCAACTATCGCGGTGCAGCTCATTCTTACTGTAATCTTAACTATCGTTTACCACAATTTGTTCCTGTCTTTTTTCATAACTTGTCTGGCTACGACAGTCATTTATTTATAAGTCAACTGGGACAAACATCAGGACCAATAAAAGTTATAGCTAAAAACAAAGAAAATTACATATCATTCACTAAGTTTTTTACAACACATGACAATAAACATATGGCGGTTCGTTTCGTTGACTCTTTTAAATTTTTGGGAACAAGCCTAGAAAAACTTGTATCGAATCTAGATAAGAAAGATTTTATTCATTTGCTTAATTTTTTCCCAGAATCTGAGAGGTTCGAATTGTTAAGACGGAAAGGCGTGTATCCGTATGAATACATGTCTACCTGGGACTCGTACAAAGAGAAAAAATTGCCTCCACAGCAATGCTTCTATTCGAGCCTTAGTGACACTACTGTTTCAGAATCTGACTATAGCCATGCTAAACAGGTCTGGAATGAGTTCAATTTAAAAACTTTGGGTGAATACACAGATTTATATTTGAAATCTGACGTTTTGTTACTAGCAGATGTATTTGAAAAGTTTCGTTGCACTTGTAAAACAAATTACAAGTTAGATCCTTCATTTTATCTGACAGCTCCTAGTTTGAGTTTTGACGCAATGCTCCTTAAAACGAATGTAAAACTTCAGCTAATTGATGACTTAGAAATAATTCGATTAATACAGAAAGGTATTCGCGGGGGAGTATGTTTATGTTCTACGAGGTATGCGAAAGCAAACAATAAATACTTAACAAATTATGAAACGTCATACCCCGATAACTTTTTATTTTACATAGACTGTAATAATTTGTACGGCTATGCGATGTGTTCTTATTTACCTCATTCGGATTTTAGATTATTGAATGTTTCAGATATTGATCAAATTGAAATCCTTGAAACACCCGATGATTCCGAAGAAGGGTTTATTTTAGAAGTTGATTTAGAATATCCCGAGAATTTACATGACCTGCATAATGAATTACCATTTTGCCCACAAAAATTTTCACCACCAGGATCTAAAACTCCAAAATTAATACCGAACTTATATGACAAATTTAACTACGTTATCCATTATGCGCATTTGAAAACGTGTTTATCACATGGTTTGAAGCTCACAAAGATTCATAGAGTAATTAAATTCAGACAAAGCCCTTATTTAAAACAATACATTGATTTGAATACAGAGTTACGAAAAAAGGCAAAGTCAAGTTTCGAACAGGATTTTTTTAAGTTATTAAATAATAGCATTTTCGGCAAAACTTTAGAGGACACCGAAAAAAGGCTTGATGTAAAACTAGTCAATCAGTGGGTTGATACAAAAAATAGAACGAAAAAAATGGTCACTGCAGAACAACTAATAGCGAGGCCTAATTACCATAGTTCTACCATTTTTTCAGAAAATTTTGTGGCAGTTCAGTTGAAGCCAGAATCAGTTGTACTTGACAAACCTATTTATATTGGATTTACGGTTTTAGAAATTTCCAAAAGCCACATGTATAATTTCCATTATTCTGTAATGAAACCATTTTATGGTCGTA
Organism: Udea ferrugalis; assembly: GCA_950022985.1. Lineage (NCBI taxonomy): Eukaryota > Metazoa > Arthropoda > Insecta > Lepidoptera > Crambidae > Udea > Udea ferrugalis. The sequence goes on from OX465525.1 coordinate 14,375,367, forward strand.
ATTTAAACCTTTGTTACACAGATACAGATAGTTTTTTGTACTCGGTGAAAACTAGTGATATATATAAAGATCTGAGACACAATTTTCAAGGATATTTTGATACAAGTAACTATGAAGAAAATAATACGTACGGTATTAAACGCGAAAATAAAAAAATACCTGGATTGTTCAAAGATGAACTTGGCGGACATCTTATTACAGAATTTGTTGGTTTAAGATCAAAATTATACTGTATCAAAACTGAAACCAAAGAAATTAAGAAAGCTAAAGGTATTAAAAAACCTGTAGTCAACAAACTGTTTTTCAAAGACTATCATAAAGCTTTGTTGGAAAAGGAAATAATTCGCAAAAGAAACATTGTTTTCAAATCTATCAAACACCAAATATTCACTCAGTGTGTTGATAAAGTAGCCTTATCATCTAATGATGATAAACGTATCTTATTAAGAAACAATATAGACACATTAGCATGGGGACATAAATCTAGTACCTTTTAATTTAGCTACAATAGATTGGACTAGTTAAGTCAAGTATCTAGTTTTAAGTTTGTTGTTATGTTAGATTTAGACCACGTAAGATTGTATGTTAAGAATAATTGTGTTTAGTTGTTTAATAAATATTTCACCAATTTTTTTGTTTCATTGCTGAACTCAAACCCAGGTTTGAATTGCCTACTTAATTAGTTCATAGCTACTGCTCAAAAACCTATACAACATAAGTAGTGCACACGTGATGATTTCTGCAAGTTTCAACCTGTTATGATTACCTAAGACTACGAGGGTTGTCAGTTACATATTATGAAAGTTAAAAAAATATTTTTGATAATGTTGTTTTAGTTTCAATACGTTAATTACAGCTCATACTTGCCAAAACTTGTTTTATGAACATCATCAAACTATCACAGTGCGTATCGAGCTGTGATATAAGAGAGTCAATTATAATATAGTAGGTCACCTAACAACAGGATGATTGTTACTATAAATTATAATTCGAACCCAAACTAACTGCAAGACGATAAGATTTTATAATCAACTTTAAAAAGGAGTAGGATTTAATACATTACAGATAAAATCATACATTGTAAAATGTGGATTGACAGCCCTGCATGTTCCATTTAAAAGTGTTTAGCTTGTAAAATTTTAAAACTATGCAAAACTATTTTAGTGAGGTGTTGGTCATGTCATTCTTTTAGTTTCTGAGCTCGAGTGAAGTGGTGTGCTATTTACTTATCTGTAAGTATACTATTTTTTAGAAAATTGTTTGAAAGTTACATTTGTACAAATGATTGATAATATGTATTACTGTTTTTTGTTACAGAAAATGTCTGAATCCGACATCATGTTCAGTCAGTTCGCACAAGATCCCTTCTCAACTGCTAGTGCGTTTCGGCAAGCTTGTCCTGAACTTTATCGGTCTAGCCCTGCACCCAAAGAGAGGCAAGCGAAGCGGAAGAATCATAAATGCAAGAAGAACCGACTGCGCAGAACCTCCTACGTGATTAATAATGAGCATCAGCGAGGAATACGCCTTATTAAAATAAAAGTGATAGATATAAGCGGTGAATCTCTCAACAAATCGGACATTGAATGTGATGAAGATAATGTAGTGTTAAGTGCACAATATATTGTGAAAGAACCGTTGGATGACATAATGGACGAAACAGAAACAGTGATTAAAAAAATAAGTAGGAAAATTAGTGATAATAATAATTATTAGCTTTAAACTTTATTTTAGATATAAGACTAGTTTTAACCTGTACACTTGTATAAATATCAGAAATATTATTAAAATAAATACGTCATGTGAAAAACTGTGTTTGTTATTTTTTACTTATTATTTAAATTCGTTAGGTAGGTAGAATTAAATAAAACTATGCATTGATCATATTTAATGTTATGTATATTCACAATTACTTAATCAATAAATTATTTAGTAAAAACAGTCAAGTCAAATAATGAGTATCCATTCAAAAAACACCATTTTTTAATACACAAAGCACTTCTTAAAGCACATTTATTTTTGTGAACCAAGCAATTAAACATATTAGTTTTGTACAGGTCATTTAAACTATTAAGATTAGGTATACCTGTATAACTTATATCTACAATATTATCATGACCACACAACTCTGCCACCCATTTAATCTTTTCTTCACCTTTTACAATAATTTTCATGTCTTTCAGAAGAGGCTTGATAGTTCTATGAAATTCTTGAAAATCGATGTACCCTTCACTCCATTGGTAACCTCTGTTTCTTTCTATCCATTTAACATGTCGTTTCTCTTCCTCAGTTAATTTAGTAAATGGATATGGAGGTTTGATTAAGAATGTTTGAGTAAACTCCAGAGTTGCTATAACGAATTCTTTTACTAAAAATTCATTTTTACGGTTTTTGAATCCTTGCAAATCCACAATCACTGTATCGTTATTCATGATAATTTCTTCACAATATTGCTCAAAGGTTTATACTCAAATACACAATCGTTCAAAATTAGACAGTATGCAGCTGTCTGATCTGGTATTTCTTGATCTGTTTCAATTTCAACTCTTACGTCTATCGATCCTTTTAACGTCTCGTGTTGGCGTGAACAGTCGATTACAAACATAGGAGCAATGTCTCTGAATTCTTTCATGCTCATCAACGGCTCTGGTCGACGTCCGTAGTAAGACTGTTGGAATCTAGCGTACTGCTCATATAATAAACTAAATTTATCTTCTGAAAAGTTGATGTTTAAACCTTCATAAGGATAATACGATGAATTCAAAAATACTTTAACATCACGCACGTGACAGTGGTCAAATTCAGCCATTGAAAGGGCAGCGTTATGTTTACGGTTGGTTTGCATTGCAATAACAACGAACCGTGGTTTTTCGATTTGTGATGAAGTTTTTATCGACCAAGTATGCTTACGTGTCTTAGGTAGTAGTGGATATTCGTATAGATCCCAATTACGATACGCGAGTTGAATAGCTCGATCTTTCTCTAAATGTTTTAGCAAATTAATTCTTTCCCGATCAGACACTTTGATGTGTGGAACTCGCCAAACAATTTTATTAATTACAATATCGTCGACAACTTCTCCTGCATTTAATTTGATAGAATTGAGATTCGTATTGCTCCTAAGCAACACCAACTCATGTTTACAGTTTATAATAATTTTTTCATAATCTTCAGCGAATCCTAAAATTTTGTTCAACGGTATGGATGCTGAAAATGCTCCACTATCAGTGTTATTCGATCCTGTAGTTGACCACCCCCAAACTCGACCACACTTGGATTCATCACCATTTAAAGATAGGTAAGATTTGATAGTTGAAGTAACACCAGCATTTTTAATTTTATCTATTTCTACTCCGTTCAATTCATATCTTATATCTTGAAACAGAAATAGTATCGGATTATTAACGAAATGAACATTTGTTATTTTTGCTTTAGTGGTACTGTTAAACACATTCACTTTTCCCTCTATGTATAAACTACTTAGTGATGGCAGTACATACAAATCTTGTTGGTTGATAGGAATTCGTATTTCATCATTTTTGTTGAAACTTGACACATATGGTTTGTATGAATGATACTCAAAACTTTCAATACTGGTATCGTATGAAGCTTGTTGTGATATATTTAAAATATTCATTTTATCAAGCCTACTAATTTAAGAAACTCCTTATTACTTTTAGTAAGCTTATTCTTTAGCTGAATCGGTGTGTCTTTGCGGGATGTTTTTTTAGAACTGAATTGAACACACGATGTAGACGGGTTTTTATGGAAATTTAACATTTTTTTCTGAAATGTAAATAAAGTTGTACTTCTTCACCTCGTAAGTTTATCTCTTTATTTTCAGCGTCCAACAACCTTATATTAATAGCGCTAATAGAACTTTGGTTTACCGGAAAGTAAATTAAATTTTTAGGTATTTCAATTATACGATAACCGGGTGGTACATTAGGCACGAATTCGTAAATAATATGACTTCCTTTTCCGTTTACAAAAGAACCACTGACAACATCGCATTCGATCCTTACGATGGTTGTTGATAGAATGTTGACAGGATATTGTGAATCAGTTCTTATATTTGCGTTTATTGTTTGTTGACCGAAACCTAAAATTTGTCCCAATGATTCAGCTTTATCAAAATAAATATTCTTGGAGCAGAAAATATTCGTTTTTAATGTATTGTTATTGCATGTTAATGTTAACACGGTATGTTTAATATTACTTTTCAAATAATCGCAAATATCTTGAAGCTCATAAGACCCTTCAGGAATTTTGATGACTTCATTTTCCCCATAATAAAACTTATTGTTCCTTTCATCTATATTGGGAATAGAATTGAAGGTTGAAAATGACAAAAGTCCGCATTCGTAATCTCCTCGAAGTTCCAACGTAGGGGAATAGTTTGTGCTCAAGGAGGCTCCGCTTCCAGTTATAGATACAGTAAAAGACATGTTTGAACTGATACTTTTATTTATTTCACACAGTATTTAAATGTTTTTCCAATAATTCCTCAGAAATTTTAAACATAAATGACCGCAGTTTGTAGTGCCAAAGGTTTGCTGTCGGTCAAAGTTATAGTTTATAGATAAGTTACTCATGTATTTAACAAATTCTAGAGGAGGCTTCAAATTGCCAAAACTATCATAATACTCTACGTAATTATTGTGCTTCACGAAGGCCACCCAATGCGTGCCGGGGTTTTTATTGCTGTCTAAATTCAATATTCCACATTCTATATTTTTGGGTTTCAAAGGTAATGTATCTCTCATGAAGACTCCACGAAAATAGGGAATATCATAGGCATGTTCTAATATATCTATGTTGGTGAGAGCACGTTTGGGTAGCCGCTTAATTAGTTTTTTGATGGGTTTAGATATAAACCAGTGCCAGTTTTATGAGGTTTAATATATAACCCTTTCCCGATAGAAACAGCTTCCATCATTCGGTTGTGTCTTTCAGATTCCTGAAGACTTTTTTGTGCAGCTTTGGAATCGTTAACAGCTTTAGCTATACCAGCTGCCCCTCCAGCTAGTGAACCTAAAGCTGATAACCCTGCGAATATAGGAATAAGTGGTAAAAGCCCTCCGCACTTTGGAAGAGGAATGCAACGCGGCAAACGTATTCCTTTTTTATTACTAAATAATTTTTTTGCAGCTGCATAGGCATATTTAATGGCAGTGTGACTGTCTTTGGATTTGATTTTTTTTAACCGTGATTTAATTTTCCTAACACCCTTTTTGAATGACTTCATACCACTACCAGCCCTAATTTTTGCGTTCATCGCTTTTTTCACAACCCATGATGCAAGTTTTTCTCCTTTTCCGGCATCTTTCGAGTTCAACCTTCTCTTTGCCATATTCAACAGTTTTAAGTCAGCTATCTGTCGAGCACGCGAATCTTTGTTAATATAGGCAATGTCGTGGTGCATGCAAGCTTCATCCAATTTGTTCACCCCTCGATCACCTCTAATTAATCGTTTCTGAAGTTTCGTTCCGGGCCCACAAAATTGATACCCAGGTAAATGTAGTTCAAACGGTAAACGATCTATCAAGTTATTAATTATACCACTGCCTTTCTTCATCGATAGGCAAAAAGTGAGATGATAGCACAAATTATTTTATTTATATACTATGAAACTAAATCACTTTTTTTAACCCAACTGTTGTCTTCATCACTCAAGCCTAGCCATTTTACATAAATTTTGTTTCCTTTTTTCTTAATAATTTTCTCAATAAGGTAAATTTCCGGCACCTTGGTTTTCTGTAATTCGTATCCATAAAAAGAACCTAGAATATTTTGTTTGTGTTTGTCTTGTATTTGATACGTTGGGGGACTAGTTTGATTATCTTTTACTATGAGAAATATTTCGGTTGACCAATTAGGAGTGTAACCCTTGTAAAAATCTCCTTTGTGTTTACTTATACGTACACAATCACCAACTTGAAAAGTTTTTCCTCGTCGTATCTTTGACTGTTGGGATTTGATTATATTAGACTTTACTAGAATCTCATTCGATTGATTTACATCGATTGGTTTAAATTTAGTTATGCGATGTAAAGTACTGTTATAATTCTCCACAGTGATGTCTAAATTATTTTGAAACCATTGATAGTTTCCATATAGACTGAAAATTTTGTAAAGGTGAGATTTAAGAGTTCTTATCACACGTTCCACTATGGAGGCTTTCTTTACAGAGTACGTAGAATAATGATTTATTTTATGCCTTTTCATCAACTGCTTAAAATAATCATTATAAAACTCTGTACCCAGGTCAGTTTGTAAATTTTTAGGCTTTCTTCTTGTCTCTGATAGTATACTGCACATTGCGTCCGTTACACACTTTTTTGATTTTGACTTCAACGGTTTAACCCAAACGTATTTCGATAAAGTATCAATAACTACAAGAACATACTTGTGTCCGTTATTATACGACGAATATTTTTGAAAATCCATGAGGTCAGCTTGCCATAAATCATCCATTCCTTTGATAATCGTATGCCGACGACAAAAATTCCTTCTCGCTGCTTTGTGCAACTCATGAACTAAATCTTCTTTACTCATTTTGAGTAGGTTTTGGTGAAATCATGAGATCAACTTCTTTTTTAGTGTAATACAATGTATTCAAATTTTCAACAGTCAGTTTTTCTAGATTATTTAGGTATTTTTTAACATTACTTTGAACTGTTTTTATTTCTTGTTTTAGTTCGTGAATACATTTATCAACGTATTCTTTACTTACAGCTTCATCGTCCTTCTCGGGAAGTGACAGTCCTTTCAATTTCGATAATTTTAAATCAAAATCTCCTGCTTCGGACCTTATTAATGCATCTGTAATAATATCAGCATTTAAAGATTGTCGTAAACGCTTATGAACGTGATGACCGAATTTGTCTACATTCATTATCGTCTTGTCGGCTTCTCTAGTGCAATGGTACTGCCCGGTCCACCAGATGGAAGCTTTATATATTTCTTGTATTTGATAATGCCAGCTTCATGCAATTCTTCGATTATTGCATAAATTTCATTTCTTACTCCTGTGTTACCAGCTGTCCATGAAGCCAGTAAAAGTTGTAATCTTTCCACTAACTCATTAGGATCGTTCCAGTAAATCAAATCAGTATCATTCTTAACTTCTTTTAATATATTTACCCCTTCTCCTTGCGGAAGACTTTCAACACTACTGGTATGATTTCTTGAGAACTTGAATAACGGTTTAATAATATTCATGTATTTAAAACCTTTATTACTGTTTATGGGTTTAGAAGGATTGCAATGACGTTTGTGTGCATTAGTATCAATAAGTAATAATCTGTAATTTTGCAAGTCCTCGTCTGTAACGTTTTCTAAATTTGGTACCTTTTTGTACAGTAATTCTTGAAGCCCTATGGTTTTTTTCAGGCTACGGTTTCCAATTTTCAATATTCTGTCGTCGTCATAAACACGAGTTTTGCCAAGCCATAATTTTCCTCGCTCATGTTTAACACCATAAGGTATATCTTTCATTACTTCAGATGACACGGACCAAGATAGAGAATCGTTAGCAATACTTGGTGATGACTGGAGAGATTTAAATGAGTTCTCATTAACATCATGATCCTCTGATGGGGATGTAGTAAGAGTCTTGTTAGAAGGCATAAAAATCTCATGATCTGTGATTTCCCCATCAGAGACAGGTTCTTCAACATTTTCGGAAGAGGTACTTGATGACTCGCTCTCGCAATATTTGGTTCTTTTCATTAAATGGTTCACTGGCGTTGATTCTTCATGTTTATATTGTTTATTGTCATCTTTTTTACTTGACATTTGGTTTAGGGGGTTGATAATGGGTTTGAATAATGTTTCGAGGGCTATGTCATTTGTTCTTTTGTAATCTTTCATAATATCCACCTTTCTTTTCACAGCTGCAGCAGACTTTACAATTTGTTCTTTGAGATTTCGTTCCATCGTTAAAGACTCCACACTGACTGACAATCTTAATCAAACTGAAACATCAGTAACCTAGCAACTATTTAAAAAGATTAGTCTACTTCTATGAATGTATCGAAGTTCAGCCGGTAACATCCTTTGTTTCGTTCACAGTCCTTATTTATAACTAAATAGTTGAAAGGTTTTCTCCAAACAGTGGAGCACATTTCACGAAACTTACACCATGACATATCAGAGCCTACATGTTCATCATAAACGTGTTTAAGGTTTACATCATCTTGCTTAAATAATATGATAAGATTAGAATTGTCTCTCACTAATTGTTTGGGTATTTTGGTGTAAGTTTGATTGATATAAAAACAGTCAATATTTCTATGGCGACCCATTGCAAAGTAATCTCGTATATTATTCTGATTTTCACAAGCAACGTCGTCGAATATGATAATTGAGTTTGGTAATGCTTCGTGCGGACTCAAGACCGCATTATTATCATTGTATTTGTAATAAGATATGTCTGCCACCTCATTCAACACGTTCTCCAGGAAGATGTATTTTGGTTGATATAATGATTTCGAGTAGACATAAAGGTTACAAAAACGTGGACCGTCCTGGTGTAGTAATAAACTCAGGACCAAGTTTGTCTTTCCGCAGTTGGAAGGACCACAAACGATGCTGCGTATTGTGTTTGGTAGTAAAGGACCATGTCGCTTAGTTTCTGTTGATGACGTAGAAGGACAGATGCATTCCAATTGCAATGAATCTTTTTGCTTCAGGAACTTCATTTTTGTTGAATAAATTTGTCTGGCAAGTTCCACGGGTTTCATAAAAATGACTACTTTTAATGTTGTCACAAGTTATAAACCATTTAAAACGGTTTCATGAATGCTTTATGCTCTTTTCATCAGATTAGACACTACAGGATTGAAATTTCAGAACAAAATCGATACGTTTTTACTAATTAATGGTGTATATTGGGAAGGTACTTCAATTTCAGAACAAAATCGATACGTTTTTACTAATTAATGGTGTATATTGGGAAGGTACTTCATTTTTTTCGAATGAGCGAACGAAGAGAGCGAGTGGTGAAGAAAAAAATGAAGTATACTTCCCAATATACACCTACTAATACTAATTCAAAGTGAAGCCTAAGTATTAATGATTGAAGTAAGCGTGAAGCACCAGGATGTGAAGTGATGTTAGCCAGAATGCCACCCCAGTACGGCTGCCAGTGTAAGCAGACCAATAAAATATAGAGACTAAAAGTATTTTAATGTCTATGAGTAGGTAAGCCTGTCGATAACAGTTAACATAGTTGTTTTTGAATTCAAAAAAAATACTCACAAACTGCTCTTGTAGTATATTGAGATGTAACCATTTGATATAAAAAACTTACGTAACAAAACGTGTTTTGTAAATTATTTTGGATAGTCAAGCACCTGCTATCCGTGTAGGTATACGACCGCAATTCTAGACAGAACTTTAACTAGCAAACTCCACACTCGTCTTGCTCCAGATACAAAATAAGGTGCAAAAGACAAGGGGCAACAAGTTTTAATTGGTTACCTCGGGAAGCTTGTTAACCCCGAGAACAATGTATCGCATTTCATAATGTACCTTCTAGGTAAATTAATTTATTATTATCATACACGTGGCGTTGGAAGGTTCATTTTGTTCATCCTCACTGCCGCACTGTTATAATACCTAAATGTCTCTTTGATGAACAACTTCTGTCCAATAATTAACAAAATTAAAGATAAAAGGTATGACTTAGTAAAGACTCATCAAAAGATCTAAAAATCATCGTGAAATTGTTTAACCCTTCAACCGGCAGAATAGTTGCTACCTTCTTCTTCACCTTTTGTGATTGGAATCGGGTCCAAAACCAAACGAAATTGCAATTCTGTGCACATACTATACCATTTAAACGGTTAACCCAACCCAACCCATTGTTTTAGGTAACAGCCCTGCTAGCCTTGAGCGCGGGCGCAGCATTTGCAAGCACTGGGGCCCTCTACGTTACCGAACGCCTTCGCCTGGGCCCTCGAGGGGGCACACAGCTCGTCGTGAGGGTAGCTGTCAACACTCCTGGAAGGAAGAACATTACAGGTAAGCGCAGATTACATTTCAATGTCTTTGTTTGGAGTTCTAGAAATAATCAATCTGCCTAGGTATCAGGCGGGACTTAGAACGATAGAGTTTTTCTGGCATTTCTATCTTTATATAGAAAATTTAAATACAGCGTTGATATTGCTAAATAGTAATATAAAAAAGTAACCTTTAAATTGTAACTTTTGCGATTAATTTCCTTGGATTCATGAGTTTTAAAAAAATATCACCTTCATTCACTTCATTATAAACTTACCTATATTGTAACTGCCTAGTGAATTATATAATTTACATGTCTTACAAATGTGTTAGTGTGCAATAAAGGTGTTTATCTATCTCCTTGATCCAAAAGTTTTAAGTAGGTACACAAGTTTCTTCACTATTATAAACCAATTTCAACTTGGAATTAAGTGTTAAAATTTCATTAAACTTAAAAAGCAACATTATCAGGGCAAGATTGAAACTTCCATTATCAGCATCTTTAATTAGCTACAAGAATTCTCAGTTAAAATGTCTGAACTTGTTCCCAAATCTAAGAGCAAAATATTTTAATGAACTTCGCCGAAAACCCAGCTGAGTTCAGCCCGGGATAATTTTAAAGTTAAAGCATACCTTCTTTAGCCGTTAACAAGTTATCGTAAGTTTGTAATAATTTTCAGGAATCTGTTTTTGAGTTTGACGGCATTTACCATGCAGAACAAAGGCACTTTACCTCACCTTTTGCAGCGGTTCCGCAGTACTTACTGAGAGTGGCCAGGTCTAAGATGCTGGTCTAAGAGCCGGTGTCGCTATCACTACGCGCCCTGTATTCTAGAGAACACGGTGGTCAGCCGGGATGATCAGCCGGGGTGATAACCCGCCCCAGCCTTTGCTAACGTTGCCGCCCCACGGGTTAAGTTAAAATCGTTGTATTCCATCACCAGAGAGTAAGCCGTAAGTTAATTAGGAGGTAGGTGTAGGAGCTACATGGGCTCCAATACAGAGTGTTGCACGACGCTCCAAACACGACACATAAAATACTGTACATTTTCTTCCTTTTATAACGTATAAAATACAGTCAGACAATTGAGACGAACCGACGCGCAGGAAGTGAGGCATCACTCCAATGAGAAAACAGACATTCAGAGACTAAATCACATTTCTCTATCGATATCGGAACATACGGAACAAAACAAATAACATTGTGAGAACTGAACACTCCAGAGAACAATGCTTTTGTATGTTGATATGTCGAAATATCAATATTTTGGGCATCGATAGTTGTTCGTTGAACTTTGACAGTGTAACTGAGATACTCGATAGTATTGTCGTTGGGCTATGTAAGAGACATTGTCAATACAATCAATTTGTCAACAAATTAATTTGTCTAAAAGAATCATTATTTTTGACATAATAGTATCCAATGTAATGTAATCAATCAACATTACATTGGATGCATTTTAGTTTTGTACGACATCGAATTTTTTTATAGTTTTGCTGTTTGCCGTTAGCAAGTAGACTCTTTTTCGAGTGGTAACAATTCTGAAGCCTTATAAAGTCATATAAAAATATTTAAGCTAGAGTATTAGCCATTAGACACAAAATGAATAGCGGCAAAAGGTCAGCTCCCTAGAATGACAACAAGCACACACGAATTAGTCAGTGGATGACTAATAATTAAGTCAATAATGTGAAATTAAAATAATGAGAATTTCAATACATAAAGCAATATGTTGCTGTTTTCTAATGTCATAATTAGTCGGGTAATTTTGTGAATAGTTAATGGCTTTATTGTTTTTTTGATAGCTTATTCGTTTGAACCCGAATTCAGCCAGTATGTGTGCAGAAATCGGCTAATTTAAAAGTGCTTTTAGGAAAACGGTAGGTAAAATTCAAGCCCCAGGCCCGGTCTACGGCGCCGCCTAGTAACCCTCCGCCCCCGTCCATGTATGAGAGATTGTTTCGCCCTTCTGAGTCTATTTATTTTGCGACCCCGAACCCACCACGTCTCAGTTTGCTCGGTAAACAATCTAACGTCAACCTGCCCAGTCTTCGGTGGAGGACTTCGAAATTGATATTGAGCTGATAAATACAAGTTTAGCTGCTTTCGAGAAGCAAGCTTTGGTTTAGTGCAGGAATATCACTTTTGTTGCAAATATGCTTCTAGGTAATACGGAAAATACAAGACGGTTTTGTCAACATCAGGCTAAGATTAAAGTATCATTTAAATAGATAGATTCACACATGAAACAACAAACCTACTACAGTTAAAATTTAACAATCAACGAGTTTTTCTACAATTTAGGCCCCTCAATCTCTAAAAAGCGATGTCTTCCAAACAACGAAATCCAATGGTTACTCACCTAACATTTATCTCACAATGAGGTGGCGGGACTTTCGGAAGCCTACATTTTGCCGAGCAAATTTAAACCCAGGCGTTGTACGCAAACGAGCTTACTGCCGTTGTCCAAGTAGCTTGGGTTTTATATCCGTGTTCTACACCCAGAAAGATTTAGATTCGGGACCGCACGGGTTCCGTGCCAATGTGCTAGCCCACTTAGCCATGACGCTCTTAAAATTGAATCCAGGTCAAACTGGAATTGTTTTTAAGCAAATAATTTTTGTTTTCCCTCTCAATATTTTCGTATATAGATTTTCTCGTTAAATTAAAGGTATAATGTGCACGATTAAACATCAATCTGTTGGTTAAACTTGTCTAGCTTTCGCACTAGAACCCGTAGAGCAGGTTAGGGCTGAAAACCAGTGCTACCTTGAATCTATACTTCCGCGGCAGCACATGCTGAGCTCCTTCACCTTTTGTCAAATTTTGTTGTATTTTTTTTTAAATGTTTTATAGATTTCTTAGAACCTTAAATTAGACAATAAATTTATTATCTTTCTTTCTTTCTTTCTATGTTTTCAATACGAAGCGACTTAATGAACCAACTTAGATTGAGGCTCTAACATTTGTAAAATTAAAACTAAATTGGTAATTTCATTTTAGCTTATTAACATAATCATTACCTAACCCGTGAAACTAAAATCTGCAATATTGAAAATCTCAGCAAAATTAAGATTCCATTTGGAACTATTTTAAATCAACAAACTGAAATTAAATTTCAAAAATTCATGTAATTCTGATGAGTTTTACGAGCAAATTTAAATTTCCAATCTCGAAAGGGTAGATTCCCTTGTTTGTGATATTCAAATAATATTAGTTCGTCATTCTCGTCAGCATTGTTTCAATTAACATCTAAATTAAACTGAACACGATCACAGAACTAAGGGTAGAATGTCTTCGTTGCCTCTATATTATTATTGCGATTGAATTATACCGTCAAATAGTGCGTTATAGATAAATATTTTGTACTCTACAAAAAAAAGTAGTATTAAATTACCGAAACCAATGTAAAATATAGGTGGTTTTATCTAAACAAAGGAGCACGCGCTCACACAAGCTCTTGCTGTCCCGTGCATTGTCCATAGAACTGAAAGTGACAGCTATATACCCGTAAGAGCTGATCGACTTTGATTTGCGTTTGGGAACTCGGGGGTAAGATGAGCTTTCTTTGCTTTGAAGCCAAATACCAAACGTTTACAGGACGAAGTTTGCTGTGTGGTAAAGTCAGCAATAAAATCATGTGTCAATCAATGCAAAGTGGCCAAAAATATGTATACGAGTTGTGTAAAGCAATTCAACGCCAACGATGATAGATTCATAATGTTTCTGAATACTGTTTTGACACTGCGACTAATACTACGAGTCCTGCAAATGTCATACATATACGTTGGTCACTAACGATTTAATCACTGTCATTTCAGATATCCTAACTAACCGTATAAAACAGTGTGGTTTTGATGTGTAATACCTGTTAATTGTAAATTAAAAACTAAATTAGAACATAAACCGGCGAGTGCATAGGATCGTAACTTGTAACACAGGGCGTGAGGTGAGAGTGCTTCAAAGTCATTCGGATAAATTAGAAGTATTTTACAGTAACTTGTGTAATTCGTTTTTGCCGTTGTTTGTACCCCAAATCAATGTTTAGTATATTTTATGTGAAATTAAAATACAAATTCAAAGATCAATGTTAAAGCTTGTTTGAATTCCGTAACAGGATCCGAGCTACTTACGTTAAAAAGATCTAGGAATCTTCTTTGGTTTACTTCCTACGATTTCAAAGGTTACGATTTTCATGGTAGACAAGGTAGATTTTCGTTTCCAGGAAGCACTTTAGCCTTATTACTTTAGTTTTATAATGTAGACGCTCTTAAGACTGCATAAAATATTAAAACTTCAGTCCGTTAAAGCTTTTTTTTTGTTTTCATATGATGTTGATCATATCATGTGAATTTGTCTCAAATGAATTTATTTTATTTTATTCACTTTCATTACATAACTTTTCTGAAAATACTTTTGTATCGTTATTACAAAGACCATTATTGTCTCCTATTCAACTTTTCATAACCTCTTGCAGTAAAATTCAGTACGGAAAACAACACACGTTGCAATATCTTCGCCTGGCTCTAGTATGTAATAAAATACATTACACGGTTTCAATTGCTTTCAGAGTGTTTCCTGCGTCGGTAGATTCTATAACTTCGCATTACGAGCCGGTGGTATCCTAGCGAACATTTGTGATGCTCACGCATTCTTATGACATCATAAGAATAGGGCGGTTTTTAACTCTGTCGCTGTAGTTTGTGCCTTGAAGTGTTCATTTTTATTATTACGTTAGTTACCTAGTATTATTATTTTGTTTTCTTCACTGGGTCTAGATTGGAAATGATACTAAAAAGGAAAAAAACCAACACTACATCTATGAAGTGTTAGTCTACCCCGTTCGCATAAAAATGTAGAGTTTTTTGAGATCCAGTATCTTTTCTTAGTACTTAGCGCTATCAATGTCATATTAAATGGTCTGCCTCACTTTTTTTTTTGGCATTTATTAACAAAAAAAAAACTGGTGATCACTCAAATGTACTTCAACACAGTTAAATTATGCAGAAATATTAGTCAAACCGAAATATATCACGTTAAGGGTCTAATTTCTCCACCGTCCTTTCACAAAAAAAAACACCCGCCGAAAACTTACAAAATGTTCATTGAGGTACATGCTCCATTTAAAATAATGGTGGATCTCAATAATTCAAGAGTGCTTTTTCATTTTCCTTTGAAACCATTTCGTGAATACAGGAAAAATAATTTGCTGAAAAAGCGTCAGTGGTACTGAATTTTTAATTTAAAATAAAATAAAACCGATGTTAGCCAAGCTTCACGCCATTCGTTTCATGCAAAAACAGCACAACTCAACCGCTTATTGGCCGTTACCGCTCATGGCTTGCACTGCGCCACTCGCGCTGTCATAATCATAAAGAATAGAGATAAAAATGCTGCGTCAGGGATGGAGTTGAAAGGAACACTGGAGAATAAAGTAATTTCATGTTGGCCTGGATTACGAGGGCGATTCACGGCGAGAGCAATGACACGGAAGCCATATTGGAACGCGAACGGGAATTATTGGCGTGTACTGAGTGATTGAGCTCGGAACAATAGATTTTCCGCTCGCAAAAATAACCTTTTGTCTCACATTTTTGTTAGTTAAATTATAAATTCATTTTGGGAGTATGTCGGGAGTACAGATTGGTTTAAAATTGAAAAATATATCGTTTGCTTACTATATTTTACGTTTTAAAACAATACGAATGACCATTTTTGATTTCCTTTGAAAGAAGATACATCTGCTCATTGAATTTAATAGGTATCAGCCTTTTAAAACCGTCAAGTAAAAATTTAATTTGTATTCAAAACGAATCGAACCCGCGTCTTTCGCAAACAGGGCGAAAGAGAAACCATTTTTCTAGTTTTCGGGTCTTTAGTAAAGATACTTCATGGAAAATGCTAAAAAATAATAATAACTTAGGCGAGAGAGACTGATGTCCAGCAATCAAGACCTCATGACTGCGAACTCCGAATGACATATTTTAAAACTTTATTCAAGCCTCCTTATTTTCCTTGATTCTAGTTGAAATAACCGGCTACAGCGCTGACAACTGCTCCGTGTCCTACACGTCATTCAACAACGAAACCTTGGTTGGATCTGTCATCCGATCAGCTAGCGTACTTGTACTGCCTGAGGGGCTACATCGAAGTGATACCCAGAGCGCGTACTTCTGTGCCAATGGTAAGTGTTACATTGCTTTTAGAGTAAGAAAATCTAAAAGTTAATAAAACAAAAAGCGGCTCCCAACACATTACATTTTTGTTTCGTTAACACTTTCGCAGTCCATAAAATATCACAATTGAAAATCCATTTGATCTACTCGCACTATGGCTTACGGTTATGAATATTGTTATTTGTGATACAAGTAAGTGGTTAGTAAAAAGTTTAATCAATTTCTCCGAAGGACCTATCATCAAGCTCTTATATGATGATTATCTGACCAATTTGAGATTATTATTTTCCGAGCAAAAGAAAAACTTTTTAATCAGCACCGGCATGGGAAGTTGCCGCGGTTATGCAAGTGGCTTGAGTTTGTATTGATGATTAAAAATAAAGTTAAACAGTAGGTAAGTTGAAAATAAAGGTTTTTGACCATTTTTGACGAGCAGGTTAGAGTATTAGCAATTTCAGAGTGTTTGTAAGCCCAGTCTATGTTCCTGACCAACATACTGAGCTGATGGGCTACCACCATCCTACATAACAAATTTCTGCTCAGAATATCTTTTCCAAATTCCAGAACATCTGGCAGTTTCCTCCCGTGGTTCCTGGGAATGGCAATGGGTGGCTGCACCAAGGAACAGGGCTGGTCTGGTGTTGGAGCTGCGAGCGCAGGGGGCGGCTCATGTGGCGTTGTCTTCTGTGAAGGAACCCTCAGACGACATGTACAGGGTTGTTTTTGAGAAAAGCAGAGTGTGGATTGCTAAAGGAAAGCATGGTAAGAATTAGTTCTAGTTTTATAATCCCTTTCTCTTGTGTGATTGCAATGAGGCTGATTTAGTATTTGGTGGGGATTGGGTCCGATAATTTTTTTTTCACTTTTTTTTCGAAAAACTTCAGATATTTTTAGCTTTGGATACAGACAATGACATGATTAACATAGGAAACATCCAGACTAAGACACACAGGCGCTTGTTTTTACTGGACGTGAATCGAACCTACAACCTCTGGTGCAGTAGTCAACTTCTCCCACATTTCTCCAAATTGGTCGTCATCCTTAATGAATATAATACGGTGTTTTTAACTCCAACAAAACTGATTTTCAGGTTATGACGTCCACTTAGCCAGTGCTGAACAAACAGAAAGCGACGAAGAATGTTCTAGCTCTGGCTCTTGGTGTGCCTGGTGGGTTTGGTGGGAAGGGGGTCGACTGTCAGTCGGCCGAGGAGCTGCACCTTCCGAGAGAAGGCTCCTGGTTTGGCCTTTAGCGTCCGACATGAGGATCAAGTTTGTGGGATTCAGCGCACTATGGGGAGACAAGGCAGACTTCAGGTTAGCATTGGGCCTGCACAGCGAAAAAAATTTCATTCAAAACAGTTCCAATGACAATTCAGCAAAAACTATTTTATTGATTCATAAACAAACAGGTGTCGATCGATGGTAAACATTTAGGTCACAACAAAAGCATCTCACATGATGACAAGAAAGTTGTAAACAAACTTGTTTACAACTTGTTAGACTCACAGCTAAACTACAGATTATAAAAACAAAACGATAATAATACAAAGAACACGGATACTATACAGTAAAATACTAAATTAATAAAATATTTTTGCGACCAAAATGTTCACCAAGCTTTTACAAATCACGTCCCTGTAGTTACTAAACAAAACTTCATTGTCATATCTACTCGATGCTGCAAAAAATTACTACACAACCTTGACAATTCATTTCAGGATCTGGAACTTCAACGAAGAAGCGGGTTTCTCTCAAGTCCTTGAACTCGGTCTACCCCGAGGCGTAGTTCCCGGATCCGCAAGTGGAACCCTTCTTGTCTCCGGAGGTCTTCACCTACCACTCTACAGTCTACTGACGGACTCCACTGACCAGTGGGCTGAGGTCTGGAGGGACTCTCAGCTGTCAGCCGCTTCAGCTAGCTTGGCGCCGTTGTTGGCTCTTGAACACATTCCTCATTTAGTTGAAGATGCTGAGAAGGATAGGATTCTGAAGAAGTTGCCTGAACAGGTATTGGAAGTTATATTTTCGCTTAATTAAGATTTTTTAATAGCTTCCCTGGTTCAATATGAGAAGAAATACCTACACATAAAGTGAAAAAACAATAGCATTATGTTTTCTAATATTTACGCGAACACTATACATCGAAATAAAACAACTTTACGGATTCTACTCGCGGTATTATATTTTCTTTCATTTTCTAACCCGACGTTTCGACTCCTTTACAGCGGGTTTTTTTTTTTTTGATCACGACTGCTGCAAAGGAGTCGAAACGTCGGGTTAGAAAATGAAAGAAAATATAATACCGCGAGTAGAATCCGTAAAGTTGTTTTATTTCGAGGAACAATAGCATTATTTTTATTGTAACTTGACTGCAATATCATCACTTCTGATCGGATGAGATTGTGCTCACCCAATCAACAATAAAAAATTAACTTTTATTTGATATTATTCTTTTGAATACGCCACAATTTCAAATTGTTGTTTCCATCGATAAGTGCTTTCCATCTGTATTGGGGTCTTTAGTGCCTCGATGCCAAAACATTGTGATCTAATGTCGGGTAAGTCTTTTAAAACAAAACCTATTTACCTATTATTTGTTCCGTTGCGATATCCGGAATCCATCTTGAGTCAAGCACCTGTCCTTTTAGCTTACTTCCGGTCCAATATTTCCACCTCCGTACATCCGGCGCTTATAGCGCCCCCTAGTTTGGTCATTGTTGGGGCGTTTGCTAACGCCAGATTTTTACCTTCATTATAGCGTCGTCTTTCCTAGCGAAAATACGGTCCAAAAGTAAAATAAGTAACTTGTCTTTTAATCAGTAGTTAAAGTAAAGTGAAGTGAAGTTCTACCTCCGTAATGGAAGAAAAAAATAATAGTGAACCAAGTGACGGTGTCTCAAGGAAAAGAGGAGCTAGTTCGGCAAGCTCGTGTAGTGAATCGTCGTCGCGGGAATCAAGTCCGGAAAGGTACGGGAAAAAGGCAAAGCGAGATCGAGAAAATGTAAGTGATTTGCAATTCCAATTTCTATCGCAACAAGTAGCAATGTTAACCAATTTATTAACGCAAAATAAGAGTTATGAAACGAGTTGTAGTGTCGTTACACACACGCCAGAGCCAGTGCCGGGCCCGTCATCTGCCCCGGAGGGTTTTTTAATACGTCCGTCTTCCTTAACAACTGAAAAAGGCGGTCAGCAGATTTGTTTATCTGAAATTTCAACTTGCGTGAAGGATCCGATCTATGTAAAATCAAATGACGATCATTTGACTAAATTGTGTCAAATTCAGCGCTTTAATAGCACTGACTGGAATGCCATACGCTTTTATGAGACCCAAAAGAAATATGTTACCATTCCGGGCTTTATTGAGTTAAATATTAACGACGAGTTGAGACCCGTAGGATATATAGTATCGAGTGAAGATGGCCGATTGCAGCTTATTGAGCGAACTTACGCCGCGTTATCGAATGCCTTACTGTCACAAAAAGATCAATTGAAATCAGTGCTTCAAAATTTAGTGGACTGGGCGAGTGACAAAAATACAACCTTAACTCCTAACAGTCTGTTTGAGAAAATCGAGTCTTTATTTACCAAAGACTGTGCTTACAACAAAGTCACCGACGATATTTTACAAATAATATGTGGCAGGCGGGCAGATTGCATTCAGGCTAGGCGGGACATTTTGATGAAGCAAATACCAGACGAGTTTCATTGCAATGCGTTGCAGAGGATGCCTCCCTCGGCGGAACTGTTGTTCGATGACAAAATGCTAACTACATATTTACAAAAAATAGGGGGGGGGGAAAAACTTACAGGTTCACACGTACCTGTAGCAGGCCCTTCGTCGAGTTATCGGAAACAACCTAGCTCTTACAACGAGGTATCAAAACCTGTTGTGAACAAACAACCATCGGAGAGATTTTTTCGGCAGTCCTTGTCTGGTAGTAAAGGAAAAGGAAAGGGTAAATCATCGGGAAAAAAGCCCGCGTTTAACCGGAACCAGCGTTACAAGGGGAAAAAGTCGAATAATTCCTTCTCCCCGAATAGAAACAAGAATGCATGACTCAATGCAATTTCGTGGGGGCTGTCTGAAGCAATATGTATGTGTCTGGAGCAATCTCGGGGCACCGGATTACATATGCAAAGTTTTGAACGGCCTTCGCATCTCCTTCGTCATGAAGCCCCCACTTGTACTACCCAACAGAACAATAATGCAATATTTTATTATTGTTTTTAGCATTTTCCATGCAGTATCTTTCTAAAGAAAACCAGAAAAAGACATTTGGTCATGTTGGCATCAGGCAGGACTTGAACCCGCATCTTTCGCAAGCCAGTGCAGTCGCCCGGCTTGCGAAAGATGCGGGTTCAAGTCCTGCCTGATGCCAACATGACCAAATGTCTTTTTCTGGTTTTCTTTAGAACAATAATGCAATGTTATCAAACCAAGAAAAGCCCTCATATGTTGAAACAAATAAAAAGCATGCTGGATATGGGTGTTCTAGAAAAAGCAGACCCGACACCCAGCTTCCTGTCGACCTTTTTTCTGGTACCGAAGACCGACAATACATTTCGGCCGATTTTCAACCTGAAAAGACTCAACCATTTTATAGACATAAAGCCCTTCCAACTTTTCAGTCATTTTCGAGTGCCGGGCTTTCTTCAGGAGAAGGACTGGATGGCAAAGATGGACCTGAGTCTAGCTTACTTTCACGTGAACATTGCAAAGGAACATCGAAGGTTTCTGAGACTCAGTTTCAACAACGAATTGATGCAGATGACCTGCCTTCCTTTCGGATTGTCATCAGCTCCGAGAGTGTTCGCGTCATTGACGAACTGGGTCGCCGAATACCTACGCCACCACGACATCAGGTGTGTAGTTTATCTCGACGATTTTTTACTGGCCAATCAATCCTGTCGGCGCCTGAGCGAGCAAATCTCTTTCACCGTGAATCTTCTGAGACAGCTGGGATGGTCGCTAAACTTCGACAAATCTGTGCTGGTTCCGACACAACGCCTAGAATTTCTGGGAGTTACCTGGGACACACAACTCAACACGAAGTCCCTGTCGGAACCGAAGTGCCTTACGCTCCGCACGGCGCTTCAGCATCAGATGTCGAAAGGCAGTTGGTCCCTCAAACAGGCCCAATCCATATTGGGGAGACTGAACTTCGCCTCTTTTGTAATACGCAGAGGAAGACTACACTGTCGGACAATGCAGTACTACAGCCGACAGCTTCCCAAAACGCACTGTTACCGTCAGGTGAAATTACCAGAACCAGTGCTCTGCGACATGAGTTGGTGGCAGAACGCTGCCGCGGGTTGCCTGCCAATACACTCAGGCCCGCCTTCTCATTACTTGACGACGGACGCGTCGGATATTGGCTGGGGAGCGCAACTGGGCGAAACCAGAATATCCGGCCAGTGGACCGCAACACAGAAGACTTGGCATGTGAACTTGAAAGAACTATATGCGGTTCATGCAGCGATCCTACACGAGGCATACCAGTTGTTGAATGCTCAAATCATCTTATTGACAGACAATCGCACAGTGGTATGCTATATCAACAAAGAGGGAGGAACGAAGTCCGAAAGTCTTCTAGAAATGACACGTCAGATTTTAGAGCTAATGGATCGCTCGAATATCCACCTGGTAGCTCAATATCTTCCGGGAAGATACAATTGCGAAGTCGATGCTTTATCCAGGAAGAAGCTATGTCCAGAATGGCACCTGACATCACAAGCCACGATACCGATATTTGCCATGTGGGGCACGCCGCAAATAGATTTATTTGCATCAAAAACAGCGCACGTGGTCCCCAAATACATGACTCTAGAGACAGCAGACCACCAAGCAGCTCATATCAATGCGTTCGGCCAAATATGGGACTACGAATTAGCTTGGGTGTTCCCTCCGCCAAATCTCGTACCACAAGTACTTGCTCGGATGAACGCGGCGAAAGGCAAGTACATATTGATCACTCCGAAGTGGAACAAAGTCTTCTGGTCAGCGGATGTGAAGAACAGAGCCCTGGAGGATCCATACCTGATCCCACACCTCCCACAAGTTCTGATAGACACTGTAACAGGAACTCACCCACCCGAGATTCAGAACATTCAGCTGGAGGCGTGGTTGATTTTGGGTGGTCAGACGTGATTGATGGTTGGTCAGCGGAAGAGAAAACATTATTTTTATCTAGTTGGCGCAGTTCCACCATGAATACATACCGATCAGCCTGGCAAAAATGGAAGAGATGGTGTGCGTCCACAGCGATTAATTTCAAAAATCCTACTCCACCTGACGTTGCTCGCTATTTAGCGCATCTACACAACAAAGAAGGCTTAGCCTATAAAACAATTCTAGTACATAAATCAGTCATAGCTACCTTTACAAACACTACGATTAAAAACGACGTGACATCCAATTTTTTCGTAAAGAACATGTTGAGAGCAATCTCTGTTGCTAAGGAAAAACGCGAGACGTGTCCAATATGGGACCCTCAACTAGTATTAAATCACCTAGAATCCACCATCCCGGATGAGAATAACCTGTACCAAGTATCCCAACGTACAGCCATCCTACTTTTGTTATCCTCTGGGCGGCGAGTTCATGATCTCACGCTACTCAGTGTTGAAAATGGAAAATACATTGACGATGGTGACACAATAGTGTTCTGGCCGTGCTTTGGATCTAAGACTGATACAAGAAATTACAGGCAGTCTGGCTGGAAATTGTCCCAAAATCCCATGAAGCTGCTCGATTGCGTTTACTGGGTTCGTATACTAGTTAGTCTTACTGAAGAGCGTCGAAGACTTTCAGGTTTATTTAATTTATTTGTCACAGTAAGAGGAACTCCCAAGGCTGCATCCAGAACGATTATTGGTGGATGGGTGAAGGCTGTCCTGAAAAATGCCGGCGTTGAAGCCAGCCCAGGATCAGTTCGATCAGCGGTCGCATCACTTAACTGGCTAGAGAATTTTCCTGTTGAAAAGATTTTAGAAACTGGAAATTGGCGCCAGGAGCATACTTTCAGGAGATATTATAAGAAAGTTATCAATCGAACAAATCAAGGAAACAGTGATTCTATTTCTTTGTCAAGATTTTTTGATTCAATACGTTAATTTAATAAATAGTTGATTATAATTATCAAATTCTATTATTTAACAAACTGAATAATTCATTACAGTTTTCCCACACATTATAGCGTCGTTTGTGCAAATGAATTATGCACTCACCAGGAGATATCAAACACATCACTCAAGATGGATTCCGGATATCGCAACGGAACAAATAATAGAGAGTTTTAACTAACAATAAAACTTACCTATTATTTTTCCTAAAGATATCCGGAATCCAGGTAATCTCTACCTGGTGCATCTCGAGTTATAATGAAGGTAAAAATCTGGCGTTAGCAAACGCCCCAACAATGACCAAACTAGGGGGCGCTATAAGCGCCGGATGTACGGAGGTGGAAATATTGGACCGGAAGTAAGCTAAAAGGACAGGTGCTTGACTCAAGATGGATTCCGGATATCTTTAGGAAAAATAATAGGTAAGTTTTATTGTTAGTTAAAACTCTCTATTTTTATGTTTGATTCCCAGGTTCAAGTACTCCTATCATTCCGCAAGAGTGACAACTCCTTTAGCGACCATCCAGCTATGAGCAGCCATCTTTCCACCATCAGGATTCTCGAGATCCTCACCAAAATACAGTCTTACTATCCAGTAGACCCTAATCTACTACAAAACATTAAGAAGTGGATTCAAACTCGACAAAACCCTGATGGGTCTTTCACCCCATTGCCAGCAGATAAGGAAGTAGACTATTACCCTGTAGAGATGAAGAAAGGCAATGGAACTGAGAAAGATGTCAATGTTAATGAATATTATTACTATGACAAAGATGGAAATATGACTAAAGAAGAAATCGACTGGGAAAGGACAGTGGAAGTGACAGCAGAAACGTTGGTTGCTTTGCTTGAAGTTGGTGTAGAAAATCAGGTAAGTAATGAATGCTAATGAGTAAAATTAAGCTTAACCACTGTCATTGTTGAAGAAAACCGGCATTGATTATTATTTGATATATTGTTCAACAATCAGTTGCGAATTTTAGAAACAAAACCTCGATGTATGTGCACATTTTCAGAAACATTAAAGTAATCTTGAAAGTATAACAGTTGATTTTGTAATTACAGTTGGACGCGGATACTGCCAAAAAATCACAAAGTTATTTGGAGAAGAATCTTTACAATTTAACTTCACCAGCAGCTCTGGCTGCAACTGTTTTGGCCTTAGTTCTTGCAAGGTATGTTCAATTAAATTTATATTATTTTTCCCAAAAGAACACCTGGTTTTAATAGTGTCATCTTTGCTGACACCTGATCGTAAGTGATGATGTGGCCTAAGGTGGTACATGCCGGCCTAACAAATGGCTGTTCACTCTCTTCTTGAAGAGGCCCAAGTTGTATTGCTGTGGAAACACTTCAGCGGGAAGCTCATTCCACTCCCATCCTGTTCGCATTATAAATGTGTTACCAGAACGGTAACACATTTATAATTGATTGGATTTGTTATAATAAGTGTTTGTAAAAGTGTATAATACCTTCGAGGATGATTTTGGATTGTTTTCTTAAATTTCAGGAGCCCAGTAGTACCAGAAGCTCTGGTAATCCTGCGGAACGCCTCTACTACTGAAGAAGGTGAATTCGGCTGGCCAGCACCAAGGAAAGACGCTGCTGATTGGTTGTTAGAAGAAACATCACGGAATATCAAAACTACGTCTTATGGTAAGAGGGAACATTCCAACTATGGACAAAAAATGTTTGTTGCTTTTAATTTTGGACTGTTGTCAAAATTTCATGATGTTGGCATAAATAATGACGATCACAGGTTAGATTTAGACGTTATTTTAATCGTTATACTCCTGCTTAAACAAATTCAAAACAACTTCATGCAAAAGAAAGGACTGCCATGATTGGTCATCATCTTTTTTATATATTTTTTATGTTAAGACTTGTCATTAAGTGTTTTATATTAACCTTATATGAATGAAGATTATTTTTACTTTAAGTTAAATCGTGACCCTTTTTCGGGCATTTATACCTATTGTCCCATTTTTACCATATTACCTTTAACCATTACTGCAACACTTGCTAATTGTTACTACTACGCACTTTGGAATTCATGGTTACTGTTACAGTGAAAACATAAAATTCAATTATCCTGTTCATCAAAAAGACCTCTATGTAAGAACGCTTGCTTAGAGACCACAGAAAAGTTATACAATTTGCATAGCCCTAATGAATGTAGTGGCAGAATATGTGCTTATTTAAAACCTCAATCATATCCATGTGTTTGATTGATTGTGATTGATTATATTTTAACAATTTTTTGGTAAATATTATTTTGTTTGTAAACAGTATTAATATGGACACTGTCTGAAATGAAGTGATTTTATTTTTTTATTTCAATAGAGTTTAAGAATAAATAAATTTTACTGCTTTTTAAAGAGTTCATCTTTACCAACAGAAGCAGTGACCATGGAGCAGTACGTAGCCGGCGTTCGCGTCCTTCTAGCGGCTTGTGCTCGAGGAGCTTTAGCTGAAGGTGAAGCGGCCGCGAGGTTCCTCTACTACCGAGCGTCCACTCTGCAGAGACACCCGAGCTTGGCTTATAGCGCTACCAAGGCCGCTGCTCAGTATGCGGCTTTGGCGCATGACAGGTACAAATACAAATGTTTTATTTGCTAATAAATAGGGTACAAGTGTGATGTTATGATTGTCTAGTTCAAAACTTAGCTGAATCAAGTAGTATGCAAATATTTAAGTGCAGCGACTTTATTACAATAAAAAAAAACAATGTCAGCAATATTAATCAAACAAAGCATCGACCCAATCCTAACAACCTTTGTGCTTCAAAAATTCATCGATTGCGTAGAAAACCCTTTCCAACAGCCATTTATGCAAAGATTTTCAAAACGAGTTACTGGCAATTCCTTAATTCTATTTAGCATCTTGTTATAATATAATATGGTTTTTAATACAGTTGCTCAAAAAGTGGTACTTTTCGTAGCTGCTTAGCGTGCGGAAAGTTGGTTTTT
Source organism: Udea ferrugalis (assembly GCA_950022985.1). Classification (NCBI taxonomy): domain Eukaryota; kingdom Metazoa; phylum Arthropoda; class Insecta; order Lepidoptera; family Crambidae; genus Udea; species Udea ferrugalis. The sequence goes on from OX465525.1 coordinate 14,401,648, forward strand.
CCGCACTAGTGCTTTTTACTTTTTTTTTGATAATGATAAAAAAACCCATACATCCTACCAAAGAGGTTGTCTGTTCAATCACTTTATTTTGTTCTTTGGTACGTTATTTGGCATCAAAACTGGGAATATAAAATTATTGAAAATATTTCAAATGCATAATTTACAAAATAAAGGGTTATTTAGTAACTATTAACAATTCAATTTCGGAAACAGTTTACTTAAAGTTGGCTGTTTGTGTATTAACAATGGCCGGAGATTTGTAAGTATGAATGAGTTTCACCAAAAAATACTTAAAATAAATTAATAGGTATTTATTGCATTTCCATGTTTAAATGCAATTAAATTACTTCTTACATTTTTACTAGGCTGAATACAACCGATGCCGTGTTAAAAAAAAACTGTCAATCCTAAGTTTTTCATTTCCGCTTTCTTTATTTTCGATTTAGTCTCTTTTAACTACTGTTTTATTTTTCTTACACTGTATTTTTCTCGCAAATGTATTAAAAAACATTGTTCGATACACGAGCGGAAGTGTCATTTTCACTCGTCCCGAGTCTTGACCCTCGCCTGCCGGCTCGGGCCAAGATGCCTCGAGACTCGTGCAAAATGACATACTTTCCGCACTTGTATCGAAAACTACTATTAACACGTAGCATTACTGTTTTTTTTATACTTTTGAGTTTTTGGGACTGTGTTCTACGCGTTGATAGCAACTCAAATCTGATCACATGAAACGTAGAATGAGTTTTGATTTTGTTTGATGTCTTACTTTTACTTTCTTTTGTTTTAACACTAGGACAGTAACTCATCATTAATGATGCTTAGATTATACGCCTCATAGGTATAGGGATGCGCTACGTTTTCATATGTTGGCTTTATTACCACTTGAAGGACATTTTACCTACAAGAATCCACCCATTTTTTTCCCTAAAAGAGCCTGGTGCTCTCATAAGACAACTACTGTCTCAGCAATTACTTTTAAAACAGAAGAATTCTGTTAAGTACGCATAAATACATAATGCTTATGATTTAATTCATTTTTCATTACCTACCTGAAATACCTTGTAAAAGGTAGATTTTGGGAAGCGGAGCCCGCATGTGAACACGACACATGCAATTGTCACCGAAACATCGGGCAAAACAGGTGGAATAATGTTAACAGTTAAGTTATTGTGTTGCAGAAAAACTCAAAAATGAGTGTTCCATTTGTAAAGAAATGCAACAATATATTTTGTTTGTTTGTTTCCTTACAGACACAGAGCACTCACAGTATCTCTAGCCACAGCGGGCATGGAACTCACCGATACCTTAGAGCTGCGAGCCAAGACGCCGCCGAGACCGCTACAGTTACCCGGCCTACCCACCAAAGTGTTCGTCTACGCCACTGGAGCTGGATGCGCTACTGTACAGGTCAGCATTGCTCCTTTAGTCACTTCCCTATAAATTTTAGATGGAGTGTCCATACAGCGTATCAATGTACGCAGTTTCCGATATTTCTCTTGCCGACTCATTCTGTGACCGACTGATTAGTTAGTCTACTACGCCGACTTAGCGACCAATACGCCCCTCAGAGTCAGCTGGCGGACAGTCAGCCGCTCACTGTTAGCCTAACCGGGACGCGTTCTCGAAGGCTTTTCTTTATTTTGCTTTTGTGCCTAAATGACCCCACTCCATATTATGGAGTTGCAGCTGCTTCCCATCATATTATTATGATGGGAAGCAGCATTAAGGTCCAAAAAGCGGGTTGAGAAGTACAGTAATTTGGCTACTACTGAGCTGGTCAATATCATCTGCTAAAACGAGCCATTCTGCTACGGATTCGTGTTTATCAAGACTGGTATCAAACAACAGTTTAAACGGCACACTAAACTGTAGAGTAAAAGTAAATAATCGCATAGTAGTGACTTAATTTCTTAAACATGTCGAGAAAATACCTTACTTCTGAATGTTAAAGTAACCTAAAGGCTGAGAATCATAATCGTAAAAAAAACGTTTTAAGTGCTATTTGAAAAAAATTACCTGATATCCTTCTGTTATTCGGAATTTCATTTTGAATAGAAGCGTGACATCATTATATCCATATCATATTCTAACTATGTTTTTCTGTTGTACAGGGCACAATTTCATACTCTACATACACACCGAAACCTGAAAACGCTCTGCTGAACATCCAAGCAGCCATAATCGAAGAAATCAGGCCTGAGAGAAGCAGCATTGAGGATCTGCAAGGCAACTTGCCTACTTTGATCATCAAAACTTGTTTCAAGTGAGTCATCAATTTTATTCATCATTCACCGTATTTTTATTTCTTCAGTCTCCACCATCATAACAATTTCTGCTTGGGTTAAGGTCAGATTTGAGACAACCTAGATATTTATTCATTGTAACTTCTTATAATTTGTTTCAAGATTCAAAATCGACAACTTTTAGTCAATTGTTGGGGTATGCCATTTCCGTCTTTAATTCAAAAACCCTGCAAATTCGGTCGATATAATAAAAACCTAAAATGCATTATTTTTTTAGATGGAAAGGTCAAGAACGTTCTGGAATACTGCGTCTGGAGTCATCTCTTTTCTCTGGATACGAACTACACTCTGTGAATCCTGTGGTCTTGGATGGGGCTACTTTTGCTGATCTTCACTATGGCTCTCGAGGAGAGTCGGTTTGGTTCGTCTTTGCTAATGTAAGTTCCAACAATTATCAGCTTCACTCGTTCTCTAAATGAAATTCACTTACTCGTGGTTTAAATATTCGTTGTGCTAGGCGTATTCGTGGAATACGCCTAGCATGTTAATTCATATCTTTATATATTGCTGTAACAACTCCTTTTTCATTTTACAGATAAGTTCAACATGCCCAGTCTGCGTAACCTACGAAGCTAGATCTAAATTCATCATCACCAGCCTTCGTCCAGCATTTGCCAAAATATACCCTTCCTCTCGACCAGATCTAGCTGTAGAGACTTTCTTCCACGCAAGACCTGGTAGCCCCTTACTCAGAGGGATAACTGACGACGATTTCATCACCTGGTTCGATAAAACAGAACTGGCCAGTCTCCAGACTACAGCTAGTATTGACAATATTTGTGAATGTGGTCGTATTTGCAGTCGAGATTACGAGTTCAGAAAAAACATGGAAAGCAATAACGAAGGAGAAGCTACTACATCAACTACAGAACTTGTTGAGAATAAAACCACAAATGCGGCACCAAAATCAACTACAACAACAGCAGAGATACCAACAACTACTACAGAAAAAGCAAAGGAACTGACAACCGAGATAGTAAGAGAAAACACGAAAGAACTAACTGAAATTCCTGCTATTCCGACATCGATGCCTACACCTAAGGCTGTAGTTAAAAACAGCATTGAAATAACTAGCACAACTGAAATGATTACAACAGCTGAAATAACCAGTACAACTGAGGTGGTTCATACAGCGGAAATAACAGCTATAGAAACTTTGCTAGTGAAAAATACGACAGCACAAAACAACGACGACCCAATAATTATTCCAACTATAATTTACTTGGCTGCTTCAGATGAACCAAAAATTGAAAACAATATTGTACCCGTGGTACCCAAACCCAATGGAGAACTGATAGTTCAAAAAATATCTATGACTAAACCCTTATCTAAAAAAGACGAGATCAAGAAGAAGCCTCTTCCTAGAAGAAAGGGTACTCTCAAGGCGACTTATGGCGATAAATTATTTGAAAAATCTAAAATAATGTTATCTCCTACTCCTTCATCGGACAAAATCAGTAAGTTGAAGAAAGAATCGAAAAATATTTCTGAACCTAAGGAGATCAAAGCAAACTTAGAACACTTACCTCAACTATCAGGTAACAAATCGACTGAGATTACGAATTCTGTGCATGAATCTAAAACTTTCAACATGTTAAAAGAAGAAAAACCAATTGTCTCACTGAATGAAACACATCACAAAATCAAAGACCATTTAGAAACGTCTACAATACCTCACACCATCGCCGCTATTACTAACAGCAATATTAAAACTATGCACTACAGAACCAAGAAGCCTAAAACTATGACACAAATCAAAAAACCTCGAACTGATTTTAATCACACAAACGAAATAAACAAAAGAAACGACTCTGAGATTCATGATTTTGAAATAAACAAGACAAAAGTGAAGAATATCAATACAGAAAAGAGAACAGTGAAAACATTGAAATCAATAAATAAAGAAATACATAAAATACCTTCAACGCCAATATCGGAGACATCTAAAACGCTATCTGACGCAGTAAAGTCAGACATTGCACCTGAAAATAAAGGTGGTTTTGAGATATTAGACAAGAATAATCTCTGGGAACTACTCAAAGAAGGTCCAGAGAACGACCCGACGAAAATAGACGATAAATTACAAGTGCATAACAGAATAAACATACTCGCACATAAATCGTCTAATGTAACGAACGATAATCGTTCTTTATAAACACTATTGTTATATAATATGTAAGATAAAGACTTCAGTAAATATTTTTGTAACACACTCATGCAACTACCTGTATTATGATTGTTAATATTAAATCTCGACCTGACACGACAAATTCCTAAGCACATAATTGTTGATTGTTAAAACAATGAATTGCACTTATTGGTTTATAATTTACCAAGTGAACTATGTGTTTGTAAATAATGAAGTTTAGTAAGCTAAGGTATAAATATTAAGATACGCGCTGTGACTACAATGAAAGTGTGAATGTTTACGCCCAAATTTGCTCAAAGCCCGAAGTAATTTCCAAAATGATTTATTTACTTACTCCTTTATTAGAAACTGTATTCAATGGTATAGAAGAAATTATTGGCTTCGTAGATATGGCATTGACAGAATTGATCGAAATTTACAGAAACGTAATGAAAAAATATTTAGTAATGCTTGTAGAAGATGCTGAACAAACATTTTAAAAGGGCTAGATAATCTAGCAGCTACACACATCAAAAGTGTCTAGGGATATCTCAAGCATTTTCATACAAAGTATAGCTATTGGGGAGGCTGTAAAAATTAAAATATTGATACCAACGTAGAAATTTTTAGGACACAGAAACTGCTATATCTGCCCTTTCAGATTGTATAAAGAAATTCATTGTGGTAGCATTATTGTACAATCGTAAGGACGTTAAAAAAAAGACAGATTTTTCTTTTAAAAGGTTTCAAAATTTTAGCAAAAGGTATGTCATTTTCACTCGTCCTAACTTTTGATCCTCGCCTTACAGCTCGGGCCGACTTCGGCCGACTTCTACTCGTGCGTGCAAAACGACATACATTCCGTACTTGTATCCATAACTACCTACTATTCATGGGACAAAGACTGACTTGTGCTGTTGAAATGCCACCGGGCTGATACTAGAATAATAAGAAATCCTAAATTAATTCACTTTATGTTTATTGACCATGTTATGTCCAACCCACATTAACCCTAGCAATCAACAAAAGGTGTTTTTACAACAAATTATTAACTTAGAAAATTCCACCTTTGTTTACTTGAAGGCAAGTTTCGGCTAAAAAAAGCCTATTAAGCACCAATTTTTTTTTATTATAATTGAAGCTAAGGGTTTTGAGCAGTTTTTGAAATTACTTAAAAGTCATGGAACTTTTTTTTTAATTTTTAATTTAACTCTGAAAAATTTACTGTGACTCGCATTCACCCCAGTTTTTTTATTCTGGTCAATAATTTTGTACCTCTGATTAATGGCATGAAGCTGGTAATTTTATGGGTAAAAGTAAAACTAATGAGGTCTATGTTACAAAAAAATAAATTAATAAAAAATGCATACATTCCAAAAAAAAAAATTTTTTTATAAGGTCAGATCGATAATCTCAAATTTACTTTAAAAAATCATAACTCGAAAACTACAAAAAATCGGCAAACATACATGGGGTATTTTCGGGTACCCCTATGTGTCAGGAACCCAAAAAAAATTTTTTATCCTCACCGTTTGGGCCACCCTGTATAGCAGTTTCTGTGTCCTAAAAATTTCTACGTTGGTATCAATATTTTAATTTTTACAGCCTCCCCAATAGCTATACTTTGTATGAAAATGCTTGAGATATCCCTAGACACTTTTGATGTGTGTACTTGTAGAATAGTATTCAATGGGCTACCAAGTTATTAGTCAAAATTCATTTCGTATATTTTTTTTTAGAAATTCCATTTCGAAAGTAAGAAAACCTAGCACCATTATGTGTTTAGTGGTAGCCCTTAGATCTAAGGTAAAATTCATTATTTTGTACGTACTATGTGACAATTAACGAGTGTTGCCAAAATCTAGTGTCGTACCTACTATATAGATACCCCTTTCTTTTTTAGAATATAATTGTTTATCCCTTAGTGTACCTACAGATAGTGAATTCTAGTGTTCTTATAGTAATGTAATATTATGCTAATGCCCCAGAATTTCCATCCGTCTAATCTATCGTCTTCTGTATCTATTGTATGTAATTCGTAGTCTCTTACTATAGCTATTTAGATAGTTTTGTTTGGAAGTTCGTATTAAATAACACAATTTTATTACGAATGGTGGATTAAAATAATGATTTCTTTTTGTATTATGATGAGTAGTTATTCTCATGTGATGGATGTCTGTATAACCAATACTACCCTGTCTAACTTCGATCACTATTCAGTTTTTCAAGCGGAAAACATGGTCTAGTGTTAAATGGTATTTAAAAATCTTAGCAATGAGAACTGTTATCAGGCCGTTCCTGGTTCCAGGTTTGACAAATCTAAAACATATAACAACAATTAATTACAAGCACTGTCATGCACCATGACTCCCTGATCCGTGCTTAAGTGGCCTATCCACCCTAACATTATGATTTAAGTACAAAATCCTAAAACAGTAAATTGTGTTATTAAATAATAATTTCATCCTTCTGTAGTACCTATCTTTAGAAATGTTTTAAATATGCGCGACTCTATCCTGTCGATTAGGTAAAAAGTAACTTTGGATGTCAAATTGTAAAATTTAAGATCACGAAATTCTTGTTAGAACCTACCTACTAAAATATACCTTTAACTTCCGAGTGTCCTTAGAAAAAAACACCATGATTCTTATTTGTATGTATAGTATTACAATATTATAGTTTAGATCTTTTACCAGATGAGAAAATAATAAAATAAACGTAATTAAAGTAAATGTAATTCTTAACTCGGTCATTCTCAGCAGGCCTGGTTTTGGTGCGTCCGTGCAAATATCTGACTAGTTTGTTATATTTTGAAGCTGTCAATTTTTTACTAAGTAGATCTAGCATTCATCTTTTAGGAATTTGAATTTGAGACACATCCTCTTGTAAAAAAGTACTTAATTATTTTTTCTTAGGTCGTTCTCCTAAGTTCCGTTCGCTGTCCAGAACCCCGATTCAAGTACAAAACCTTCAATTGTGTCAAAATTAATTACGATTGGTTCATTCCAGTAAATACAATTTTAAGATTAATCATTAAGCATTATTATTCACTAAAAATATTCTGTTTAACTTGTGTATTTTCTTAGACAGACCGAAAAATATGTTTGTCCTGACATCATGCCTAATTTCAGTCACTAGTATAAAAGTAGCGAATATCTTGCTCGCAGAGTAAGTAATTCCTTTCCTTACCGCAACGTCGTGTTTGATATGTTGCGCCGCAGCAGGCAACCGAAGCGTTCCCGTGTCACTTGCTCCGTTGGCGAACTACGACCGTAAGTACCTAATTTCTATTCGCTTGGTTCACCTCTTTTCTAATTTCCGTTCGCTTTTTTAATTAATATTTGAAAATGGATACAAACTGGTCTGTGATAATATTATATGCAGGCATTTGTTGGCTACCTCATACTTGTAGCAATGTACTGTATTGTTTACCATTTCATTAATATCTCATAAAAACCGTCGTGTTCCTAATTTCCATCACCCTATTCCGTCACGCTAAACGTGATGGAAATTATATAATACCTGGACAGCATTTGTTTTCTTAATGTTTTTACTTTAAAACAGGTACCTATTTAAAGTTTTTTGGTAGGTAAATATAGCTTAAACCATAATGTGTTTACTCATTTTACAGAAAACATAATAAGCCAAAACGAAGTCGGGAGGAGATTTTGGAGCAACAAAGGCTTAGACAACGAAGAAGAGAAAGAATCATGAATGATCCCGATCTATACGCTGTGTATAAAGAAATAGACCATTGTTTATCGGTTGTTTATCGTTCGAGTTTATAATAAATAGACAGCCAAAATGGTTCATTTGCATATAATATAATTATATATACCTAATGTTTTTTTTTTAAATTATCAGTTATCGGTAGGCTACCGAGCAATTTTATTGTTTCATTAAAGAGGTTTTCTTGTTATTTGTAGACTGTACAATAACTTGTGAGGTTTACTTTTCATTAAATTCTGTTTATTTTTTATTTGAGTTTTATTTCAATACAATATAAATTTAAGTAAACTATTTCCTAATTTCCGTCACACCCAAAACTTTGTCACCTCATAGCTCCATAACCAGTCGGTACATTGAAGTGCCAAATACATAATTCTGTTTATTTCATTGTCTTTTCTTAATCGAATTGCCAATTAAACGAATTTCTTGCGAATTAAAAATTGTGACGGAAATTATACGAAGAACACCTTATCGTGAGAATGACCGAACTGCAAACGAAGCTATGTAATTATAAAAGTAAGCGTGAAGTGTGATAAATTATAATTCAAATGAGAATATTCGATTAAAATCTTTATGTCAGATTTTAGAGCACGCATATTATTTTAACAGTGATTCAAACATTTTGTAGAATTTATTTTAGACCCTAATCATTGCTATCTTCAATCTAACGTGACCACGAACGTTTTTGCAATATGACTTGTTAATGTAATGCGAGAAGATAAAGAAAAATAAGAACAAGAAAAAAAAATAAACAAAACTAAATTCATGCAAGTGGATAAGTATTTTAGATTTGCTTATTTTTGGCTATGGCATTCCAAATTATGTTTCTTTGAATAAAAAAAAATACTCTAAAAGATGTGCAATAGTTCGCCCATCACTGTCAAGAGCAGAAAACGCTTGTGGTCTAACTATAGACGAATTAGAGCTCTCTCTTCGTTTAAATTATGTATCTTAGATACATTTTCCCAGTCCCACTGCCAGCTCTGTCATTCGTTATTATCTTTTGTACCTTATGTACCTTTATTATTCATAAGCACTTAAATTATATGTGTAAATGTACGGTTGTATGAAACTAGGTGCTTGTGCCGAAGAACGCGTCAATTTAAAATGTATAAAAGTCTCAGAATGGCGTGTAAGTTTAATGAAACTAATGTTTGTGCTTACTATTAAGCTAGTCACTTTAAGTATGATACCTCGATGTACTGACACAAATCTTATTACTAGGGAAGATAAAGATGGTAACACCTAAACTGAAGTTTTTATTATCTAGATGTGCCTGCAACTCGTACCTAAAGGCCCTCGTCCAGGATCACTTTTTGTATCGTGGCTGTCAAGATTCAGTCGTGATGATGACGCGATACTGTTGCGTAGCAGCCGCAATTCAAATCTTTTTCTCTCAATGCCGTCCGACACGGTCGCGCGTTGGCATGCAGTAGCGCGTTACAAAAAGTTGTCGTGTGTGGGTATGTAAGGGTACATACAATATAAATATTTCCGAATCTGTACCCTACCTCCAACACATTATGTTGCCATCGTACTATTATTATTATAATCAGCCTGCGCTATCCCACTGCTGGGCAAAGGCCTCTTAAATTAATTTATTATTTTCATCTTACTCAAGAAAGGAAAACCAGAAAAAGACATTCGGTCTTGCCCTAGTGCTAAAAAATAAAATAACCTATCAAAAACCTAGTTTCATCTTAATCGAAAGTCAAATATTTGTAATTGTTTCTTTCGAGTGTTTAAGGTATATGCCAACATTGATGAAACAAACGGCCGGTCTGTTAATGGTCTCGATAGCATAATGGTAAGGGCAGTCGCCCGGTTTGCGAAAGACGCGGGTTCGATCGGGTGTATCCCACTATTTCCATGGAAATAGATAATAGAAATAGTGGGACAAGCGATATTTTCAATTTTTATCCCATTATTTCTAATGCGTCCAAAAAAACGCTGTGTTAGATTTATGAAAAGTATACCACTTTTCATAAATAGATTAAAATTGAAACACGACTTCTCGGTATTAAAAAAAACAAATACTCGTTTGAACGAAGAAATAAATAAAATAGTTTCTGTATGTACGCCGTCAGAAAAGGGGATAATGCAACGTTTTTTTGACGCAGCCGACAGCAATAGAAATAGTAGGACAATCAGTCTGAATCAGTCCCAGTATTTCTATCAATAGAAATACCTAATAGAAATAGTGGGATACAGCCGTTCGATCCCCGCCTGATGTCAAGACGTTTGTTTTCCGAGGACAGAACATTTTCACCTATGATAGATTCGCCGACAGCACCTTCCACCTCGAAACGGTCATTTTAGCCGAGAGAACTACAAGTTTTAGCTTCTGAATCTTTGGAGGACGGAATCTTCCGTTGTTGGTACCTACATTGCTAACGTTTACCGAATGCTTACTTTATAAAACCTATGTTCCAAATGTCAGCTTTTAGACTTAAAAGCATAAACTGGCTGGATGTTAATAGATGGCTAAAGACAATAATATAATAATTTGTAGCAGGCAAGGTGAGCAAATACTTCAAAACAGTTAAGCGTTACGCAAGTGACAATTCAATATCTGAACATTTGTTACCTACTTGATAAAGTTCTGATCAGAATATGCTAAGTAGTCACTAACTTCTATAGACACAAATGGCCATTGTACTTTGGCCATTTTAGTAGATTGCCTACCAATAAAATGCAGCTTGCATAAACTGTCAAACATGCATAAAATGTTTGAAAAAATATAAACCCCTAAGATGCCGCTGGCTAGGTGGCCACAACCATTTTTAATGGCGTATGTTTTGCACCAAATTGAGGTTAGAATGAATGTATTTAATCATTAGCTACTTAAAACATTAGTGCTGTACATAAGCAACTTTTTAAAGGCAAGATGTCACTGAATTGTTTGCAAATGTGATTGTACATCTTACGCAATCACTTGCAAATATGTGTAACGAACTGTTCATTGTGAAAATATTTGTACACAATGCTTTTGAATCGTAACATAAACAAAATACTTTCTTTGTTCTTGTGCTCTACAGAACCCATTTGAAGAACGACGGAACAAACTTCGATTCAAAGTAATTTGGAATAGCTTAAACAAAAGAATCTTCCTCTCGAGCACCTCGCCTTTTCTCTCATAAATATTTGTAGGAATTCACTGAAGAAACTGAATATTGACCAAGAATTAAGTAATAGTACATTGTTATCCTAGGGGTGAAAGTTACTTATTTAGTCCCGAGACGGGGTTTGGCGCCCCGAACGAAGTGAGGGCGCCAATAGTTCGAGGGACTAAATAAGTCTTTCACCCGAGGGAAACACTGTGCTTTTCATTACAAATACGAGGAAAGTAAAAATAACAACATGAATTAATTCATGAAGATCGAATTGCCGCTTTCCCGCCTATTTTGTTTGTTTTTTTTTCTGTGGCCAGTCCGCTATTCAGCCATTATTTTTTATTTTCATCATTGGAAAAATGGTAAATATTTTGCTCAAAGCTAAGTTATTTTAAAGAAATTGTTGAAACTTAATTATAATAAAGTTATTTAATAAATATATATTCCCTAAATCAATACTTAACTTTAAGTTATTTCAATTTCACATCGTGGCTGTGTAGAAAGTTGGAACATGGTTGAATAGTTAAGTGAAAAAGAACTAGTTTTTTTTTAAATAATATGACAGCTGTCAGTTGAAAGTGATTCTCCCTAGGGATGAAAAGTATTACTTTCAGCCCGCTTCTCAGGTCAGTAATGACCTACTTTCAGAGTATGAGTAATGAAAATATGGTAACGTTCAGGGTTCGCACCAGTGTTTGTCAAAATAACACATTTTCGTTCGGGACCAACTGCGTATTATTATTCTCTTCTGCAGTTACCTAACTGTTGCCTGAAAAACACGTCATCATTGAATTCAAATGGTTACTGGTTCCACTGTCAGACTTGGCACGCACGGGTGAACAAGGGTCTCCGTTGCTACTGACTGTCATGCCATTTTAATGATTTTCCCCAAGAATTCACAAACGACAATCAACGCTAAGCACACGCTCACGATCATGCGTAAGCGTGTGCTCAGCGTTTCAAATAACGTTTGTGAATTCGGGGGTTAGCCTTTCAATTAAAACAAAAATAGGAAGATACAGCATCCGCGAAGCGCACGTGGTCCTACAAAATCAGGTCTAATGGGCCTGTTATGTTCAAGCAAACAGGACATGGACACTTTTACGTGCAAGTCATTCATAAATCATTGGTAGTATTGTGATCCCCAGTTTTCGAACTAGTAAAGTAAGAACATAGTAGAGTTTTTGTGAGCTGAAATGACGCACCCTACTACTTTTTTACTTTATTTAGATGTGATGCTTAGGGGCAGTGAAGGGGCGCGTCATTTCAGCTTAGACGATCTGTAGGTGTCTTCCTCTTTTTGTTTGAATCAGAAATCAAGAATTAGAATATATACCGAAATCACAAACGTAACTTAAAATTAAGCAGTTCTGGTTTCTTAACTTCAATTGATATTTGGAAATTCAAGTGTAAAAACTGTGAAACAACACTTGAGTATGATTCTACATTCGAGACTAGATGTAGACGTGATTGGTCTAAACTCTAAATATTTTAATTCAATTGAACTTTTAGCTTTTCATATCGCGCGAGTATCATGGCCCAGTGGCTAAGCAATCTGGCTCGGAACCCGGTGGTCCTGAGATCAAATCTGCCCGAAACTGCGGCTCTGGCTATGGGAACACTGATACAAAACCCAAGCAACCCGGATATCGGCGGTAGGCTCGCCCCTTACCACGTTGGGTTCGAATTCCCTCGACGAAATGTTGGCTTCTGAATTTTTCGTTCATCATGTCGGTAACAGTGAGTGTGTCTCTGACTAACCCATTAGGGAAATGGTAGTGAAGGTGTGTATGTTATGTTTTAGTGTTTTTTTCTATATTTGAATCAATTTTTCAGAACTAGGGCATATTCAGGTTTTAAGAAGTTGGTCACATAGGCTACAAAATTTTAAATTTTACAGGCATATCTACGCTATTAATTTAAATTTCCAACCATTCAAGCTAATCATTAAATGATCAAATATTTAAAAACGCAATGTTAAACATTTACATTGATTTATCTTCACTGTGTACGATAATAAAACTCACAATTTAATATTACGTTTTCTTAATTGCTTGTATTCATAACATTACAATGATATTGGATCTGTAGAAGGGTACAATTAGTATGGCTAGGTATGACATAATAACCCTTAAGTACACAAAGAGTTACAAAGGTTTCCTTGAAGAACGACTATGAAAATGATCGATGGTATTACGTTTCAGAAACAATAACATTCAAGCACTTCGAAAATGGAATAGGTTGGGGAAATCTAATTTGGGCATAAACAGGGTGGAATTTGGTACTTGAGATTTTTAAGCATTACAAAGGTTTTTGGCACAAAATGTGATCTAACAGTTTAATGCAAAAGTCAATTTAAGAGGAAGGAGAAGGATACTTATAAGAATAATAGAACTACAGAAGCACCACATATAATTTAAATGACTAGAATTTCAAAAGTTCAGAATTCCAGCCTATTCTCAACCTATCATAATTAACCATAAACAAAAATCGTTTGAAATTTCATAACTTGAAATAAATTACAGAAAATTAGCAAAAAAGTTAGTTCAAATTTTTCAAAAAAAACTTAGATATCAAAATGTCACTAAATTGACTTCTTTGAATTTTGAACACCTCTTTCTCACGAGAATAAATATACCTGTAATTTCAAACGATTTTTAATTAGTGATCCTGAGAACAGACAACAAATTTTACATTAACCACAGACAAAGTATATTTATTAGGTAACATTGAGTCCGGTACATAGTGTGTGATCATGAACATTTATAGTGACTTAAGACCCGACGGCTGTTGCACATCTCATCTCCTCCTCGCATAGGCCAACCAGGCGGGTAAGTCCGGTTTCTGAAACAATATCGTTTAGTTAATACTTTCATAGTGGTTTTTATTGATGTACCATTTATTATTATAGCATTAAGTATACAGAAGTAAAAAAGGCTCTCTTCAGGGTACACTTTGTGGTAAAAGTACAATAAATACTTAAACTTAAACTTTTGAGATCTATGCCAAACTTATTAAAATCTACGGCTTATACCAACTGTCAAAGTTATTAGTTCTCATTTAAAGTAAATAACTTCAGAATTAGTGAGGCTTTTACTAAATTAAATTGTTTTATCTTACGAGAAACTATTTTGTTGATCTTGAAAACCTAAGAGGTCCTGTCTCCAATCGTACTTTTACTGTCGTTAAAACTCTACCAAATGTAGAATATTTTTTTTTTTATTATTGTTTTAGCATTTTCCATGCAGTATCTTTACTAAAGATCTGAAAACCAGAAAAAGACATTTGAGAAAAGGAGCATTCCAGAAAAGGACTCGAACCCGCATCTGTCGCCCGGCTTGCGAAAGATGCGGGTTCGAGTCTTGCCTGATGCCAACATGACCAAATGTCTTTTTCTGGTTTTCAGATCTTTTGTAAATGTTACTGAGTCCCTTCATACGTTGTGGTGAAAAGGGTTCTCAATTTTAAAAGGTCATATAAAATCAGCCGGCTAAAGTCAACTAGTGGGTGGTAGTGTTTAGCACCCCTGCTTCGATGAGCCTGTTTTTTCTAATGTTATAACAAATAGAGTTTGTCAAAGTTTTTTTTTTCATAATCATCCCAACATTTTATGGGCTTCCCCTTAGATTTCTAGATATCACCCCCAATGGCCAGGATACCTAGCAAAGTCAGGAACATTAGGTTGATTAATGCTTCATGAAGTCAATTTTCTGTTTCATTCACCCCTTTTTGGTTAAAGCATCATTCATTCCATTCAATTGAAAAACAATTGCTTGTATCGTGTCAATAACACAGACTTTAAAAGCTAAATCAATCGGTAAATCCCCCCCAATAACGTATTTACTTGCAAAGTTAAAAGCCGATTTTCAATAACCCAGCATCATTTTATAATGTCTCTCAAAGACGTCTATCCCCGCATCACGACTTAAGGCCACAATATGAAATGGAACTGAATATTATGCCAATAAAGTTGAGTACCGCCATATCCTCGGCTATGCCGTTGGCTTATGTGAACCTTACTATTGTATTCGATGCAATTTATTTAGTTTATCGGTCGCAAAAAAACACGTAAGAGTATTGCTTAGAATCTCCTAATTTAGTGTATCTACAAAGATAGAGAAACAAAATTGAGATTAAATTAAGTTTATTAACAAAACGTACCTAAACATCACAGTTTCCCGAACGCTGCCCAGCTAACCCTACTAAATAAATCTAGTATCTACTCTGGTCTGGTGAAATCAGTAATGTTGTGGGTAGAAATCGTGTAAATTAAGGCACTGATAATAAGCCCGTTGATGCAATTATTAAGGTGCGCGTGCCGCAACAATCGCCGTGGTATAGCAAAGCACACTGGATCGGAAATGGGATGGGTGACTATTCCGACACGAAGTGACGTTTTTTGGGCATCGCCGTGCTTTGGAAGGCACCATAGGCAGTTAGTCCTGGCTAACGTTGCTAGATGAAAAGCTTGATAACATCTGGCAAAAAGGTTTCTCACTAGACCTAGGGGCAAGGACCGCTCCAACAATCTGCACTGAGTACTACTAGTATACTAATTTGAAGTATCGAGTGGGACGTCAAAAGGCCTTTATTTGTTTTTTTGATGCTATCATTATTATTTAGTTTGTTTTGTTAACACCTAGCTACTTTTTGCTACAACTTCTAGATTTGGTATAAATTCAACTTAGTTTAGTGTATGTTAAACATTCCGTTGACTATGACGGCAAAAGTCTGCGTGCCTCTGACTGAGCGTGAGTTACGTTACTTTAAAGTTATTTTCGACAAAATTCCATTGACGACTTCTTACAAAGGTTTAAATTCAGATTTCAACAGGTGGTAGAGGATACAACGCAGGAACGATAATAAGGAATTTAAATTACGTATTAAATTTCCATCAAGCAATAAGGTCGTAGTCGTTAAGTACATTGTAATTAAGCTCTATTTTAATTACACTTTTCTCGATACGCTCGAAGCCAACGCAACAGGCGTTTATGTTAAATTTCTACCTGAATTTATATTCTTGGTCGCTTTGATGACTTTATAAAAAAACTCTCTTTGAATGAAATATCAATTAATATTGTATCTTTCAAAAAAGCAATAACTAATTAAGGCGAAGTAAAATTTGGATAAAATAGTTGAAGACATTATTTGAGATTCTACGGTTTCGTGAATGAATAGGAATGTAAAGACACGTTCTATGGCTAAGTAATAATCGATTTAGTTAATAATTAATAACGAAATCATATAGAAATAAGATAAAGTTACCAAGAAATAAAAAAATAAAGGATCCGCGCAGTGTAATTTTATAGATCGAAGCAAAGAACAAACATAATAGCGTGTGTACGTGTGATCTTAAGGATACTAAAAGGGTCTAGTTCACAATATCGATAGTCGGTTTATCGAAAACTTTCATCGACGACTCATTAATTACATCGACGGGTCATTTTATCGGCTGGTCATTACAAATATACCATATTATCGTTATGGTTATAAAATTTACCGTACACCATGACGATGTTACGGCTGCATTGAAGGCAGGAGGCAGGCCGATCCAAGTGAGATAAGCAAAGCATTGAGTTCGGCATGTATGTTCATAGAAGTTTACGGGATGGTCGATATCAACACAATGAAGGCAGTGTATTTTGCATTTGAGGAAGCAAGGCTAAGATAAAGCGTAGGATTTTAGGGAGGCAGTTATCTTTATAATATTCAACGAGCTTTTATTCTGCAAGAACGAGCAATCCGAGGAATGTTTCGTATACACCAGCAAGAGTCGTGTCGTGAACATTTCAGAATAGATACTTAAATTATTAACGGTACCTGCCTATGTTCTTGTGGTATTGTGTCATTTTGCCAAACACATAATTCAATTCAATCTTTATTCGAAAAGTGACATAGAATGTGAAAAGATCAAACAAACCGCACCGAACTAGCCAAAGCTGGAATCGCCAGCAGAATTGAATTTGAACGTTATATTTTCCAACGGTTTGATCCAATTAAGAAGGTTCCAAACGTAATAAGCTTTGGGTAAAGACGTTAATATGATTATTAGTACCTGTTCATTTAAATCGTAATGAAGTAACGCCTACTGCAGTTAAATTTCATAGAATCTTTAACCTTGTGTAATTAATTTAATAGGATAAATTTTTCTTTGAACAATCAACGCGTTCGGCGTGATATTAATGGAATAATTAGAAAAAAAAATAGCCGCTTGCCTGTAAATTAGTCACAAGAATAGGTAAATTATATTTATTAACTACAATAAATACATAAATAAATATAATAATAATAGAAATGTTAGGTTTTTATATGAACAAAAACGTAATTTTTATTTTAAAAACCTAACATTTCTTTGATGAAAAAGAATTTCTTCAAGGATGCAAAAGTATCGATAAATTTATCGATGGTTTGTACATTATTTAGTTTATTGATGGTGCTTATAACTGTCGATTCTTGTTGAATAGCTTGTTAGGTAGTTTGAAGGTTCGCAACGTAACTGCAACGATTTGTTGGTGGTGCTTCAAACAATATTAAAGCAATTAGGTCAATTTATTCGCTGATATAATAAAACTCTGTTATACTTACTTCAAGATCCTTGGCCCAGTTCGTGATCACCTCCGATCGCTTGCCGTACCTGAGAACAAAATAAGTTCATTCACTTATTAATCTTTAGAGGGAAATTTAAATCATGATGTATTTTCATTTTGTCTGGTAATCTATATAAAATTTAAGACATTCTGTATTTTTAATGTTACTGACAAATCTCTGGACCAGGCTATGAATTTTAGACAGTTGTCATTAAACTTTGTTACAATTCAAAAAAATATATAATATGAAGGTTGAGTTTCAGTCTGTTCACTTAAAAGAGAAAGGAAGAGATACGTCAATTCAGTTTAGAGACGCACGAAACAATTAACGCTTTTAATTACTAGGAATTTTAAAATAATGTACCTATATTGATTTCGCCAACATATCTAGAAAGCACAAGGTAAACAAAGAGCTTTGATGATCGTTTTTCTTTATATTCTTGTGATTATGTTTACGTCTATCCCGGAGATGAAACAAAGAACTTGCATTGGTTCTCCTGAATTAAGTCCAGCTATTCTACTCTACGATACGTCCGCGTTAAATTCAAACTAATCACACCTCTTTTTGGTCACAGGCCTCATGTCACCGAATGCACATGGCACTTTAAATGTTGTCACTCACTTGTCCAGCTCAGCTTTTTAACACGTGTCCCTCGTTACCAGAAGGTTCAAATTTTAATGCTGTTCTATTTGTCTTTATAGAACTGAATTTTTTAACTGGTTTACTTTGTGATACTAAATGTTTTTTAGAGCTAGTTATAATAATAACACCGGGTCTTGGATCTCTGATTTCTCGTGTCTGCAAACACTCAGTCACGAACGACTGTAATGGCTTTGACTTTGATGTCTTTTTCGATGTTCACACATTAATTAATGGTTTTTACAAAACGAAATCCTACATACGGCTTATTTCCTAAAATAGAAAACTCGTAGGTAGGGTGACACTTTGAAAACGGTGCTTGAATGCTTGCCTAGCCTCATTAAAATTGACAATATTTAATTAATATTTTATGGAGAAATAACGGTGACATTATTGGCTGCTAATTAATAAATGTTTCCGTTTCGTATACTTAGGTAGGTGTACCCTGATCTACGAGTATCAATGCAGACCGTAAACTTATTAGAATAGCATTTTACTATTTTGTGAACAATTGAAGATCGTGAAGGTATCGTTGCGATTAACCGTTGCTGGGATATCAATCATGTAACAAGAGCACGCACCATGGGGTTGTTTTAGCCACCCCCAAAGCTCACAATACCTTCGTACGCTACAACAATTACGTGAGTAAAACTTAAAGTAGAGACCCGAGAACAAACATGTCTTTGTTTTTTTACTCAACTTCAAAATTAAATCTTCTTGTAATCATTCGAGGACAGAGTTTTTGTCTGTTTAGGACACCTACTTCTTAATGTACGATCCAGTGGATTAATTGAGCCGAGTTTTTTCTTATTTTTATCGGATTTGGATGATGGTGGTTTAAATGTTTTTCGTTTCGTTTTGAACAGTTTTAATCACCACAGCATAGGACCAGAAAAAGTCGTACCGTTAAATACGCCAACTTTGCCACCAGGGGGAACATTGCCCAAAACACAATTTCTAAGGCAATCTACCAATATCTAAAAAAGTTACAAAGTTATGGCAACATTGATGACATTGCTAGAAAGTAAACTATACCTGTCGGAACACAGAATAGCGCGTGTACTCCTGACTTCATTGGGCAATGTTCCCCCTGGTGGCAAAGTTGGCGTATTTAACGGTACCTAATAAAGATAAAAATGTTTATATTTTATCTATGCAAAACACATACTTTTATATCACCAAGCCATACGATATCAGCAGATACTACGTCTACTTGCTATGATCCAGACATCTCACGTCCGCATTGATTATTTCTATATATTCAATGTCAACCCAGACATTATTCGTAACATCTTTTTCTTCATTGCGTTTATTATTCTTATACTTTAATTATCTAACTTTCACTACTATAAATAATAACATATAAACAAACATTCTTCTATACTTTAATTACAGTACACGTTTGGTTTGTTTATAATTATCGCATTTGGCTTATTACGAAATCATGACGTATATATTATAGGTGAAACAGCTCAATCCAGTCTTCAAACCTATGCTAGATTTTTATTCCTACAGTTATTTCATTTGTACAGATCTACGGCCACCGGGGTCAAGAAAGAAGCGATAAAAAGGAAAAGATTTACTGTCGCACATGCAAATAAATTAATCAATTTGTGCAGGCTAGTGTGGTGTCGTGGAACATCGATAAGGGGCGGGAGTAACATCGACTATCGTACCTTGGTCGGCTGTGGTAGGAGTAAATGCGGTCAAGGTTCTGCAGCTGGATTAGCCGCCACGCGCGATCTAACACTTCGGGGTCGACACGTTCCCCTCCGATGTCGCGACGATCGATCCTGCCAATATATCGACATCGATGTAGCACATTGATGCACAACACTACTAAGGACGGGTTTTGATACGACCAAGATACGATGTCAAATTGTAGGAAAGTATTTCAAATTTCAAAGGAACAAGAAGGATGTTTTTCGGAAGGAACGCACACTAAAGTAACTCAGGGTCAATGAGGCAGAAGGCTTGGTCAAGCAGTGAAAGACTGGTAGCCAGGTATTGGACTGTGTTTAAAATTGGGATTTCATATCATTTATTGACTCGTTATTGGAAGTATTTTACGGCAACGAACACATCTACCGTGGCACTAGTTTTTATTCGGCTTAAATAGCAAAACTATCTTCAATTTCAAGCAAACAAAAAAAACATAAACACAAACCGTGAAAACTTGCATTCTATAAAACCCTTAAATATTTGAGCTAAAAAAGGTAATGTTGCTATAACATTAATGGTTATTTAGCAACTTTAACGACATTTAACTATCACTATAGTTGAGTATAGACAGTAAAAACAACATCAGTCAGTCTACATGCTATTGAAGTGTACCTAAAAATGCAATTAAAGGCTCTCCAAAAAACTTTTTTGTGCATAATATACCTAACTTGCTTTTAGAAATCCACTCGACACACACTTTTTCATCCTTAATTAGCAACTCAACTACTCAGTGTTTACTTGAGTAATGGTTTGTAAATATTTTATTGGACAGTTTTTAACGACGAAAGTTTGGTTCCTTTGGTATTAACACACACAGCACAACACAGTACTGTAAATAATTGCTCTGATCTCAGCTCTCTTGAATTTTTATGCAATAAGTAAGGTATACGATTTTAGTCGAACGGGAAGTATCCTTTAAATTTTGATTCCCTTGCGAGCATTTGATATGCGGCATATACAGTGTGTTTGGGAACCGGTGTCCGACCCGTTAAGGTGAAGTAATATGATCTATTTTATGAATAAATCCACCATAATTAAGCACTTTTAATTATTTTTTTAAAATTTTTTTTTTAATTTATTTCAGGTAAATTTTACCTGCGTTTCAAAGGGTCTCTGATGACAGGGTGATATTCAATTTGTCACAACTTCTAAACTATTTTACTTGGAACTTTGATTTTTGCTTCAGTGTTTAGGTGATGTCTTTGGGTATCCAAAAAGTTAAAAATAAATGTATGTTGACAGTTTAGATTTTCTGAAAAAAAAAATGTAAAAAAAACTAACAAATTCTATCACAATTTTCAAGTTCAAACATTTTTTTGATGTATTTTAAGGGAGTTATGAAAAAATGCTTTTTTGTCAGCTTATTGCCTACTTTTGTAGCTGTCCAACGATACCACTTTTGTGACTGTAGAACCTCTAAATCGGCAGATATTGCAAACTAAAATAACCCACCCGTACTCCCGAGAAAAAAAAATTAAAATGGCGGCCATTTTAAAACAACTGGGGCAAAGTGCTTAATTATGGTGGATTTATTCATAAAATAGATCATATTACTTCACCTTAACGGGTCGGACACCGGTTCCCAAACACACTGTATAAACATATAATAAGCCGTATCTTATAATCGCGTTGATTAAGAACTTCGATTCATACTTTTCCCGATTTAGCCTGTCGAGGAACTCATGAAGTTCTTGAGAGGAGGTCTTGACAGACAGGCAGACAAAGTTGTCCCATACAAAGATTCCGTTATTTTTTGAGGTATGAAACCATAAGGTTGAAGGAAGGAAGGAAACCATTGAGGTATGAAAACCTTTGAAATAATCAACTTGAAATTGAGCGATGCTTTTTTTAAAACTTGTCTGTCTGATGGGTCTAATTAGGTAATAGTAACTTACTTTCTAGTATTTTAAGAAGATCAACTGCAAAGCATTTTGTGCTACAAAAATTCTGCGTATTTTTGCGGAAATAACTTAGTAAAATGAATAGTTGACTTAGTTATTTTTGCTTAGACCAGTCTCCGTTTTTCATTCCAACTATTATTGGTTGGAAATACGAGTATTTTAAAAGCTTCTTTACTTCAAGTATTTTGTAGCTGTGATACCTTTTCTTTAAAACTATTCCATACTAAACGTTATTTTGAATAATACTTCTGTTTATTACATCACTTATAAAATTGTTTGTCTTCAATAACATTAACATACGGCCAAATCCTCTAAATATAATTTGGTGACTACATTGAAAAATAAATGGCTATGAGATTTGAATATCAGTTTCTTAATTTAGCCTGGGCCGAACACAACATTATAAGATCTCGGACGATTTTCAACTATGTTATTGATGTGATTGTACAAATATCTATTTAGGTTCTTATATTTTTACCTCTTATATTTTCTTATATTTATTTACACCTAGGAAGATTATTTTGTAATCAATTAACTTTTTTCTAGGTATTATATCTATTCAGGCCACAGAAAATAGCGTTTAAGTACCGGAAAAAAACTGTTTTCATAAAGCAAACTCTGGTTATGAAGAAACAAGCTTTATTTTTTTGTGTGTAACAAGTAACAAAAAAGTTAAACTAGGCCAAACTACCACAAATATTTTTTCAACTCTTCCATAAACGAGTATCATTCTGGTTTTTGGTAGGCAAACCAAGGATAATGTTTGTATAACAAGGGCTTCGTACCTTTTTGCTCACGTCTGAAATTCCTTTGAGCTGAAGCTCCGGGGTGACTATTATTAGTTATAATTAATGTTGCGTGGGTGAAAAAGGCTATTTAACTATATTATTAGCATCATATGCTTAAAGCACTTATTATTGCGTAGGTTGTTTACGTTTCGTAGTTTTTAAGAAAGGTAAAAAACTTGAAATATTATAATTCCAAACACAAAGTCAATTTCACTTGAGGCTATGCTTTTATTTATTCACATAATTAACATTATCAACCGCAAATCCACTGGCGAACATAATAATATACACTCAATGATGTCCAGATTGGCTGATTGTAGGCGTCCTGCATTCACTGAAATCTGCGACCTTTAACAGGTCATTCGTCCACTTTTTGGATAGTTGATATAAAAAATGATTTAATGCGCTTGAATGACGTAAGAAAATAACAAACAACAAAATAACAAACTCAAACGAGTGAAAATAACGATAGAAAACTTACCCCTTTCTTCAAACCCCTGACACTCAACTTGGCTCATACGTTTAGAGGAGTCATTCCGGTCGGATGAGATATGAATTGGCTTTCGTTTGTGCGATATGAGTTTTTTGCAAAAATATTCAAAATTATCTTATGTAACTGCACTTCGATTGTGAGATAACAGTAAATGACAAGGTTATAACATTCTTCATTAAGTAAACATTTTCCTTAACCTTCCGTCCGAGAAAGGACGACCCATAGTATTGAGGGACGGGAGCTCCTAATAAATTAACAAAAAAAATACTAATATTAGCTTTTACGTGGAAATACTTTTATAAAACAATACTCAAATAATCAACTGATTCACAAATAGTAAGCTATACCAGCTATAGTAGATGCTGAAACTGTTGGAGCCAAACTGCAAAACGACGACCTCACAAAAGTAATGTTCAATATTTTGAGTTAGACACATTCAAAAAAGGGTTCAGATAGGTCGCAAGTCATTCTTCAGAACATTTGAATAAAACTATTAACCCCAACCGAAATTTAGTGATGTGTATTTCGGACATCTCCGTGCTTCGGAAGGCACGTTAGGCAGTTGGTCCCGGTTGACGTCGCTGGATGTCAGTCGTTAAGCCTAGTCAGAGGCCTTAGGACGGCTTGATAACATCTGACAATAAGGTTGCTCACTAACCTTATACCCCTCCAACAATCCGCACTGAGCCCGCGTGTTGGAGTATGGCTCGTTCCACCTCATAGTTGAGGTGAGGCCTGTGCCCAGCAGTGCGACGTATTTAGGCCGTTTATGTTATACTTTCTTTCATTTCTTACGTAACCTACAACGTAGCAGCTACAACGTAGCACAATGTAGCAGGACTACAATGTAGCAGCTGTGGTCACGGTTAATTGAAATGTGTAGTGTTAAACATAATATACAATTTTGTTTGCTAATGTTTACTATTAAAAAACATTACTTGGCAGTCAACATCAAATCATATAACCTCGCCACGCCCAATCATGTGGGCATATTCCCTAAAAAAGGTAATAAACGATTAAGCGCTGTTAAACAACCATAAAAACACTTAAGCCTCTACCAGAACGCAAATTCCTGTTCAAGTGCCAACATGGTATTAGCACTCAGTGTTGTAGTATTCGTGTTATCTCTGGTATTAGCAATCTAATCGAAGTGTCAGACTATTAGATAACATTGGACCCGCTCATTAGCTTGCTCGTAGGAGCGTTAAAGTCAATATAGATACGAGTATAACAATCAGAACCATTATGTGACACCTTGTGTTACACTTCTGACCCAATTAGTAGTCTATTTAAGTTTAAGTTGTCTCTCACTGGAGTTAGAGGACAGGTTTGTCCACATAAATAAGGGCCTAAGCACACGGTCACATCTTGAGTTTCAAATACCTACTTTTTGTGCTTTTATCCCAGCGAGCGTATTGCCCTATGGCACGCTCACCTCTATCGCTATCCTAGTGGTTAAACACTGGCTTAGAACCCAGGCGGTCCCGCGTTTTAATTCAAATCTGGCCGAAAGACTACGTACTATTCAGTGAACAATTTGCGACTAACTCTCCGGTGGTAGAAGTCACAAATAAAAACCCAAGCAGCCTAGGCCCCCTTACCACGTTAGGTTGCAATTTTTACGACGAAGAGCGGGCTTCTGAATGATCCATTGATAATGACGGCAACAATCAGTGTGCCTCTGAATGCCTCGATTAGGATTCTGGAAGGGAACTGTATAAACTCATAATTTCAAAAAAAAACTACAGATTTTTTTGCCGGTTTTCCTCAGTGCAAAAATGACACCAGTGGTAGAGTGAAATTATGCGGTAGTACAGTCACATTATGCTTTGGCAAAGTTACATTATGCGGTGCTTACACCACCAACCAACCAACTCTCTACCAACGCATAATGTGACTCTTAAGTCACATTATGCGTTGGTAGAGTCACATCATGCGGTGGTAAAGTCACATTACGTTTGTATACTGTGTATTTTGTATTTAACTGTGTTAGTCCTGTAAGGTTTTGATTGTCTAACAGCTGAATCAAAGTACCTATTGCAAATAAACATATTAGTGAACGACGCTTTGATAAATGATAATAATCGTATGTGCTAGTCCTAAAGCAGATTTCACTTACATATAAGTTGTACACCGCTCATCCACATGTTACACCGAAGTTTGCTAACTTATACGAGTTGTGTGGTAACGTTAATCTGCCACCAAGACTATTGGATTAAACAATGTAATACCCACTTTAATGCCTCTAAGGCCTAAGCAGTTGTGAATGTGGTTCTGCTTTACCTTTTCCCGATTAAACGTTATGTTGTTCTTGAAGCTTGCCAATTTTTTTTAAAATGTAATCTCAATTAAATATGAGCATACCACTTTAAAAAAACCTTTTTTGGACGGTTGATCGTAAAAGACTATAAAAAACTCGCTTCGTCCAACAAATAGCAGAACATCAATTAAAAATATTGCAAAAGGGAAAAACTATTCCCTTTGAAAGCTTATGTTGCGTCCGCAGCGTTAGCGATTACAGTTACGCAAAAATAATAAATTAAGGATTGTAAAAAAAAACAGCGAGTCGTAATGTTAATAGCCTTCCTCAATAAATGCAATATTCATCACGAGAAGAATTTTTCAACAAACTAGTAGTTCCTGAGATTAGCGCGGTCAAACAAACAAACTACCGTTTTAGGTAAGTATTTATTATTATAGTGGAGATAAAAAGACCTATAGATATTTCAGCTAGCAGATGAAGAATTTATCTTAAATTTTTCTTTCGAAGCTCTTGTCTCGAGTAGATCGAAAACAACATCAAACTGTTATTGTAGCGCTTAGTGTGTTGGTGTAACAAATGTCTTTTATTTAGTCTTTCCTACAAGCCCCTTCTGTGAAACAAAACAACGTGTGGTCATTCGGCAAAGAATAACGCTTATAATCAAATGAAAACATTGAATGTTTGGCTTTCATGAGCGGATGTGATGGGTTATAGGAAAAATCTGGTTATCTTTTGGACAAAGATATTCGACACTAAAATAGATTCAGATTCAGATTGTTGGAACGAAAAAGTCTTAGCCACTTATTCATATTCTATTGTTCATTGTCACATACTCGCAAATGGAGGCAGCAACACGAGCGAAAGAAACAAAGCGATACAAACGGTAAAGTGTTGTTGAAGCGATGTCTAAGTTTTTATGAATAACGGGTCAGAGTTTGTACGAAAATGTTGTTAAGTAGAATTTAGAAACTCAGATGATTACTATGATTGTTAAATTTTTTGTTCAATATTTGAATAAATGGTACTCAAAAAGCAAGTGAGACAGTAGAAGCAGTCTATTGTTCTATTTAAAAGACATTTCGAAAAAACAGGTAACATCACACACCCAAACAATACCCTAAATTAATATAAAAATCTGAATTTAAGCAAAAAGGATAAAAAATACCTTCTTTTTATTTTTTAACACTGGAAAATCTTAGTTAGTTTTACAGATAAGATATACTCGTACCATTTTTAAGTAGCATTTTTTTTTAAACTTTCTGTTAAATAATTTAATCGCATCAAAGAAGATCAGTAAATAATCCTAGACGGAAGTTTACTGAAAAAACAAGAGTTTTAGAAAGTAGAGATCTTCCTAACTTTCTCAGAAAACTCTCACTGAGATTACAAGAATGTACGGATAAAGGAAATATTTCCTTTAATTGCAGCTTGGCTTAAGTATCCTTTGTACAACAAAATAGATCGCATCGGTATTTATGTGCCAAGGAGGAAATTAAAATGATATTTATGACACTTAATACTTACTTCTGCAAAAAGTATTTTAATGGAATACACATGGAGAGAATTTATTCAACGTGGTGTGGTAAGTTAAGCTCTAAAATATTGTGAAAATACTCAAAAACGTCTTGGATCCCACAGTCAAAAACGGAAACTGCAACTTACTGTGATGTTATCAATTTTATTTAGATCTAAATGATCAATCTTTCTTTCGCCTGTAATCGAATATACTGATTTTGGGAAAATTACACCTCCTTCATTTCTGATAATCTAAGTATTCTTTCAAAGTCACAGTCAAATATTTTATTATAAATAGACCTGTAGTGCAAGTGCTTTTAAATCGCCTAGGTTGTTTTACTTCCATAGCTATGTTACATATATGTTTGGTAAGAGTTAACGTACACATCTTTCGTGTATACGTAAGTATACACGAAAGATAAAAAATTCGGTACTCGGAGTTGTTAGTTCGTACAATAGCTTTTAAAACGGCAAAACTTTTTAGCCGAATCAAGAAATTCAACGCCACACGTCTTGAAACAAAGAGCTGCCCACGTTTCAGTACGCACACCAGAAGTCCCAGGATATGTTCTGTGTTATTTATTCTTTGGTTGTAACTTTGTGTTCCCAGTGTTTCTAAGAACTTTGCGAGCACTCAATGACATTTGGGAGAGACACTTGAACCTGACATCACCTACTTTCTGAGTACCTTGTTTTTATTGTTTTACAAAATTTTTGTTACATTACTCAGCTTGACAAAACTTTCACTCAAAACTAAAACAAGTCGCAACTTTTGTTTTAGAAATTGTGTTAAAATAGCTTTTCACAAATATTGTACCTACTCGTAGATGATTTGGTGGTTGTTTCTGGCAGGCAACTCCGAGTTCGAACACATGACTGATGAGATCTGAGAAATGAGCGATAAGTACTTCAAATTGACACTGGGATAAATCTTCTCTGCTACTGAGTACTTCCACCTTTCTCAAAATGATAACAAACAAGTTAAATATATTTCAATAAGAAAACCATTTTAAAAAATGTGTTAAAATGATGTAAAGTCGTTGCATTCCCCTTTACAAAACACTTAACTTGTTCTAAAGACTTCTAAAATAGCCTAAGTGGTGTTCCGGCAAAACTTGCGTTCAAGTTGCGCCAACGCAAATCGCCATTGTTGCGGACCATTCAGAGGTTGAGGGAAAATTGTCACGTAGCATGCATTCACAAAGCTGCGCCACCATTAGCCACTGGATGTCGGGAATTTTAAATTGTCGCCATTTGCAATAAATGTTGTTTGAAACAAAGTGTAGTATTACTCAAGTTGCGGGTTAATCTTTTATGGAATACTTTTGTGTAACGCAAACTTCGTCTTAATTTTAAAAATTAAAAATTATAAATATGACTGGACATTATTCCAGACAGCGCCATCTCGTCCCAAAGAAAGCAACTTAATGCTTGTGCTATGGGATACCAGACAACGGATACTCATATTATACTTTATTTGTTTTTGTAATTACAGACTTATTTAACAAAAAGAAACAGACCAGACCAACAAACCTACAACCTATGCAACCGCATGTTTGTAATGTGCGGGGATCGAACCCGTGATCTTTGGTATAGTAGTAACATCATAACCATTACACCAAACCGGTCTTCAAGCCTACTTCAATCAATAATATTGCCACTTTCACTGCGAAAACATTGTAGCAACTGCTTCTCGTTAAGACAGTTCATGGAATACAAATAAGGGTAGATTCCATGTTAGTAGGGTCATACTTGCAATTCTAGTTAAAAGCTCGATTCTACTGTTTTTTCCCCTTTGCAAACTTAATTAAGCTTAATAACATTAATTGAGGAAAAATTCCCAGAATCTGCTTAAAACAAGGAAAACAATATCCAGTATATAATTGTTAAGCTGGACAAAAAACGTTAGACCTGTCTCAACTGCCAGCATTAAATTGAACAGCATACGAGTGTTGATGCTGGTTTTGATTTAAAAAATTTTGTTGAAGTAAAAATGACATTTCATATTTTTGTCAACTGAAAACTAATTGCAGTATGCCTTTAACCTTAAATATTATACACTTTATTTTTAAGAAGGCAATTTAATTCTGGTTGTCTAACCGGAAGGCAGGCCTAATGAAATACCTATTTATTTACTTCCTGGTTATGGCCCCTGCTAAACTTTTCTAGACTTTCAGTTCCATAGTGATGTTACTAATACGTTGACTTTTGAGAAATTTATTTTTAATCATTATTGTGGTGCCTGAATAAATGCTTTCCTGCTATTCTATTCTGCGCTCTAGTGAGAAAACCAAAAATGGATACAATAGATACAATATTAATTTCATTCTTATGCCAGTTTATACTCTCTCACACCTCTTCTTCTTTGTAAAGTGACTATCTATTTTTGCACGTCAGTGTAACAACACAACACAAGGTTGTGAATCCAGCAAAGTTTTCAAAGTGATTTAATGAAATACTTCCGTTCGATTTCAACAATCCCCCTTCCGACAAGTTGTACTTTAAATGAAATATTTCCACTTTAGTCAGCGGTGTCAAATCAAAAAGTTGAAACCTCAAAGCATTTACACGATTGATGACAGGAAAATAACTTTTAATAATGGCAAAGTAACAACTTTAATATCAGAACTATTTGAAAACAAATCAATTGAAGCATACTCAATTGGTTTAATAGGTGAGCGTATTGAGCTAGCTAAAATAGTCTTCTACTGTGGGTACGGCAATGATATTATTAAAAAAGACGTAGATAGGTTATTTCAGTACTGACGCGAAGTCAAAAACTGTCCACGGGGTGCGACGTAGTTAATTTGACCGTGTTATAAGGTGTTAAAAAGACAGTACGACTATTTACTAGAGCGTAAACGAGACAGATACATGTTGCGCAGTGTCGTTTCAAACTGTCAACACTGTCGATGCTTTGCTCAGGTACACGAAAAGTTCAGATTTTGGTTGCCACTTATTTAGCACAAACAACCTAACTACCTTTTTTATTATAATAACATGGGGTATCGGTATATGAATGCTCATGATAATGAAGAGATTGGATGAAGGAGACCATTCGAAGGCAAGTGCTCGCAAGGTCTACGACTGTCTTAGGCTGGTTGCAGGACTTCGGTGGATGCAGGCCGCCTGTAACTGGACCTTCGAGGCACTGAGGTGAGGTTAGTGACGCTCAGGTACCTTTTAGGTATAGGTACAGTTTATAAAGTAAAAGCTAGTAGATGTTGTCTAAAAATAAATATTAGATGCTATAAATCGATTAGTAGTTCAAGCAGTCTTCATAGTCTATAAGTCGTTTTCAAGTAGTTATCGCTTAATAAACTTGAGATTGGCAACAATATAATGCTAAGAAAGTAGTTTTAGTATTCGAGTGGCATTAATAAGAAAACACTTTTGTTATAATATTACGAGTATAACGTGACTTTGTTCTCGATGACGCATCTCAACAGAGATTTGAAACTTTCTTGAACTTGGATTTGAAGTGGTAAAAAAACCTTATTTTTTTATTGTTCTGCATGATTTTGTGGATGATTAGTTAATTGATGTTAAGCTACTTGAACAATATCTTGCACAGCCAAAAATATGAAAACCATCACCATACTAGTTAAAAAAATATGATTACGTTATTTTCAGCACAGGCTCACCCCCTGTTTAGTTTATACAAAAGTCACCTGCCAAGCGATTTGTATTACGGGACAATTCCGTAGCTAATTCGATATTTTTCTTTCTATTACTAATACCTATAATCATTTAAACAATTTGTCTAACAATAGCGCACATTGGCATCAATGTTTGAGAGAGAGAGGAAGGGCTTTGTCATAGAATAGGAAATATGCGCTTGTAATGCTTACGTATTTGTCAACATTAAAATTTGTCATTTGGTCAAAATTCAGACTCATGCATGACATTTAAAAATCACCAAGCTAATCTAACTTCGAGCGATATGTCTTGTCGTCTTGGAAAACTTGCTCTCAAGTGCTATCAGATAGAATACTTGAACTCTTTATTTATTAACTTTTCACCTGCCTTTAACACGGGATTTCTGCTCCAGTTCTAGCAATGTAAGGACTTGTTCTTGTGTGAGAGCATGTGAACTTCCGAAGTTTAACAATTCTGTCCCGGTAAAGAGGTTGGTGTTTGCTTCTAGGGTTTTATTGTTCGAGAAACTTTCTCCACCTTTAAAAGTCGCATTCGTCGAAGTAAATTAGTTATTAACTTCGCACAGAAATAATGCGTATTGTTGGTAATATCGCTTGTTTTAATTAATTTCGTGAAGTGTTGTTGAAAATTGAGCTAATTTCGTTAACAAGTTTCAAGATTTTGCGATTTCGGTCAGGTTGTTTGAATTAAAGTTACATTTGTTTCAATTTAGTTAAAGTGTGGGTAAATTTTGACGAGAGGGGAAGTCACACAAACTTAGTAGTTCTCGTTGGAAATATTATTTCATCATCATCATCATCATCATCATCAGCCTGTTGTAGTCCACTGCTGAACATAGGCCTCTCCTTTTGCACGCCACTGTACTCGATCTTCGGCTGCTCGCATCCAGCTCTTGCCAGCCATCCTGCGCAGATCATCACTCCACCTTGCCTGAGGACGTCCTACACTACGCTTGCCGAGACGCGGTCTCCACTCAAGAACACGTTTACTCCAACGGTTGTCGGTTGTTGTAATATTATTTCATTTGTTATTAAATTTTAAAATGTATTTTTTAAATTTATATGATTACAAACAAGCTTTATGATGAGTGAGTGCTTACTGCATCCTATGGACACGTGTATTACAGTAAGTAAGTAAATTTATGGAACTAAAAGGTGGCGCTTAAAGGTCGCCTAAAGGTTTGGTTCGGGGTTTCAATGTTTAGATACTGTCCCTTGAGGACTTCAATGAGAGTTCATTGATAGGCCGTCTTGCACCTACTGTTAGATAAATAACTTCAAATAACAAGTAACGGTATTCAGGAATACCGGGAGGAAGAGGAAGATTCAGGAGGATTTTTTCAAGTGAGGGTCGAAGGCAGGATTTGCCTGCACAAGGAGGAATATATTTTTTTCTATATTAAATATAGAAAAATTATCAAAAGTGTTTCGAGACTGATTTTAACAAAAAAAATAACTGCATGCTCAAATAAATAAAAAATGAATTTTCAAACATTACTAAAATTAACATCAAAACAATTCAACCTGTCCGCTTCGTAAGTAGCATGTCCCAGCAATGCGTGGACGACTAGAAAATCGCAGGCTATACTTAGGCCGACTCAGGCCTACAAAGGCCGTCGCTTGATTGCAGCCAGTAATTCAGCCTTATCCTGCAACGCCTGCAGGAAGGCCTTTCTGCATAACGTATGAGAAACGCTACAAATTGCTTTGCTGATTGGCTGGTTAATATTTTGTGGTAAATTGAGTTTGTACACTTAAATATTTATAAATTAATTTAGGTATTTCCGGAATTTATTTTAATTGAATATTTAACTCAAATGCATAACAATTCACACTTTTAAGTACGTACATAAGTTGATTTCAGCTCAATTTTCAAATATGGGATATAAAAAAAACTTATTTGTGTTTCTATGAAAATGAGCAGAAATTAAAATTATTGTTAGTTTTTTTTTCTGAAATGCATTGTTATTTTTTAATTTAATAGCCAACAAAGACAGGGCCAAGAATATGAATTTCACGATACAAAATCTAATCTAATTTATTTTAAATCAAATCTAGTTTATTTTCTAAGTTCTTCTACTAGTAGGTTAAAATAAAAATCTTTCATTTTATACCTATAGAAGACTGCGAGCGGTTTGCAAAGAAAGTAATACAAGTTTTATACTTATTGTCTTTAATTTTACCCAACACATGTGGTCAAAGGCACAGCCCGTGTTTATACAAATAAATAGACTGTTTTCCAAGTCCTTCGTCCCACCGTTAAACAGAATTGGGGTCACGTGAGCTTGTTACTAAAAAGCGAATAAATGTGATTCCTTTCTAACCGAACACGAAAATTCTAATAAGGAAATTCTATTTACCTTAATTTTCTAATGACAACAGCTTATAAATACAAATAAAACTATTTAAACGCTAACCGGTAAAGAAAAGTTCAAATATAGAACAGATGGCCCAGCAGTAAGATTTAGAAAAAGTTTTTAAAAGCCCCTTAACTGGTAAAGCCACCATTCTTTTCATTATAGTTAAACAGGGTGACTCTTCAAGCACTTGCCAAATTTCTTAAATAAGCTCTTCACCTTAACTAGAGAAATAGGAAACTACGTCTTCATCGTATTTTTATAAGCATAGTGGTTATTCTAAAGTGTTTCAAAATATCCTAAAAAGTGAGTCAATAAAGGATTGGGGTTGTTTTTGCGCCACTCGTGGAACAATATCATAACGTGTTCTGGCGTATTTTTCCATTAATAAAGTAAATTAACAAAATTTTAAGAGGAGGTGCATCCTACCCTCGGCAGCCAAACAAGCTAGTATCGGGAAATTACCCTTACTTAATCTTTGTTCATATAGAAAAACGATGGCTGTTCGCTAGTCTCGCTAAAACTCGGTATCGGCTGGACTGATTTGGCTATGTTTGGTTTTGAAATATTTGTGAAGGTCCAGGGTAAGTTTAAAAAGTGAGTAATGTTCCTTAGCAATCATTTTGATCTATCAAAAGTTGAGAACAGAACAACGTCTGTCGGGGACAGCTAGTGCCAAATGAATGCGATAGGCCTACGTTCAGCAGTGGGCAACTTCCGACTACGAATGAAGACAATGATGTATGCAGTAGGTATTAGGAAACTACTTCAAACAAAGATAAAAACAGTGCGAGTGAGGCTTAGGTTTCAAAAGATGTCATCTTTCATCTGCTCTTCAAATGCAATATTTATTCAAAACAGCAAAATCATAAATATGAGAGGTCGAATGGTATGTTATCGGAATATATCAAAGGAATGTTTTCGGACATCCCTTCAGCCGAATATAATGAGACAATTTTTCATATCACCTACCAATGCAAAATAACTTTTGAATGCATAACATTTTCTGAATATGAAATAACTTTTTTCTCTGCCAAAGAAAATAATATGTCAAATACCTATTCGATCCACGGAAATCTTTTTGAATGCAAATAAGGAAAATGCAAAAACATCATTGCTTTACCTACTTACCATAATATTGGGAGCCTTTCAAATTGATACCTATCTTCAAACACCATCTGTATGGTATGATACCCTGTAACTCTTATTACTCCTACAAATGTATAAAGCCGAAAGTTTGTATGTGTGGCTGTGCCGTGTTACTCTTTCACGTAAAAACTACAAGATGGATTCTAATGAAACTTTACAATAATATAGCTTATGCATCTACCACATAAGCTACCATTTATGAAGATATATTACTTTTTTCTAACATAAGTCTACGCGGACGAAGTTGCCGAACTCCGCTAGTATTAAATAAACCCGAAACCGATGACCCGTTTAGGGCAATGGCAGGAGCACCGATTGAGACTTAAAGAGCCGCGGGTTCGATTACCGCGCCAGCACAAATATTTATTGAGGAAACAGATTTTTGTGCTCGGTCTTGTATTTGTGGTTCTTTGGTGGTTTTTGGTTGCAATATCACAAAATAAACCCTTACTATGGCATCAGGGCTATGTATGTGATGTTCATTTTCAATCACTTACTAGCAGCTGCCCGTGACTTTGTCCGCATGGACTATGACATCTATTTCACCCATTAGGGGTTGCATTTCTAAAAAAAATATTTGAATGAATGTCTTTGTACAGCGATGACTTTTTGAATTAGTAGATTGAAAAAAAAAGTAGTAAAACAGACGTAAGAGTGACTGGCCCATTGCATTGACGTAATAGAGGCCGTGCCTATATCGCCAAAGGTCGTGGGTTTGATTGACACCCGGAAGTTTGAATGCCTACAGTTATTAAATCATTCTGGTTACCAGAAATGGCAGGGAGTAATACATTTGTGACTTTATGTTTTGAAGCAACTTTAAATTAGAATTAATTTGAAGAAAACTAATAAATAATAAACAGGTTTTTTTTTATTTGGGCATTTCATCGGTTTTTCCCATCACAGGAAAGTCTGAAATAAGACCCTATTAAGAGTTATCTAACGTTGGACTGGGATAATTTTATCAAATCAATTTGGCCCTACGACTGATACTTTAAGGAGCATGCTTTCCTATACTAACATTTTTGCATGATCTTTGACTTACTTAACAGTTCAAACTCTCGCTGGATTCAAAGGAACTCTGATTCCACCAGCTCCTTTTCTCATCGGACCACTGGACGCAGACTAGCTTTTCACGGGTTATGACTTTTTAATGTTCCGGCAATCCACACCAACCGTTCTGATAACTTATTCATTAAGCAGCAAGGGATTAAAAAGATCACCTTAGGCCTCTTCAAGGAAACAGTGAACAGTGATTTGCTAGGCCGGCATGTACCACATCATTACTTTGTCCACTACTTAATCGTAAAAGAACCTGACGTCTCTATCAACCGTTCACTTATTCGCGGCTGCTTATAGGATACTAATGAAGCCTACCTCGGTCTAGAAGCTTGGGTGTAGTAGCGATCCAGCTCCTGAAGAATACGGAGAGCATCAGCTACATCGTGGGGGTTCTCCTCCCTGGCCTCGGCCAGGCAGACGACGGCCAGGATGACAGCGAAGGCGACGGCTACACTCTTGCTCAGCATCTTGGATTCTGTGGAAGAAGAGAAAATTTCAGTTTCGAGAGCTTTGACAGTTATATTTTTTTGTGAAAAAGGAAGCACCCGAGCTAGAGGGTCACCTGATGAAGAGTAATCACCTCTGCCCATGGATAGCCGCAACACCACAGGTGTCACAAAATGCCCTGTGGAAACACTGCCGCCGAGGGACAGTTCCATATTATAGCTGTACGCGATAAAAAGTGAGGCGTAATTCGCACAGTTGAAGAGCACCAACAAACCAAGGTATGAATGTGGAATTTACGCTTATGGCGCGTTGTGCGGTGATGGAAACGAGCATTGTATATTCGATATTAAATAAGTAACAAATAGGGACACAACGTCTCTGCATAAAGCCAAAAGGTCGAGCCAGTCGAGGATGACAGCAATAACAATGACTTGACATGGTACTTCTGGGGCCCAATATTGGGTGTTAATCTACTTATTTTAGCATAATCCTAATGAGACAGCAATTAACGAAAAAAACTGATTGCAAACTTCTAAACCATTAATTTTCACGGAACCATGTTTCTTTCAGATGAGTTGTTATGAAGCCCTCTCCCTAATATTTCTTTCGGACCACTTTAAACCACCACCATGTTTGTATAAACTATCAAACTTTAGAATGCCACCACAAAAAACCCACTTTTTCAGAATAAAATCGTAATTACATTGAAATGTTCAAAACTGAAATTGCTTAACCCAATTTAGATTACCGCCGGCCCTTGGCAAAATATCACAAGGTGTGAAGTTAGTTATTATTCTGACCAATGACCACATCGCTTGAGACCCTGAATCAATTTTCCAGCACGCTGCGTACAACGCGAATCCCTCCTCATTTGCATCACAATATTCACATGTCACTCTGTATGAGCGAATGTTATTTGGCACATTTCTGCGCCTTCAACTTCAACGTGTAATATCACTGATGACGTCATATAAGGTGTTGGGTGTCCCAGTTTGGTGAATAGGAACGACTCTTTAATATTATGCAATTAACAACTTCTTGGAGAAAGAGCACACACATGCTACTTAGTCGCTAATTGCAAAATTTAACTAACTGTAAAATGTAACTCTCTGGAAAGAAATCTATGATCAAAACCCAATCAACCCGGATAGCGGCCCTTACCACGTTGGGTTCCAAAATCCAATCAGAAAATTGTGGTCTTCCGAATGTTTCGTTCACGGTGACGGCAACAATCAAAATGCCTTCGACCGTTTGGGATATGGTTGTAACTCTTAATATGAATTCCAGGAAACAACACTACAGTGGTAACAACTTCAAACCCTAAATTTAATTGAAATAAAGACGAATATTTAACCGTTGCATCGTTCCCAATGACAAATCCAATAAAAGCATTGTTGAAACAAAGAAACAGTTTTTATCCGTCCCACTGATAGATAAAAGATATAAAGACCTCTATTTATCCTAAAAGCTTTTATTCCTAAAAGTCTAAAACCACTTTTTTGTGACCTAGAAACTATCGAGCGCTTCAGGAATTTTAACAATGTTGGTAAGTATAAAGGTTTTATTAAAAATATTCTGATTGAAACTTCGTCCTACCCGAGCCGGTTAGCAAAGACCACAAATGATTTTTTGATGATATGTGTGTAAGGTGTAGGTGTTTGTGGTCAGTACTTTCCATGTTTTTGGTTTCAACAACACAAGAGACACATACTTTTGCAAATAACATACATTATAGTGATTTAGTACGATATTCATTTATTATTAAATGTGTTGGAAAGCGGAAGGAAAACGTGATGATATTACTCCCTTAAGTATTTGAGTGAGTTAAATAATTAAGGTAACGGTACACATATTTTATGATAGAAAAGTATGTTGTCCGATAGAAAAGTTAATTTACTCTGAATTTGATATCTTGTTCAGCAATATAAGGGCTGAGTATGCAATTTTAAAAGTATAATTTATAATTTGAATAAAGAAATTAATGGAATAATGGAATCATTGAATTGAGTGATGACGCGATGATTAAATAAACGTGTGGTTCATAGTCCTTTACTTTATGACAAAATTTAAACTAAGTATAGCTAATATAGCTGGTATGTATATGTTTTATATATTTTTTCCAATTTTACTAAATTTATTTTCAGCAGTCTCTGAAAATAACCAAAAACATATTCATTCAAAATAGAGTTTTACAGTGCTCATACTATCGAACCATTCTACTTATGAAGGTCAGTGAATGAGGTCAGGTCAGATGATTTTGCTGTATGATATCCCAGATATTTATTCATTTTAAGCACAGTTAACAAGCAGTATGAAGACGGTAACTAATTTCAATAAAGTTTATAAAAGCTCGTGCGAAAGCAATATGAAACGAACACTGTGGGCGCAAAACCACGGTCCGGATGAAATATCCATTACAAGTTTTACACAGTTCCATAATTCATATTTAAAATATGTCCGGCTTTATGTTCTTGAAAATAGTGTTTTCCATTACAGCACTTGACATTCAAAAGATATGAACTAGATGGGACAGGATATAATCCCGGGGGAGGGCAAAAGATGGACGTTGGCACTCACATTGTTACCCTATAGTTCCTTTTGTTTTTGAATCTCATGGGAAATCATTTTTATCAGTTTATCAGAGTAGAAAATAGTAGGTTGTTTGCAATAGTTTTATTGTTTCATTATAATTATTTTAAAAATTAAATGTTAAAGAAAGCAGATGGTGGCTTGATACGAGTAATTGGGTTATTATGACCAAAGTTTAAAGTAATTTTAAAAGATCGTGTTGACAATGAAGTCTTGCAGATCTGGCCAACAGCTGTGGGACAAATGTTTACTTTAGCTTAGGTGTATTTGAGTATTACACCTAACCTTAATGTCTGATTTTATAAGGCCTCGACTAGGTTTATTGATGTCAGCCGGGACCAACATATCTCCGAAGCTCCCACCGGAAAAGTCATCCCTTGATGGGTGGCAAACTCTTTCATCATATATTAACCATTGAAATGTAATAGCTGTCTTAAAGCAGCTGTCTTGTATACACATAGTGCATTGAAATAATAACAATGCCAATAGTTCATGCGTAGGTTTATTGAATGCAAAACCAATGGTCTAATACCGTTGTCGACGATATTCCATTCTACATATTTAGGACAAAGCCATCATTGAAGATGCTACACAGACCGTGTTACCACTAACAATGCTATTACGAGTATAACGCTATTATCAACTGTACCTTAGCAGAAACGCAATTTGGTCCTTTGACCAAAATGTCTCTTAACAAAAGAGGTTTGCAGGAAAAGGTTAAAGTAAGTAAGTAGGTTAATATATTGAAAAGCACTTATCAAACGCTCACAACCATTGTCCCAGTCAAGGTATGTAGACGCACAGTGACTGATGCCATCACGGTGAACGGAACATTTGGAAGCCCGCATTTTGCTAAGATAATGCCGTTACCAGAGAGTTAATGGCAAATTGTACAATTAACACAAAGAAAGTGTTTCGCCAGTCTTGAACTCGGGACCAGTCGGGTTCCAAACCAGAGTGTAAAGCCACTGGGCCATGACATGAGGACTAAATAATCTGTCCTCAGATTCGGTATGAATTAAATAAGGCTACGACAGATTATTTACGTTCGGTAATGAATTAAATACCGAACCTAAATAATGTCGTAGCCTTTTTTTTCGATTTAATAGAAAAGGTCCAATAATCGGGTGATTCACCCTATTTACAAAAAAAACATAGGTAGGTATGTGTATCCGTTCTTTAATGTGCCATAATACAAGCTTTGATTAGCTAACTTTGGGGTTCAATGGCGGTGTTTGGAATAATGTCCATTATTGTCCAGGGATATTATCATTATAAATCGAAATATCAGGAATATGAAACTACCCGTACGCAGTGCTGGTATGAGGTTCAACCTAACACAACGGCTGTTAAATAATATTATTACAGTCATATTAAATGCTATACAGCAGCCAACCCACGCTATTTAGGCCGTTACGTTGGGATAATACGAGTATGAGCAGAAGTTTCTCATGGTAGAGCCAAGTACCTAAATATGTAGGTAGAGCGTGTAAGAATAAGGAATTTTATTGCAGATTAATAATAGGTTAGTTTTATCTGAGCATCAGGGATAATGCATGATAGTTCCCAATTTATTGAAACACACTTCAAATTACGCTGTTTAATTGTAACAGTTGTAATATTTGATCTGAAATCCAAAGGTCTTAGGTTCAAACCCAGGTGGAAATCATAGGACATTGGACATCATTAGATATTTTTCAGGGAGGGATGGCGCAATGAACTCGACCATCGCCTAAGATAACCCAGCGAATTGTTTTATACCTCTACAGAATGTGAGTATTGTACATTGTATGCCAATACTTTCCCAAAAGCCATAAAACAAAGAGGGCGCTTCCATTCTGTTTCCGCATGGAAGCTCTCGTCTTTGCCATAAAGATATGTGGATGATACAGCGATGTGCGGTTTCAACTGTACTCGATTTAACTCCAAATATGTAAATAAGTACAAAAGAAGGTGTGTATGTTATGACCATTTACTACGGTGGTTAAGGTTTTGACAGGTAATGATATCTCTATATATAAAAAGAAATGTATTGCTGTTCGTTAGTCTAGCTAAAACTCGAAAACCGCTGGACCGATTCGGCTAATTATTATCTTGAAATAATCGTGGAAGTTTAGGGAAGGTTGGAAGGGTGAGTAAACATAACAAAACTAGGAATGTTTATTAAAAACCACAAGTTAGTTTTCTCTTAGCAACTGTTTATGCCTGACACGTGACACTGAATGTTTGACAAAAGAACGAAGTCTGTCGGGACAGCTAGTTATAAATAAATATACAAAGCCCTGGACAGACAGCTTGACACGGCGGAACTCTAAAGGTTCCTCATTGGCTACGGAACCCTAAAAACCATTTAAGGGCAAGAAAAAACGCAACCTACAAGGGTTACCTTCCCTCATCAAGCCGTGTTGCGCGGTCAAAGGACTGTTTGTATTCTCGTTGAATGTGGTTTCGGTGAAAAGTTCGAAAAACAGCTTGAATTTGGATTTTCATGTGAATTTTGCTTTTATTTTCACTTACATGACAGGATGGCTGGAAAGCCTATGCTTATAAAATAATAGAGAATGAAATAAGTGAAAGCTCAAAGTCACTTACATAGTTAAGTATACTATAGCGAGTGCTCTTGGTACCTATTTATACTCTACTTCAAAACCCGAGGAGGTTCTCAATTCAACTGAGTTATCTTTAGAGTAATTAGTTACTAAGGTTTGTGGTAAACCTGACTGGCTTGGCACTGACTCCAAAATACCTAGTTATAAAATCGTTGAAGTAATTGATAATTGTTTTAGTTTAAGTTGTTACCTTCGCTACGCAATAATGAATGATCCTATTAAAAATGAGAAAATCTGCTTAGGTGTTTTCCATCACCGGAGAGGTAGCCGCAAATTGTACAATGAACACAAAGTAGGTGTGTTCCGGCCAGATTTGATCTCGGGACCAAAGGGGTTCCCAGCCAGAGTGTTTAACCACTGGCCCACGACGCTCTCAATCAGATGCTTTGAAACAAATCAAACAGACAAATATACAGAATAACCAGAAACATATGGTATTATTAGATTCTACGCCAATTAGTAATTGACACCAACTCTTCCACCCACAAGATAAGGTTCCCCTGTATGCGGAAAAATATGAAGTTTCCATTTTTAGTTCATACGCAAGAAAACCTTTGCAATTGTAATTGGTTTGGTTTGTCTTTTGCAATACTACACTGCAATAACCAAAGGAAACATTATCTTTTACGGAATTCAAGCCGACTACAAAAGGTATGATACATATTTTTCTCTTTAAAATGTTTTTTAAATCTGAAAATGAAGCAGATTAAAATGAGAGTTTGTTCAAAGCATTGCACAATGAGTGGGGAAGTTGCAGTTACAAAGGAATCAAAGGAAAAGTTAATTCAAGTAGTTAACTAGTCATAAGCTTGTTTATGTAAACAATGAAATACCTTCGGTAGGAAGTTATTTTTTTTCAGGTAAAGTAACTATGCGCGTTCCGTGCCCTGAATTTGGAGCTACTAGGGGCCTCCCCCCTTTGTTGGGGATCGGTCATTACTTGCGATAGGATCCAGCTTCGCCGCCAAAGTGCCAAGGTTGAGTGCCGTGGGGTTCTAGTCGGTAGGAGTCCGACATAACCTCGTCATCGCCCCCTGTGGCGAGGTATCCATGAGGATTTCCCCACAAAAAAATGGGTTTAGCTATGAGCAGTTAATTAAAAGTGGGTCATAGGAAAAGGAAAAAAATAACGTTTTCATCCCACCATCTCGGAAAGTGCGTTTTTGCTATTCCATATCTGAGTGCAAAAGCCGTTTTTACGCTCTGATTCAATCCCTCGCTTGCTCGGTGGTCAAAATTGAGCACGCGGTTTAAAAAGCAACTTTGCTCTCTAGTATAACAAATAACTATTAATTTCGATTAGCTGTTTGTTTGTGCTAGACATACAGATGATCTATAAAGCGCCAAAAGAGTATGATATGAAATTTATAGTTTTTTTTACGTTTTCTACATATTTCTGGGTGGCGTGTTGCTCATGTCAGTCAGAATACCTGGGAAATAGAGGCTCATGCGCACTAAACCCAAATTTTGGTTATATTCGTGTATATAGTTCGTGTCAAGACTGCTTTACTTTGTTGTATTATTTATAAGAAATGGTAGTTTTAAAACATACTACTTACTTTAAAAATAATAACTGCAACCTTTTGCTACTGATGGTAGGGTCGAGTAAGACTCTATCACTAAACTGGAAGTTGTTGTAATAGTATCCATTTGTTACATAACTCAAAAATCACAGTCTCTATGTATGTTACCCCAAGGGACAGGACTGTTTTTCGTCAAGATGAGTTTGTTGTTTGGTTATGTTTATTGGTCGCATCCGGGAAACTATATTTTGTTTACCTACTTACGGAACAGCCCCAAAACTAATACGAAAATATCGTTTAAAACTTAAATATGAAATGAATTCCAGACTAACTACGGGTACAAGAAATTGATGAAAGTGAACGCGACAAAGTATTTCTAAATAGAAATCGTCTAAGCTGAAATGAACCTCTCCACCTCATCTACGCACTCAAGTAAATTTAGAATATGTACGCAATACACATTGCAATTATGGTTGGTTGTTCAGTTGATGGTTAGGCTCAAACGCTTACCGGCAACTGAACGACCAATTAGAACGCTACGCTTGTGTGCGGAGATGCAGTGGAGGGATTGAACAACCAATAGTACAAACATAGTGACAAGAAAATGGTAAGTATTTTACCTTTTTGAAATCATGATTGATTGGGCTATTTTTCTAGACAACTTGCCAAGGATGCTATAGTAATGTTTTTTAAAGAAAATGAGGGATGAAGTTAGCTGACATAAAAATTCTTAACCATGACTCAGTCGAACTTAATTTTTTTTTACTAAATGTCCAAAATTTATCATCACAAAAGTGACTATAATCGAAAGCATAGTTTTCTAGGATAAAATAAAAAAATAAAACGCTGCGAAATTTGGTCATTTCTGAGTACAGTACATGAAAACTTAGTCAAGGGTGTCGATTTCCAAAAAATTCAAAAATATTATTATTATTACTAAACCAAGTGACATAGATTTTTTTCCTTATTTTTCCCAAAGCCGGTATGACCTAGCCTATCACCCAGTGCCCGCTTGACGTCACGTTTCGGGACACCCTGTATATCTCAAATTGGTTTGTATGAGTGAATGTTTATTTTTTATTTAATGCGGTGGTGGGGCGCGTCATATCAGCTTGGACGATCTCTACATAAATGCTTAGCGCGACCAGTTAACAATTATTCTATTGGTGTGACATCGTGATATAATCTTTATAATGGGCTATCAATCCAGTCTGGATAAGGTACGCAACAAAATAAGAGTAAAATTAATAGATTTTTATTGACCTAACCTAGGTAACATTTTAATCATCACTATCAAAATCCAATGTATGTTCACTGACATTGCATCGCATTCACTGGCATTTTACCTTACCTACATTTGTTTTTTTTTTTTGTCTTTTCACGATCCTCTACCTGAAGGTTGTATGGAAAAGATCGCTCCCTAGCGATAAGACCGCCTAAATTGTACATTGGTCTCTGGAATTAATAATACTTACTTTATTACAACTGTAATGTTTTTGTGCAAATAAGAATATCTATCTATCTATCGCAAAAAGCGAAAAAATCTTCGTCATCTTCGATTGACATTTAAAAAAATAAGACGTTTCCATTTTTGTCTTCAAAAACCTACGAGTGATTGACAGGATATCTTTTAAAATCCCACAGCGCTCGGTGCTACTCTGATAAACCAAACACCGCCAGTTTTTATTACCGTTAATTGCTCAAAACATGCTGCTTGACCTATAATATATGAAAACGATCGTAAAGAACGACGTAAACAAGCTATTTTCAATTAGTGGAACACCAATTTATTGTTGGAACAATAGCCAAACACTGCATATCCTTCAAAACATCTTATGAAAAATAAGTCGCTTTTATTTATTAAGGATACCAGAAACTTAAGGCTACCTTACATATAGGTAAAGGACAGGTGAAAAAAAGGTTTCCCAGCAAATCATGGTCAACGAAGAAATTCAATAAAACTGGAAATCTGAAAACCAGAAAAAGACATTTGGTCATGTTGGCATCAGGCCAACAGGTCTCTTTT
This sequence comes from Udea ferrugalis, assembly GCA_950022985.1. Lineage (NCBI taxonomy): Eukaryota > Metazoa > Arthropoda > Insecta > Lepidoptera > Crambidae > Udea > Udea ferrugalis. The sequence goes on from OX465525.1 coordinate 14,446,254, forward strand.
GGATCTTTTTCTGGTTTTCAGATCTTTAGTAATCATTCTGCAGGGAAAATGCTAAAAAAAGAACATAAAACTAGAGATACCAACATACAGCTGATTTTCTTAGATAAAGAGTAAAAAATGATTGCAGGCATAAAACTGCAGGTAACTCAGTGTAACTCGCACAAAATAAATGAGCGATTATTCTTCGAAGAATACTGCTCCCTATTTCTAATAATGGCCTTCACGAAGAGTATTGTATAAATATCAATTGACATTAGACATTATTCCACACAGAGCCATCTAGCCCCAAACGAAGCAACTAAGTGCTTGTGATATGGGATACAAGACAGCGGGTAAACATACTTAAATATTTTTTTCTAAATACGTACTTAATATACATAGAAAACACCCAGACCAGTACAAACAGACCATGTCCATGCACTCAAATATTTGTACTGTGCGGGGATCAAACCCGCGACAACTGGTGAAATAGCCCACTTCTGAACCATCACACCAAATCGGGCGTCAAATAATGTTAGTGAATCTCACATTCAGAAAAGTCTAAGCTAGCTTCAATTTGAGTATCAGTATGTACAGTTTGCCGTAATTATCAGAAATTTAAAAAAGTTGCAACTAGCTTTCCCCGGCGTAAAGTCGAACTCAAACGGCGAAAGCTGCAACTCAAACGAAACGGACATTGTGCGGCCAGCTGGATGCTCAATCCTTTCTGCAAACACATTTTAATTGCTCCAGTTTAAACTAAAGAGGCTTTATTCATGTAAGAATAAAATAACATGAATAAGTTATGTTATTATTATTTTAGCATTTTCCATACAGTATCTTTACTTTATCTTTATTTTATTTATTATTATTACTTAAGTAGACAATTTCCAATGCTGAATTAATTGTGCACTTGCGAACCCGTCCTATCATATTTCCTCTGCCTGTAGGTTGTCTGGAGGAGATTGCTTCTAGCAATAAGACCGCCTAAATTGTACATTCATTTGAACATGTATTCCTCACATATGTGTTATTTTGTGTGCAATAAAGTGTTTATCTATCTATCTATCTACTATACAGGTCTTGCCTTCAGGTGGGAATCGAACCCGCATGTTTAGCAAAAAGGGCGACTGCACTAACCACAGTGCTACAGAGACCATTAATAGACCGGCCGAATCTTTCTAAAGTATACACTTTACTCTATGTGTTAGGGTGATTCCATCAATGATAAAGGCATATACGAGTACAAACAAGCCAACAGACCGAATGTCTTATTCTGGTTTTTGGATGAATAAAGTTGTTTTTCTATGTCACTAGTTCTGTTACAAGCTTGGCTTGGTCATCAATTATGTTTAATTGTGTTTAATAAATAAATAATTCAATACAGTCAGGAAATTAAATGCACCTGTTTGGTTAAACTTACGGTTTTACTCGTATGTAAAAGTAATCTTATACTTATTAGCGGCTTATAAAACATGCATCGTAATCGATTTTTTATGGAGAAGAGCCATGAGTTATTTTCACATATCGTCGAGAAATAACATTTGTTCCAACATTCGTATTCAAAGGTACCTATATTTTTGTTCATTAAAACTGTAAAAAATGAAATGTATTTGTCAATATATTTGTCTACAACATATTATGATCGACGTAAGTTATGTAGTCCATGAAGTACCTACCTATTCTTTAAAAGTGGTTAAACGTGAATGATAAAATTATTAGTAAGATAATTCCTAGTGTGATATTCGTATTATTATTATTGTAAAGTGAATCTTTTTATAAAATATAAATATAAGTTTTTCGACTCCCATCGGTCAGCACAGGCTAAGTGAGTTAAAAGTTTGCACGTAGAGAAATACGAGTACCTAACTATTGTTTCACAACTTTTCAGGAAGAAACGGAACTGAATATTTATCTTCATAGAATTACGTATGCTAAGTAAAACTAATGCCAGCTTCAAAGAGGAATTACTGATGCTAAGAGCGGCTACTTTTGAAAGCAGTACTTACGAGTAAATTTGAAAAGAGAAATTTAGAGTAGGTTCGTATGAGCAAGTTCTTTATTAATTCACTTCTACCTGCAACTCCCATAAATATATTAAAATGATCAAGTGCACTTACCGCTGAATACTTGTTATCAAGGGTGGTGTTTCTCATCACCAGAGAGTCGACCACCATTTGTTTATCGACCATTATTAAAGTCACTTACACAAAGACAGGAAATCGTAGTAGGTACATGATGATTTGGACCAACTTCACTCTCAGAGTCGAGCGGTTGGAGTCGCGGCCTAATGTAAACTCTAAAACAGTTATTTTATCGTGATATCGATAACTTTTTACGAAAGGTGTTAGGTATATTCCGGTGGTTACAAGGCGGTTAGGTACCTTTACCAAACACCGCTCAACGTTACACATTTGTGGTTCCTACAGAAACTAGATTATTTAGTATATTATTGTGTAAGTCTTTAATATATTTTTATAATATCGACCCTTCGAATGTAAGTTCTTGCTCGATATTTGTGATAATTTAAATAAAATAATATTAAAATTGCTTATTCGTTTAGTAATTGCTACGTAGGAGGAAGAAATGAATATTATTATGACGCTACTTGTGCATTTAATTTTTACTAGCAAACTTGCTAAACAATAATGGAAGTTCACACTACTAAGTACCCCTCTGACGCCAACGTATCCCAGAGGGTAAGAAAAGCAAAGTGGCAGTGGGCAGAGCATAAAGCCCCAAGAACTGTTGTTGAAAATATTGGAATGAAAAACACTATAAAGTTGGGTGACTAAATAAATGAATTATGGATATCAACGAACATTATTTCACACAGCTTAGGATAAAAGATAACGGATTTAAATACCTTTACTTAGACTTTTTTTTGGAAATCCAATCTTTTCATAACACATAGTACCTCATATAATCCAATATAAACAGACATGTTTTTGCACAAAGATGTGGAGGTCGAACCTGTGACCTCTGATGTAGCCGACTTCGTAACCATTACACCAAATAATTAGTCGTCATTTGCAGCGTGGGACAATTGGTAGGCCCTAACGACTGCATTTATGCCGCTGACCACAATAAAAGTATAATAAAAAAGACGTAAATCGGTGCTAAAAAAGTGGCACCCGAAATCAGAACTTCGAACAACTGAGCAAAGCATTGACAATTTGAGAGGACACTGTGAAACATATATCTGTATCGTATACGCTCTAGTAAATAATCATACTATCTTGTACACACAGTCAAATTATAGATAGATACGTAGAACTGAGCCAAATAAGATTTTCGAATAATTTTCATTCAGATGAGAGAGAACACTTACCCCGGAATAAACGAACGCAAATCAAGATTGAGCATCTTTCAAAAGTATTATGGCTATCCCTTTCAGTTCTATTGTAATTTTACGGGATACCATGAGCGTGAGCGCGTGCTTAGCGTTGATTGACGTTTGTGAATTCGGGGGTTAGTTTTATTCAAGGCTAAGAGAATACGAGTTTGCTTAAAAGCAGGGCTTTGATAGGAATGCGGCTTCTATAAGAGCTACCGTGAATGTTTGCTAAACGTGTGAAATGAGCGTTTTCTCCTGACGAATATCAGTTGAGTGAAGTGATATTAGTGAGAATCGCTGCTCTAAAAGGTCTTTTGTCTTGCGCTTCGGTGTGAGAGCTCGTTTTGTCATAATGTTTGAATACGAGTCGGATTGTCTTTACGAACTTCAGCCAATATCTCCGGTAAACACACTGAAGTATACCAACCAGAGGTGATTGTTCTTCGTTCTTGCAAGAGATTTGAGGTATCATGGCCTCTTTGACACAAACGAAGCAACCAATTAAGAATGCTTACGATTGTAAGTGGCCAGGATGAATGAAATTATTTATTATGGTAACTCAGGCTTAAGTACTTAATTCCCGATCATTTCAGTATGCGTGCTTGATTGCTCAAAACAAATGATTGAAACTATTTGAATTTGATACAGATAAGGCCTCAAAATAAGGCTCAAAGTCACCCAACGGACTATAAAGAGAACTATGCTCGGTGTAAGCCCAGCGTGTTAGCAGGTTGAAGTGGCAGTGGGGGGGCACAAAGCACGAAGGACTGATGGCCGTTGGCGCCGAAAAGTCCTGGAGTGAAGAGCATTTGAGGTGGGCGGATGACCTCATGAAGATCACAGGATTTCGGTGGACCCAGGCCGCCTACAACCGGCCGCTCTGGAAATCTATTGGAGAGGCCTATGTTCAGCAGTGGACATCATGTGGCTGCTGATGATGATGACATATAAGGTTGCCTTTCTGAGCTCAAATTAGACCGCTCCGACTTGTGCTTCTTACTGAATGAAGCCAACGAATCGTTTCCTACGTATGTACTCTCACAGGAGATAAGTAAAGCATTTTAATATCCAGAGTACTTACTTATCTGAGTATTCTTAGAAGTATTATGAAGACGCATGAATAACATATGACTTGCCGAATTGCTATGATGTTTTTATAGCTAGCGAGGTTTCACTTCACAAGAAAACCTGAAGTATTTGTATTTTATTTTAAAAATATACAAAATTTATTCATGCTCTTTGAAAGACACTTACTGAAATTAACTTCGTTTCATTAGAACTATAGTAAAAGATATGCTTAAACATACTTTAAAAATCAAAAATAAAATATTTAATATTGTCCAAGTTTGGCATGTTTTTTTTAAATAAAAGTGACACCGACTAAGCTAGATTAATCAGTAGATTAAATAAAACCCGAACGCTAACTCTACTCAAACAAAATCTGAATGTAATAATTCCTAAAGAACCTTCCTTAACCTTTATTTATGTTCTTATCACTATCAGCCTCTGGCAGACCACTGTTGGACTTAGACAATCGTATATCTCTCCAAACGAGGCCACAAGACACGCTTTTACTCTCTCGCCAAGCAGACGCCACTTCACACCCCTCTCCTTGAATTATCTGTCCATCTGGCCAGAATATATCCAAAACAACTTCAGCCAAACCGTGGCCTCCATTCAAGAATCTATCTACTTCACCGACCATCAGTTCTTCGACAAATGTGGCCAGCATACCGCCACTTAAATTTGCTTGCTTGATTACTTTAAACTGTACGTTTTCAAAATCTGGATTAGCTATTAGCGACATGATGCGATCATAATGCATTAGATAACCCATTAGACTTATCTAAGTACTCAACAACCAATATTTTACAACCTCACTTCATTCCATGTAGCTTCAGCCGCAGTGACCACTATTATCAATATTTGAGCAAGGATTAGTGCCGTGTTGGAGCACTCTGTAAATAACACGAATGCAAGCCAATTTGTCGATAAAACGTAAAACGTGACACAGTAAAAGGGGAATTTGTATGTAGTCAGAATGACTATCTTATGTTGTATGGACTTGAGACTAAAATATCCTGTCAATTTATACACAAGTACAAACGAACAAACTATATCTACTTAAAAAAAAATGGTTGTTTGTAAAGTAGGTTTACGATCGAGATGTTTACGTGATAACGGCATTTCACGGAATGACTGGCAGCGCTCGAGATGAGACGGGAGATCGGTCCGTCTCTCTCTCGTTATACCTGCGATCGCGCTCGTGAGGTTTTGGTGTGACACAAGTTTCTGAACATGTCACCCGACTAAAACGATTTTAAAGACGTTATCACGTCAAAAAACAAGGATAGGCCTTTACATCGTTACAAACTGAATTTAGTTATCCAAAGCCGACTGCGAAATCGGCGAACAATTTGAAATAATAAATCTACCTAAAACAACTATTTAACAAATTGTTATATTTGTATTCCATAGTTTTTCAAATTACCTTTTTTATTGAGTTTTTTATGATCGAATCTGCCTTCGAATCCGCTGGTGAGACGTCCGAAGTCCGAATCACTCTACAGGTTTTGATAAATTAATGGATAGAAAACATAAGTAATATCTAGAAGTTTTCGTTGTAAATGTAAAACGATCGGACCAAATCAAAAATGAAATCAATCGTGAACGAATTATTTTAGCGTAAAAAAGAAGATACCAAAAATCATAACACTCTCTCGTGTTCGCTAGATGGAGTATCTGTGTTGTTATTGAAATTAAATCCCTTTGTTGTTATTCACTCGCAATACATTTGAAAAAGAAACATGTTTAACGGAACGTGAGTTACCTTTCAATTTGTGACGGGATCAAATAAAATTTTATTTAGTTTTAGAATTGACATTTGGCTTTTGGAGGTCCCATTTCTAGGGATTCCATCCATTCCAAGCAAAATCTGTGCTGTGTGAAGGCGTGAGTACATGCTGAAATTACCGTTATCCCAGGAGATAGTTAGTAGGCGGTACTGAAACCAGTTAAATTTACTTTACAAATAGCCAAAACCTCATCCACGGAACAAAAAATACACTAAATTATGGACATACATTTTAGAGTATGAATACACACTTGATTGTGCCTCCGAAATAGGACAATTGGTTCTGTACTGAAAAATCGGCAAGAAACTCAGCAGTTATTCTTAACAACAACGTTATTTATAACAATTTTGGATCGCCACCTACTTTACTGTACTTTTAATTATCTGCGGCTTTTCAAGGCGATCTTTCATTTACAGTCATTGTACCTACTGCTCTAAATTAAAAGTCTGAGTCTATCTCACTAGACAGACTATCTCACGCTTTTTTCGTGCCTAAATCGTAAAAATCGCACCAGATAAGCCGTAACAAATCAGACGCAGTGCGCATCTGAGGCCAGCTGGCAAGCATGCTTACGTCGCTCAAAATCCTGAAAAACTTCTGCTTCAACATTCATGTGATGTTGCGGCCATTGCTAGAAATCCTAAATACAACTTCAACTAGCGTTTTACATATAATATGTCTGTAGCACCTTATACCTTGAGCTTTTAAGGTTTATCAAGGACCATTGGCTGCGGGTCTACCAGTACCGTCGTTGGAACATTTTATGAGGGTCTGATTCGAACTAAAATAAAAAGACTACTGTTTTTCGATATCATATTGTTTTTGTTGATTATTTTTAAAAAATATTTTTAGAATAGTATTCTCAGAACATTATTTCAAACATATTACTTATGCATCTTTCTAGTAACAATTTTGTGATTGCCACATAGTACTATTTATACCTAAGAGATGATGAGGGTTTGTGGCATCTAGTAGTCTTGAAGATTTTTAATATCAGGAGTTCCGTATCGTGAAAGAAGTTGAACAATTTGGGTGATATGTAATCGTATCACTTCTGGCATGTCCACCTTTTGTACGATTCTATGATTCATGATAAAATTAATAATTGCTAAGTTGAAATACGTCGTATGTTGCTTAAGTAAATAAGCTAAATATGCTTTCAAGAAACCGTTGTAGAGAAATAACATGACGTCATATTACGTCTTTTACATTTTAGATAATCTAATAAGTCAAGTAGAAAGCACTTAAGTATACTAACAGTATAGTCAGTAAGAACTTCGTACGTGACCTTTCAAAGTTGCCAAAAATAACCTGTTCAGGCAAACAATCCTAATACCGGAACGATAAAATCGTGCTTTGGTTGTTGTATCACTAAAATCTAAAAGAATTGAACGACTGTTTTTATACTTCATTGTTTAATTTGTTTTGACCATTTTAGAAAGTCTCAAAAAAATACAACGCAACGCAAACCGGGCGACTGCATTAACCAGTAAGACATTTTTCCTAATTTCCTATTTGTCTTGAAGACATGACAGGACAAGACAGGGGCTCCCTGCTGAACTAAGTATTCTTGATCAGATACACTTGAATCTGGTGTCCAACTTGGAACACCTTCATACTATGCCTAGTATGCCTACTATGCCAAGTGGTTCCAGGGTTGGCCCCAAATAAAGCAGAGCTTGTATTTTATCTTTGCACAAAGTACTTGTATAATAAATTGCTGAAAAGTAAGTGTTTTGAAACAATAATTTATTATAAAGTTAACTCCACATTTCCATCTTCTTTGTCCGCATATTTCTATTGTTTCAAAGAGCCATTGAAAAACAATAAAGCTTATGAATTCTTTGAATTAAATAGGCAACAGATATTTATAACAATATTCCTGATTGTACCTGATGATAAATACTTGCGTAGGAAGGTTAATAGCCATCAAATTTAATTTTTTTTTATGCAAATTTCGGTAAATACTTATACTGTTGGTCTACCTTTGAAATTCAACTTCCATTATACCCTAATTACTATTTTGCATAATCACCAATTATGCCCTGACGGATATCATCAATCATCATACAGTGACCCGTATCATACCCGTAGATGCATTCTGCAAACACCATTAAGGTTTTGACACAAAAATAGAAAAAATAGAAAGTTTTCGGGGTTCCCCATACTTTGAACTGAAACTCAAATTATAATTTTTTCATCAATCTCATACGTGTAGGATATCAAAGATATCATCTATGGATATGGGTCTTCAAAAATGGTGTTTAGGTTTCTAAATATTATTTTTCTAAACTAAATAGTTTGCGCGAGACACACTTAAAAAGTGGTAAAATGGGTGTGTCTCGTCCCTTCTTCAACTTCTAAAATAAGAGAACGAGCAAACTAAAAAAATATATTGATGTACATTATTGCCATGCAAACTTCCACCCAAGATTGGTTTGAACGAGATCTAGTCAGAAGTTTTTATTAAAATATTTGTTTGGAACCCTTCATTGGCGAGTTCGACTCTCACTTGGGTGCATTAATAATTTCTGTCAATGTAATTTTCTGTCTATGAAACAAAGTACTGCCGTTTCCAAACCTATTTATACTAACCTTCATTAGCACAATAGAAATATTCTGCTAATGAAGCATTAGGAAAAATAAGTTTGGAAACATCAGTATAAAACATTTTTGTCTGCAAAAACCCGTTTTTTAAACAACTACAAGATGGCCAGGTACATAATAGAGTCTTTAGAAAGAAAATCCCAACTCGTGTCATTATTACATTTTTAGGAAGTTAGGATAACACCTTTAAAAGCCGTAATAGCTCCTCTTGTCCTTTCTGTCGCCTTCCTCAATATTGGAGACTGTAATCTTCCTCGGAAATGAAAAAACTTTGCTTCACAGCACATGAGATTAACGAACTCCTCTAGGGTAAGGTTCTTTATTTAAATCCTTCGAAAATTAAACTGTTTTTAATTGTGAAAAACTGCATAAGGAATAGTTTCATATATTTCTAATAATGTGGAAATCACAATACGTACAATACATACAAACACACAATACAATACATGCGGCCGAATATAAACTGCTATCATAAACCACGTTGAAACTGCTTGGTTTGTCTGTGCATATTTCCATAAAAAAACATCTTAAATGTTTTTTGGGTTCAAGTTGATAGACTTTATTTTAAAAAAGACTAACATAAGTCACTTGCATGAAACAAAAAAAGTTGAGCTTTTATATACTCCTCCACCTAGCCTTAAATATTAGTAGTAGTTTTATTTATATTTTACCATTATGGCAAATGCATTATTTTTTCATTAAAGATGGACCCAGAAAAAACATTCAGTCTTGGGCTCAGGCGGGACTAGAACCAGCACTAGAACACTGTGCGCAGAAGCACTGTGTTTTTTTAGATTCGGGCGGTCTGTTCATGGTCTACCAGGGCCTAAAAACCCCATAGTTATCCACCGGTAATCCTACTACTTTCGATTATAAAATGCAAGAGTTTGTATGTGTTAATGGATGTGCCGTGTTGCTCTTTTACGTAAAAAATACTGAATGCATTGTAATGAAACTTTACAATAATGTTGCTTATACATCTGAATAGGACATACCTCAGCTACAATTTATAAAAAAATATGTGAAAAGTGTGAATTACCGAAAATTCAATATAGACGTCGGTAAAAAGATAATTGATTATTCAAGTCGATTTCAGTCATGGCATCCATCTAGCTGGAGTTTTTCTGAGAAAACCTTAGAAACCAAAAAAATGTCGCCTGCAGTTTTCGATCATATTCTGCGCTTAGCTGTTGCAGTTAGCGGTCTGACTGCACCTGAAGACTGCAAGTTATATATATCTTGTATTTTATTTACAAAATATACACTGTTATGTTGTTTTTGGTGTAATCATCACCATCTGGACCATAGGCTTTCACTTACTGGGACAGCCTTTTCAAACAAAGTCGCTCTGTCCCTATGTATGCTTATATCTTTAAAATTACGCAACGGATTTCGATGCGGTTTTTCAATGGATAAGAGTGGTTAAAGAGGAAGGTTTATATGTTTAATAACATTTCATTGCACCGGTGCGAAGCCGGAGCTGGTCGTTAGTTGGAAATATGCAAATGTATGGATACACAAAGTTCTCGAATTGATTCAGACATACAGGCAGGCTTATCCTTTTCTACCACACCCGTCATTGGTGTTTTTATATAGCCAGTAAATTTCCACATATGGGAAAGTTATTTCACGTAAATTTTCAACGGACAAGCAAGCCTCTCGAGAACGCCGATCAGTTCAACACTTACCACGAAATGGAAATGAAAATTTCCGAATTCCCAAATGGACAGTTATCGGCTGATTAAATGTCAGCAGGTAAAATAGCTGCCAATTGAACTAGCCTAGTTTCTGTATCTTTTGCGATGGAGTTCCATCCAAAAAAAGTAAAAGAGGAAACATTTGCAACTTCGAACATTTTTTTTCAGCAAAATCTTGTTAAATTGGCTTTACGACGAAAATCAATTGGCAACGACCGGTGTTAACCCAATCAAATTTTAACCCACCTAGGTATTCTTAAAAAAATAAACAGCGCTCCAACAAGACGTTGGGTTTTGTATCGCTTTGTCTCTTTCATTCTTGTTGCTGCCGCCATTTGCGAGTAAGTGACAAAACACGTGAATTGCTTAAACTATGCTTTAGCGTTGCGTTCGTTTGTATGAATAAAGGGGAAACCCCCGAATTTACAAACGTGAATTAACGTTAAGCACACGCTCAGGCTCATGCTGTCCCGTAAAATGATTATAGAACTAAAAGGGACAGCTATACTTCTGAGGGATGCTCAACGTTGATTTGCGTTTGTGAATTCGGGGGTAAGTGTTTTAATTTCTGAGTTTCCAGCTTCCTTTGAATGGGTGATGAAGGTCCTCTAGATTGATAAATAAGTCTCCTCCGTTTATCTGGATGAGGTAATGTCGAGTTGTTTCACCTGGGTGCAATGGTTCTGAGAATCACCTATCAATGAAGACACCCAAAATAGTGAAAGGCCGATCGCTCTAGAAGCAGACGGATCCTTGAACGGAGACCACGGATTGATCGACAAATGCCGGGTCTTCTCAGCAGAAACAACCTTCCGACACCGGAGGACACCGTTGGTAGAGTCCCATTATGTACATGTGTTTTATTGATCGTATCATATGTTATTATGTGGTTGTAAATTCGATTTGAGACGAGCGTCATCCAGCCAGGTGGATCAATGGTTAAGAGGATGGTGGTTTCGCACTGGGAGGTTAAGGGTTAAAATTGAGAGTTGTGGCGCGCCTCAGGAGTAGTCCAGCAGTGGAGTACGACAGTCTGGTGTTAGTATTTGGAAACTGGTATTATTTAAATTGTAGGTATTCTGACATCATACATTGGCATTAGAGATGAGTATTTCATTTTGATTTTAAACATTTACTCAAACACACACGGAACAAAACCGACACGTTTGTATTGTATAACATTGTTTTCATAATGTTTTTTGTTTTTATTGTTTGGCCTAGCTGACCCGACACGACAGACGTCGTCAAGAGCAATTGGACTGTGATCATTGATCTGTTATTATATAATCTTCTCAAAAATTTAAAAATAGTCCTAGTTGGTGGCTGGCTTTTACGTAATGATTATGTCCTATCGTATCGGATTAAATATCTAATATGTATCTTATTTCATTCTAAATCTTATTAATTTTTAATCATATTGGTTTCTTTTTTTTAAAACTTGATAGATTGAGGTTGGGGGGAATATAATTCGCAAATATTATATCATAAATAATATTAACTAGTTTCAGTGACGGCTTTAGAACATATTATCAATTTTCCGAGAAATTAAGGTGTTCTTACAATAACTGTAGTGTTATGTGTGTTAAATGTAATTTGTGTAAACACCTGTGCTAAAATAAGCATGCCTAAAATACCAAGTAACCCAATAAGGGTGAACAGCCACCTGCAAGATTTTACAGGTTTTTTACCTATTGTTTATAGGTTTTAAGCTAAACTTGGTTTCCTTTTAGTAGCTTTAAGTACATATTTTACTTTAGAAAATTTGAGCAGAATATAATACGGTCGTTTGGTACATAGAAAAAGATGAATGGATTGAGCCCACAGCGAGTAACTTTTATAACAGTTAAACACAATAGAAAGACTCCCAAAATAAAAAGACAATTTGCTTTATTTTATCCCCAGATTAACCTTAAAATAGAATGTTAGATCTTATTTGAAAAAGGATGACAAAAGGAAGTTAGAAGTCGTAGTCTTAATCGTCTTTTTAAATGTTTTAACCGATAATCAATGCCGTACGTATAATAAACAGAAAAATAATAGAAACAATCAAGTGGTCTAGGTATCAGGCGGAAGTCTAGAACCTGCGTTTCCCGCCGCGGTGGTGCTCTAACCACTGAACTACATACACCCTTTCAGACCGGCTGAATCTTACTGGTGTATTCTAACTGTAGTATTCCACCAATTTTCAATACCCACCTATGAAATATCTCTGATTTCGAGACTGCCTAAATTATACTCATATTTTCAAAAGCAATGTTTCGTGCAATAAAGTATATCAAATCTTATCTTAATTCACACTCAGACACAGAAATTATGCACAGTAAACAGGGCTGTGTTTGGGGCACAGTTATACAAAAGGTTACTCATCGCTGCGCCCACGGGCCACGTAAAAACATTTCGTGCTTTTTAACAACCCACGGTAAACAGAAGAATGCCATAAATTCTTGGTTTGTTTTCCGTGTGAAATTGTAATTGTAGCTCACTGATGAAAATATTGATTTCGGTTTTTTTTTTGTTCTATTGGTGTCGGGTTTCCTAAACATGGTTAAAGTAAATCTATCCAGCCCTTTGAATCATACGATTTTTCTCATTATAAGAAGAGAGCAACCTTCGGTTTCAAAGCTCGAGAGAGGCTTCGGTTTTAAAACTTTATTTTTTCTTATTTGATAAACTATTTAAAACGCGAAAGATGAGCGTAGTCATGTAATTGTCACGGCAAAGAAGCACATTACTCGTATAACAATTTAACAGGTGGTTTGTAAAAATAAGGCTTTCCAAACATAATATTTACAAATAAAAAAAAACACAAGAGATAATTAGTATTGTTTCCAGTAATTTTTCTTCTTTTTGAATTTTTCAGCAGTGGAACGTATTAAGTTGGATGTTTTGTTTTTTTATTTTCAAATATGATGCAACGAGGTCTTTTCAATTTTTAATAATACTCGTACTCTACTTAATGCCTAAACAGAATGACTTCCAAATAAGGAGTCATTGCAATTCGGTTGAACATATAGGATGCAAAAAGGCAAACGTATTACTAAGTTATCTACAATGGCATAAGTTGAGTAAAGTTTTAGTCAATAAAATATATTGTCTTTTTCGCCTTAGACTCACAACACATTTGTATGAAAGTTTTCCGATCTACAAAACAAACTCACCTAAAAAGTTGGTTTAACTACTTAAGTTATATAATAAAATGAGGGAAATTAAGGCGCTACACTTTCTTTTGGATTGTTGGGACAACATTATTAAAATTGATTTATTTTAAATGAAAAAGTTATTGTGAAAAACGCCTTTCGTACTCGTAGTCTATGGTTAGATTTCACCAGCAAGAAAATTATTTTTAGAACCGGAGTTGTTGGTGTTTAAATATATTTATAATATTTTTTATCCCTTTGCTTGTTCTCAGTTTTTACTGACATCTTCATAAAAAGGTTCTCAATTTTGAATTTTGGCATGTTAATGTAATTTAATTTTTATACCTTATACCTAATAGAATAAGATCATGGATTTCATTTAATTCAGTTTGAGATTGCGAATAACATAACTAAGTCATCTATAAGTATCAGTTTCTAGATCAATTATAAAATCACTTTCCTATGCAGAATATTTGAAAAAACAATTTGAAAATCTGCTTTTCATTCTATTATAGAGAGAGTGAAACAACATTTTTGTTTTTAAAAGTTGGTAGGCTTCTCATAATATCTAGTAGTTATTTTCGTTCCTAGATATAGATAGGTAGGTACCTAGATTTAAAAAAACTTGTAAGAAAAATCTTCCAACTAAATACGAAAGAATGCATTAATATTAAATAACTCCATGGCTTAAGTCATACTATATTAAGCATATACTTGCTTAATTCTTATTTCTGCATAATTTACAACAACTTTTGAAATCCCTATAATATCTTTGCAACTTTCTAAAATATTCCCTATCAAAATAAAACAGTTGCAATTTATTAAAAATTAACTTACCCAGAATGACGATATCACGGAACGCGCGAAACTTTTCGTACTTCGGAGACCGGTTGACGTCAAAGTGCAACAAGTTGAGTGGTCGTCCTGGGCGCGAAGCTGGCATATATAGGCGCTAGGGCGGGCGGACTTCGGAGGCGGGGCCACGCACGCGTAGGCGAAGAACGGCTGAGATGGACGTAATAACAATTGCCAACAATGCTATGCAAATAACTAGTTAATTCTTCAACGATATTTACTAACGACTATTAGAGGGAATTGTGTGAAATCAATTCAATAACCAAATATTGGGAATTTTTATTTCTTTGAAACAATTTTATTAGTTTAGGCTGACCTACTACTGAGCAAAAGCATTCCACATTGAAATTTGAAATAGGAATTATGTTGCACGAAATGCAACGAGTAAGACAGTGTTATTTCTTACAATGGACACACAAAAAAACTAGATGACATCATGTGGGGTCATCCATGTGTCTGCCCTATGTACCTAGGTATATGGAAAAATGTTGTCAAAAATTAATTTTAAGTTAGCTTGATTTCAAGTAAGACCAAAAAAGAACCTCTATACCGAAAGTGGCGTATGAAGAATCTTTTTCGGTTTTAATATCTACTTTATTTATTTATTTATTTATGAAATGTATAAAGACAAAAGACAAATGATGAAATATTGTGATAAATTAAGTTTACTAATAAATGTAAGTAAAATTGTTATGTTCACACTACCTTACAGTAGGGGTGTGCCACAAGCCGAAAACGAAAAAAGGTATAAAATCAATATGTTGCTTGACACTGTGACATATTCGAATAATAATTTATTTTATCTCATTGACATTAATCCTATTATTAATAACAATATGTACTTGACGAAAGATAAATTTTCTTTATCAAATTTTTATAAACGACAGATAGCTATGTCGCTATCCTATTTTTTTATGATCTCAGCCAACCACTTGGCTAACCATTCTGCTCCTATTGAGCAGGAAGTAACATTTATTAGTCAGACGTTGGAACTTGTTCCAAATCATTTAAATTAGAGAGAGAGACAACAGAGGTGAACTCTAGCAAATTCTTGACAAAAAAGAAGCCCAAACATTTTATCAACTTTGTACATCAAAACATACAGGGCTTCTCTGGCAAAGAATTAGAAATAGGTTTGTTCTTAGACTGTATGGATATACATGTCTTATGTTTGACTGAACACTGGCTCAAGAAAAATGAATGTTTTATTAGCATAGATAATTATAGTGTCATTAGTTCGTTCTTGAGAAGTTCCGCTATACGGGGTGGGTCACTTATTTTAGTGCATAATAAATTTACATGTAAAGAGCGTAAAGACATAGTAGCACTTTCAATTGAGCGAACTATTGAAATCGCATGTGCAGAGTTAGAGCGGATTATAATTGTTTGTGTGTATAAACCCCCATCTGCCGATTATTGTCGGTTTGAAGAAACAATGGAAGAAGTTCTAAGAAAAACTTGTAATTCAAACAAGATGGTGATTGTGTGTGGAGATTTTAATGTTGACATATTAGATTCTTCTCAAACCTCTCTGAGATTTTTAAACCTTTTTAAGTCATTCAATTTACATAATCTTTTTAATGAACCAACTAGGATTACTGCGACATCAGCCACCTGCTTGGATAATATTTTTTGTGAATACAATTCAACTGAAAAATCAGTTATAAACTGTCTAAAATCTGATCATTGCGGTCTGTTGACCAAATTTGAGCACCATCATGTCTCTCAATCAGTGGATATTAACTATAGACCGGTTACCAAGAATCGTGTTAAGAAATTTCAAAATAACATAATGAATCAACTTCCTAGTTTACCTTACCAAGACCAGAATATTGATGATCAGTATAGGTTTTTGTTTGAGTTAATAGTACATGAACATAGTTCATTATTTGCTAAGAAGAAGTTAAAGGTTGATAATTTTAAGTTCAAGTTTAGTGACTGGGCCACTCCCGGTATCCATAAAAGTAGAATTAAACTCTATGAATTATATGATTTAAAAGCAAGTTGTAATAGTCCCAACCTTGTTGATTATGTAAAGTCATATTCTAAAATCTTTAAGAAATCATGTCAAATTGCAAAGTCCATCTTTCTTCGTGACAGAATAGCCCAGGCGAAAAATAAAATCAAAGAAACCTGGAACATTATTAATAAGGAGACCTGTAAATCGAAAGTTTCTGATCACTCATACCCTCTCAAAATTGAAGGTAAAGTCATTGAGTCTGAAACTGAAAAGGCCAATACATTTGAATCTTTTTTTTCTAATATACCGATAGTTACAACGAGTAGTCTCAATACTAGTCCGAAATTGGCTAAGTCACTTCTCACATCAAGTGTTGATGAGTGCACAGTTTTATTTTATTTCGAACAAATTACTCCACATATTGTCCTCAAGGCTTTCAAAGAACTAAACATGAAAAACACTGAGGATTTATGGGGGATTTCAGTAAATATATTAAAACCAATTATAGACATGATCTCTCCCTACCTAGCTAATCTTTTCAATAACTGTTTGGAACAAGGTCAGTTCCCAAACTTAATGAAATACAGTAAAATCATACCTTTATTTAAGTCTGGTAGCAAAAGTGACCCATCTAATTTTAGACCTATTTCCATCTTACCAGCTATTAGTAAAATTTTTGAAAAAATTATATTAAATCAACTTCTTTCACATTTTGCCTGTAATAAATTATTACATCATAAACAGTTTGGATTCACCAAGAATAGAAGCACTACTGATGCAGGTGTTGCGCTTATCAAACACATATTTGAGGCGTGGGAAGCCAAGCAAGACGCAATAGGGATTTTTTGTGATCTTTCAAAAGCATTTGACTGCGTTAATCATGAAATCTTACTGATTAAGTTGAGACATTATGGTGTATCGAATGGTGCAATCTGTCTTATTGAATCCTATCTTACAGATAGAACACTAAAAGTGAGTGTCAACGGAACTAACTCTTCCGGTGCCACCATGCGCATGGGCGTGCCCCAGGGATCGATATTGGGACCCCTACTCTTCCTAATTTATGTAAATGACCTTCCTTACTTTGTAAAGGATTTATGCGAGATTGTATTATTTGCTGATGATACCTCGTTGATTTTTAAAGTAGACAGAGGCAAACAACTATTTGACGATGTAAATAATGCTCTCACAAAAGTTTTGCAATGGTTCACTAGTAATAATTTATTACTTAATGCAAATAAAACAAAGTGTATAAAATTTTCTATGCCTAACGTGAAACAGGCAGATACTTTTGTTAATATGAATGGTAAACCCTTAGAATTCACGGATTCCACTGTATTTTTGGGAATTACTGTGGATTCTAAGTTACAGTGGGGTCCGCATATTACAACCCTGGCAGGGAGACTTAGTTCAGCTGCTTTTGCAGTGAGAAAGATAAGGCTCTTGACGAATGTTGAAACTGCTAGATTAGTGTATTTTAGCTATTTCCATAGTATTATGTCGTATGGTCTACTACTGTGGGGCTCTGCGGCAGATCTTAACACCATTTTTGTTCTTCAAAAAAGAGCCATACGCTCTATTTACTGCCTTAGACCACGCGACTCGCTTAGGGAGGTATTTAAGGAGATAGATATTTTAACTGTATACTCTCAATTTATTTTTGATAATATAATGTATGTGCGTAAAAATTTGCATCATTTCCAGAAAAATAGTGATGTTCATAAATTAAATACTAGAAATAAAGCCAAACTTAGAATACCTAATCTTAGACTACACAAAGTAGGCAAATCATTTGTTGGCCAATGTATAACTTTTTTTAATATGCTACCTCAAACTCTTATTGAGCAGCCTCTTTACAAGTTTAAGTCACTGGTTAAAGCGAAATTAATGAAAAGAGGTTACTATAATGTAAATGATTATTTGAATGATAAGAATTTGTGGTCATCATAGATATAATCTGCTCCTCTGCACATTTTGTGTCTTGTCTATACTTGATATGTAACATATACTACTATTGTAATCAAACAAGATTGAAAAGAGTAACTATCGAGTTTCTTGCCGGAATCTTCTCGATAGAAGCAACTTCCGAACCGGTGGTAGAGTCACTTTGTTCATTTTGATTTTCTGTCTTGACGTGTCATAAGTGCTTGTGAATAAGCTTACATGAATAAATGAATTTTTTACTTTACTTTTACTTTACTTTACTAGACAGATTGCAGTCACTTAATGTTCACAATATTCTACTGCTTAGAGTAGAAGCTCATATCTTTCCAGTGTCCACCAGTAGAGCCTATCGGGAAAATTTCAGTGGTGATTTCCGCCACTAGTTGATGTAGCAACTTTTTTTCCCGATGTCCCTCAGTGGCGAGCATTGGTGAAGGACAGAGGGAACAAAAAAATAAAAATGTAAAAGTGTTAATATTAATAAAATTATTTAATAACTATAAACACTACCAATAACCATTAAACTTTTTATACTCACGCCAATTGTGCAACAGCTATACTCGCGCACTTAAGTGTGGGTTGCACCATCGGACTTTAACAATAACTGTCTAATCCGTTCTGTTTGTAAATTCTAATATTTATTTAGTTTCTTAGCATATTATTATTGTTGGTTCATTTACTGTATACTAGATGGAGTTAAAGTAAGATAGCTCGCGCAAGCATTGCGTTTTGAAATTAGTACAAGTATTCTGATTGACAAGCAATAAATGTCTATGCGTTCCGGACCAAGGCGTTTGCTTTATTCCCTGACTCGGCACACCCTTGAACAAGGTCCTTCGAGCCGGATCGTTTTTTAGGGAAAAGCATACTTGGCAATTTTGTGAAAATTAAAAAAAAGGGAAAGTAAGCAGGAAGTGTTGCTGTCAATTATTTGTTTACCGGAAGTTGAAGAGATTGCGACATCTATCGGAGCGGAAGAACAATATTATGGAACTTTGAATTTGGAGGTTGACCTCAAAATTGGATTAAAAAGTGGTAAAGTGCAAGAAAAACTGTAAGTACTCTTATGTCATTAACTTAGTGAAAAAAGTGTTGATTAGGACTTAGAATAATTCTGAAAAAGTTAAACTACGGGGAACCTATGCCCGATTTTCGAACGGTGGTAATAAGTTCAAACACTTAGAAAAATTGGAGACGATTTTGAACTTTGAAAAATTGCGAGGAGTTTGACTAATAGGAGATCTTTTATTTGCTGGATTTTATTGATAAGACGAAACAATGGAAGAGTTTGAAGCTGATATAAATGTGATGGAGGATTTAAAGGTTCAAATAGAAAAAGGCAGAATAAACTTCAAAAAATCTCCTAAAGAAAGAGTTACAGAACCGTATGTTACAGCGAGATTAGAAGGTCTAGAAGGGTTGATCAAGAAGTTTACTGAAAAGCATGAATCCATCATAGCTTCATGCAAGAGAGAAGTTCTGAGAGAAAGTAGTTACGTCAAAGATGATCTATTTAGTGAGGGACAGGAATCGTATTTGATGTATAAGGGAGAGTTGATGACTGCATTGAAGTCAATGAAACCTGCGAAGATCAATGATTCTGATTCGCCTGCGAGTAAAGAAAGTATAGTCAGATTACCAACAATTTCTATACCTGTGTTTAGTGGTAATTATACCGAGTGGTCATCTTTTAAAGATCTGTTTACCTCGTTGATTCACAACAACCAGGCACTAGATGACGTTCAGCGTTTGCATTATTTGAAAACTCAACTCAAAGGCGAAGCAGAACAATTGATCAAGCATATACCTATAACTAAGTCAAATTATAGAAAATGTTGGGAGTTATTACAAAATAGGTATAATAACAAACGGTTCATGTCAAATTGTATCCTCAAACGTTTATTTGGTCAGCGCACAATGAATTGTGAATCTGCGCAAGGTCTTAAGGAACTTCTTGATTGTACTTCCGATTGTATTCACGAATTGTCTAATTTAGGGATTAAGGTAGAGTCGTGGGATATAATAATTCTTTACATTGTTAGCTTAAAGTTGGACGTCGAAACCCGCAAGCAATGGGAATTACACGTCAACAATTCTTGTGTAGATCTGCCTTCTTTCACCTTATTCAAAGATTTCCTAGAAACCCGGTTTCGCGCGTTGGAGTGCGTAGAGCCTGCAAAAAGTAAGTTCAACAAACCTAATTCAATTACCACTAACCCTAAGGTCTTGCACACCACATCCGATATCACTTGTCCGCATTGCAATGAAGGTCACAAACTGTTGTCCTGTAGTCAGTTTGCCAAAGAAGACGTGTCTATACGTCATGATATAGTGAAGTCCCTTGGACTTTGTTTCAACTGCCTAGTTAACAGTCATTCCATAAAATATTGTCGTGTCCCCACAAAGTGTCGCATATGCAAAGGAAAGCACCATTCACTTCTTCATGGTAAATCAAATTCTCCAACAGTTGCAGTAACGTCTGAGTCAGAGGAAATAGAGGCAAGCCATCCGGAACCGTCCTGTGAGGCGATGAAGACCACTGAAATTACAAGCCATTTTGCGACAGGAAAGGTACCTAATCAGACCTTACTAGCCACAGCCTTCGTAAAGGCTGAATCAAAAAATGGTTACCCTCAGATATTGAGAGCTCTGCTTGACCAAGGGTCTCAAGCATCTTTTATATCAGAGGGAGCGGTTCAGTTACTTAAGCTGCATAAAATTGCAGCTAAAAGCAGTATTTCAGGTTTAGGTGGAGATGGAGGTCATAGTGGCTTAACCTCAAAGTATGTGGTTAAGGTCAATATTCAGTCACTTAATGACCCCACCTTCAAATTGCAAGTAAAGGCACATGTTCTCACAACTGTGACCTCAGCTTTACCTGAAAGAAAATTCGTCCAACCTGATTGGGCTGAGCTGGATAAAGTGCATCTAGCAGATCCGCAATACAATTCACCTAATAAAATAGACTTTATTTTAGGAGCCGAGGTGTATTGTAGTATCCTGAAAGAGGGTTTGATGAAGAGCCCTACTGGTTTAATGATTGCGCAGGATACACACCTCGGATGGGTATTGTCGGGTCAAGTAAAGGGTGACAAAAAAGTTAACTGTCACAATGTGATTTTGAACTTACATGCTAAGTATAAAGAAAATCAAACACTCAATAAAATTTGTGAGTTCGAAGCGGGACCAATTTCAATGTTGGCTAAAATCTTCACTCCAAAAGAGCAAGCATGTGGAGTTGTGTGTGAAGACGATCCTGGTAGCCATTTCAAGGAGTTGTCAGTTCACCAAAATGTTCTCGAAGATGACGGAGAGAGAGGAGAAGTAAGGTTAAAAGGAATAAGTGATGCTCGAAGGGCGGAGTTGAGTGGCTTGACGGACGCCACTGCTGCTGAATGTGCAGTTGTAGCGAATAGAACATGCATCAATCATGGTGGCAAAGTAAAGTCACACCTTGTAACTGGTAAGATAAAGAAAGCAGAAAAGTGCAGTGTGGACTCAGTCACAAAATTGCCTGAAATCTTGGATGAAGACATAGCTGGTTTTCACGCTCGAATCGATTCAAACATCGTATTGGATAGATTATGTGGTCACTCTGGTCGATGGAAAGCTTTTGTGTTCAATCAGATCTCGGAAATACATCCGTTGTTGGATTCAAGTCAGTGGTCGAAAGATCCATCTACAGAAAATCCCGCTGATTGTACTTCCAGATGTATTCCTCCATCCAAGCTAATCAGTAATTATTTGCGAAAAAAAGGGAGTCACGATGTAGATCTGCATATTTCCTTAAAGTTTTCGTCCTTAAGTAAATTGACTGAGAGAGTTGTATATTGTAGGAGGCTATTGTGTAAAGAGGATTTCAATAAACCTAAAATTAAACTATTGCTTTGTCTTATAGCTGTTAAAAATCAGGATGCGATTCGTGGCATTCATTTGCATCAGCGTCATAGGTTTGAAAAGTGCCACATTTGCATTTTCTCACGTGTAGCAATGCAAATCTTTCGTATTGAAGTTGTATACGATCTCATTATCCATAAATATATCGTAGCATATAGGAGCTTCATAGCTAGGAAAGGTAGTCGTAATGATGTGACTATTGCATATTTTTTGTTAGTTAACCTGACCTAAAGCGGAAGATTTGAGGGTTCAACTATTCGACGTCCAACTTCGAAGTTGTACCCATTTACTGGGTCTGTTGATGTCAATCATCAGATTTTGTTTAAACATATTTAATTCTAACACGAAAAGTTATTGCTTTTATTTTGAGTGGATTATCTGTACAAATGTTTTTAGTTTTTTTACGTACATTTTTGATTCTGCAAATTGCATTTAGATACAGTCCACATCGTAGTTTGTTTTGTCCTAATCCATTCAGTTATTTCTTTAATTTCGTGTTACTTCGTTTCCATGATACAGGTTTAACTTTTAAGTTGTTTTTAAAATGTTGTTGTTATATTATTTTGTCATTTAAGCACTATTCTATACTTGTTCCAACTGTTTGTTTACAATACGTTTAAATATTTCATTTAAGTACTTGCAGTTATTTTTCTCATGAAATGTTTAGCTCTTTAGGGTTCCGTATTGTATATAAGTTTAACTTCTGCCAAGTGTCTAACATTTATAATTTACAGTCCATGTCGAAGTTTGTAAAGTTTCAATTAATTGAAAAATGCTATCCTGATTTGTTTTAATGATGATAGGTTCAATTTATTACCGTTTCGTCATTATAAGATAGGTCTTTGTTTTATTTTGCACTAGTGAAGGACTAAAGAGTCCTTGAGGGGCGGTATGTCTAATCCGTTCTGTTTGTAAATTCTAATATTTATTTAGTTTCTTAGCATATTATTATTGTTGGTTCATTTACTGTATACTAGATGGAGTTAAAGTAAGATAGCTCGCGCAAGCATTGCGTTTTGAAATTAGTACAAGTATTCTGATTGACAAGCAATAAATGTCTATGCGTTCCGGACCAAGGCGTTTGCTTTATTCCCTGACTCGGCACACCCTTGAACAATAACAAACATCCAAATTTCAGTTAAAGTACCGGTTAGGCCCAAAAATGACGTCAAATTTGTCAAATTTGACAAAAACTTTAACTAACTTTAACTTCTACTATGGTGCAACTTACCCTTAGTGACTTGAAGTCAGTCACAGACCAATAGTTCATTTAACATCAAAAATCTGTATGTACCACATTTACTGCAATAAATTAATATTCTATTCAATTCTAACCATGAAAACAATAAAATATTATTTTTGGAAGGTTTATACATAACAACATAAACGGCCTATATACGTCCCACTGCTGGGCACAGGCCTCACCTCAACTATGAGGTGGAACAAGCCATACTCCAACACGCGGGCTCAGTGCGGATTGTTGGAGGGGTGTGAGGTTAGTGAGCAACCTTATTGCCAGATGTTATCAAGCCGCCCTAAGGCCTCTGACTAGGCTTAACGACTGACATCTAGCGACGTCAACCGGGACCAACTGCTTATCGTGCCTTCCGAAGCACGGAGATGCCCGAAATACACATCACTAAATTTCGGTCGGGGTGGTCACCCATCCCATTTCCGACCCGGCGTGTGTTGCTTCACAACAGCGATCGTCGCCGATCACTGTCACAACTGCGCCACGGGCAAGGTTTATGATATCTTGAAATAGAAAATATTTAATTAATAAATTGTTTGATGACTTTGACAACATCTTCTAATGATGAACCAATTAAGAAAACAAGATACGGAACCACTCAGTACGTGTATTCATCTTGCGCTTTACTGTTCATGTTTTATATTAATTATGACATCATTGTTTTCACACGACCCTTCATGTTGATAAGCTATTACAAACGGTAGCTTTACGCTCAAGTGCTAGGAATTTGGATGACGTCAGAATACCTGGCAAAAGTTAGGTCAGCGCGTAAAGGGTAGGTAGGTAATACTTAGTGGGTGGTGGCTTTTGATATTTTCAAACTTCTTGAACAAGCACGGTATTTAAAACGCTCGTTGGATGCAAAGTAAGAACTACTTACCACAATAGAAAGTTTTAGTTTTGTTTTTAAGTATTGTTCTTGTGTATTTTGAAAAAAAAAATAGTTTGGGAACATTCATTAAAATCTAGCAGGAACACTAACTTCGTGTTCTCATAAACTTGCGGCTGGTGATAGAAAACACCGATAAAAAACCCAAGCAACCTGGATAACGGCGATAGGCTTACTCCTTATGCTCACCGTGATGGCTACAATCGGCTACAATCAGCTAGCTTCTGACTTTCCCGTCTGGAATATAGTCATTTACGTAGGAATAAGTAACTAAGTAAGGTAGCTTAAACAAATATACCGGATTGGTCGGGGTACATAATTATGCGTACAAGCATAATTCATGATGATTTTACGTCCCGAACGTAAATTAGTACAGATATAAGAGCCACGGGTTTGGAGCTCGCACTTAAACTTAGGTACGCGTTAGAAATATCTTCATTATTTATGATTACGTAGGTACGTTTACAGTCTTAGAACCTACAATCTATGACATAAAGTCCTGAATAATATCTGTTGAAGGTCCAGCTGCTGTCTGGTTAAATAACATTAGGCTGGTCAGGTCACAGAAACGATAGATATCATTTTTCTTCACCTGCTTCTCTACCGGAAGGTTGTCAGGAACGCTCTAAGCGATAAGGTCGCCTACATTTTATGTAATAAATCTCTCTAAACATCATTGTGTAATTGTTTTCTTTGTGCAATAAATTATATCTTATCTTATTAGTAAGGTTTAGCCCCACCAAAGTAGCTCCTACGACCAGGTAGGCCATAACGAATTGAAATACTTTGTGAAGTACATTGGACAAACTAGCTTTGAGCCGACAGCCAATTCAAATGAGTTCATCATCGTTGTTTCAAAAAGCAGACTAGTAGGACTTTAAATTATTATTTCTCAAATCTCCTTCATAATATTTTTATCATGTTCACTTTTGGCATTAAAACGAAACGAAAATATTCAAGCGCTACGAACAAATATCACATATTATTATGACGGTTAGGCTACAAGTACCTATCTTTTGGCGTGCTTAACAAATTTGTCATGCAATTTACAACAAAAAAAAACAACACAGGACAATTTTGCAAGTTGTTGCCAAATTCTGGTATCAGGAACTGAATAGTATTCCTTGAAAAAATTATAGTTTGTTTTTTTTTATGATGTGGTAATTTTAAAATTCTGAATTTGATTACTTCATACATGAAAAATACGCTAGCGCACGTCATGATATCATTTCACGAGTTAAACTAGTTACAAGTGTTCTACACTTGTAACTAGTTTAACTCGTGAAATGACTAGTCTTACTTAACTTAACTAGTCATACTTGCGCGCAAAAAAAAGGACATCCTTCAACGACTTACTTTCACTCTTCTTTCTTTATTTCTTCTACTTACATTTCGTTAAAACAAACCACTACTCTTAACAAAGTTTAAGGTGAAGATGTAGTTTATATTGTTATAAAAAATATATTTCAAAAATTTGGCAAGTTCTTGCAACGTCAACCTGTATTTTGGTATGCAAATTGGTAAACTGTGCGCACATTAAACTATTCAAAATTTTCAATTTCAATTTGAACCTCCTACGCCATGTAACGAATAAACTCATTCACGGTATTACAAACTTTACAATAGTATTTCCGCCTGCATAACAGCATGTTGCAATTGTGTACAGCTTAAACGAATGATTCACTAAGTATTCTGGAGTTTTCACTCAAGGCTGTTGAAAACAATCTCCCCTGGAAAAGGCTTTGTGTTGAGTAGCATTAAAATAATAACGCATTTGTTTTGCCTAGCTCGTTTATCAAATATAATATGTTGAAGTGAGCTATTTTCATAGTTTCTGGTAAACGAAGACATTTCAGTTTTCTCCGAATGGGTACAAAATTATAAAAAGTAGGTATAAAGAAATATCTTGCCATGAAGTCCAAAACCGATGTACTTATAATTTACTACTAAGTACTTAACTAGAAAAAATCTTGTGGCTGGCATGTAAGTAGGTCTTTAAGTTTATTTTGGTAACCTGCACCAGGAACTATTTAAAACTTTAATTAGATTAACTTTAGTTGAATTTAAGCCCCAACTTAGAGTTTTTCTCAGAATAGAGAAATGAAAATTAATAGAATAGATCAAAATTCGGTGAAAAGCAACAAAACAGGCCACACAGCTGATGGCCACCGCAGACCGCTTGTGTCAGTCAATACGACGCCCGTGATGAGCGAGCGTGACAGGATTGAAAAAGGCTCCAATTTTTTGGTTTTTTAAACCCCCGCTTTTGCGTCTGTCAAAAGCAACTATTGCAGCTGCCATTTGCTCGTATTGTGACTTTTCATTTAACAGAAATTCTGTTCTTTTGGTATTTAATCTTCGCCAATTACTAATGCGCTGAAACCTTGTCAAACTAAAAATCACGTGCCCTCATAAAATACAGTTTGCAAAAAAAACAATTAAAAACGATACCTATTGAAATTGTTTAAGATTTTTTGAAATTATTTTAATGAAAGATTTTAAGCTGTCAAATCATGCATCTTCATGGATCTTAACGATGATCTATTACTGTAAGTAAACAAGTTGAAACATTAGGAAAAAGTGAAAATTTTAATGTTTGAAGAGATTAAAAAAAAACACGACTACTAAAATGAGGAATAACAACAAAACTTAACAAATTATTAACATTAAAACAAGATAACGAAAAACAATAACAATGAAAAAGTGCGTGGTCACAAATTAGATTTTGCGAACTTGACAGCTTAAGTTGCAAACGGTACGGAGCATTGAAATGTCAAAATATTATGTTCAAAAACTGGCGGCTAGGCGCATTAGCAAGTGACGGGGATTATAATTATTCAGCATTGTTTAAATTATTCATTCATTTATTTAACCGATCAAAATTTAAATAAGTGTTTATTTGCATTGGATTGTTTAAAAAAAAACATTCAATGAAACAGACCTGTTAGATCTTCAATAAAATTGAACTGAAGTTCTAGTGGAATGGTAAATTTTGTTGTTTTGCCTTCCTTTACAACATTTAAAAACTTGCACAGTTAATAGAAGTAAGTAAAATTTAAAAATAATGCAATATATCTTTTATGAGTACCTATTTTCATGAAATTAGCACTAAACGAGCGAATAATATTATAAGAATTTCTGTTAGGTTTTAACTTTAAGTTTATTGCCAAGCAACTTTCTTTACATTTTCAGATAGCTAAGCAAAAACAATCGGAACAAATTTTCATTGTCAGAAAAGTTTGACTTTGAAGAGAAATTATATGGCCGATTTAAAATAGGCTAAATTGTGTACAACTGTACAACTCTGAGAATTTATTGTTTTTTCCTTACAAAACAGTTTTTTATTTGCCTTTCATTGTTTAAGAAGTACTTAGCACACTTAGCACACTTTGAGGTACCCGTGGCGCAGTTGTGACAGTGATCGGCGACGATCGCTGTTGTGAAGCAACCCAAGCCGGGTCGGAAATGGGATAGGTGACCACCCGACTGAAATTTAGTGATGTATATTTCGGGCATCTCCGTGCTTCGGAAGGCACGTAAAGCAGTTGGTCCCGGTTGACGTCGCTAAATGTCAGTCGTTAAGTCTAGTCGTAGGCCTTAGGGCGGCTTGATAACATCTGACATTAAGGTTGCTCACTAACCTTACACCCCTCCAACAATCCGCACTGAGCCCGCGTGTTGCAGTATAGCTGGTTCCACCTCATAGTTGAGATGAGGCCTGTGCCCAGCAATGGGACGTATATAGGCTGTTTATGTATCACACTAATTTGCAAAAAGTAAAGTAGGTAAGAGCAGTACCTCTACATTAATGTGTGATAAGAATGTCCGTGAATTTCTCAGGCTTCTAATTTTTCGTCGTCTATTTTGTAATTAATCCAGCAATTATTACCCATATCAATTTCTATTTGACTTTATGGTTATTTATTTATTCTTTATTGCACAAATTACAAAAAAGTACCATTGTCGTACTTAGTGCCTCGAGGCATTCTCTACCTAACCACTCAGTCAACCGCAAGATATAGAACAGATAATTTAGTTCGGGCTGTGCAACTTGCTAGAGTCACAAAGATATTTCAATTAATGACAAAACTACGTACCTACCTACTTACCGTAAAAGATAATACATAAGATAAACCTGATTTAAAAAAAAACATTATACATAAATATTAGATAAATATTAATATACCATTCATACAATACAATTATTACACATAAATTTTACAAACATTACACGGTTGCGATTTCTTAAATGTCCGTCCCGGATTTGTCCATCGACAAATTTTTGGCTGGCTCAAATGACTATGATACCAAACTGTTTATTCTTATAACTTAATCCTACTAATATTATTATAAATGCGAAAGTTTGTATGTGTGGATGTGCCGTGTTGCTCTTGCACGTAAAAACTAGGATGGATTTTAATGGAACTTTAAAATAATATAGCTTATGCATCTGAATAACACATAGGCAACAATTTATAGAGATACCTATCTTACTTTTTTTAACATAAGTACACGCGAACGAAGTCGCGGGCGGCCGCTAGTAGATAAATAACACCCCAGCGGAACTTTAACTAACTATCTATACTGCCTTTACTTTAATGTAGGTTCTTCTAATGTAGGGACGACTTCTTGGTGACAAAAAAAAACCATTTTTTTAAATGTAAGTGGTGCGTTTCAAACTTGTACCTAAATACCTATCTATAGCATTTAAAAATTTCAATTAGAATACTTATTTATACTGTATTAAAAAAACTTTGCTAGTCATAATGAGATTGGCCCAAGCATAATAACCGTTGAAAACATTAGTCTAACATACCCACGGGTGCTTTTAAGTTAGATTTAACCGAAACAGTAAGCAAATAAGATGAACCTGAGGTAAGGAGGTATCATAAAGAGAGTGTAAGCGTTCAACCTAATCAGACTGAGAGGTTTCAATAGCATTGTGAAGTTGAAAGCTAGCGTTTTTGCTGAAATAAAAAACAATTGGCTTTTTTCACATGTCATTCTATTTTATTTCCTTTAGCTACTTTAAGTTCATTATTCGAATTAAGTCAGGTTAGGTTAAGATAATGAGATTTCTACACAACAGGAGGGCATTTGTGTAGGGACTCCCCCTTTTTCATGAAAACGAATGCAACGCTATAGCATAGTTTAAGCAATTGACGTTTTGTATTACTTACTCGCAAATGGCGCAACAAGAATGACAGTGACGAACGCCGGAATTCACAAAAGTCAATCAACGCTAAGCACGCCCTCACCCTCATGCTGTCTTTTTCAGTTCAATTGACATTTTACGGGACAGAATGGGCGTGAGCGCGTGCTTAGCGTGAATGGACGTTTGTGAATTCGGGGGAAACCAATACAAATGTTAAAATGTTGTTGAGGAACTCTTTAAGGTTGTTGTTAAATGCGACTAATAATATGAAGCTGAAGAGTTTGTTTGTTAGTTCGTTTGAACACGCTAATCTCAGGAACTACTTACTGGTTCCAATTGAAAAAATATTTTTGTGTTGGATAATCCGTTCATTATGAAAGGCTTAGGCCCAGACTCCACCAAAGCTGAGCGGAGATGTGCGGCGTTGAGCTGTGTTTTCAACAACCAATGGAATTGCGTTATTCACACATGGAGATGTGGAGATGTGATTCTATTGGTTGTTGAAAACACAGCTCGACGCCGCACATCTCCGCTCAGCTCTGGTGGAGTCTGGGCCTTAGGCTATAAAACAAGTCACTTAGACAAATAGGAGTGGAGAAAAAAAATCGAATCGGAAGGATTTCAATTTTTTTAAAGCTTTCCTTCGTGCGCTCAGTAAACGGTGACAGTTACGCCTTCATGGTTGACTTACTTTAACCATTTTCATGGTTATCAAAATAGTTCCAAAATAATACATTATTTGTGAAGGTGTTTTGATAAACATGAGCATTATTCCTTAACCAAATGAGTAAGTTATTTATCACGGGCATTCATTTTTGAACCAAATTGCCTTTGACTGTGTTTGATTTCATCCAACATTGTAAGGAGTAATCGTAGTTTAAAGATAATAATGGTCAAGTACGCCTTGCAAATTGGGTCTTAGTATTAGTAGTATTCCGCCTTAGGAGTTCAAAATACAGGTTTCAGGTTGGCATGAAACTAACTGGCAAATGAACGTTCCGTAATATCCTTCACCTTGTGTCTTTCATATTTGATCCTCACTTTCAGGGACATCTTGTATCATCATCGTCATTTTTATGCACACCTGACGTCCACTGCTGAATATTTCTCCCAGGAGTTTCCAGAGCGGCCGGATGCAGGCGGCCTGCAACCCTCATCCCTCATTTGTCTCATTTGTCTACCAATATAGTCAATTTTCTTCTACCTGTGGGTTGTTTGGATGAGATCGCTTCTAGCGATAAAGCCGCCCTAATGGTACATTTACGTTAATCTGTGTTTCGTTAATGTGTGTTGCTGTTGATTTTTGTTGTTTTGGTGTACAATAAAGAATATATCTATCTATCTATCTCATTGGGTCATCATGCTTGGATGCCCTCGAATAGTTCAGAATCTAAAACCCTTCAGCTCCAATAGCAATCAGTTCTTCGCGCTATGTGAACCACCAGCGGCTGCCACTTTAACACAAGGTATGTTAAAGTCACATAGCCTTCTCCTTACCTAGCACATTGAATGACTTTGATTTTTCATGTGAGGTCCATACTAAGATATGTTTCAGATCCATAATTAAGTAATCACTGCTTTAATCCTGTTTTAAATAGAAGAGAAAAAAACCTATTCAGTTTTATTCATCCAGCACATCCGCATCGAGAATTATTTTGCGCGAAAAATAAATGTAATTTCTGAAAGGTTTATGAAGTCAAGCAAGGAATGTGCCAAGTAACGACATCTGTCAGCAAATAAGTAAACTACCACAAACTAATATTCATCTAATTCGTAAGAGATGGCGCTGATGCCATGCAATGCATTGTACAGTCACCAATGAAGATTTTAAAAGTGGACGAAATTATTTCAGCTGTTAGTTTCTTTTAATTTGTTTATTAATGGAAACACTGTTGCACCGCTTTCTATGTTTTTGTGCTCAGACATGGTTAGCTAATAGAGAATGTATTTGTACCAACCAATTCATTGCTGTGCAATAAATATTAAAATAAATAGGAAATAAGAAGAAATAACCTTCCTGAGATCCAAGTACGGGTTTGCTCGACCAAACTCGTAAAGATCGTTTAAAGAAGCTGAAATGACGATAAATGCGCTCCTTCACTGCAGCTGCCCAAGCAAAGCTAGCAAGCACTCTTGTTGGCGCAGATGCGGTGGATAGTCTGGTTCACGTTTGAGCAAAAGTGCTCTAGAACTTGAATTCTATTTGCAACTCTTGTGTATAACCACGACTGGTACCAATGGATTCCTGATAGTATCGTGTATATGAATCTGTCGGTCGTAGAGTGAAAAAGTGGTGGGGGTAAGGGGGGGGCGCCGTAAATGGTGTAAAAACGACCTCTTGATTTTGGGCTGTATCTCTGTAAATACTTATTGTATTTCTTTGATTTTGGTTTCATTTGATTGGTATTTATATTCGCTATCTTTGTTTGGAAGAACTTAAATACGTAAAAGTTATATTGTAAAAGTTATTTTTAAAAAACGTCTTTTTGCAACCCATTGCATGAATACCACTGCAGATTACAAGTAAACCATTAAGTTTAAGGTAATACATGTTTTTATAAAAAATGTGGCGAATCAATTCAGCTTCAAAAAAAGGTAAGAATTATTACCATACGTTCAATAACTATTGAATTGTAGTCAGTGGCGCACAATATCGCCGCCTGTTTCGCGCCTCAAGAGGCGACGTCAAGTGAGCCAATTTCTCCTATTTACTGCCTATAACGGTTTCTCTTATATACATTTTAGTGTTTTAGTAGTGAATAAAACTAAGATTTAACATTGTAGTTGTTAAATACCGAAACTAGAACTTTGATTAAGGTTAGCCAGGCTTTTTTTTACTTAAGTAGCAAAAGGTAGGCGGGTAAAAATGCAATTTAAGAAAATCATTTAAGTAGTTTAATTTGGTAAATCGCTTTGATTTACCAAATTAAACTACTTAATGGGCAATGAACAAATAGATAAAATGGAAAGTGTATGTGAAAATTCGAAGATAAAGAAACTCAACGTAGGCTAATGTTGATCATCCATGAAGAACTTACTTGTCTCCGTATTCGCATACCTACCAGCGCGTAGCGGCTACCCGTGACTTCAGTATTTTGAACAATATTTATATGAATTGTAGTCTATGAGTTATTCTGATGTACGAGTATAAGCTTTATAACTGTTAAAGTTTCATCAAAACCCGTTGAGTAGTTTGAACGTAAAAGAGGAACATACCTCCATTCTTACAAACTTTCGCATTTATAACATTAGTAAGATGCATTAGTAATCACAAATAGGTCATCAGTCATCATATCAGCCGAACGACACCCACTGCTGGGCATGGGCCTCCCCCAAAGATCTCCACAACGATCGGTCCTCCGCTGTCCGCATCCAGCGGCTTCCCGCGACCTTGACCAGATCGTCGGTCCACCTTGTGGAGGGCCTGCCCACGGAACGTCGTCCGGTACGCGGTCGCCATTCGAGAACCTTTCCGCCCCAACGGCCATCGGTTCTCCGCGCTATGTGTCCCGCCCACTGCCACTTCAGCGATGCAATCCTTCGAGCGATGTCGGTTGTCTTAGTTCTCCTGCGGATCTCATCATTTCTGATTCGATCAAGCAGGGAAATACCAAGCATCGCTCTCTCCATTGCTCGCTGGGTGATTTTGAGCCTTCTTATGAGACCCATAGTAAACGACCACGTCTCACTCCCATATGTCATTACTGGCAACACACACTGGTCAAAGACTTTCGTCTTGAGACATTGAGGAATTTCGGACGCGAATATATGCCGGAGCTTCCCAAACGCTGCCCATCCGAGCTGGATTCGACGAGAGATCTCTTTCTCGAAGTTGGACTTACCTAACTGGACTGCCTGTCCCAGGTAATAGTGGTCAACAACTTCGAGTGTAATGTTCCCAACGTTAACTGGAGCGGGTGCAACATGGGCATTGAACATGATTTTCGTCTTGTCCATGTTCATCCTAAGACCCACTCTTTGGGAAGCATTACCGAGATCTTCGAGCATTATGTTCAGGTTTTCCAAGGTCTCAGCCATAAGAACTACATCATCGGCAAATCGCAGGTGTCTTAGGTACTCGCCATTGATGTTGATGCCGCGTCCTTTCCAGTCCAGTAGCTTAAAAATATCTTCCAACGCAGCTGTGAACAAATTCGGAAAAATAACGTCTACTTGTCTCACGCCTCGCTGTAATTGGATCGGATTAGAGTTCTGGTTCTGTAATCGGACCGACATGGTGGCGTTCTGGTCTATTTGGCACCTTTGGAGAGACTGCAACACTGCCCAGGTCTCAATCGAATCAAAGGCCTTCTCATAGTCCACGAACGCTAGGCAAAGTGGCAAGTTATACTCTTCAGGTCATCAGTAGATAAAAATAATTTCAAATATATTATGTGGCTGTAAATAGTGGTTTTAAGTATGTATGCCTACGTGGCCTACAGCTGTAGCCACCCGATGGCGTTTTGAAGATCATCCTCTCCCATTCCTAAAAAAAACATGTTTTGGTTTGCTGGTTTGCCCAGTGCGGGCGCAACTCTAGTTGAGTGTGGTGCATAGTCTTCATCATCATCATCGTAACGTCGTAAAGGCGAATACTATAATAAATAAACGCATACTACAACGTACTAAGTTCACGAATGAACCACTAAACCATTAACACTGGTGAGCGGCAACATGGAGGTGGTAAACTACTGATAAAACTTTAAGAATACGGTCACTATGTGTGAGACAACTGTTTAAGTTGATTTTGATCAAGAAGAAGATAATAGCTTCACTAGCAAATGCATCGAAAAAGCAGATTGATAAGCCTAATGGCACTGCAACCTACAACCATAGCTAATACTATAAATATTTAATGTCTGGCAAACATTTGGGTTGGAAACAACCTGTACATTAATTTGTGATATAATTTAATTTTGCATAGTTAAGCACTATCCATTGGCTGGTACTATGAGTTAATACCTTGTGCGAGTATCAGACTGCTCAGAAACGATTGCTTGTTTTGCTTTGCAAGTAAGATAGAAGTAAGTAACGACAAGTAGATCTAGATACATTTACTTACTAATCAAGCAACGTGACAGAAATTACATCCCGGATGACTACTGAAAATTACCAAAATTTAAAATAAGCTGAACATCTATTTTGAAGCAATACGTACGATACCAGCACGCCTTCAATTTTGAGAACGGGTGGATTGACCCTTACTAGCCTTGCCAGAAACGTGACAGACAAATCCTTTTCATGTCCAAATGAAGTTCCACTAAAAATCAACAACATAACTCCTTTTTTGTCCAAGTGTAGTTTCATTGGACTCCTTTTCATGTCCAAGTGTAGTTTCACTTGGACATGAAAAGGAGATGTCTGATCGACCGAAGGAGAGGTGTTTGTTCTGCTGTTGGAACTCAGTTGGAAGATAACCATTCAAAGACTAAAATAACAGTAAAAGACTGAACACAGTACCTACTGCCTAAGACTAGGCTGTTGCCGTCGCCTGAGTAGATAGTTTTGTCTATGTGGTAATTGGTCGCAAACTTATACTTTCATAATGTTTTGATCGACAATGGTTGCGGGACTTGGACTAGATAAAACTACTGACCCCCTCATGGGTTCTCGCCTCGGCGTGGCGAGGGGGCCTAGTACCGGTGATAGGGGAACCACCGGGAAGCGAAGAGAACCCAGGCGTGGCAGTGTGGTGGACTGGGAACCCACCCGCTGCGGCCCGCAAGGGCGACGCGGGGCTGCGGGGCCAGTGGGGCCTGCAGGCGCCTTGAGGCGCGTGGTTGGGGCCGCGGCGCACAACCGGTTGGTGGGGGCCAGTAATCCGAGGCTGATCCCCCCTGTGCATCGCGGCCCGGCGGGGCCGTACCGCCGGTTACGGCAGCGGAGTCGCCCTTTGGGTGGCTCATGGTTGCGGGCCCAGTAGGGTCTGCGAACAGTGGGTGCCAGCGGGCCGGAGTGCGGGGGTGCTCTGGCTTGCATTGCACGGCGTCCACCGAGACGGCGGAAGTGCCTGTGTACTCCAGGCGCTTTCGTGGCCTCCCCCCTTCGTTGGGGGGTCGGTTGGAGGGGGCCCCATTAGGGGCTAGCACTGGCGGCGGAGCAGTGCGGCATTACTTACGGTAGGATCTAGCTTCGCCGCCAAAGTGCCACGGTCGAGTGCCGTGGGGTTTTAGTCGGTAGGAGTCCGACATAACCTCGTCGTCCCCCCGGGCAGCGAGGTATCCATGAGGATTTCCCCACGAAAAAAAAAAAAAAAAAAAAAAAAGATAAAACTACTGAGGATTCTCTGAACTCCAAAAAGATCCAAAGGGTCTTCTTACAAAAGCTTCAAACACAAGTCGCTATTCTTAAAATAAGCCCCGAGTTTTTAGACACACCCCCTCCTGCTCCTACTCTGGGCATGAATTAAGCTTAGTTATAACGCAAAGTTGGAGGAACCACATGCAGGGTTTTTCCAGAAAAACCAGCATGCATATAATTAATAAACATCGTGGACGGTAACGATAACCGATTAACTAGAAAACGATCATGAGAGTTAAGAGTTTAAGTAAGCAACTGTGTCGGACTGGATTTGTTTGTTCCTGTCTAGTAGTCTGTGTTGAGTTAGTATGTCTACCATATCAAAAGAAATGTCTAAAGCGCAGTAGGCAGTATACGCCTTTGTTATTTTCATTCAGATGATTAAATTAGATATTTACTTATAACATTATTACCTTGTGCAGTTTGGTTAAAAATTTGAATAAGTGTAACTACTTAGTATAAAACAAAGTCGTTTACTCAGTGTATCTTTAGAACTACGCCACGGATCTTGATGCGGTTTCTTTCAATAGATAGAATTATTAAAGGGGAAGGTTTATATACTTAATAACATCCCATTGCATCGTTGCAAAGCCGGGGCGGGTCGATAGTCGAATTAATATAACAAATGCGAATGTTTGTATGTGTGGATGTGCCGACGTGCTCTTTCACGTAAAAACCACTGGATGGATTTTAATGAAACTTCACAATAATATAGCTTATGCATCTAAACAGGGCATGGGTTATAATTTATAAAGACATATCACTGTTTTTTTTTCGCAGGCGGCCGCTGGTATTAAATAATTATTGGTGCTGTCTGAACTAAAAATACCTAAGTACTGGAACAAAAATATACTGAAGTCTCAAAAATCGAATAATAAACTAAGAATTAACTCAAACAGCTTATTCAAATTATTAAAACATAGAAAAACGCGATGACCCAGCAACGCGGTCTTCCCCGCGTGAGTACTCGGCGCGCTCCTTTATTGCGCTTCTTCGACCTAAACTCAGTTGATATTAGTCCTAAATTATTAATTCATACCTTCATTTAATGCTTAATAGTTTCTCCACGTTTTTTAATAGAACAAAAAAACACGAAAACGGGCTAGTTTTCTAGAAATCCAGCAAAAACTTTTTTCTTTAGATTAAAAAAATAATGTTTTCAAAAATAACTTTTAAAACATTTGATTTATGTTCAAGATGTGTATGAAAGATTCATAGACAATATTAATACCATTCTAACAAGTCTAAGAAATAAGAAATACAACAAGTATTTGCGAAGATATAGCGTAAAAACAAAAGGTCCATTTCGCCAACTTTGATCCATCCCCCCTCTCCCCCCCCACCACTTTGGCACTCTACGACCGACAGATTCGTATTCAGGACATCACCACCAATCCATTGATACCAGTCGTAGGTATACACAGAAGTTGCGCAGAAGAGACGCAAAAGTGAGTGAAAAGTGCAGATGATGCTGTATGCGATTCACCCTCACCTATTTTGACAAATAGGTTGAGAGTGAGCAGTGAGTGAGCAGGATAGCCTGCAATCTCCAGCAGTGTACCCACCAAACACTCGCTCTTTTTCTGCGCATTATTTATTTTGCAAAATAAATAATGTCGGAAAATTTACCGCCCCGCTACGTCCCGCCGGACAAGACGCCACCAATCCTGCAACCAATGGCTGGGAACCCGCCCGCACAGGGCAGTCAGAGCATCGATCTTGGTACATCGATGCCTCGGCTGGACCCTAGGCCGGGTGCCCAAGCCCGTACAACGTCCCAACGGAGCCCGGACGATGCCCGCGACCGCGACGACAAGCGTGTCTGCTGGTCGCCTCCGCCCCGCTCCTCTTCACCGCCTGCATACAGGCACATGAGATTTTACCACGGAGAGAACTCAAACGAGGCTGAGCTGTCGAACTCGGACGTGGACGACGTCTACCAGGCCGCCCGACGCTCACCTACTCCGCCAGTGCCCATGCCCAGATCGGCGCGCACTTCGCCGCAGCCCGAGTCGCGGGCCAACACTGACTCGACCGAGTACAGGTCGATGACGACACCGCCTCCAGCCGGCCCGGCGCCCTCCTACGCCGCCGCAGCAGCCTCTCCACCGCCGCCGCCGAGCGCGTCGAGACCGCCCGCATCGGGCGCGCAGCCGACGCCCCAACAAGCCCAGACGGAAAAAGGTTACCCTCCAATAGTGGTTGAGCGCCTTCCGGACTGGGTAAGCCATTTCGAAGTTTTAAAAATTAAATTAGGTGAGCCACCGAACGCGCGCGCCTTTAAGACCGGCGTACGCTTTATGCCACGTTCGGCCGACGAGTACCGTGTCGTACAAAAGTACCTCACGGAGGCGGCGGCGAAGGAACCAGCTATTAGCTGGTACAGCTTTGCGCCTCAAGACGAACGACCAACTAAAGTCGCCGTGCGCGGCCTCCCCAACGAAACGACGCAGGAGCAGATTGCCCGCGCACTCAATCTCCGCGGGTTCGAGGTCACGCACGTGAGGGCTATACCACCGCGGGGAGATCGCCCTGGGTGCTTGCACCATGTACAATTAGTGCACCTGGACCAACAGGAGCTCGCCCGCTTGTATGCGACGGAAGAGCTCCTGGGCATGAGGGGCATTACAATTGAGACCTGGAGGAGCCAACGCGGCCCACCTCAATGCCATCGCTGCCAAGCGTTTGGCCACGCTTCCGGCAACTGCCACCGCCTCATCAAGTGTGTGCGGTGCGCGGGCGACCACAAAGCGGCAGATTGCCCCCGCCCAAGGGAGGAACCGGCGACATGCGCTAACTGCGCCCAGGCACACCCAGCCAACGATCGGCGCTGTGTGTTCTTCCGCAGGGAGGCGCGGAAGAGGGGCCTGTTGCCATCGCCACCTCTACCGACCACTACATTGAAGCCCACAGGTCAGCAACAGGCTAGGCAGATGCCGACAGCTGACCTCCCTGAGCCGCAAAGAGGAGCTACTCTGGCCCCGCCGGCGAACGGACCGACGGTCCGCGGTGAGGCACCGAAGAGACGCAAACGCGGCCGCAGAAACCGCAGAGGGAAGAGGCAGCCAAGCCAGCCGGCGGCCGCGTCAACCCCCACCCCAGCACCACCACCACCCCCACCCAAGCTGCAGCGCGAGAAACGCGCCAAGGGTCCGCAAGGGTTGGGGCCCATAACAACGACCACCGCGGCCACTATGACCCCCGCCTCAACCACGGAGGCCACCAAGATCGCCGTCGACAGCTGCCATCCTAAAGCGGCGGCACGTAACGTAGCCAGCGGCACCCAGACAGACCAATTAATAATGGTTCTGTCAACCCTCTTGAAGTCCATCATCCAGGGTGACGACCCCGTCACGGCGCTTTCATGCGCCCTCCAAGCAGCGATAGCCGACCGAGCCGCCAGCGCGGCACCAGCACAGAGCTCTCGCTAAGAATTGTGTACTGGAACCCCGGTGGCATCGGACCTCACCACCACGAACTCCGCCTTCTCGCCCAGTCGCAGGATGTACATGTCATTCTCCTGGGCGAGACTCACCTGAGGCCGTCTTCAGTATTCCGGCTGGCTAACTATCATGTTTATCGGCGAGATGAGTTGACAGCGGCAGGCTTCCCCTACAGGGGGGTCGCAGTTCTCGTCCGCCACGACGTAATACATGACGAGTTACAACCGCCGGGATACATCGCCATGAGAACCACCGGGGTTAAGGTGAACACAGCGCAGGGTGAGCTGCGCCTATTCGCGGCCTATCGCCCGCCTAAACACCGCATCTACGCCTCAGACCTGGACGGGGTCTTCGACGGAGTCACACCGACGTTGTTGGCCGGCGATCTGAATGCGCAACACACGTGTTGGGGCTCGCATTCGGACACGCCGGCAGGCCGCAAACTACTAGACGCCTGCACTCGACGCAACATTGAGGTATTGGGGCCTGGGGCCCCGACACATACCCCGACTCGGGTCGCGCACAGAGCCACGGTGCTTGACATCGCCCTAGTTCAGGGCATCTCCAGCCCAGTATCGGTCGAGGTGCTGTATGACGTCAACACACAGCATCTCCCGATACTGATCACCGTGGCGCCCGGCGCCGACATCGCCCTGCCCCCGCAACCGCGCCCCAGGATCGACTGGGTCTCGTTTAGTGTTGCGCTACAGCATCTTAAAGTGAGCGGCTCCCTCGTGACTGCAGGCGAGGTCGAAGCCGCCACTGACCATATTGTGGCAAGCATCATAGAGGCTCAGGCTGCTGCCACCCTGCCGCCTTCCTACTCCCAGCGCCGAGGCGAGCTGCCGGCGAGGCTGCAGACCGAGCTCCGCCACAAGCGCAGTTTGAGGCGCCTATGGGCGCGCACTCGCTGCCCGCGCGTGAAGCGTGAGCTCAACGCAGCCTCCGCCAAGCTCCGCCTGAACATTCAGGCGTGGAGAGGCACTACCTGGGAGGAGCGCATTGACCGCGCCTCCGAAGACCCAGCTGAGCTGTTCAAACTCAACAGGCAGCTTACCAACACCAAGCTGCCTGTTTGCCCACTCACCGACAGCGCGGGCAGTATTGCATACTCCGCCGCTGCAAGGGCGAAGGTGCTGGCTGAGCACCTTGAAGAGCAGTTTCAGCCGCACCCAGCCGCCGCCCAAGCCGCTGATCACCACCTTTCAGTCGTCGCCAGGGTGAACGACTTCCTATCCGCCCCAACACCGCCGCTCCGGGGAGATGACTTCATCTCTCCGTCTGAGCTGCGGAAGGCAGTCCTCCGCCTGCCCAGGCGGAAGGCTCCAGGGCCGGACGGTATACCAACCGCCGCTCTTCTCCATTTGCCGCGTAGGAGCCTGATTGCCCTAACGAGGGTATTTAACGCCATCCTGCGCACACAACACTTCCCGGCTAGCTGGAAGACTGGCAAAGTCATTGTTCTCCCGAAGCCCGGCAAGGACAGACGTCTGCCGGAGAGCTACCGGCCTATAACGCTGCTGTCACACATTGCCAAGCTGTTCGAGCGTTTGCTGCTGCGGAGAATAGGCCCGTTCCTCAAGCCGAGGGACGAGCAGTTCGGTTTCCGCAGCGGCCACTCTACGACGCTCCAGCTCACGCGCATTCTCCACGAGCTCGCTGAGGCCAGGAACAGGGGCCACTGCACGGTTGGGGTCTTTCTCGATATCGAGAAGGCCTTTGATCGGGTGTGGCACCCCGGCCTGCTATTTAAACTCCTGGCCACGGAGATGCCGCCAGCACTGATCGCCCTGATAGCAGCGTTCCTCGACAGCCGTAGCTTCTACGTCTCGGTCGAGGACAATGACTCATCACAGCACCCGATACGCGCAGGAGTGCCCCAGGGGAGCGTCCTATCCCCCGCCCTCTACTCACTATACACCAACGACATTCCCACTCTCGAGGGCCAGCTTGACGAGTGGGAAAAGGACATAACGTTGGCGTTGTACGCCGACGACAGTGCCTTCTTCGCGTCCTCCAGAAGCCAGTATGTGGCGGCAGCTCGCATGCAGAGGCTGCTAGACCTGCTGCCTGCCTGGCTCGACAACTGGAGGACTGCGGTAAATGTGGCAAAGACGACCGCCATCCTCACCGGGCACCGACGGCCCCCCGCAGAGTTAACACTGCGGGGGCAGAAGATCGCTTGGCAGCCTGTGGTCACTTACCTGGGCTGCAAAATAGACCGCCGATTGGCAATGACGACCCAAGTGACGCGCGCCGTCAACTCCGCCAAGATGGCGGGCGCGATGCTTCGCCCCGTCATAGCATCTAGACTGCCGCTGCGGGCGAAGGTGGGCGTCTACAAGACCTACATTCGCCCGCGGCTCACCTACGCCGCACCCGCCTGGTACGCCCTCTGCTCGCAGACCCAGAGAAAGCGTCTCCAGGTGGTACAAAATAGGATCCTCCGCACGCTCACGGGGGCTGGGCGCTACGTTCGAAATGACGTCATAGCTCGGGACCTCCGTGTGCAGTCCATCTGCGAGTTCGTGGTCCAGCTGGCGCGACGTATGTTCGATCGCGCCGACCACGGACCGCACGTTCACCTCAACCAGCTGGCACCGCTACACGCCCGACCTCCCGAGACCATCAAACGCCCGCTACCACGGACGTTATTGACGTCGCCCAGCTCCACGGGGGCGCCCGCTCCCGCACCATCGCCGCCACCCACAGGCTGCCCGAGGCCAACATTCCGGATCGTCTTAGGCTCGAGTAGAGCACATCCTCGCCTGAGACACACCAACAACATACCACGCACTACTGACCACCATCCGCCGGCTCGAGCGCGACCACGAGCTCGCCGGGTACCGAGAGTAAGCTGACGACTGACCCCCAGGCTGAGGTCTGACTCTGACCTCGCTTGAATCCAAAAGAAAATGACGCCAAACACTAAGTACAGCTCCCTTGCACCTGAATCCCTTGTAAGACGCCACCTGCTCGCAGGTCGTTCGCCGGGCCTCCCTCATGGGTCTCACCTGGCGGGCTTGACCGCGCCGAGGGTGGCGCACTGTGCGGTAGGGGAGTTGTACACAAAACCAAGGATGGTAAAGTCATTTACCAAGAAAGATTACCGTGGGGGGGCACCCCCTACGTGTTGAATGCCCGGGCAAGAGCATTTTTGCTCGAGGCCCGCACCGCCCACTGGGCGAAGAAACCCGTCAGTCAGTCAGTCACAGAAGTTGCGAATAGAAATTTTGCCTCTAGTACTACGGTGAACCGGACTATGGAGGGGCGCGTCAATTCAGCTTAGACCATCTTTACCTACTTTGAACTCAGTTACACCGCTGCCGCTGCAAGCAATAAATACAAAATTAACAGAAACCAAGATTAACACCAGACTCTAATGGTTCTTTTTGCACGACCACGGACTCCTAAAAAGGTAATAATACCTAGTTACTATCACGTCTTGATAGTAACGCTTTGATACACATTTCAAAGCCCATCCACTTGACGACCCTTGGTTAATTAGCTGATATGCCTACGCTCCCGCTTTTGATAAATTGATACAAAAGAATAATTAACAAAACCACCAAAAGGTTGGAATTAGTAATCATGTTACAGGGTTTAAAACTCTCTTGAACAAGCGCGGCGTTTCGTTTTGAGTGGAAATTCCGGATAGTGAATTTATCAATTACACCTACCTACGTAGTTTCTAAGTAGTAACCCATTGCTAATATAATGTTGTTTTTTTTCCCAAGCATCAAAATAACGAATACATAAGTACTTAATTTACTTATTTAAATTTACAACTTTTCTAAAATCCATACGGTTATTGAAAGAAAAGAAAGAAAGAAAGAAAAAACATTTATTGGCCCAAAGTTACAAAAAATAAAATAAAAAAACGCAGCAAAACAAAATAACAAACAGTAGTAAAAAATATTAGTGACAACTTAAAGAAACAAAAAACGTCCAGATGGGCCAATCAGGACCCTACCTCAGCATATGTCACTGCAGTACAGTGCAACTGACACTGCAGTGGCGTTATTGGTTTAAGAAAACTTATAGCAGCGTTGCTGCATTGGTTTAACGATTGACGTCTCTTGTTGTCACTTACACGCGAATGTCGCAAAGATTACAAAAAGTTAGGCATTCAGAAGTAAATCTTACTTGCCCTTAGTGTACTTTATTAGGAAAATAATTTTCCTGTGTATATCAAAAAGACACACAACGCCGCACAAGTA
The DNA here is from genome assembly GCA_950022985.1 of Udea ferrugalis. Lineage (NCBI taxonomy): Eukaryota > Metazoa > Arthropoda > Insecta > Lepidoptera > Crambidae > Udea > Udea ferrugalis. The sequence continues at coordinate 14,489,781 of OX465525.1, forward strand.
GCTATTTCGGACGAAATACAACAATATTACACTAATTTGCCAATATTTGTAATAGGGCGAACAGAAAGAGCTGAATAAATGCAGATTGCTGAAATCATAACTTTTTTAGGCCGATTCGAGTTAGAAACAATTTAGAAAGGTGAGAGCGCGCTAATATCACTTTTGTCTCGAAACGGACCGTTTTTTTTTTTTTTTTTTTTTTTTTTATAGTGGTCTTCAAGATGACCTCACTCCACCTGATGGGAAGCAGTCGTGAGGTCCAGATATGGGGTTGACAAGCACAGTAATTGAAAACTACTTTGCTGGTCAATCTCATTTTGAAGGCCTGCATAAATGCCTTTTCACGCCCCGCTTAAAAAACCCGGGATTGTAGGAAGAAGGAAACACATGCGCTGGAAGAGCGTTCCACGTCTGGATAGTACGACACAGGAACGAATCACCGAACCTTTTGGTGCGGGCCGACAGTCGCTGGATCGTGTGTGGATGTTGACGCAGACCAGCGCGTGTGGTGCGGGAGTGGAAGGGTGAGGACGGGATCAGTTGGAACAACTCTTCAGAGCATTCGCCGTTGTAAAGGCGGTAGAGGACACTCAACCTGGCAATGTCTCTACGCAGTTGGAGAGGCTCCAGAGCCATAGTTGCCTCTGGGCTACCAATGATGCGGATAGCGCGTCGCTGCAACCTGTCGAGAGCTTCTAGCAAATACTTGGCGGAACCGTCCCAGAGATGAGAACAATATTCCACACAAGAGCGAACTTGTGTCTTATACAAAAGACAGAGCTGCTCAGGCGTGAAGAATCGTCTCACTCTGTTCAGGATTCCAAGTTTACGGGATGCTGTTTTGATAACGCTCTCGATGTAGTCCCGTTGGTTGAGGTTGCTGCGAATATCCATGCCAAGGATGTTAAGGCTATCTTTCACTGGCAGTGGGGTGTTCTGAAGAGTGGGATGGGAAAGGAATGGCGACGTTTTGGCAGTGAATGCGCACACCTGTGTTTTCTTGGCGTTGAACTCGACAAGATTGCGTTCTCCCCATTCGGAAATGCGGTCCAGCACTCCGTCAAGCTCAACGACAAGACAGCGCCTCTTCTCCTCGATATCGGTTCGCTTTGCCGCAGGGCGCTCGAAATAACGCGAGTGGACTGTGCTGTCATCCGCATAGCAATGAATGTTACCGAGTGATAACATGTCATTGATATGCAGAAGAAACAAAGTCGGCGATAAGACGGAACCCTGCGGCACCCCGGCATTAATCTGGAGGAAACGCGACTCACTTCCGTCACAGAGGACACGGATCCTACGTCCCTCCAGAAATCCAGCGATCCAGTCACAAAGGCGAGGAGACAGTCCATATGCCGGAAGCTTGGAAAGAAGCGAACGGTGCCAGACACGGTCAAAAGCCTTGGCAATGTCAAGACTGACAGCCAAAGATTCGCCGTGCTTGTCCATAGCCTCACCCCATAAATGCGTTACGTACGCTAGGAGATCACCCGTGGACCGTTTCGGCCTAAAGCCGTACTGGCGGTCGTGAATCAACGAGTGGTCTTCTAGGTAGCGGGTGAGCTGTGCATTAATAATCCGCTCAAACACCTTAGCAAGTACTGAGGTTACAGCTATTGGACGGTAATTGGCTGGGTCTGATCGGTCCCCCTTTTTGGGAACAGGTTGAACGTTCGCCTCTTTCCAAGCCTGCGGCACGAGGCCTGATGTGTAGGAGAGGCGGTACAGGCGAGTCAACACTGGAGACAACTCCGCTGCACACTTTTTTAATACTACGGCTGGAATACCGTCAGGTCCACTGGCTTTCCTTACATCGAGTGACTGCAGCTCCGCACGTACGTCACACTGCCTGATACGAATATCAGGCATTGTGGTGCCGCAATTCGGGGCTATAGGCGGCTGTGCACCACAGTCATCGATGCATGAGTTGGCGGCAAAGAGGTTAACCAGTAAGTCGGCTTTCTCTTGCGGCTGATGAGCCAACGATCCGTCAGGGCATTTCAGCGGTGGCAGCGAAGGCGAACAGAAGTTAGATTGCACGTGTTTGGCCAGTCGCCAGTAGGAGCGGCTACCCGTTGGGTGTGAGATGAGTTCTTGGCCAACACGTGCAATACGCTGGGCGTCTGCTCTAACGTAAGATGACACGACATGACATCTGTCAAATGTCAACAAAATTCAAACTTGGTGGGGTTGCGTTCTAAAATGAAGGTAGAATGTGTTATCCTTTTATTTGCTGAGGACATCGACCCCATAGCCAATAGACTCTTGCATGTGATACTTACCAGGCACGCCCCAAAATGCAGAACAAAAAAATCATTTTATTTTATCTTTATAAATCATAGCCTTGTATGTGCTATTCAGATGCATACGCTATTAGCCTATCCAGTAGTTTTTATTAGTAGGATAAGTAGGAAGAAGGATAAAAAAAATGATGAAAAAATGTTTATTTGGTACTATACACACCATAAAAATCACAAAAAGTGTAATAATAACAAAACAAAAATATTATAAATATAACTAAAACTTAAGTAACAAGTAAAAACAACTACATATTGTGATAGTATGTCGTCACCGTCGTGTCAAAATTAAATAACTAACAAAACCAAAACTCTGAGATATTCACGTTTTTGTGTTTTTTTCCCATAAAAATGGCAATAACTTTTTAAGGTGAAGAAAATTTACCGTGGATCTTTCGATATGTTATACAGCAGGTTCACTTTCATAATTTCAGTAGTCTGCCATGATGTTACTTTTCACAGTTTTAAATAGAAAAATAAAAAAGTAATTATTTAGTTTTGCCACACACTTTTTTTACAACTAAGTTGCAGTTATCAAGTTTTTGTATGTCACTTAGCAAGTTTTGCCACACCCAAGAAGTAACTTATATGAATATTTCCAGTGAATAAGAGGGCTTATTTAATTTTGCTCCACTTTAACTGACCTAAATTTAGATGTTATTCATTTTATTTTATTTCATTTATTTATGCAATTTTGGTGAAAAAACCTGTAATCATGTCAGCCGAACGACGCCCACTACTGGACATAGATTTACCCCAAGGATCTCCACAACGATCAGTCCTGTGCTGTCCGCATCCAGCGGCTTCCTGCGACCTTGACCAGATCGTAGGTCCACCTTGTGGAGGGCCTGCCCACGGAACGTCGTCCGGTACGCGTTGGCCATTCCAGAACCTTTCCGCCCCAACGGCCATCGGTCCTCCGCGCTATGTATCCCGCCCACTTCAAAGATGCAATCCTTCGACGATGTCGGTTGTCTCAGTTCTCCTGCGGATCCCATCATTTCGATTTGATTAAGCAGGGAAATTCCCAGCATCGCTCTCTCCATTGCTCACTGGGTGACCTTGCATGAGCCTTCTTATGAGACCCATAGTGAACGACCACGTCTCACTCCCATATGTAATTACTGGCAACACACACTGGTCAAAGACTTTCGTCTTGAGACATTTAGGTATTTCGGATGCGAATATGCATATATTTCGGAGGTTCCCAAAAGCTGCCCATCCGAGCTGAATTTGACGAGAGATCTCTTTCTCGAAGTTGGATTAACCTAACTGGACTGCCTGTCCCAGGTGTCCCAACATGCTCGAAGATTCTCTCCTTTAAGAAGCATTACAGAGATCTTCGAGCATTATGTTCAGGTCTTCCAAGGTCTCAGCCATAAGAACTACATCATCGGCAAATCGCAAGTGTGTTAGGCAATTGCCATTGATGTTAGTGCCCCATCCGTTCCAGTCCAGAAGCATGAAAATATCCTCAGCTTTAAACAATTTCGGAGAAATAACGTCTCCTTGTTTCACGCCTCGCCGTAGTGGGATTGGATTAGATTTCTGGTTCTGTAATCGGACGGACATGGTGGCGTTTTGGTATACGTCCTTATCGTTGCTGTTCTCAAGGGCTTTGAAGCGGGTTTGAAGCTGAAAGCACTCGGGTTTGCGAATCTGAGCCGGTATAGGTCGGAGCGTGGATGTCATCAGTCGCGCTCTCTTAAACTTCGATATTCAATGTGCCTCTGACCATGCGGTGATCGCTTCCTATCTTAACAGCGTTGATCACAGCGAGATCATTGAATATTATGTTTCTTCGTCGTGAAAAAATTGATCTCGTTTTTGACCTTACCGTCTGGACTGATCCAGGTCCATTTGGGGTTTACGGGCTTCTTGAAGAAAGGGTTCATCATAAAGAGGTTCTCCTTCTCTGAGAGGTTCTCTCCATGAAGTCGGCTAGCAATAATCTGGCCCCTATTGTTCCGTTGCCCAAATCCAAATTGCCCTACTCTCAGCTCATCACCGCAGCGTTGCCCCAACTTAGCATTGAAATCCCCCCTCACAACTGTGTAGTGGGTTTTATGGCTATGCATGGCTTTAGAAATTTCCTCATACATAGTCTCCACCGCAACATCGTCGTGTTTGGAGGTCGGAGCGTAGACCTGAATAACATTCAGCGAATGTCGTTTCGATTTTCTGAGTATCAGGTACGCTACCCTGCTCGAAACACTTCCGATAGTGATCACGTTGTTGACAGGGGACTTGTGAAAATGAACCCAACACCACCTAGGGACTGTTGGTCGCCCTCTCCGTGGTATAGTAAGTTACCGGATTGCAGGGTTATCGAGTCCTCCCCCTCTCTTCGGACTTCAGATAACTCAATAATATGTAATAATGTAACTTACCAATTCTTCCAACTCCACGAGGTTCGCGTCGACCCTCAGTGTGCATGAGTTAAATGTTGCCAGGTCGAGTCGTCGATGGTGGCAGCCGGATCTTACCCGGGGATTCCTAGCACCCCCTGCTAGCCAGGAATCACCACGCTTGGTTGAGAATCAAATGCTTGCGTTTTGAAAAACAATTTCCGGGCATTTTTTATTTTAGATGTGGTTACAACGGCCCATATTTATCCGTTAAACAAGCCTAGTCGACAAACAAGAAGTACACCTGCTGCTGCAATTACTGAATATAGCCTTCAAAATCGTGAACTACATGCATCGTATCGTCGTAAAAGTTTGCCTGCATCATCCGCTCAATTTGACGTCAATGAGCTAGATGTTGAATCAGAATATTTATCTTTATTTATTTTAATTTTCAAATTTTTGGTTCAAGTTTTGGGTGTAATCTGAAGTTGATTGTCAGAGGTTGGATTCAGGATTTTTATTGTTTTTGCATTACCTATTTAGTTTGCTTGATATTAGCTTGATTTTTATTCACGGCTTTAAACAGGAAAAACTGACTAAGCACACTTATCAATCTCAAAATTTAGGGCTAAATATCATTTTTATAATGAAAAATTAAACAAGCGCATTTATTCAATTTTGCCGCAACTAAATTTTGTAACAATGTTTTGGAGTGAGTTGTGGCAGAATTCAACAAAGTATTATCTTATTGACTTTGTTTTTATTGTAGTAGCCCTTATTATGTAGTTATTGTATTTATTTACCAGTTATTTAATTGTTCCACGGAATTTCTAGTACAAACCTTGTTGTAATATATGGTCAATAGATTACCTAAAACGAAGATATCTAAGCGAGTATTATACATATCGCAACGGGCTAAAGACTGAAATGTAGATCACACTTTCCTATATTCAAAAATCTGATAAACTGAATTTCGGTAAAGGTGTCAGTTATTTAATTTTGACACGACGGTGACGATGTGTTAGTGTAGTTGTTTACTTACATTAATAATTGTTAAGAACCATGAAGAACAAATGATAGCTTAAAGTTTTCTATCAAAATTATTATGAATTTGTATCGCGAACTGTTTTTTTGTGGGCACGTGGTTTTTAGTTTGACAGGGTTCCAGCGCATTTTCAAGCGTTATCGGTTTTGGAACGTACCTCGTTTGTTGACATTTTCGCTGAACCGAACCGAAACGTTACGTTAGCGGGTTTGAATTTCTAGTTTTCGGTAGAGTGCAATCTTCAGTTAATAATATGAATAATCTCTTGAAGCCGGTTATAGAGAGTTATCCTAAACTTTTTATCCGCAAACAGAAAAACCCAAGCTATGTGGAAATGTACACAAAGAGTAGTAATGATGTGGTTATTGTGTGCATGAAGGTATGTAACAAAATGTATGAATGCTCTAATTGTTTATCTTTAAACATACATATTAGTTAATAATAATCACAGTCTGTAATAATTATAATATTGGTTCTTTTTCAGAACAAACAATCCTCAAGTGCCAGTTTGCCAAATAAAAACAATAAAGAAACGGGTAAGTGTATATTTACTTTAATTTAACTGCTTATAACAATCATATCTCTGGTCTGGTGTATACAGAGAATTAGGAAATTTAGGCTGCCACACTTACTTACTTATTTTGAGTGGATTTGAATGCTATAACCTAGTTGAATAGAAAATTGCTGTGAGAAAAGAGAGGCTGTGAAACTTGCTGTCTACTATTGACATAGAATTGAAATAGAAAATATAAAACATGAATTGAAGGGAAACTATCTACAATATATGATCTTATTTAGAAGCTTGTGGAGCCAATGGTTGGTGTTTATAAATTTACAACAAGGTTCGCATTACAGAGTGTTGTTGACTTTTTGTTTGGAAGCACACATTGCAATATAGGTTTTATTTAAACTTCTAAAGTTGTCATGGCATTAGCAGTTAGGGAAAAAACATACAATATGGATGAATGAAGAATATAATTAATTCAACATAGTTAACTACTTGATTTTGCTGTCCTGCACAGCTTACTCAGATAGGAAAGAAAGCATTGAATGTTATAAAAGATATTCTGCACTCTCGAATGTCCTCGCAGCCTCAATGTCACAGTGTTCAAACCAACAGCTACACAGATTTGAGCCATGCACCCAACTGTGGTGGAAAACATGCGCTGTCCTTTATGAACAATGGAAGTCTTATAAAAATATGGATTGCATGATGTGCAGTCTAGAGGAATGGCAACAGGCAAGATGTTACCTATGTGGGGTTGCAGAAACATTTTTTCATAAATATCATAAATGCTTGTTATAAGCTTACATGAATAAATGTTTTCTTACTATACTTTACTTACTTTACATTCCAGAAAACAGACTTCCACATCCAACTAACCTTCTGTACACCCAGTTTATGAATGTAAAAACATATAGCATCAATTTTATGTAGGATATCATATTTCTATACTGTTAAACTTATCACTGTACTTGCATACTAAATAGAAGATATTGCAAGGTGACTTAGTACTCACATGTATATTTTTAATTTTCAGAGGAGTTAGATCTCACAGGTTCTCCCCTCAAGTTAGACCTGAGTCTACACACTATCTTTGATGACACCCTCATATCAGATGAACCTCATCTGTGGAATAAAGAGGAGGGGTCTCACTGTCCACTTAGTATAGAGAAAGCAAGGTAAGGTCTATAGTTTAGTATTGGGAAGTTGTTCTGCTTATTACGTTTATCAACCCCTTGAGTGTCGATAAAAATAAATGAAACCTTTTAAACATATTTCCAGGGAAGTTGCAAATTTATACAACAAAAGTCTAACAACAGTATCTAAAGATGAGGCAGTGCCCATGTGGATTCTCACCAGCCCTTCAAGTGATGGCCACCCTTTACTCCTCACTGTGCAGTCAGATTCCCACCATTTCACAAGAGGCATTGTGAACTACCAAGGTGCTGTGCCGTTGGAGGACATTGCCTTGTCAAAGATGGTAGAGGAGTATGTAAGGCAGGAGAAGATTCCTGCTGAAATGGTATGTTGGGAGGTTCTGTTTTATTATTATCTATAAAAAAATAGATGATCCTAATGTACGTGCCGGCAATGACTCTCAGGAGGAATTACCAGAAATGGATAGCCTGTCATGCCATTGATCTAACCACCATAACCTCAGAAGGACTGCACCAAATTAGATAATTATTTTTCTGTTGTGCTTGTTATTGTCAGGACAAGGTTTGTTTATAAGTTTTTTTAATAGCCTGCTGTATAGTGATAAATGTAAACTTATCGTGAATCAATAAAATATACAGTAACAGGCGCATTAAAATGTAAGACTGTTTCAACATGTCGCATTTGATAGGACAACATACTCAGTTGGATCAACTAGTTTGTTTTAGAAGCATCTGGTGACCGTTTTTCTCTTACTTTTTAATCTGTTATTACTTTTTACAGTAGCTTGATAGAATGATCCTACTTCTGCTCTCTCCAGGTTGATGTATCAGTAGACTGCAAGTACCTTCTCTCAGGCATCTCCTATGGCGCCCACAGCACGGAAGAACTGCTCAATGCTCCTCATGGTGGAATCACAGAATTGCACTGTGAATGGCCTGGCAAGACACTGCAAACTCCCTTCATCAGCTGTACGGTGCATTTTGTAAGTTTTTATGATTTAAAATCGTTAAGAGCCAGTATGTTCTCTGTCCATATACCATGAACGACATAAAGATAATGGATCTAAAAAACACGATAATAGGTACAAATTATTTGTATCTCTTTTACAGGGTTTTACTGTTTTTATTAAGCATGAGTAAAGTATCCGAGGTTAAGACTAGAAAGGGTTGCGGGTTCGATTCCTGCATCGGCACAAATTTTTGTTGATAAAACAGTCTGGTTGTCTGTGGTACCTTCGCTGTTAATTATTTATTATTTATTTATTTATTTTATTTATCTTAGCACAAGGAAAACTTTAGGTACCTTAGGAGCGAAGTAACATATGTGAGGTCTCATATTCATTTATTTCTAAAGTATTTTTAAGTAAATTAATGTGTTAGTTTTGTGTTTCTTTCTGGATTAACCCCCTTAATTCATAAAAACTTAAACAGCTCTTCAACAACACGTTAACTTTTGTATCGCTTTGTCCCTTTCATTCTTGTTGCTGCCGCTATTTGCGAGTAAGTGACGCAACACGTCAACTGCTAAAACTATGCTTTAGCGTTGCGTTCATTTTATGAATAAGGTGGTAAATGTTTAGGTTCCAAGTCCAACTTTAATATTATGTTTTTTAATTCTGGTTCAAGGAACAAGAAGTGATAGTCGGCCACCTAGCCAGCCCTTGTAACGCTATATGGAAGTCAGTATGTTCATTACACAATATGAATCAACTGCTGGTAGACATGACTGCTGCCGGATCCAGCTCTGTCAATTTGGAGACTGCTGTTATCAGGTATATCTGGTGTTTTAGTTTGTTAAGATAATTGATTTAAATAAGTTATGGGTGTTATTGTAATTTAGCTGTATGTAGTTCAATTGCCTTTCCATTGTTATTTAAACTGGACTCGTGCTACGAAACGGGTCTTTTAAGCTGTGAGTGTTTGGAGTAACGGTAGAGGAATGGCCCAGCAGTGGGACATTGCAGCACAAAAGTTATTTTATTGATGATGGATGTTGATTTAGACACAGCAATAAACCTCTGTGACTAAATGAACATCCATCATCCCAATAAAGATCACTCTCTAGGTCCACAGTTCTCAGAAACCGGATAGCTCTCTTATCAGGGGCTATTTACGAGACTCCGGTTCACGTCCTATGCAAAAGTTGCGTCCTTTATAGGCCCATACTTGCCCCCCTAGATGCCATGTCCACGTATAACATATTAGGAAAATCGTACAGCTTATGAAAATTGATACTTGAGGCCTGGAGTGTCATTTATTATGTGATGAAGGCTACAATAGATCAGAGCACACCAAAACAGAAATAAACAGTTAATGTGTAACTGTACAATTTGGGAAGCTTACCATAACCAAACCAAAACCCAACCATATTCTTGCATAATATTTTGCACACCTGCGTAAGTGGTCACTGACAAATAATACCTCCAATTTCAGAAGCTACTTCCCTGGTACGAAACGCCTCAACAACGCAAAGCGTCTCACCGACCTCTTAAATGAGACGGAGATGTATGCATACACGGCAGAGTTCCCCGCAGGCGGGTGTACTTGTGTCACAGAAGACACCACAAGCCTCAAGCAGTGCATGTCTGCGATGGACCGGCACGGATCTAGCAATGATTTCACTTACAAACTGTGGGATGTACTTAGAGGTAAATTTTATTTATCATTTTCAACCGTTTTTCTTTTTTTTATCGCTGAACATAGTATAAAAAATTGAAAGTGTTGGTTAAACACATATAACTCTGGTCACACAGCGCCTTCTAGCCCCAAGATGAGCTAATTATAGCTCGCTTTTATGGGATACTAGATAACGGATTAACATACTTAAATACTTTTTCATAAACATTACTTTTTTGTAAATACATACTTAATATACATAGGAAACACCCACAGTTAACTTACCACCTACTTTTTTAGCACAAGTAACCTATCTCCCTCTTTTTTATTATTATATCATTGTATGACATAGCTTACTTTTTTCTTCCAGATTGTGAAACTGCAGAAGAATTGGTCACCCTATTGATTCAAGCACTCAAATTCATATCTTCTGGAAAGATAAGACCGTTTGTGAGTATTCTACTGTTCTTTGTATTAATACACCAACAATACAACATCTAGTAAAATAATTCGTTTGTGATTTAACTCTTTTAATAAAATGTAGACAAAAAAATTAAGACTTAAATGTATTATTCACATAGCGTGGAGAACTATAGTCCGTTCGCGTTAAGAATGCAGTAATATTTAAATTTAATTATTTCGCACACAAAATAAATCCAACTCACAACCTTTGCGTTCGAAAGTATGCGTTTAGCTGGTCACTGTGGACTTTGCTTTCTAATTAGGACCGATTTGATTGGTTGGGGGGCGTGCTAGGTCAAATTACAATTATGAACTCACTGCATTCTTAACGCGAACGGACTATAGTGTTTGTTTTCAATCACATTATCATTTAATATAATTACTTTTCCAGATCGACTCCAACAACAAAACCTACCTATCAAAGCTAGTGCTGAAGCTATCCCGAGGCCACTCGCAAGCCGCCAAAGTGCTCAAGAACCTGCGCACGAGTCCTCCTCAATCTCTATCTTTGGTGGCACAAGTTGGTTCAGAAAAGACTATGTGGGAGTACACGAGGGTTATGTCGCTGTTGGAACACTCGTTCTATATAGCGGGGATTTGGACCAGCGAATCCAGGTAATTTTTAACACCGATAAAAGGCAAGCAACACAGATAATGTTGTCAGGTTCGCCCCCTACTACAAAGGGCTCAGATTCGCTAAGCGATGTGTGGGCTTCTGTCACAAGTCTTAGCCACGAGTTGGGACCACATTGGAGTCTGTATTCTGAACCACTGGACCACGACGCTTTCGCCGTAGTATTTTTATTTCATTACCTACACTATTATTCATGCTAAGTACCTACATAAATCGATTTCACGACAAACAGTAAATGTTTGTCATAATAATTCCTAACTTTCATTCAGGAATCCAACAAATTATCTACGAGTAAAACGGCCCATATTATCCTTTGGTAACGTAATGTTACGTTACCAAATAATATGATACCAGATAATGCTTAACAGCGCCATCTGTTTGCTCATGTATTGAATTAAATGGTTTCAAAAGCGCCATCTATAACCGTGTGATTGACGTTACTCATGCCTGCCGTGCTATTCCGGCGGTGCACATCGCACGTGCGAGCATCGATGTTGAAATGAGATTACCTCAATCATCAATACGCTTGACTTTGAATTAGTATTTTCTCTCATTTTGTATGTAAATAATCAAAAAGTGTTTTTTGGCTCAGTTCTTTTCTCTCAAACGACCACAGTCGCGAAGGAATTGAATTTCAAAGTTACCTCGCACGAGCGAAGTGAGTCTCGACGACCACCGGAATAGCATAGCTGTTCGCCCCAAGCATGGTCGTTCATCGCTCGGTCGGGACTGAGAAGACGATTTGGGTTCTACATGTTTGAGGTCGCTGCTGAAACACTAAATTAACATAAAACAATCATCACTTTATTTTGTGTTCGGGAAACTAGAAATAACAGAGGTACTACAAACATCCAGACACAGCACAAATACCTGTTTCAACTTTATTAATAATCTAATCTTAATAATTTGTGTGGCAAAAGCGTTTTGCTTAATTTGTAAAATTTGTAGACATCTCGCAGCTCAAAAACTTATTCCTAGAACGAGTTCATCAAATAAGAGTTTGAAGCGCTTATTTATTAAACCGTAAACAGCATCACTTTAGTGTTAAAATATAGGTTATTAGAATGCATGGATAGTAGGAATAATAACACGTAATGCTGCGATAAACCATTTATTTAATTAACCCTCAATCCTTCTTATAAATATTTATGAACACCCTAGCACAATTTATTAACAGTCATAATTTTTATTCTATTTTATTTATTACTTAACAATTTAATATTTTATTACTTATTCAGTTCTTTAATTATTTTTCATGATTTATTTATTAATAATAGGAGTATTATATTATATGCATGGTAGTATTTATTTATTTAACTATAATTTATTTATTTAACTATAAGCAAGACTACAATTAAACATCTATATTATCTATCATATTTTAAGCAATTATTATTCTGAGCAATAACAATAATGGCGGCACCATAAAATACTCATCTTTGTAATTTCGTCACTGAGGATCACCAGGAGTTCTGACTGCGATGAGAGCTGGAGCGAAAGTGCCAATTGTCCTCCAATAATGCTTTTTTGAGCTGAGTAAGCAGTTGGGTTTGCGCGCCAACTCCGGCCACAATGAAGCGGAAACGGAAAAACCGATTGCAAGAATTAAATATTTATTTTAAAATTGTGAATAATTGATTCTTATTTTCCAATGTTTCAAATAATGTGTTTCAGGATTTATTACGATGAAATTGACTATTTTGATTAAATTAATTAATTATTTGGAACATGTTTTATTTAAGGGAACTTAATGACGGCGTGTTTCCGGCACTAAAATCACAAGGTATCATAAGGCGGAAACGGAAACTTATAAAATAATGAAATATGAATTAATTATTTCAATATATTTCTAAAAATGATTAACAATATTCGTTGTAATATTATTATTTATTAAATTAAACGGAGTAATCATTTTATCAACTCCAATTTATAATTTCACAATTAAATTAATTTAAAATCAGTTTCCGGTGCTTAAATCAACAAGATTCCTTTCAATTTATTTGTTTTAATATAATTTTATCGTCTATTGTTTATCAATTCGTCCATCCTGACTTAATTTGCGTCCCTGCAAATAAAAAAGAAATATTAGCTCACAATAGACAGCCCCAAAATACAACAATTTCTAAATCTTTGCAATGGATATAATTTGGGATTGAGCTTATTGATAATTTCATCACAGTGCATAATGATTCTCTTCCGTTCCATTTACTCCTTTTTGTATCAATCGTCACATTTGTAACGGCCCACAGATCAATCGCCAAAATGTTTTAGGCGGCCCCTCGTTTAATTGCTTACCCTCAGATAATAATAGAAACGATTTTTGTACAATGACTGAAATTTTAACAATATCATTCCCCAAGACTTGATCAATAACTGTCACATATGTGTGACAGCCAAAGTAACAATCGTCCGATGTTTGTAACGCCAAAGGAACAATCGTCACGTATTTGTAACGGCCCAAAATCAATCGTCACATACCTGTAACGGTCCAAGGATCAATCGTCACATACTTGTAACGGCCCAAAGATCAGTCGTCACAAACTTGAAACGGCTCAAAGATCAATCGTCACAAACTTGTAACGGCCCAGAGATAGAACAATGTGTTAGTTCATATGATTTTGTTAATTATAATTCCGGAATTTAGAATAGATCCAAAAGTAAATTTTGTCTAAATGAATCTATAGAGCTGTAAAACTTAGAAGTTACCATGATGTTATTGTAATTTAGCCCTCCAGTAGATCTATTAATTCTTCAGTACTGTTGACACTTGAGTCACTTGATGTGCTTTCGCTATCAGCTTCATTGACGAACCTTCACTCACATACATCACTTGCAACGATAGCGCTAAATTTTTTATAACCTTTCAGGCCTTTCAACGACGTTATGACATATCTGTCATTCCCAAGACATTTCGTGATTTTATAGGGCCCGCTGAACTTTTCCTTGAGCTTCCTTCGGGCGTCTTTTGTTGCTGCTTCAGATTTATGCCACAAAACCAAGTCTTTGACTTTGTACTGTGTAGGTTTTTTCCTTTTTGCGTCGAATCGTTTCTTCATATCGACAGCTTTCTTTTGGATGTTGATGCGGGCTTGCTCGTAGTTTCTGTTCACAGTTTCTTCATCGTCTCTCATGTTTTCAGACATTCCCTGCAGTAAGGTGCGAGTACCTTTAAACATAAGTCTGTACGGGTTGAAGCCAGTGGTTGCATTAACTGTGTTATTAATTCCCCAAACGACTCTACTGAGGCAGATATCCCAATCTTTTTCTTCTTTGGTGCTTTTGTTAATAGCTTCAATCAGAGTCCTATTAAATCTCTCCACCTGGCCATTCGAACGCGGTGAAGCGATAGCGTTTTTAACATGTCGTATTTGATTTGCGTTACAAAAATCCTTGAAAGACTTGCTGGTGAATGCTGTCCCACTGTCGGAGATTATACGTGTAGGAAACCCAAACATACCGAAGATTTCTCCTAATTTTTCAATAACCTCTGCTGTCTTTGTTGACTTACATGGCTTTGCCCAGACAAATTTGGTGAAAGAGTCAACAATAACGAATAAATAGGAGTTCCCTTTACGGCTTTTACAAAACGGGCCGGCATGGTCGATGTGGATTGTGTGCAACGGCTCGCTAACCTTCTCGATGGGATGCAATTCACCTTCGTGTTTTCCATACTGCCCTCGTTTGTAAATACAGTCTAGACAATTGTTGACATATTTTCTAATAAAGCGTGTCATACCTGGGAACCAGCAGTTTTCTTTTATGACAGTATCACATTTTTTTAGCCCAGAGTGACCGATGTCGTCGTGGTATTTGCGCATCACGTGCCATCTTCCGTGTTTAGGGACTACAATACGCTGCAAATCGTTGTGGACTTTCCTGTAAATCTTATTGTCTTTAAGGATGTAACTGTTTTTCACTTCGGGATCGTCAATGTTTTGCTCTAATTTTTCTTTAATTACTCGAAGCTTTGAATCTTGATTCTGCATGCAGACTATCCAGTCCAACAGGTCAAGTACAAGTATCTCCTCGGAAATCGCATCTTCAACCGGTACTCTACTCAGGGCATCGACGTGTTTATGTGTGGATCCTGGTCGGTGTGCCACACTGAAATTGTATTCTTGAATGCTTAGCCACCATCTTGCGATGCGAGGTAAAAGGTCGCGTTTTTCAAAAGTTTCTCGTACAGCGGAACAATCAGTTATTACCTTAAACTCAATTCCAGCTAGGTAAATTCTAAATCTTTTGAGAGACTACCACCGCTAAAGCCTCTAGCTCATATGAGTGGTAGATTGACTCTTCTTTGGAAGTCTTGCGACTGAAATAAGCAACTGGTCTAAATTGACCATTGTATTTTTGTAACAGAATTCCCGCAATACCCTTACTGGAAGCATCTGTGTGTACCTCTGTCTCTGCCAAATGGTTATATAAAGCTAACAAAGGTCTTGTTGTCAAGATCTCCTTTAACCCATCGAATGATTTTTGTTGATTGTCAGTCCAAACCCAAGGCTCATTTTTCTTCAAAAGCTTGTACAGATCACAAGCAATAAGGGCGTAGTTTTTGCAAACTTACGAAAATAACTTGTAAGTCCAAGAAACATTCTTAATTCATGGACGTTACTTGGCACTCGAAACTTTGTGACTGCATCACTTTTCTTCTGTCCTGGTCTAATGCCATCTCCACAAATGTCGTACCCTAGGTACTGTATTTCAGTCTGTAAAAATTTGCATTTATCCAGATTCAATGTTAATTTCGCGTCTCTTACTATTTCTAAAACCATTATCAATGTTTCTAATGCCTCATTTTCATTAACTGTTGCTATGAGAAGATCATCCATGTACGGTAGAACCTTGTCAAATCGTAACGATCCGAGGATTTTGTCCATTAGGCGTTGATATACACTAGGAGAATTCGCCAAGCCAAAAGGCATTCTCAAAAACTCATAGTGCCCTTCCGGGGTGACAAAACCTGTTTTAGGTATTGCATCACTTTCCAAAGGGATCTGGTAAAATCCCTGTGACATATCTAAAGAAGTAAACAATTTCTTACCGGATAACTTTTCTATCTGTTCCTCAATGATAGGAATTGGATATTTGTCCTTGACAGTCACACTGTTTAACTTTCGGTAATCCACACAGAGTCTGTAATCGCCATTTTTTTTGCGTACAAGGACAATAGGGCTAGCGTACGGGGAGTTAGACTCACGTATAATGTTGTTTGCTAGTAAGTCATCAATCTTTTCTCTTACCACAACTTTTTCGGGCTGTGATAGCCTGTATGGACGGTAACACACGGCTTTGTCAGAGTTCAGTTTTATCTCCATCTTGATTTTGTCTGTACATCCTAATTCCTCTGTTGTAGCTGAGAAACAGTCTGAATATTCTTCTAGAATCTTTACTAATCGTGCCCTTGTCTCAGGGTCTGTTGAGTCACACATGATGTTATTGACCTGGATTGACAGGACTTCCTGAGGCAATGACTTAGTTACGGCTGACTCTATTGGATGAATGTCAAGACATGTTTCTCCCCTAGCCAGTAGATCACCTTTTTCCAAAAGAAGTGGAGTGTGGGAATTGTTCTGTACATGTAATAACCCAGTTTTCCCGGCTAACACTGTTGATGGAATCAAGTAGTGCCTATTCTTATGACAACAGGCTCTGCCTTCTACAAATGTCTCATCAGGAGAACCAGTGTCAGTCAAGTCTACACTAATAATAGTGATAGACAGAGGGGGAACCATAACATCTTTGGAACATTGAATTTTAGCCCGGGTCTCGCATGGCTGTATATCTCCAATGGAAAAAATGTCTGCTTCTGAGATTTCTGGATGCACATATGCTATTTTTAGATTCATGCCATTTACAGCAAAAGTTACTTTTGGGTCATTTATTATTGGCTGTCCTAGTATTAACTGAGCGCGAGTTATCCTTGCTTCTGCGATAACCAGAGTTGTTTGGAATGGGATATCATTAACAACAATCATCACCTCGATTGAACCTACTGCTACGGTAACGTTGCCTCCAAAACCGCAAACTGCGATGTTACAGGGCGATGGTACTAGACCTAATGTTTCTGATACCATTGGGCTAGCCACATTGATCCTTGCGCCGGAATCAAAATATGCAATCATGGGTAAGCCGTTAACTAAGACATTCAAAAAATATATGTCATTTACCTCGTTAGTGATGTAGTTAATAGAAGGCATTTGATTTCCCTCGACTGGTTTGTTGATTTTATGGAAACACTTCTCGGCTAGGTGTCCCATCTTTCCACAGTGTGAGCAAACAGGTCGGTTGTGGTTTTTCGGACAACGTCTCACTGTATGACCAGTTTCGTTGCACAAGAAGCAGGAAAATGTTTTCTTGTCTCTGAGCTGATTGGAACTGGAAGTGCCTTCAAAACTTGATTTTATGTATTCGCTGCGAGGTCTTGTAAAGTTGTCTTTCTGTTTATGTTTGTTGTCTTCCATAATTGCTAGAAAACTAGCGTGTAAGTCTGTAGCAGTTTTGAAATTTCCTGCACGTGCTGCAGCTTTGAGATATATTGGCAAGCCATCTATAATGCAGGCGACAGCTTTGTCACTATTAATATCCAACTTGGTAAGCATGGCCAGCTTTTGGTAATAATATTGGGCCATTGTTTCATTTGACAGTTTTCTTCTGGCTAACATTTCTCTAAGGGCTTCTGTATAGTCAATGTTACAGGGAAAAGCTTTAAGAAGTTCTTGTTTCCATTGTTCCCATGTCATGTTATAGTTCTGTAGAGACGAATGCCATAACCGTGCCATTCCCGCGAGTCTAGATTGCATATAGTAACTCTTGGCTGCGTCAGACCAGTTATGTATGGCAGCTAGCTGTTCGATTTTGTTCAACCATTGATGCGAGAATGTATCAGACGTTTCGGGATCAAATATTGGTATTATTTCTGCTCTAACAGCCACATTGTCGTAATATAATGGTTGGATCTTACCGGTATTTGAGGTCGGTGAACTCTGTGAGGTACTGCCAACATACTGCGAGACGGTGGTAGAAAGACACCCTTCGTGGACATCATTCGCAGTGCTGCATTCTGTATCCTCAGTTGAAGGCCTCCATGGTCTCCATTTCTTCGTGGGAGATAGTTCGATAACGTCAAAAGCGTCCTGAGCAGGCCGTTTCCGTGGTTTGGGCATGGTATCCCACTTCTGAAAATGTTAAAATATAGGTTATTAGAATGCATGGATAGTAGGAATAATAACACGTAATGCTGCGATAAACCATTTATTTAATTAACCCTCAATCCTTCTTATAAATATTTATGAACACCCTAGCACAATTTATTAACAGTCATAATTTTTATTCTGTTTTATTTATTACTTAACAATTTAATATTTTATTACTTATTCAGTTCTTTAATTATTTTTCATGATTTATTTATTAATAATAGGAGTATTATATTATATGCATGGTAGTATTTATTTATTTAACTATAAGCAAGACTACAATTAAACATCTATATTATCTATCATATTTTAAGCAATTATTATTCTGAGCAATAACAATAATGGCGGCACCATAAAATACTCATCTTTGTAATTTCGTCACTGAGGATCACCAGGAGTTCTGACTGCGATGAGAGCTGGAGCGAAAGTGCCAATTGTCCTCCAATAATGCTTTTTTGAGCTGAGTAAGCAGTTGGGTTTGCGCGCCAACTCCGGCCACAATGAAGCGGAAACGGAAAAACCGATTGCAAGAATTAAATATTTATTTTAAAATTGTGAATAATTGATTCTTATTTTCCAATGTTTCAAATAATGTGTTTCAGGATTTATTACGATGAAATTGACTATTTTGATTAAATTAATTAATTATTTGGAACATGTTTTATTTGGTTTACCCTTGTTTGATCGAACAACGTTTCGTCGAATTTCAGTTGGTCGAATTTCAGTTGGTCGAATTATTCATTTGACCGAATATTTAATTGGTAAATTTTCATTTGATGTAATTATTTGTTTGACCGAATTTCATTTGAACTAATTTCATATTATCGAATTTCGTCACTGCCCTATACTATAGTTTGGGCGGAACCGACTCGGTTAGATTAGGTTAGAAGGTTTAAGGCGGGAGCGAAGCGGAGCGTAGCTCCCGCCTTAAGCCTTCGTGGTTATTTTTTTTTTAAACCCAAAAAAACGATTTGCCCCATTACATGCTGCTTGGCATGTTATACCATCTGAAAATTACATCAAATGAACATTCTACCTTTTGATCATTAGTGCAAACGTTGTTATAGCAAATAAACATTCGACGAACTGAAAATTCTATCAAATAAACATTCGACGAACTGAAAATTCGACGAACTAATATTCGGTCAAATGAATAATTCGACCAACTGAAATTCGACCAACTGAAATTCGACGAAACGTTGTTCGATCAAACAAGGGTAAACCGTTTTATTTAAGGGAACTTAATGACGGCGTGTTTCCGGCACTAAAATCACAAGGTATCATAAGGCGGAAACGGAAACTTATAAAATAATGAAATATGAATTAATTATTTCAATATATTTCTAAAAATGATTAACAATATTCGTTGTAATATTATTATTTATTAAATTAAACGGAGTAATCATTTTATCAACTCCAATTTATAATTTCACAATTAAATTAATTTAAAATCAGTTTCCGGTGCTTAAATCAACAAGATTCCTTTCAATTTATTTGTTTTAATATAATTTTATCGTCTATTGTTTATCATTAGCTTCTGTAACGTTATAACCATGAAAAATCGCGTGGCGTGCAGCGCCGTTTTGTGTCAGTGTTTGTAGCCGCTGCGGGCCACAAGAAGCCAGCAGTAAGGGTTTGTGGCGTGTGACGGCCACAGGCGTCCACATTTAAAATATATGAAGACTATAGGGACTACGCCAGGGGTGGCTTTTTGTGTCTGTGGCGGGGACGCTAAGTGACAAAAGACACGTGTCTTAAATTCAATTATAAAATAACGAAAATGTATTAATTAAAAGGTGATATTTTTAAACAAAGGTAAAGATGGGGGATCACCAGCAATGTCAATAAGCTCGAAGAGAAAAATGTATTTTGTTTAACGTTGTTTTAGGGTGCCATAAATCTCAATACAGTTTCAAGTTAGTACCCGGTGTTTTATATTACCCCTTCTGACTTTGTTTAACACACGTGAATCGCTAAACCAATGCTGCAGTGTGGCTAAATCGTAATTCTTTTGTTTTTAGATCCCACGAATCAATAGAACAGATAAACCAGACAATCCAAGACATGACGATGGGCGGTGACTTCAACCTCAACCCGTTCGATACTCTTTCAAGCGGCGAACATTCGATCAGACTCGACTGCGAATCGTTTTGCGTCGAGGAGTCCGCCGAACTCACCGTCGATGACTTCGCGTCGCTGAAGAAACACGGGTTGGCTAATGAGAGGAAGGATGTCAACGAGGTAAGTTAGAATTTAATATTTAGCAAACATATATTTTTAGGTTTATTTATAGGTCTTTATTTACATGGGATTACATGGGATTCTTATATAGAAAAACTAAACAAATCAAAAACAATACAAGACACACTTATTACAAACACTCATCATCCTATAAAATAAAAACACACGCTTTGGATAACAACATTATTGATACAACTAGGTAAGGTAAAGCTCAAAGTACAAAAAATATGTGGGTAGCTTACAAATTTCGTTAAAATTCACTATTAGAAAGAAAGAAGAAAATTAATCAGCAACTTGCTCTCTTGGCATGACTGGAAGCAAGTATTTTCAAATAATCTTTATAGTTGCTTGACGCTCTAAGGCCTTCAAAATAATCTGGATAGAGGGCGGTAGATTCTGTTTCCACCTTTTCCATCGTCAGCATGTTTGTGCAGTTTTACTAAAAGTTCTGGGAGTAAATGACAACTTTATGTCAAACAATGTTTTTGTACGGTCTACGGCATGACACGCTACTCATTTCCGGTCAATCCGGAGCAAGATAAAAAACGGAGCCTGGTGAGCCGTCGTAGACTGTACAGTTGTGGTACATTTCACTTAATTTTGTAGGTGCCGTTGATAGCAGATGAAATCGATATAAGTCCTTGGAAGAATCTCCTTATGAAGTTCGCCCAAGTGCAAGTGTGCTTGGAACACTTATATCGCGCCGAGACATGTTTGAGAGTAGATTTCGGTAAGTTAATCTACAACTTTTTGCTTTGTTTTGTATCTAGATGTTCATCACTAATTCACTAAGAAGAGAAGAAGTTTTTTTTTTTCAACTGTAGGTCAATCCTAATGCATGAGAGATGAAGTCGATTTTGACTAACTCCAGAATCGAATCTGTTGATTTTGAAATAGAAGATTACTTACATTATTGAGAGGTTTCACTTAAACGATCAAATTCTGTGATGTCATGGCATAGGACTCATCTGGCTTTGTAACATAAGTTTTTGAATTTATTACAGTCAACGGCGCACCAGGCTACCTATTTAAGTTTTTTATCTCGCTCTTGCCAAATTGCTAAGGAGGAATGGCCGGTAATGGTTAGCCTATCATGCCGATGACAGTGCATTCCATTGGTGAAACTCACACTTTATGACTGCAATACGAGCCTGCGTTCGGCGAATTGTGTGACTCTTTTATTACTAAAAGAGTCACACAATTCGATGAAAACATGTTTCTTAGATATCATTACTGATATCTAAGAAACATATTTTCTTTACAGCAAATCTGAAGCCAATAGCGTCCCGCCTGCTAGAACACTACGTATCTGAAAAGTCTCCAATCAGGACAGTTGGGCAGCTGATGAGCGACCCTCTGCAAAGGATCGTGATGCCGATAGCCAACAATATTGTCCAAGATCATCTCAAGTAAGTTAATGATATTGTGGGCAGAAAACAAATGTTTATATCTCTTTATGTATATAGGATGATTCTTTTAATTTGGCGTGGTAGGCAAAATCCTAAACTATGAGCAATATCGGAAAATGTTGAAAGAAGTTGTTTTCAATATTGCTCGAAGTTTAGGATTTGGCCTACCATGTCCACTTGAAAATTTCACTTGAATTGCTGTTCGTTACAAACGCGACAAAACACGAGAACGGCTTCACAGATATGGCTTATTTTAGTAAATGGCTGTCGGGCAGGCATTTTAAAATTAAATCAGTAAAAGGACTACCATTGTTATCATTGTGGTAATTGTTAAACCCAATCAAAATATTATATCTATTGAATTGTTCTCATCTTAAAAAATGCCATCGTCTACAATCGCGTTGCTGTTTTTCAGGAAGCCGGCGTTTTGGTACAGAGCTGAGATGAGCAAAAAAGAGAATGCGGCCAAAATGGGAATCCAACGTGACTCCAAAGTTGTGTATGTGTTCTCGCAGCAGCCAGTGTTCCCTCCGTCTGTGTGGCAGATTTTGGGTATGTATTCAATTCAAGGAAAATATTTACTAACTCTTAAACAGGGACTGGCACATTAAAGACCATATTATTATTGTGTAAGGTACCCTCGTAGATGAAGCTTAAAGCCAATGAAAAATATAAATAGCCTCTGCCTGGACAAGGTTTAAATTCAAAATATTGCACCCAACACATTAAAAACACACTGAAACAACTTACATAACGTAACATACGCTCATGACTAAATCCCAAAGGGGGATAGTCAGAAGCACTCCATTGTTGCCGTCATGCTGAACATGCAGATTCCTCAGTTCAATGATTTTATAATAAAAAGATAGATAGGTTATTTGTGTGGCAAAAAGTGGCACCCGAAATTCTAAGACGACACTTCGCAACATGTATCTGTCTCGTTTACGCTCTAGTAAATAATCGTACTGTCTTGTTCACACGTTATAACACTTTCAAATTAACTACGTCGTACTACGTGGACAATTTTTGCTTCACCCAGTACTGACATAACCTATCTACGTTTTTTTTATTGTAATATCATTGCCTCACACCCTATTTCATCGTTATTTAGTAAGTAGCAATATGGACCATCCCTACTCAGTACTTGATTATTTTCAGAACCATCAGAGGAAGACGCCGCCGAGGTTACCACAATCGGAGAAGACTTGAAATACTACATCACGAAGTACACATACCTCAGCAACGAAGTGGTCGCGAAACTGCATTTAAGTTAGCATTATAGGTTCTCTCGTAAGAAATCAGTGCCTTATTTTAATAAATTGTTTATATTTACACTACATCAGTTGATTTTATTGCAACACCCAGGATCTGCAGGTCGTTTTAGAATTGTACTATAGAAATTCGATTTATTTTAATTGTATTTTCCACTCAAATCAAAGTGTGAACAAAATTAACTTCGTAAATAAATTAAGACCATTACTGTTTAGTTGCATTTTTTTTTTCTTGAATTTAAGACAAAGCTGTACAGCAGTTTTGGTTTGTAGGTGACAAACTTGACGGATGGTTGTTTCTTTCAAGAGTCAACAAATAGAAGAAACAGGGGACAAGAGTCATGCGTTAACTCAGATAAGTTAACTTTTTTCTCATGGTAAGTTTACCCTAGAAAAGCAGCACCAAATATAAATGATCAGGGTCCATATTGGGATGCATAAATTAAAAAGGCATATCTTAAGTCTGCATAACGTTTTTTGGCATACTCTTCGTTTCGCATAACGTTCATTTAGAATAAATCATTAGGCATACTTTTTTCCCGCATAACTTTTTTTATAATAATGATATATTAGCATCAAAGGTTTATGCATAATTGTTTTTAGAATAACGATTACTTAGCATATCATTCATTGGCATCTCACCCTATGGCATACAAATTTCAAGTCATACAATAAGAATACCATAAATCACCATTTAAAAAACACTTCATCAAAATTTAAAAACTTTATTATTCTCTTCGTTATCCTGAAACATTTTTATTTCGAAAATATCATGCAAGCAAGCATGCAAATGTATAGTGAGCAAGCAGGCATGCATTGATGCAAGCAGGCATGCATTCATGCAAGCAAGCAAGCATGCATTCATGCAAGCAAGCAAGCATGCATACATGCAAGCAAGCAGCATGCAGGGATGCAGCAGGCATTTTATTTTAGGGTTTGAAAAAAAAATAACTAACCCTCGAAGGTTAAGGCGTGAGCTGCGCTCACGCCTTAACCTTCGAACCTATCACGGCCATGTCGGATCCGCCCTCGCCATTCACCATGTAAACAAGCATGCAGGATGCAGGCAAGCATGCAGCACGCAGGCAAGCATGCAGCACGCAGGCAAGCATGCAGGCAAGCAAGCAGCATGCAGGGATGCAGCAGGCATTTTATTTTAGGGTTTGAAAAACTATCACGCACGCTACAGCAACGCTTCGCTTTGCTCCCGCCTTAAACCTTCTAACCTAATCTATCCGAGTCGGTTTCGCCCAACTCTATTGTTGGGCAGACGAGTAGAAATATGCGTTTCGTATTTTATGAATTCATCTATTATGCGTTTCTTATATTATGATAAAGTAAAGTTATACGTTTATCAATTATGCTCTTCATATTTATGCTTATTTAAATTATGATAAATACAATTATAGCAAATTATAATTATGCCAATGAAACCATTATGCGTTTATAATACTCTGCTTATCATAATTTATGCGAAAAAACTTTATGCCAAAGCATTTATGCCAAACTACATTATGACGAAAGAGTTTATGCGACCGAAAGGGCTCCCAATGATCATCGCCGAGACATCTTAATGCATGGTAAGCAGACGACGCCGCATATTATAACGAATATCAGGTATTTTGCGATGGTGACTCAGAGTTCACTTAAACTCAGAATTTGTATAAACTGCTGAGAATTCTTAGAGGGCACAAAATTGTTACTGATCAAACGCCTTTTAACTTTTATAAACACTTACATCTTTTATTAGACAATAACTATCTCAGCGTCAATTACTACCTGTTAATAACACATTTATTCCCATGAGCGGAACCTTTAAAGTGTTTAAATAAATACACACATGAGTTAGAAAAGCGAGGCTGAAAAAATAAATATGTTCGTTTGATCTCGAGTTCGATAAACCAGGTGTTTATACCATTCGCGAACTCGATACGTTCGTTATTGACTTCTGTTTCGACTTACTGACTCGTTAAATACTGGGATAGATATTAATGTCAGTATCTGCATGCCAGGAAAACTCTGTATCTTAGGATTCGACCTGCGCATCACCAATGATATTATAATAAAAAGACGTGGATAGGTTACTTGTGCTAAAAAAGTGGCACCCGAAATCAGGACTTGCGACCACTTGAGCAAGGCATTGACAGTTTGAGACAACACTGAGTAACATGTATCCGTCTCGTTTACGCTCTCTAGTTAATAATCATGCTAATATCTTGTACACACACAGTCAAATCAAAGGCACGTACGCAAGGGGTCAATTTTTTACTTCGCGGTAGTACTGACATAACCAATCTAAACCTCTTATGAATAACATTGCGCATCACGGTTTCAGGTTTCAATAAGACACAAGTTCCCTCGTGTGTGAAATATTATTCTCGTCTCTGTCATTCTCTCCTCTACCTGTTTCGTGTCATTGGACACCCAGGAACCACTTTGACCCTAGAGTCTCTCTAACTGCGAACAGAAACTGCCTGTTGAGTATAATGCTCTGATGAGTTGTTACAATTGATCCCATCCTTACCATTTCACTCCCGTTCCACGCATGCCGACTGCGCTTATATCCACAGAGGACCCAGCAACTGTTGACCCACACCCAAAAAGTCGGTGATTCAATAAGTATTTATTATACATTTAATTTATTTTCCTTCTCCTTAGCCGAAAATTGACAATTAACACAAACTCAGTCTTCCAACCCGTCTTGAACCAGTTCAAGGTATCCAGATACCACACGGGTTTTAACTCGAGTGTCCAACCACTAAGCCTAACGCTAAACGCTCTTCTAAAAAAGTAATAATTTCAAACATTCACATAGATGCCTAACATCAACCTTCCTTCATACTATCCCTAAATCGCGAACAATAGCGGCCCAAATTAACTCGGTCAGCAGCGATCGCCGCGAATAGCAACAATTTGATTGAGTAATAAGGGATAATTAGCGCACGTGGCGCGTAAAGTAAACAGGAGCGCTGACGTAAACATCGCACGCGCAGCGTACTGGCGAACACAGAACGCATTTATTAAAACAATATCTATAAAAAGTTTTTTCCCCAAATACCCAGAAGTTTCACTTTGGGCAAGAAGCTTTCTAACTTTTTTACTTCTTTTTCTCTTTGAACTATTTGCTATAATAATATTATGCTTAATTTTGCGCGTATGTTTTATACGCGTTACCCTTGCACCACGGTGCAAACTAATACGTGCGCTCAAATGATTACTAATTCTTGATTGACCACATAGGGGGGGAGCATAGAAGACCTGAAACGTTTTTGTATGTAACTCTGATGTTTAGCCAGATTGATCTAAAATAAGGATGTCCTTCACTTATAGGGCATTGTTAATTGACACGTCTGAAACATTTAAAAACGTCACTTAAACTGGAGCGACCCCTTGAGTATTTCGTTCAAGCGCGAATAGTGAGTGAGTAGTGAGTACAGAGGTAACATTTTTGTTGAGGACTGTACTTTTTGAAGAAAATGTAAGTCGGCAATCCATCACACATAACTGAAGATTTGGATTAAGAGGCCAGAGGATGTTTTACATAATTATTTACTGAGATCTGAATTTTATGAGCTCACATTTATGAATTACCTTGAATCCGGTTTGGTAACACCTAAGTAAACCATGCATCATAAGAAACTGTACCTGCAGTGCCATAATCTGCAAATTATGGCGATCGATTTGGTGTAATTATGGTTAAGAACTTGGCTACTTCAGCAAAGGTCGCGGATTCATAGGGGTTGAAATGGTATCTAAAAGCCATCTTCACTCGGACCTTTAATTAGCCTGTGAAATGATAGCAAATGACTGGACCTAAAAAAACGCTTATTTTCTGTCAAATTAGCTGTCATTTTAATTCACAGTTATTAGGTCTCAGCATTACATTTCGCTTTCGAAATCGACCCTTAGTGCAAAGGCGGGTTCATTAATTGATCCAACGGGCTAGTCAAACTTAAGCGGTATTATTAAATTAAACTCTAAATTGGCAGACAGGTCACGTTCTCAAATCCTGTTTGTACTGCTGTCTGAGTTGGAAGCCAATTTAGTGATTGCCAGTCACTAGACGCTTCCAACTTTCTTCGTGATGTATCTAGATCGACTTTGAAGTCTGGCTGAAGTGTATTGAGCTAGACACTATCGTATAGTCATTAAGTAAAATCTCGTTGGAAATAGGTCAAGGTTAGCTTGAGATGCGCGTGGCTCTGTGGCTGATGACCTGAACCTCAACCTATGAATAATAAAGGGATGCATTCTCGAGCATCTTAGTAGTTCAAAAGCCACGTGAGGCAGTTAATACCATAGGTGTCAGTAGTAAAGCCTATTAAGAAGCCTAAGAGCGGTTGGATAATAATAACTGACACTTAGGTTTCTCACTTGCGTTCTAAGGTTGCATTACTCTCCAACAATCCGCACTAAGCCTCTTATCATTGTCATGGAGAAATCCTCAAGTATAACTACGTCGCCGCCCGGGGGAGGACGAGGTTATGTCGAACTCCTGATGAATAAAACACGCCACGGTGCTTGTCCTTGGCAGTTTGGCGGTGAAACTGGGATTCTTAAAAGGACAACAACCTTAACAAGTTCCACTCGACCTGACCCTCCAACAATGAGGGGAGTTCACGAGCGTACGCAAGCATTTCTGCCGTCTTAGAGGACGCCGTGCAATGCAAGCAAGAGCACTCTCAAACTCTTGGCTCACTGTCATCTACCGTACGCGGGCCCTTCTGTGTTCGCAATCACGGGCTACCGAAAGGATGGGCTACGCTGCCGCGCCAGGCAGTATGGCAGAATCATGAGTCAACACGCCAACCATACTGCAACGATGGAGTATGTCTCGCTCCACCTTATATTAGGTGCCTTATAGACCTATGAACCGTGGGACGTAACGACCAATATTTAGTTAGTTCAGTAACTTCATGATAGTCTGGTTCACGTTTGAGCAAAAGTGCTCTAGAACTTGATTTCTATTTGCAACTCTTGTGTATAACAACGATTGGTACCATTGGGTTCGGGATAGTGTCGTGTATATGAATCTGTCCGTCGTAGAGTGAAAAAGTGGTGGGGGTAAGGGGGGGGGGGCGCCGTAAAAGGTGTTAAAACGACCTCTTGATTTTGCGCTCTATCTCTGTAAATACTTGTTGTATTTCTTTGATTTTGGTATCATTTGAATGGTGATTAAATTTGCTATCTTTGTCTGGAAGAACTTAAATACGTGAAAGTTATACTTTAAAAGTTATTTTTAAAAAACGTCTTTTTGTAACCCATTGTATAAATGACACTGCAGATTACAAGAAAACCATTAGGTTTAAAGTAATACAGGTTATTATAAAAAATGTGGTGAATTAATTCAGCTTTAAAAAAAGGTAAGAATTATTACCCTAAGTTCAATAACTATTGAGTTGTAGTCAGTGGCGCACAACATCGCCGCCTGTATCGCGCCTCAAGAGACGACGTAAAATGGGCGAATTTCTCCTATTTGCTGCCTTTAACGGTTTCTGTTATATGATTTTAGTGTTTTAGTAGTGAATAAAACTAAGATAAACTTAATATTAACATTGTAGTTGTTAAATACCGAAACTAGCACTTTGATTAACGTTAGCCGGCCTTTTTTTTTTCTTAAGTAGGTACCAACTTATAGAAGTTTAGGCGGGTGGGTGAAAATGCAATTTAAGAAAACCATTTAGTTGAATTTGGTAAATCCGAGCAAGGGCAATGAATAGATGAAATGGAAAGTGTATGTTAAAATTTGAAGAAAAAGGAACTCAACGTAGGCTAATGTTGATCATCCATGAAGAACTTACTTGTTTCCGTATTCTCATACTAGCTCGTAGCGGCCACCCGTGGCTTCAGTATTTTGAACAATAACTTTATGAATAAAATTGTAGCCTAATGTGTTAAGCATGTATGCCTTTTTTTTTTTTTTTTTATAGTAGGGGAAATGCACTTACGCATACCCGCCAACCGGGGGGTTGGACGGGTTATGTCGGACTCTCCACGGGCTACCCCAGTGGCTCTACCGACTAAAAACCCTACTACTCCCTCTCATCGTCCATGGTGGGGGAATACGTTGTGTAAGCACGTGCCTTTGGTTTGCTGGTTTGCCCAGTGCGGGCTAGTTGAGTGTGGTGTACAGTCTTCATCATCATCATCGTAACGTCATATAGGCGAATACTATAATAAATTAGCGCATACTACAACTAAAACGTACTAAGTTCACGAATGTACCCGACTAACACTAAGCCATTAACTCTGGTCATCGGCAACATAAGTAGAGGTGGTAAACATCTGATAAAAGTTTAAGAATACGGTCACTATGTGTGGGACATCTGTTAAAGTTGATTGTAATCAAGAAGAAGATACTAAATAGATTTACTAGCAAATGGATCAAAAAAAAATAAAGCAGATTGTTAAGTCTAAAGGCGCTGCAGCCTACAACCATAGCTAATACTATACAAACTATAAATATTTAATGGCTGGCAAACATTTGATTTGAAAACAACCTGTACATTAATTTGCGATACATCTTCGCACAGTTAAGCACTATCCATTGGCTGCTACTATGAGTTAATACCTTGTGCGAGTATCAAACTGCTCAGTGACGATTGTTGTGCTTTACAAGTAAGATAGAAGTAAGTAACGTGAAGTAGATCTACATTTACTTACTACTCAAGCAACGTGACAGAAATTACATCCCGGATGACTACTGAAAATTAACAAAATTTGAAATAAACTGCATATCTATTTTGAAGCAATACGTGTGAGATACAAGCACGCCTTCAATTTTGAGAACAGGTGGATTGAACCTTACTCTAGCCGTGCCAGAAACGTGACAGACAATTAACTCCTTTTCATGTCCAAGTGTAATTTCACTTGGTCATGAAAAGGAGTTGTCAGTTCGACCGAAGAAGAGGTGTTTGTTCTGCTGTTGGAACTCAGTTGGAAGATAACCATTCAAATACAAAAATATCAGTAAAAGACTGAACACAGTACCGACTGCCTAAGACTAGGGCTGTTGCCGTCGACTGAGTAGATAGTTTTAGCCAGCCAGGCAGGGCTTTTGGTCTGTCTGGTAATTGGTCGCAAACTTATACTTTCATAATGTATTGCTCGACAATGGTTGTGGGACTTGGACTAGATAAAACTAATGAGGATTTTCTGAACTCCAAAAAGACCCAAAGAGTCTTCTCACAAAAACTTCAAACACAAGTCGCTGTTCTTAAAAGATGTCCCGAGTTTTTAAACATACCTACCTCCTCCTGCTCATACTCTGGGCATGAATTAAGTTTAGTTAGAAGGCAAAGTTGGAGGAACCATATGCAGTGTTTTTCCTGAAAAACCAGAATGCATATTATTTATAAACACCGTGGACGGCAACGATTACCGATTTACTAGAAAACGATCAAGAAAATTAAGAGTTCAAGTACCTAGGCAACTGTGGCCGACTGGATTTGTTTGTTTCTTCTGTCTTGCACTCTGTGTTGAGTTAGTATGTCTACCATATAAAAAGAAATGTCTTGCCAGATTGTGGAAGTTGGTTTTATAATGCTCAGATGCATAAATATCTCTGGGGCTTTAGGATCATAAAAACTTCCAATGGACAGATAGATCTTGTATTTAAATTTCATGCAGAAGTAAATAACGAGCTTAAAGACGTTTACACGCAGACCCAGTACAAACTGTAAAAATAATTGACACAATGAATGTTTGTTATGAGTAGGAATCAAAACCTATACTCCTACAGCCCTAAAATCGCTAACTATTACGCCTTTGTTACCAATGGACAGATAGATCTTGTATTTAAATTTCATGCAGAAGTAAATAACGAGCTTAAAGACGTTTACACGCAGACCCAGTACAAACTGTAAAAATAATTGACACAATGAATGTTTGTAATGAGTGGGAATCAAAACCTATACTCCTACAGCCCTAAAATCGCTAACTATAACGCCTTTGTTATTCAGATAATCAAATTAGATATTTACCTATTTATAACATTATTACCTTGTAAAGTTTGGTTAGGAATTTTAATAAGTGTAATTCTCTACATAGTATAAAAAACAAAGTCGCTTTCTCAGTCCCTATATTCCTGTGTACCTATGCTTGTGTCTTTGAAACTACGCAACGGATCTTGATAAGGTTTCTTTTAGATATAATTATTAGAGGGGTAGGTTTATATATTTTTTACAACCTCATTGCATCCTTGCGAAGTCAGGGCGGGTCGATAGTCGAATTAATATTATAAATGCGAAAGTTTGGATGTGTGGATGTGCCATGTTGCTCTTTCACGTAAAAACTAATTTATGGATTTTAATGAAACTTTACAATCTGAACAGGACATAGGCTATAATTTATAAAGATATAACACTGTTTTTTTTTCCTAAGACCGCGCGGATGAAGTCGCAGGCGGCCGCTTGTATTAAATAATTATTGGTGCTGTCTGAACTAAAAATACCTTAGTACTAGAACAAAAATATACTGAAGTCTCAAAAATCTAATAATAAACTAAGAATATACTCAATCAGCTTATTCAAATTATTAAAACATAGAAAAACACGATGACACAGCGACGCGGTCTTCCCCGCGTGAGTACTCTGCACGCTCCTTTATTGCGCTTGTTTGACGATAGCTTACTCGATATTAGTCCTACATTAATGATACATACCTTCATTGAATCCTTAATAGTTTCTTAACGTTTTTTAATAGAACCAAAAAACATAAAAACGGGCTAGTTTTCTAGAAATCCAGCAAAATCTTTTTTCTTTAGAGTAAAAAAAATATGTTTTATAATATAACTTTTAAAAAAATTGATTTACGTTCAAGATGTGTATGAAAGAATCATAGACAATATTATTACCATTCTAACAAGTCTAAGAAACAAGAAATACAACAAGTATTTGCGAAGATATAGCGTAAAAACCAAAGGTCCATTTCGCCAACTTTGATCCATCCCCCCTCTCCCCTCCACCACTTTGGCACTCTACGACCGACAGATTCGTAATCAGGACATCACCACCAATCTATTGATACCAGTCGTAGGTATACACAGAAGTTGCAAATAGAAATTTTGTCTCTAGTACTACGGTGAACCGGACTATGATGGATTTTTCAATATTACTGTAATTAGACAGGCAGGTTACTTAACTAGCAACATTCCCTTTCACGTCTTTATAAAGTCATAGCTTAGTATCTCGGCGAATTCTTGCGCCAGGCGGGCATTATATTAAAAATATTACATTTATGAATGCAGCATAAATGCTTGGTGCAGCTAGCAGTCTCCATTCAGAGATTCGTCCGCGCACAGAATGTAGGTACACTAATTAGACAGATTTGAATACAGTGTCCGCCCGAGCAACGCCGACTCGCTCTCTCCTTCAGATGTGATAGATGAATAAATGTATCTTTCTTTACGAAATTTAAACTTCAGAATAGAATAGGAAAACGTTTATTAAGTCAATTAGGACTAACTTTGCTTTGGCGGCGTAGCAATGCGTCATTACTTTTGGTAGGATCCAGCTTCGCCGCCAAAGTGCACTTAGCGTTGATTGACGTTTGTGAATTCGGGGGTTGGACTACTATTTTAATTCTCATGGAGTAGGTATGTTCTCCTTATTTTTGTTTGATAAATTTGACTCCTCAGGAGAAAACAGATTTAGTGAACCAGATAAGCTGCAATTTGTTGTTATAACCTTATTAATCACGGGTATTTGTGTCTTAACTTGTAAGGGGACTGAAGTCTTAGTATGCGTGTAATTAATTTAACCTTCAGAATCTCCACATTAAGTACTAATACAGGATTACCAGTGTGAGCTAATTAAATACGACTCATTAGGTAACATCCTTGGCCTAAATTTGACTAACAAAGTGTTTTGTAATATGACTAAATTGTAGTGATTGGCAAACTCGTTCCAAATAGGTACCTACTCCCTTTAATAGAGAATTAGCTACAAGTGTCTTTTACCCGCTTGCGCGATGCAAAAGAGGGTAATGTGTTTATCAGTCTATGTTTGCTTCTATGTGGCATTGTAGAGACCAATGACCAAAACGTTGACCGATGTTGATGAGTCTTACGTCAATCAAATGGTCTTCTTAACTATAGACATGAGTGGATAATCAAAACTCACATCTACAGGCAGGTGCCATAGTAAGACAACAAATATATCGACGAACTGAATCAAATAGGGTGTCGGTGAATTGGTATAATTTCAGAAATAAATGAATACATAGATAGGAAGAGATCGTCTAAGCGTAGAGAGAGAGAGGGAGCAAAAAAAAAAACAAGAATTCACATGCACTGTTCTTTAATCCTTATTAGAATTATTTATCCATGTAATAGATATTTCACTTCACTTCCGACATAGCATTGTACCTATTTCACTTCTGAACTTACATTTACACGCTTTCGTGGAAATCTGTAATTAGCCTTACCCTCCAATTGATAAGATAGTATTGTATTTCACATGTCTGTAACGCCGTTGATTTTCCAAATAAATAAAATAAATAAGCTGAAATGACGCATACTTCCACTGCGTGGTTGTGTTGTGTGTTGCTTCTAAGCGTAGAACTTTGGGGTTTTAGTATTCGATTCGAATTTAAGAAATAAAATCAATCCTTGTAGAAAAAGTCGCACTCTATTACAATATTCAAACCCTGAAAATCTCTCGAGCGAATAATTTAGTGTTCCCGCGTACAAACTTTTAACTAATGAAAATTCTTATAAGAAGTTGGTAATAAAGTCTCCTTACTTTCTTCGTCTGGCTGCATGGAACCAGACAATTTAATAAGCTACTTAACTGAGTAATTTCTGTTTTCACTTTGTTGCTCATTTTCTTAGAGAATTGTTGAGTCTAATACGGAATGTCGACGGACAAAATATCGATGGACGCTGATACGATGCTACAAGACTGCGACTGACGTTACTGCGAAAGACCATCACTAAACCACCTTAGCCACCTTACTTCGATGCACGTTACCGCGAAAGGTTTTCACTGCGATAATACTTTAATGCGATGCATATTACTGCGACAGATTGTAACTGTGAAAATGTTTGTCTAAGATGAATGTGAATTGTATACATAATCGGCCTATATACGTCCCACTGCTGGGCACAGGCCTCACCTCAACTATGAGGTGGAACAAGCCATACTCCAACACGCGGGCTCAGTGCGGGTTGTTGGAGGGGTGTAAGGTTAGTGAGCAACCTTATTGTCAGATGTTATCAAGCCGCCCTAAGGCCTCTGACTAGGCTTAACGACTGACATCTAGCGACGTCAACCGGGACCAACTGCTTAACGTGCCTTCCGAAGCACGGAGATGCCCGTAATACACATCACTAAATTTCGGTCGGATGGTCACCCATCCCTTTTCCGACCCGGCGTGTGTTGCTTTACAACAACAATCGTCGCCGATCACTGTCACAACTGCGCCACGGGCACCTGCCGTCCTCCTCGGGGTCACAATGTGCAATTTCATGTGCAATGTACAGCACACAGCCCCCGTCGTGTGATCTCCGAGCGACCCCAAGGGCCCCCTTCAGTCGCCTCTTACAACAGGCGGGAGATTTACCAGGCCTAGCCAAACTTTAAAACAAGCAACATATGGTTTATATCTTTATGTCCATATTCGTTTCTGCCCTCGACCCATAGCAATGCAAAATTATTTTTCATAACATTTTATTCAATTTTCGACAAAGTAACGTTTCTTCAAATAGGCATTCAGTTTGGAAATAACTTTTCCATTAAAAGGTAAGTATACAATTCACATTCATCTTAGACAAACATTTTCGCAGTTACAATCTGTCGCAATAATATGCATCGCATTAAAGTATTATCGCAGTGAAAACCTTTCGCGGTAACGTGCATCGAAGTAAGGTGGCTTCGTAGTGATGGTCTTTCGCAGTAACGTCAGTCGCAGTCTTGTAGCATCGTATCAGCGTCCATCGATATTTTGTCCGTCGACATTCCGTATTAGACTCAGAATTGTTAATTCTTGGTGCAATTTTGTAATTAATGCAAATGTCTCCACAGTATGAGAATTTAATCCAAGAAAACAATTATTCACACCTAATATTAATTGAGTTGTCAAGATATATTTAGGTAAGTGCCCGTGCTTAGTGGCGAAAGCGGGCTTAGTTGGCAACGATCATGTAAAGCTACGACGTCAGGTTGGTTAGTGTGGTGGGTGATCACTTCAACTGTAAATTGTGTTTTCTTTTTCGGTGCTTCGGAAGCCACGTGAAGTAGCTTGTTTCCATCGCTAGATGTCGGTCGGCGGCCCTAGGTTCGAATCTCAAACGATACTCAATAGCATTCTTTACTTGAGTAGGGACGTGAGTGTAATTTCTGGATTTCTTATTCACGAATAAAACAATGCTTAAGCAAAATTCATGATTACGGGTCTTAAATTCCTAAACTTCCTAACTTATAATTATAAATTGACCTTTTGAAGAAAAACGCAGCATAAGACGCCCACCCTGAAGGTGGACGGATGACCTGACAGAGATCGTAGGGTTTCGGTGGATGCACTCCACCTACAACAGCTTGGCTCTGGACATCTATGGGGTAGGCCTATGTTCAGCAGTGAACGTCGTGTGGCTGTTAATAAAAATGAGTATTTGTTGGTTTGACAATTAATGTTTGGAATTTGTGCTTTCTTGTGCCTTTCTTAAAATGTGCAATAACAAACTCTGTTATTTAACTATATTTCGAGTAAAGGTCTCGTTGGCTTACTACGTACCTACCTACAGCTATTACGAATGATACGTGCCCCAGCCCGACTAATCAAGTTTCGCATGAGGCTCACATACAGAAGCCAAAGAAGTGCCTTGCGGAAGGAGGGCAAGCCCGCTTTAGCACAAATTTGGACGCTGACTCAGCCCGGCCTGGTATTGATGTCGTCTTTTGTTCGGTAAAAATTACGAGTGAGAGAATCGACAGCAATGCGTATGGAAACGAAAACTCGAAAGCTATTTTTGGTAAGTTCTCACAAGTAAATACCTATGACTAACATTTTTTTTCATATAATTCGTATGTAAGTAGGTACTAACTACCATTTCATTGCAATTACACCTGATAAAAAGCGACGACGTGGTGGAGTATATGAAGCATGCTTGTCTGTAGTCTCTCTTCACTCTAAGACTCCAAATTTGTACCCATTGATTCAACTTCTGTTCTAGTGTTTTCAGATCGTTACACTCAAGGAAAGAGCTTCAAGAAGAGAGAGAATATAATTATAATACAATTTGGGCATGAATCATCTTTAGAGCACATCATCATTTAAGATAACCCAGATCGTAGTTAAAATGTCCGCCTCCTTCAATAAAAAAAAGCTTAAGTTCCCGCTTTCACCATTTGGTAAACTTGTTGTAAACTGAATGTGGCGATAATTCTATACCAACAAATAGGTAGTACCGTCACTGAATAGAATAGGTATTTTATTTCACTTAGTGATCAAGTGATTCACTCAGGTAAAGATTGTCTAAGCTGAAATGACGCGCCCCTCCACTGCATCAATGCATGCGAGCGAGCACTTAAGTTCGCGCAGATGCGGTGGAGGAGCGCATCATTCCAGCTTAGACGATCTCTAACACTTATATCGAATACAAAACCGAATAACGTGCTACTACGAGTATAAGCGGGAAAATAGTATTTGCTAGAAAGTAGGTCAATTAGTAGATCGAGCTAAGTTTGTTTTTGTTTTTTTTTCAACCAAACTCTTGCCTCTTGCCAACTGCACCCGCGTTGGAGGTGATTATGCCGACCATGTGTGTCGACATGGACATTGTAATATTTTGTTCGCATTTATGTTATTTTTTTTGGTCTACTTACATACTATTTTTGGCTTATTTATGACCACGCTGAAGGTCCATTCTAAATTGTTAAAAAGAAAATTAAAAACCAGACAGATAGGCAGGTTTGTACCTATTACCATTGGTCTGCTCGAAGAAATCCATTCTAAAAGACTTCATATTTGCTCAACGCATTGAATCAAAACTACATCTAAGGCAGCCAACTTTGTTCATACAATCATTCCTTAACTGCCTGCCCTCTGCATATCCTGGCCTGATTCGCCAACGTAATTGTCAACTAAAATAAATGAGTCTTGCAGCTGATCAATAAATTATCTCATGCGTTCCTTCCTGCGCCTGCGTCTATTAGGCTATTATCCACTTGAGGGACAATTAAAAGGGTCGGAGGTGACTGACTCACTGACTCAGTCGCTGGCTCACACCCGAGGCTGAGGAAGTTCTTGAGGTGATGACTGTTATTTTAGCGTGATGTTGTTCGTTTGGTAACGTTTAATGTTTTGTGTCGGAAGCAGGTTCATATTTAGTCCATATTTAAATATGGGTGGCCGCTAATCCATATTAAAATATGGATTTTCTACTCAAGCCCACTCGTCTTCGACCGCGTGGACTTAAGTAGAAAAAATATTTGTTTATAAATTGTAGCCTATTCAGATGTATAAGCTATGTTTTTAGAGTTTAATTCAAATCCATTCAGTAGTTTTTACGTGAAGGAGCAACACTGCTCATCCACACATGAAACTTCCTCATTTATTATATTAGTAGATAATAATGAAGATATAGGGTAGAGCATGAAAGAGCCGAAATTGGTTGAATATGTCTTAAACACTATGAAGATTGCAACTCCTAGGTAGTCATTTAATTAATTAATTATTGTGTAAACCTTAACTAAAGTAGTTACAACATAATTATCTGGGTAATCTGAGAGTGAATACTCAATGACAGATAAGAATCTAACTTGAGTCTCTACCTACTCTATGAAAAATCACAACGACTACTTTTGAAATGCATTTTGACATTCAAAATTTTAAAGGGAGTCTGTAGAAATCAGTCAAGGTAAAAAAAATATCGCCTTTTTTGAACACAGGCATTTTGATCTCATGAGGATAGCTTCCAAAATAAAGATATTAATTTTAATATTGCTTTCATCTCGAAGCACGAGACAAAGCTATACCTACCATTGTTTGGTATTCTCCTTTTGTTAAAATAAGCCCGTAGATATACTGATGGGAATCTCCGCATTTTACCTAACAAGTTATAATTCTTTTATAGGTATTTAGTAATGCTTCTAAATAAATTAAATACATATTTTTATTGGTTTCCTTTAAATTCGAATAAATCCTTAATTTATTAGGAAGGTAACTAAGTGGGCCATTCGTACATCAGAAGACAGCTCAACTGTATACAACAACTTTACAGTTCGTATCACCACAAGCCACTGAATTAAAGGTAATTTTCAAACGGCTTTGTTACGCTTGACTTGTCACCCAATGTAGATATCGTCTAAAGAAGCTGTAATGACGCGCTCCTCCACTGCATCTACGCTTATCAGGTAATAAATAATAGGTAATAATTGTAATATGTTTATAGGTAGTTTGTTAAGCTAGGTTTATCATTGAAATAATTATTTCTAAATTAGAATTTTGCACGGCCAACAGCATCTCTGTCTCGCCGATGGTTGACTGGTAGAGAATGCTATTAGCATTAAGTCCGCCTTTTGTACTATTTTTGTGCATTTACGATTAAATAAATAAACAGGTTGCCCCCTCCTAGCTGAAATCCTGGGTACGCCCTTGCAAGGAAGCACTCTTGCGTGCGTAGATGCGGTGGAGGGGTGCCTCATTTTAGCTTAGACGATCTCTACCTACTTATACAATCGCGGTATATAGATTGTATACCTACATTGTATCTGTGCAGTGTCCCACCCACAACAAGTGCGTAAGTGTCGCTTGCGTAAGGCGTGCATCAACAATGTCTACGTTACACAAGCGAGTTTATCGGAGTCTTCTTTCTAGTATTCTGCGGTTATACTTTGACGTCGTTATTAGCTTTGTAACAAACAGAAGTGATCAAGTTGTTATAAAAGCTACTAACTGGCAATAACAACGCCTTGCCTGCGAGCTTCCAATATGGTGGAACTTAACGAAATAATTGTAAAAATCAAACTGGGTTTAATTTTTCAAAATCCACATGGTCGATTATTGGCTAGGGAAATTAATTTAAAGTTCTGGATTTTCCTATGAGAGTCTGGTAGATAGAGGCTCATTTTTTTTAACTGCTATCATATTCTGTGTATAACGTAGTTGCAGGGTCGACTACTACTGGAAGGAAGTCTTCAGAAGTTTACCTGAAAGTAATTGGCGAACAACTTATAACTACGAAACCCAACACTACGGGTAACTCGATACAAGCCAAGTTTGTAGTAAATGACGTCATCATTTAGAGACTATCTAAGTATTTATTAATACGCTAAATTGACTCAACAACAACGGTCTAATTCGGAGATTGATGACGTGTTTAATGATTATATCGAATAATAAGCTAAATATTAGGTACCCCTAATGAAAGTATAAATAGCTGAGCAAATATTCCAAATAGACTTACAATTTAATTACCTAGACTTTGCAAAAGCTCTAGGAAGTTTCCTCACGAAACCTTCAGACTTTTGCAAAAGTTTCAAAGTAACCCTAACTCACTCTAACACTTATTAAACTCTGTGGAGGGAGTAGGTACTTCCGCCACATAGTGAGGCTTCCTCCTAACGCGATTTGCTAGTTCCTGCGAACAAAATCATAAGGTTTCACTTTAAAGGGGAGGCAGACGGAATTATAACATAACTACCTGTAGTACATACTTAACATCACAACCGTTTTCCGGTAAGGCAAGGCTCGGTCTGCCAAGTGTAAATCAAATAAGGTACTTAATTGTATTATATTTTACCTGTAACTTATCAAAAGCCTCGCTTACACCCTTGAAATATACAGTAAACTCAATTTGATTAATTTATCAACTTACTGTCTAAAGTTATCAGACATTCTTAAATCGAAAAGCTCGTTTCTTCCATCGATGTATGATTTTATGAATTCATCTTACGTATTTCCTCTCGGAATAGGTCGTGTTCAAAAGATGAACTTCAAATGATTGGGTCATTGATTGAGCATAAAATACTGCTTAGATGCTCATAAAATAAGCTTATATTACACATTGGACATTTAATATTCCACACAGTACCGTCTCGACCCAAACTGTGCAAAACTCGTACTATGTGTTTCAACCAATCCTCAAAATCAGTCGTCAGATACACTAAGCATCAATAGTAACTAAGCACTTAAGAACCATGTCACATTAACTTTGTTGGTACTTTCAAAGAAATTAAAAAGAACTTGTCACTTCAGCTACTACGACAAAGAACTAAAGTGCTATAACTATCAATGCTGACTGTACATTACTCAGTTCAATATAAAGTTTCCTCTCAAAACCAAGAGGGAATCGCTCTGAGGGGCAAGGAGCACTTCGTATTTCATTACCTGAAGAAACGATAAATGGTTGTTGGAAATTTATAGTCGAGAAGACCTGCTAAATTATAGTAGAGTAGCTGTCAGTCGCACTGGACCTCTAAGGGACCTTATACACGAGTTGTTAAACCTAAATAAGTTAAGTACTGTTAAATTTTTTATAAATATAAAACCGCCTAAATTGTACATTGGTCTCTGTAATTTAATATAACTGTAATCTATCTATCTCTCTAATATGAAACTAAAATCTATATAGTCCAAATGGTAGAGAATGCTTTAGCATTAAGTCTGCCTTCTGTACTACTTTTAAGTGCATGAGAGTATACATAAATAATATAGAGAGATAGACAGCGAAGGCTTAGTAATAGGGTTCCGTTTTCGCCTTTTAGGTACGGAACCCTAAAAATGAATTGCGGAAATGTTTTCAAATAACTTCAGAACGAGTTCACCAATGTTATTGTCAAGACATAGTTTGTAAAAGAGAAAAAAACATTAAATTGTTCAAATTGCACAGACAATTTTACAAAACCAAACAACTCAGCCTTCCACAGACAAC
The DNA here is from genome assembly GCA_950022985.1 of Udea ferrugalis. Taxonomy (NCBI): domain Eukaryota; kingdom Metazoa; phylum Arthropoda; class Insecta; order Lepidoptera; family Crambidae; genus Udea; species Udea ferrugalis. Next base: position 14,530,837 of record OX465525.1, read on the forward strand.
AAATCGTTTTGATGTGTGCGTCGTCCTAATCCCAAGTGCTATAGATGTAGCTTCGGTGGTAGAAGCCGTAACTCAATGCCTTTGTGCGCTCCTCAGCGCCTGTACAGTGCAGCTTTAACAGTTGCGTTTACCAAAAGTCTGCTTTGCTTTTGTGAAGACACTTTCCCCTTGCCTTCCTTAATAAGAGCTCGTTAGGAGAATTACAATATAATTGAAATCTTCGGTCGTTCATGTCAGTCGTTCAGCCTAGTTGGAGGCCTTAGGGTGGCTTAATAACATTAGATATATAGGTTTTTCACTATCCTTACACCCCTCTGACAATCACCTCATAGTTGAGGTGAGGCCTGTGCCCTGCTGTGGTAATTATGAAAGCCGTTGTTTGTAAATTTAATAAAACATTAAAACTAAAATAGCGGATATCGGAAAAAAAGGGGGGGGGGGGGTATGCGTATGGGAAATGCTTTCAAAGGTCAAATTTTCCGCCTCTGAATGAATACCAATTAATATGGCTACGGTCTTCACCCACGTACTTCTTAAGTTCTATATAGAAACCGATTATAAGTACTTTTAATTAAAGTGTAGAGTTTCCTTAATCCCCGTCGCCTTGCTATCGGCAAACTGTCAATGTAACTCAAAGCCTTTGTTCGCTCTTCGGCACTTGTTTAGTGCAGCTTTAAGCGTTTTTGTCCAATTTCGAAAGTCAACTCTGATTGGCGGAAGTATAGCCAGTTCGAATATTCGAGAAATAGTTGAAAGTGTCAAATACTTACTTGGTCAAAACTCAACTGGTTAAGACCTAAGTATGAAGATTATTTAGGGCCACGCAGATTGATTGATTTATTCAAAAAACAATCTCAAACCTTGGATGGAAACAAAAAGAGGAGTTATGCGTGAAAACTGGAACATGACAGCGACGTATGAATGACGTGCACGTAAACGAGTGGCTGTCACATTAGCTTAAAACTAGTTTCACTACAGTTGCATTTTAGGTCCGTTGGACCTGCTCTTGTAGGGCCACTTTCGGTATGTGGGAGCCGTATGTTCCTCTTTATGTTTTATTCAACGTCTCAACTTAGTTTCATCAATAGTCAAAATAAGATCTGCCCTTTGTATGCCCATAATCTCTACTCTATGCAGGCATCCAGCAGTGGACCGGCATAGGCTGATGATGATGACAAAATAATATAGATATAAGAATTAGTGATTCAGTCAACCACAACTTGTAGTCAAATAGCCACCTAAAATAGAATGAAATAGCTACATATTCCTGCTAAGCAACTCTTAAAACAACTGTTACTTAATTATTCTAACAATTGCATGTATTCCATAACACATCATAATAAAGTATTCACAAGCCACCAAAAATCTTCCGCAAAAGTAATTCCTAATTTAATTATTAATAACGTGTGCTCGCAAAATTGAATTAAGCAATTTGTGTCGGGTCCGCGGGGCCGGTAGAATGGCGTCGCGTGACGTATACATGGACCTTTTTAATTTATACGCGCCAAAATAACTCCTCGTGGGACTGAGTCACAGTATAATCTTACAGTAAGCTATCTACATACAAACGTGCCACTCTCGGTTTGAATGTGTGCGTGCGCGTCGCGCGCCGTGTCGCTTTATCACGCACGCGCAATTTCACGCACACGCTAGCATGAAATAGGGAGGCATAGGGAGGCGGCAGTACGGACGGGCTGTGCCGCTTGTCTGTGTGCACGCTAGGCTAATAACTCGGCGGGCGGCCTTAGATAGCCTACTGTATGGTTTATACTGTGACTGAGTGGACAAGATTACAAAACAGCATAGTTAACGCTGGGACATTGTTGGGAGGTTTTAGCCAATTTTGTGGACTCCATCTTGTAACACCGCTTCGACTTTTCTTTGCCTGTTTCTCTAGGTACCGGGAAGTTGTCTAGGCTATAAGCTGCTAAAATTGAACGGCCTTAATCTCTGTTAATAATGTGAGTGTTTTCTCATATCGTTAGCCAGTGATATTCATATCAGTATATAGATATCTACTAGTTATGATCATAATACTATCATAATAGTTATGATCTTATCAATAACTCTTTGTTTTAATATTTCCTAACTCCTTGTCAAACTTTGGAACCTGTATTGTCCATAAACCTGCAAGTGATAGCTGAACTTACGAATCTACGGATTGGCGCACTAATAATATAGAAATACATAGATGTATTAAAGGTAGCTAAGTAACTAATGATATATCTACTGATACAATCGTTCTGAAAAATATCGTATCGTGCTCTTAGCCAAAATAGTGTGATGCTCAAACTAAGTACTCTGTAACATTTGGCCATATACAGGGTGTTTCTTGTAAGGTGTCAAGCCGGCGCCAGCTGATAGTAGGGTACCATACCTATCGATTTAACCCCCATGTATGTTCTACGATTTTTTGTAGTTTTCGAGATAATGATGTTTTTGTTATTTTTAAAAAAAATGTGAGCACTTGCCTTTAAATAATTATAACTTTTTTTTCGTTTGACTTTTGTTGGATATTTTCATTTTATTATGATGTCTATTGATTGCAGTTTTATTATTAAAATAATCTCTGTCCTAACTTAACTACAAGATACAAAAATTTTGATTGATAGTCAAAAAAAAGTGAATCATGCAGAACATAACCAAAATTCAATCGTAAATTAAAAAAAACAAAAGGTATTCCATAGCTTCTTACTAATTTCAAAAACTGCGCAGCATCATAAGCTTTCATAATAATACAAGAAAACATGTCCTTTGTGTCCATTATTCGCTGTAATCGATGCTCAAGTCTTGAGAATCGGAAATAAGTGTAATTTTCATACTTAATTATTTTCTAGTATTTTGGCATAATTTTGTCATTTCTGAGATTTATTGTCTTCCAACGTTTAAACAAAGCTCATTTGCTAATAAAACAGTCATTTTTTAACTTCCAATCATCCGAAAGTCACAACTCCTGTTGTAATTAAAATGTTGAAATTGAGGAAACCGGAACATGTTTTGAATCGATTATCGAACTGTTTTGAGTTACTATGTTCAAAATACGCGTACATAAAAAATAATAAGGAGGTCCGGTTTCCTCAATTTTAATTTTTTTATTACACCAGGAGTTGTGACTTTCGAATGATTGGAAGTTACAAAATGACTGTTTTATTAACAAATGAGCTTTTTTTAAACGTTAGAAGACAATAAATCTCAGAAATGACAAAATTATGCCAAAATACTAGAAAATAATTAAGTATGAAAATTACACTTATTTCCGATTCTCAAGACTTGAGCATCGATTACAGCGAATAATGCCCCACAAAGGACATGTTTTCTTGTATTATTATGAAAGCTTATGATGCTGCGCAGTTTTTGAAATTAGTAAGAAGCTATGGAATACCTTTTGTTTTTTTTAATTTACGATTGAATTTTGGTTAAGTTCTGCATGATTCACTTTTTTTTGACTATCAATCAAAATTTTTGTATCTTGTAGTTAAGTTAGGACAGAGATTATTTTAATAATAAAACTGCAATCAATAGACATCATAATAAAATGAAAATATCCAACAAAAGTCAAACGAAAAAAAAGTTATAATTATTTAAAGGCAAGTGCTCACATTTTTTTTAAAAATAACAAAAACATCATTATCTCGAAAACTACAAAAAATCGTAGAACATACATGGGGGTTAAATCGATAGGTATGGTACCCTACTATCAGCTGACGCCGGCTTGACACCTTACAAGAAACACCCTGTATAACCACAAAAGGAAAACTGCAACTTTCCTCAACTTTTTCCAACCCTACTAGACAGGGCCCGGAATTGCGTCACATGATGTGCACGACCTTTTTAATATATTCGGGTTCCGGACAACATTACTTGTGAAAAGTCGCGAAAATGCTCCCACATGTGAAAGAACTTAAAATATTTTTAGAACAAACTGGCAGTCTGCTAGGCAAAGATGGGTACCTAAGCTTTTTGCCATCATTTCACATTTTGATGATTTTGAAGCTGTACGCTCAGCTATGGTATTCCGATTGGCGCCAAAACTCACTTCGCTCATGGTGAGTAATCTTTAAAATTCAATTCCTTTGCGACTGTCCTCGTAAGAGAGAAAAGAACTTAGCCAAAATAACATTTTTTATTTATCTACTTCCAAAATGAAAGAAAATACTAATGCAAAGTAAAGCCTATTGATGATTGAAGTAAGCGTGAAGCACCGAGATGTGAAGTGATATTAGCCTGAATGCCACCCCTGTTCATTTGTCTATTCCTTTCACCTTGAACTCTATGTATCTAAAATATTTTTTACGGTTATTATAGTTAGTAGCGAAGTTATTGAGTTTCACAGAAGGCCAAAATCAAAGTAAAGTAGATATTGAAAAATAAATATGATGTGATAATCACATTACTGTTAATAATTTTCATAAAAAATACTTGTATTCTATAAGAATGAATCCGCACCTAAGCGCAACGCAACTCGCTAATGACGCCTTACCCTCATTTTTTATATTTTGTATTAATATAAAAATGTTTATTTTGAAAATAGCTTACAAAGTGAATTTGCAACGATAAAATCTTATTATCTTTTTTTTCTTGAGCCCTCAAAGGGAAGATCAAAAGTATGTCCTTGTTTGATGTGGTAAAAGCTAAACAGAGTTTTCATTCGATAGTCGTCCTTATTTCGATAGGAACAAAGTTCCACTTGAAGCATCTTTCGTCAACGACTACTTAATTGTGACTTCCTTGTTTCAATTAGGTCCCATCAAGACCTGTTTAGATTTTCTCTTTCAATGTTTTATGAATGCTGTGAATAATTTAATGCATGACGGTCTCAAATATTACACATTTAGTATCATAGATTACATAGGTACCTACTAGCGGCCACCCGCGACTACGTTCGCGTGGACTTAAGTTGAAAAACAAAAAGTAATATTTCTTTATAAATGGTAGCATTTGTGCGATTCAGATGTATAAGCTACATTATTGTAAAGTTTCATTGAAATCCATTTGTAGTTTTTTAGTGAAAAAGCAACACGACACATCCACACATACAAACTTTCGCCTTTATAATATTAGTTGGCTTTGGACGTAATCACAAACTGAAAGCAATGAAATGGCCGTGGAATCTAAATAGAAAGGTCGATAAGTGCAGTACCTACTACAGTTTCCACTGATGGTTAATCTATGCTTTGAGGCCTGCTTAATATACCTTTTCACGACCCGCATAGAAAACCCAGGATTATAGGATGAAAGAAAGACATGTGCTGGAAGTTCAGAGCTTGGACGGTTCAACAGAGAAACGTGTCGCTAAAACTTTAGTGGCTAACAGACGCTATCCAGCGGGCGCAGTTTGGTAGTAGAAGATTAAGGATGAAATCAGTTGGAACAACTCGTCAGCGTTACCCATTGTAATTCAATTCAATTTCATTTATTAAGTCAACAGAAGGATCATAACAGATTTAAAAAAAAAAATGCAAATCACAAATTAAATAATTACAATATTACAACGTTACAAATTACAAAAATACAGATGTCAAAAGAAATAAAAATAAAATAAATAGAAAAATTAACAAACTGCGTTTTAAAAATTAAAAAAAATTAAAATTGATAATGTCAATAAAATAAATTAATTTAAAGTAGTATGTTGACATTCGTTTGTAAATGTATCATGTTATAGTGATTTATGTACAGGTAGTAATGGCGACAAAGAACCCACTGGCAACCCTGAGCCTGGTAATTTCTCGAGAGGTTCGAGAGTCGTATGTTTAGAATCAGTTCCCATGATGCGGATAGCACCATCCCTGCAACCTGTCCAGAGCTTCAAGTAGGTACTTGGAGGTACCATACCAAAAATAAGCAGATATTATGATTTCGTAACTTGCAGTGCGTTCTTAACATGCAAAACGCAAAACAAAGTGAAGGAAGGCTGAAAAATGAGCATGACCTGACTTATAATAAGATAAATATAAAAGTCTGCGTTCAATTTCGATTATGAAATAGGCAAATTATCAATGGAGTAGGTTTAGCTAGTCATGCGGAAACAGTCCATTGTCCACGTTCGGTTGACTAGGTTTGACTGCCATTGAAAGTTAAAGCGACACATGTTGCGTTCCTGTGGAGCACGTTGACTTGTTAGTTAATAGTACTGAGATCACAATTACACTGGGAAGGATACACCAAGACGCGGGAATCGCCCGTTTAGATCGCAAACTAAAACCCAAAATGGCACAAAAGGCCACCTTAAAACAATCCACCAAGGGTCATTCTCCAAACTCTATATTACGCTTGGCCCACTGTGGGTACAGAAGACGCCATGACAACTTTAATAGAACCACTGTAAAATAGCCCTTATGTAAGCAGCATAAGTTACCATGTTAAGCTCAACGTGGGCTCGAGAAAAATTTAGCCGTTTTCCGTATCACAGTTGAACTCAACGGAGATGTGTAGAACCGTGTTTTAAACAAATAATCAGTTTTTTTTCCGCAAAACGCAGGTCACTTTTCAAAGATATTTCCACAAATCTCCGCTCAGCTTTGTTGTAAATCAGGCCTAAGGTTCAGCTTACACAGGCTTTGTTACACTCTAGCTGTGAAACTGTACAGAACGACCGATATCCATGTCTTGCACATAAACTTCGATTGGATTTAAAAGTTTGGAATCGAACACTACCCACGCTGCCGGCCGGGCGGTACGGTCGAACTTTCAGGGAACTGGCCACTACAGTTTAGGGAGCATGTGTTCTGTTTTGGGATATTTATGGTTTTTAATATGAATGAAAAAAAAGAAGGGCATTTAGGAAAAGTCAAGGGTGTTGGCTTTCATTTAATAAAATGCGTTTTGAAAAAATAAGAATTATGAAATTAAGAATAAAAAATATGTAGCCTTACTTAGCATTTTGTTGTGATGTTGAAATGGAAAGCCTAATGGTTTTAATTTACTTTTTCAGTCTTGGAGCTTGTGTACTTAATAAACTACTGAGATTGCTTCCTGAATAGATGAGTGTGACGAATCAAACAAATGAGAACCTGTTTAAGCTACAAATAATCATCGTCTACCAGAAGTTGGAACCCTAATTCGAAGGAGCAAACAAATGAATGCTGCAACTGTAATGTCATGACATGTTACCCCTCTAGAGCTGGCTTCACGTGACGGGGTTAGGGATGGTGAACTGTGCATACTAGATATCAAACCGGTACCAATTTTGCTTCCAACGTCCAGAGCCGTTCACAAAACCTTCACAAAACCATTGCAAAATGGGTCTTGTGTCAGCAGCATAAGATGCCTTTGTATATGTTGATGTAAACGCCTCTGTGCAATGTGTAGAAAGCTCCGCTAGTCTTAGAAGTTAGTTAGCTAGTCTTTGGATCTTGTAGATGAAAAAGGTTAATCGTACATGTTCATTTAAAAAGCTACTTGTGAACTGAAGTTTTTTTTTACTAACAGCAAAACTTTGTTTCTTCGTACGTAACTGAAGTTGAAATAAAAAATATACCTTTTATTCAGTGCAAGTTAATTTTTGTCCCATTTCAGTGAGGGTTCGGTCAAATCAGTACCTACCCTAATTTAAATCCTGCTTAATACTTTGATCACGATTAATTTTCTGGTATCCCTTTAAAGCAAGCTTTGCTTATGTTGCGTAGTTGTAGATGACTACAAGGGATACCAGTTCGCAGAATTAACGAACAGTCTGCTATCATCGGACAATCGATACACCAAACACCTGCCAATGTCACGTAACACCGTTGCAGTCGTGTCCAATTGCATGTGTATTGGTGTAAAATTTAGCGACTCTTGTTGGAGTGGAACTGGCGGAAGTAAGACAAACTAAGAACCACACAAAGCATGTCATTTATCTACACCGATAAGTTATACATTTCAGTGTGAATGTACAATTTAGACCAGTCTTATTTTTAAAAGCAATCACTTTGTAACAACTTACAGGAGAAGAAAAAAATAAGGAAAGCTAAGTAAGAGCACAAGTATTACACGATTGAAATGTAAGCGAGTAGTTTCCGCAAAAGTTTCTGCAAAATGTTCATTCATCATTTTATGTTTGTTTATTTTTAAGGTAGCAGGGATTAAACCTAGGAATTTTGGTCATAAGTATTAGGTACCAAACAAAATAAACTTAACCATACACATGACTAATATGTTACATCAATTATGTTCACATGAAATATTCAGTATTTAAATAAATGTTATCCCCCACCGGTTTCGGATGTTGTTTCTGTACTGAGAAGAACCAGCAGTCTTTCCAACATGTTTGCTTGTAAAAGCAAGATTTCGGTAAAACGTTCAACATCCCTAAGCGTAAGTTCATTAAAAAGCCCCGAGCTGGAATCTTCTTGGCACAGTCAACCAAAAAGCATGACCCGCATAAGCTGAGCTTTCATTGCTAGTAACTTGCGTAGAAAGCGCGGTCGGTACGCAAACCAAATTTTGTGGTGTGGTGTTGTACAGCTCCGTAACTTCGCGAATTAACTTGATATGACTGCATAATGGATGCGAATTTGTACAAGGGAAGACATGTCTAACACAGTAAGACCTCATTCAGTGTGATTTGATAAAGTTTGTTTATGAAGTTTTTAGCGTAAATTACTCAGGTAAATTCAATGATATCATAATAAAAATGGGTAGATAGCTGGTTAGTTATGCTAAAAAACGTACCTGACCAAAGCATTGACAGTGTTGACAGTTTGACACGACACTGCGCAGCATGTATCTGTCTCGTTTACGCTCTAGTGAATAATCGTTCTGTGTTGTTCACACTTTATAACGCGGTCAAATTGACTACGTCGAACACTGTGGACAATTTTTCACTTCGCGTCAGTACTGACATAACCTATCTACGTCTTTTTTGTGCATCTGGGCCCCTGCAGTCATCGATAGATGTCAATCTTTAAACCTACTCGGAGACGGGTTTGGTAACATCTGATACTTTCAGTCTACGACTAGTCTTCTATCTACAACATTTTTTATTCTTGAACATTGTGTTGTACTCGTATTTGATACTAACTTCACAACGCGAGTCAACCAGTCATTTCGATCATTATTACCTTTAGATATTGATTTAAGACATTTTTTAGAATAAGTTCATTAAGCTTCTAATCGATCTCGTTTCCAAACTAAAATAGTCACTAGCTATAGTGACTGCACGGTAATATCATTTTATTTAACATCTTAATTTCCCTCCAAGGGTTACGAATCTGACCAAGAAACTTAATAATTGGTACTCACAATATCAAACAAATACCGATCTTGGGAAAGATATTACAAAAGTTTTAGATAATATCCAATTTTCCTGTGATTGGACGCCTACGTTTCGCCTGTTTGGCGAATTCCTTAATTCGCAACCAATTTCACCGTTTCGGCTTACTTTAAGCCCATTGAAGTTGTAATATTGGCCAACTTAGGCGTACTTCAACTCAGCCTTAACAAAAAAATGGTCTGGTATATTTTACATGCTACGAAATAAGCCACAACACGCGCTTGTCAAAACACTCGAAAATTTTAACAAAACGCCAACGACTTCAAACAAAACTCTTATTCTACTTATCCCACCTTGCCATCCCACCTGGGTGGAAAGTTGTTCCCTTTTCTTCCCTTCCCATCCAGATGGACAATAAGCGCTTTGGGAAAAATGTTTAAAAGGAAATAGAGTAATAAGGAAACCCATTAGAAAGTACAAATCAAGCATGAAGTACCAGGGCAGCACAAATAGCCCCCTGATTCATCTGTCAGGAATAGAAGACTTTAAATGTTTAATCTGGGTGGGAAGGGAAGAAAAGGGAACCACTATTTCCTCCCAAATGGGATGGCCAGGTGGGTTAGTGGAATTGGGGCATAAATGTATGTTCCACCTATCCCCACTGTTTGGGAAGAGTGAAAAAAACCACTGCCCACCCAGGTGGGATGGCTAGCTGGTATTAGTGGAATAAGGGCTTTAAACCTTTCACGTTGAGTGTAGAATCGATGCGAACGACTCGTCAGAACGATGAAGTTTTGCACTTGGTATGTTCTAAGTAAGCCTGAAATATCCTAAACCAAACCTGATTCACCCTGACATATATGCGACCAGTCCTTTTATAATATAAAGAGACCATAGGTTTCCAAACGTTCTCACAGGGTAAGACACACTAGTCTGCGGTTGGGAGATCCGGATTATTTAGAACTTCCCTGCCTGTCGTAAGAAGTGACTAAAATGACTTTGTGATCTTGACTTGGTAGACGATAATGCTTGCATGCAATTTATGAAATGATCCAGAGGAAGACGATAATGCGGGTCTGGGAACACTGTGATCTGTATCATCGTACGTTGAAGTTAAGGTTGCTTCTTTTGAGGCTGACTGCTAGGCAGCCAAACGCACTAGGTTCCGCAACCTGCATGCCTGTGGTCATCTCAGTCCGAAAAGTGATCGCACAGACAATCACGATGGACTCTGTGTCTCTGTAGTTCTCAGACCCGCACACCTACCTCAATTTTTCCGAACCCAGGGCACTGGGCATGCAGAACTGCAACTGCACTTCAAAAAGAACAAAAGAAATTACACACGCTCATTGTAGATTTGATCTTGATTATACGAGTAGGTAGTCCTATAGGGATTGTGAGCATTCCGCTCACCCCATTGCCCGGTAAAGCTGTTAAAGTCACACCTTGGACTAACAGCTAGGGAATTAAAAAAAAGTCCTAGACTGATAATTTTTATTCGTCTGTTATAAAGATACTTACAAAGTTTGTATGACGAACTCTTGCAAACACTTAGGGTAAGTTGCACCATAGTAGAAGTTAAAGTTAAATTTTTTGTCAAATTTGACAATTTGACGTCATTTTTGGGCCTAACCGGTAACTTTAACTGAAATTTTGATGTTTGTCATTGTTAAAGTCAGATGGTGCAACCCAACCTTAGTTATTTTCAAAATAATGGCCTGTACCCTCTGACACTCGGCTTGCCCGTCGTCAGAGCTAAATTGGCTTCAGAGTGAAGGGCTTGATGCCTTGTTCACACATAATTAAGTAATTAACTAGTTGACTTTCCTAATTAATTTGCAATAGCGGTTCGTGGAAATTATACCTATTATATGCTTAAGGCTTAGGTTGTTACAACTTACTTTTGAAATAAGTTGTTTTTTATTCGGAGGGCATCGTGGCACAGTGGTAGAACACTCGCTCGGTGTCCTGATTCCGTTCATACCTCTCCCAAACACCTAATCTGTGTTCATTGAATTAACTTATTTTATTTTGTTTAAGGAAACCCCCGATAAGAAAAATGGCATGTTGAAATGTTCCGTTTGCCATAAAGACACTGGGAAGACGAGAACGCGTTGCTTCTAAGGTCGTCTAATACTCTTTTTTTTGCGTTATGAATGTTTTCTCTAATGAACTAAAATTGATTGTTTAAATAAAACCAATGATCTTAAAAAACGTTTTTTTTTATTACTTTACTCAAGATATTGAAAGACTTTCATACATAAATGAGACTAAAGATTAGATAGATAGTTTCAAATCATTCTCAATCAATTCAATTGCAGAAAAATATATTGTCGTATTATTTTCAAAAGTGCTTCAAACAACAGTTGAGTTTGCGTATATTAAGCAAACTTCGTAATCAACGTTTCTAAACAGCAATAACTTGGAGAACGTCTAAATTGTTTTCAGCACTAAATTCAATTGAGACCGCTCTATTCTGATTATCCGTTAGGAGCGGCTTGCATACGGAGTAGTTGGGTTCACTTCTGAGTTATGCTATCTAAGACCTTATGTTGGCACTGATCGATAAATATCGAGGAAATTGCAATTATTGGGTTACATGCTCCTTCACCCGACTGCGCCTGAAGGAGAGTAATATTTTTCGCGTGTATGTATGTACATATAGTGTTTGGCACGCTCTGCAGCCTAAACGGCTCGATGGATTTTAGCTTTAGGGTTTTTCGGTGTCGTTACATTATCAAAATAAAAAAACATTTGAATTTAATTACAAACATTAAAAACCAAAACAGCACGGCAACTGCGACCCAGCAAATATCTAATTCGAATAGTATAGTAGCGGCGAGTGCGCTGACAGCCTGCTGTTAGCTCGCCGTTGGCTTTTTCATATAAATTTTGCAAAATATAATGCTCGAATGGCAAGATATATTTGCTGGGTCGGAACCGTGCAATTGACGTGCTGGCATAATGTGCTATGACGTTAAGCGACCTCCAGATAGGCCACTGCTGGTCGCGGCCGGGTGTGTTTTTGGCAGGAGGGAAATACCTTCGGCGATTGGCAGGGCCTCTAACCATTGCACCAAGGGGCCAGCCCACACTTTCGAGCGATCCCAGCTTCACGCCCTAGAACGCAAACACGCAACTTACTATCGGTGCTGAAATCAGAAGTTTGATTTAATTAAAACTTCACCTGCTTCACTGCGCCGTTATTAAACAACTCAATTTCTTCAAAGTCCAATTTTATTTATAGTTAGCATTTTGGCGATGACATTTATTGGTTTAAAAAATATTTATTATTCGGTACACATTTTTATATTTATGACAATATTTGCGCCAAGTCTTTTAGACTGACAAATTAAGTCTAGTGATAATATAGCCTGAATGGGAATACCAAGGTTTTTAAGAAACGGTAAACAAAGCAACCGCCGTAAATACAATCTACTTCCTTGTCCTTACTTCCTATAATATTATAGTACCTAGCCCATTTATATGAGAGCGTTATTTCAGAAGCAATAATTTTAATTTTGCCAATAGGTAATCTATTCGATCAACTTTACCCCTTCAGAAATTGTTTTCCTAGTTTTCACCTGCAATATAAATGGCATCATTATGAAAAAAACACGTTTCTCGTGGTTAAGTAGCTTAGGCTGTGCCCATATCAATCAACTTTTCTCATCTATTTTGCACATTAAAAAAAAACACGTACAAAAAGAAATCATATCAAGAACAAACCTTTCGACACACGTTAAATTAAAAAAGCAAAAACCAATTAAACCAATACTGTCACAATGTTTATCTGCTCGCCAAACAATGTCCTAATTAATAGCCCATAATTCATTTTATCAAAGCGAAAATTGCCTTTGAAAAGACAAAGCGTATCGGTGAACGATAAATAAAAACGCCACCGTTGAATTGATAAACAAATTGTTGACTAAATGAGTTTTATCTGTTGGCGTTGAGGTCCAAATTCCGCTAACCCAGTTCTGGCACGGACTTGGAGGGTAGAGGCTTTCCAGCTGTTTGTGTTGCGAGTGACGGCCTATCGATAAACGAATCGATGAATGAAAGTAATCGATTGTATTGGCAGGAGCTCCATTTGGGTTTTGCAAATCGTGAAAAGTTAAAATCTTTTTGGGCTAAAGATGCCCTTGGTAGGTAGGTTTTGCAAAGACGATTTGTTATTTTTCTTTTCATAGAAATGAATTGCTGTGTGTTATACTGATTTGGCCCCCAACATTCTGCTGCAGGTAATTTCAGAAAGGATGGATAAATCCAATCCTTGCCTATTATAGGTCTTTAAGCATAACTTTTTACTTTCAATATGTAGACCAGGTATGGAATTTCGTAGTCTGAAATAAAAAAAAATATTTTCTCCTATTCAAGGTTAAGAGAATACAAATCCAACAAATCAAAACTAAAGCCGTGAAAATCAAATTAATCCAGCAGCTCTTGGATTATTTTTGAAGAACTTGACTTCGTTTTAAGTATTTCAACTGATAATTACCATTATTAAGTTGGTGATTTTTTAAAAAAAAAACAACTTTAAGCTTGCAATATGAAAAAAAAAACGTAAAATTTTTAAGCCTCACTCTCACGATACGAGATTTTCCCACTCGAACATCGAAGTGAACGCAACCGGACACAGCGTCACACCACAGTGCTTGCCGGCCGGCGGGGCGCTCCGGGCGGCGGGGCAGGGCGCGGGGTGCCCAGGCTCCAGGGCCGACGTAGCTTATATAACGCGGAGAAAAGCGGATGTACAGAGTACACCCCGGCTCCGCACCGTCTCGCTCGCACTTTATAAGGCCGCGTCTACTTTGGGGTAGATTTTCCGGTTGTAGGTACGAGTTTATTACAGGTTCATTATGATATCTAACGGACTCACAAGGCTCATAAAAAATATGAAACTCATTTTCTCTAATTTAATTAATCTCTCTCTCTCTCTCTTTAATCTTATCTTTCTCAGATTGTTTTTAAACCTAATAACTCAGTTTAATAGCTAGTTCTAGGGCTGTTAATAAGACAATATGGAAAATATTATCGTTCTGGGATCTATATGTGGGAATAGTCTTGATTTGTGCCGGAGTGGGATAAAAGGGAAGGGAAGGGAGGGGCTTTTGAAATAATTCACGTATAGGTACAGGTCGATTCACGGATCTTGACCACAAATGGCGGCCGTCGCGCATATGTACATTCATGAAGAAAAGACTTAACACAAAATAATATTTCATTGTTATATGTAGGTACCTAATAATATTGTAACTGGTGGTTATGAAAATAAATTAAACGTAAGTCCCTAATTTAAAATGTTTATTGAAATAAAATGAATTAAAATACTGTGCAAAAATAAAACACATTTAGTCGCTATTGCTATCAAGTTCCATGATTCCCTCTATCATGGAACTTGAGGGATTCGTGGACCTTGAGGAACTAGGGCCGGGTTCCGTATTATTTTTTTCATCTTGATGATTCCGAAAAATCCACTTTACGTTCTTGCTACTCACGTAACCTTTTATAGAGGCCCAAGCCATTTCTATGGGGTTTAAATCCGGGTGGTATGGTGGAAGACGGAGAACATCGTGACCATGTTCCATCAAAATTTTATCAATTGAAAAGTTTTTAAAACGATCTATGTTTTTTTTTATTAACTCGTACAATTGAGGTTTGAACATATTGGGATCAAAGCTAATTACATTTTTGGTAAGCCACGCTTGCATATCTGATTTACGCGAATTAGATGTCGGGGCCATGTCATATTGTTTGTTGTGGTATGAGGCGTTGTCTACCACAACAACGGAGTTCGGTGGGAGATTGGGTATCAATTTAGTTTGAATCCATTTTTTGTAATTTTCATAATTCATGTCGTCGTGATAATCTCCCGATTTAGTGCCCGACTTGAAAGTTAATAATGCATTGGGCACAAATCCAGCCTCTGACCCGGCATGAACAATCACGACTCGTTGGCCTTTTGAGATAGGCTTTTTCAGACCTGCTGTAGAACTGTCAGCCCAGCCCATGGGCTTAGTATGTGTGGCATGGACGTATGATTCGTCCGTATAAATGATCGGTCTATTATTTCTTCGATATTCTTTAAGCTTTTGCAGGTAATTGATCCGTAACAACCGAATAGCGGATGTTTCTATTAAAACTTTTCGGTTATTTTCCGTTCTTTTCCATTTGAATCCATTTTTTTTATCAATCGACCCAAACTAGTTTTGGATCCTTTAAAGTTGATATCGTCACTCAATGTCTTTCGTAACTTTTCTAAAGTCGGCAATTCTTTTTCAGTTATATGAAAGTTATGTATGCATCTCCTAATTACTCCTTTGTCAAAATCGTCAGCGTCTGTGACAGGGTTACCGCGCGGTCTTTTTTTCCAGGGGTTCTTAAAACCACCACGAAAGGCGAAGATTTACTTTCTTTTATAATTCTTTGCACTGTCGATACAGAGGTGTTTGTTGCAGCTGCCGTTTTCTTATAAGCTTCGACTGTCTTAGAGTCCCGTGAAAAATATTCAAACACGTCGTACACCATCCTTCTCGACTGTCTATTTAGGGCACTGCCTTTTCCTCGGGGCATATTTGTCCACCCAAGTCAAAAAACTTAACAAAAACAACGAACAAAAGCAATAACAATACTAACAAGTAACAAAAACAATGTGAAACAAATAACTAAAACAGCGAAACACTTTTCTTTTCAATTACACTCGACAGCAGCGACAGCATGTCAAAACCGCTATAGACGAATAGCGACTGAGCGGCCTGCTGCAGTCTATCACGTGACGCGCGCGCACCAATGGCGTCGCTCCGCTCTTGACGCATTCCCCCCGCGCCTCACACGCACCTCAAAGGGGACCTAAAAAATGCCTTCTGCGCAGTGGTCAACTCTCGTGAATCTTACTGTACCTACTTCTAAAACTAGTTGGATTAGTTTGCACAACATCCTGAATATAACTTATATTGCATTTATTCCGCATTCTAAGGCATTTATAATATGGGTATCTGCCCACCAAAAGAATCAATAATCGTTTATTTAGACGTCTTATAACGACACGTTCAAGTCTCAAACGTTAATCGCTTTACAATTGCTTCGGAAACTCGTCGCCAATCAGAACGCGACCTTACGGAGCTCCGTACATGTGCCGATTGCGCTGAATTTACGTAGTGCGCCCCGTACCGCTGAGCGAACGCGCGTCTGGCCCGCGCTTTACAAAAAAATAAACCGTTCGAATTTCAAATATTTTAAAAAGACAGCAATTTCGATTGTTTTTTTTCCTAATTTGAGAAAAAAGTGTTAGTTTTTGTTTTGGAATCTGTGTTCGTTATTTGAAATTTTGATTTTCCGAGTGCGAATCGGCGAGGGGTCGTTTTCCCCGGGAGTATTGCTATAGCAACGAATGACGTCAAGTTCACGGGCGGTTGGTGCATTTTGGTTCGATAATGAATAGTTTTTGGTTGCTATCACAATAGCACTTGGACTCACATTTGAACGTTGTCATTACTAAGGTAAGATATCTATTAGTCTCTTTTTCATTTAAGTTTGAACTTTGAAGGCCATTCGAAACCTGAACTGAGGAAAAAATATTGAACGTGTTTCCGGAAAGAAAACGTATTTTTCTAATTACTGGCAGGCGTGACTATAATATATTTTATAACAAACGAAGCATTTTTACGTTTTCATTTATAGAAAGAAAAATATTTATCCAGGTACCTTGATATAGCTTATTTGTAAGCGTGTTAATTAAAACCTGTTATTGTATAATACCTGGCAATTAAAATGCACTTATAACAGGACAGCACTATTAGCCGCTAAGCCATTGCGTAAATAGTTTTTCTGTCGCAACATTCATTCAATGAGATTTTTTCCTACAAGAAACTACATTCTTGAATGTTAAGGAAACTCGTGAGTATAATATTCAGGATTTAGAATTGAAAATGCACAAAAAAAATACGTAGAAAAAACAACAATCTAAGTAAGATTGTTGTTTTTTCTACGTATTTTTTTTAAAGAAAACTTAAAAAAACAAAATGGATTCAAAATTATGGAAACATGTGACAGGTAAGAATTGAAAATCTGTCTCACTCCACAGTTTTGAAAAGTATTCTTAACATGAAGGTTAAGCAGCCCTTAAAAACGTCTGAAACGGTTACTTTACGGCTTAGCCTAAGTGTCTTTTTTTTGATTGGCAATTGGCCTGTTGACTGGCCGGTAGCTAGCCACCCCATTGGCGCAATCGGTAGAGGTCCTGCCTCGAGCTCCAACGGTCGCAGGCTCGATCTCCGCTCAAGGCATACATTCATGTAATGAGCAGTTGTGCTTGTTTTGTGTCTAGGTGTTATTACCTATTTAAGTATGCTTGTAGAAATATTATGGTATATTTAATAGTCTCTAACCACCTTTTTCATCTTGGTTTAAAGTGGTCCTAGATATTCCTTTTTGTAGGGTACATATGCTCAAAAGTTTTAGTCGATCACAAAATTGGCACCAGTTTTCTCTGTTGACTAAAATGTTATTGTTCACTCTGGGTCTTTTTCAAAAGATATTGGACCTACGGTAATACGACTTATGTTTTTGGATTTTCATTTTCATTGTTGCTTGATTTGAAGCCTAGTTCCTTAGCAACTATTTCTAAAAATATAAATAGAGATGCCAAAAGAAGAGTCTGCCTGTGCGTGGTGGCCACCCATAAACCTAAGGAATTTCAACGTCGTCCTGTCCCAGTGGTTTAACACTCGTAATTTTGGTCACGTGTTGTCTCAAGTTCAATTATTAATTTTTAATTGTACAATTTGCGGCTAACTCTCCCAACCCAAGCAACCCTGAAAACGGCGGCAGGCTTGCCATATATTTCTCGATGGAATTTGCCTTTTTTGGTTGCTGGGATCTCGTGTGTTCGGTTACCATAAACCCATTACAATCTTTTCAACTGCATCTCTTGGAAACTCCAAACTCTTGAGAGAGTATAGTCCAACAAATTTCAGAAATACATTTTGACAGCTGCCTCTGTCATTAGGAATCGAACTTCATGCATTGCTTAGAGGGTTCGAGTGTTCTGTCAGGCTCAAAACTCAAGCCACAGCTTATGAATCGTATTTTGATAGGATTGAAGTATAGTTTCCAATGACACTGGTAAATAGCTGTCAAAATGTATTTCTTAGATCAGTGAGACTGTAGGACTTAGTTCTAGGGTCGTTAGTGGTAAGTACTAGGTTGGGTAGTACGCGTTACTCAACCTCCTATTACGAGTAAAGAGACAAGTTAATTTGACTATTATGTCTGAGTCAGACTTCCAAGGCAAATGACACACATGCTGTACCTATGTCTAAATACTCGTATGTGTCAGTCAAATACTTCAGATTTACATACATCCATTTCTGTTGGTTTCTTAGTTAGTTAGTGACACCGGATGAAGCAACCGTAAATGAGACCCAAATTGGGTCTAATGATAAGCAGTCGCAGGCAAAAGCTAGTATTTGTGCAAGACAAATGCTCTAGTATTTTCATACTTCAATACGGCGCATACCTCGTTCTACTAAATAATAATTGACGTAATTATGAAGTGTGTGAGTGAATCATTTCTTTATGGGAGGTCAACATGGTGGTGCCATTTTTTACAATGGGCTAGGTAACAAAGGCTCATTGACACACCCTCTTTTGTGATATTTATTACTTAAATAAGAAAACATCCGGCATATAGGTTTAAATAAGATACTTAGGTACAAGATTTAAGTTAAGCAAGAATTTCAAGTGTGTCAACATTATTTATGAGTTTATAGCCACACCTTAAGCTATTTATAAACTGCTAGCTAACACCTAATTGAATAAAGAATTTGCCAAATGATTCCAAAACTTAAAATACGAAATTCAACAGAAGAAACAATGATCCAAAAAAAGCAAGTCACCTTTTTTCTTTTGCGCACCATCGAATCTAAAACTTTACCACGACGCTACAAGCCTTTACTCTTATGTCGTAATGTATTAGCAACCTCAAATCGGACCCAGATAAACGGTCAAGCCAAGTTGAACTCTGTTATCAGGGCGTTAAGCTTGAAATGTTTGGTGTGGAACAGGTTTTAGAAACGTAGATTTTTCTACGGAGGTCTCGTTGCGTAAGGCTCTGTTGACATTGCCGGCTGATGGTGCATAGTAGTAAAGTTGTGGGAGCGGTGGGGTACTATGGGTTTGCGATTTCCATTGTGATTTTGATATTGGAGTAGGTAATTGACTAGGAATTTCGTAGTGAATTCAATTAGCTTTTTATCATAGTTCCTATACTAATTGTTTATCCTAGTTGCTTATCCTAGACTAATACTTCTTAGAAGTTTGTCGACTTAAAAGACGGTGATTATTAATTTAAACTTGCAAGAGATTAATGTACCTATTAAGGATTAAAAAAAACTCTCCTAAAAAAGCTTTGTAGAAATAAGACCGACAGAATTGTACAAATGTTGTCTTTTTAATGTTACTGGATTTATGTAGTTTTGTGCTTTAAAAGGATTTTTGTTTTATTAATTACGTACAACAATAAATTTTACAAATGGCAGACTTAAAGACAAGCAGGCACTCTACCAAAAGAATAACATCGAAAGTATTCAAATGTTTAGTTATAATTTAAAAAAGATTTTACACAAGTAACTCAAAATTGAAAATTATGATTCTGCAAAACAAAACTTATTTACTTTCAACAAAGCCCACTTCTCACGAGTCGTTTATAATTCGGACGTGCACGGAGTGACGTGAGAACTAGTAGTTGGTGACGTAACACAAAACGAGATATTACTACGGGTACGTCCGCGATGCAAATGCGACGCCATTCGGAGCTGGAGGCTCGTCATATTTGCCAAATCTCAGTTTCACTTTCCATAAAAAGACTAGGTCTTGGTTATGAAACACTGCCTGGGAAATAAGTTGTCTACAATGGTCTAACTAGGTCTTATTCATAAAAACCCAATCAGTCTAAGTACACGGTTTTGTAACTTTAGTTCTTTTAACGTCTGAGACACGTAATTGAGACTGTGACAGAAGTGTTAAGTAAACCATAGAATAGATAGATAGATAATTTATTTCTCAAAGTAAAGTTCACTACAAATTACATCAGATGTCAAATAGGTCATTCAAATTGAGATCGTCAGAGAAGTAAAATTACAATAAAATACAATAAAATTAAAATTAAACTAATTGAATTCAAAATTAAGTCGAATAAAAAAGCAATAAAATAAAAGATTAGATTTATAAAAAGTCACAAATAAAATCAAGATAAACAATGTCAATGGGTTACAATAAAATTAATTGATTATTTATCATGTTGAGGTTTATAAATTCGGCTGTTGAATAAAATGGATTTTCCAGTAAAAGGGTTCTCAGCTTGCTACTAAATACCTCGTCTGACTAAGGAGTAACTAATTATTGGGAATAAAATTATGAGAAGGAATCTTGTTAAGAAAGCAATCTTATATGCATTAGAGGGAGAACCTCTAATTTAAATCATCCTTCTCTCTCTTTCTCTGTCCGTTTTTTTGAGATATTTGGTTTTCTAAGTTAGCTTGAGTCATTGAGCCATCGAATCCGTTTGTCTTTGTCTAGGCCTTCATTCTGATTCCTTTTTTTAAAGTTAACTACTAGTAAGTTAGTTAACCAGTAGTTAGATATTATGTTGGTAAGCTTACCTTCATCCGGTATTATTGAAGTACAGTCGTCACTACAATTGTTGCATAAATACAGGTTATATTTGTCGAATTGAACCTTACCCCGTGGATTTTGGGTTGAGAGCATTCTCATAATTGTGTTCTCGAGCTAGGCACAAGTAGTAAATTATCAGTCAGAATGGGAATGCCCCAGTTTAGTTCCAGACTTGACGGCATCAGGGACGTATCAGGCCTGTTCAGCTCTTCAACCCATTCTGTAGTTAGTAACAAATCATATGACTTGACTGCATGCATAATATATGCATTATGCAATCGAGGAATGCACTGTTCGGATATTCATGTATTGTTTGTGACACTATTGCAGTTTTTATATCAATTGGCATGTTGTCATTAAATTGCGAAATATGCTGGCTAATTATTGCGTTTCTAGATTAAGTTAGTAATGTAGACTTTAAGGGTGTCTTTCATGAAGATACTGGACATAATTATAAATCGGGATATGATTCATATTAGGCAAGTTTGAATGTTACTTCGAGGGAAAAATACTTTTTGCTTTTCTCGCCTTTTTGTCTTGTCATTAGTATAATTTAGACACAAGTTAGAGGATTTCAAAGTAGGTAGAGCGATCTGCAATCTGTAAATCATAAAACTTTGCAGGTACATACCTCGCATCAATAGTTTTACCTCAGTTATTCCATTGTTCAATAAGACAAAGTTGTAAATAGGTCAGACAAGTACCGCAGGTGTACATACGCGTGGGTATACTACGAATTCACGAACGTGTGATAATTGTTAAACCGACATTAATCATCCCTCGGATTCGTTAAGCCGGTGCCGCACGTGACGCAAGTCGAATACATACCTGCGCATTAGTAATAACAGGTACCTACCTACATGTTCACGATAGATACGTACCTAGCTATCAATGGTAGGGGTCTGTAACTTGTTCCTAAAGGCAATTTACATTGATAATGTGAGCCTTCCGCTCACCCCATTGCCCGGTAAAACTGTGAAAGTCACATCTTGGACTAACAGCTCTTGAACTAAAAAAATAATAATAATATACAGTTTAGGCACTTTATAGGTAGTACCTAATCGCGATCTTAAACACTGTATATATTATAATGAAATCATTTGCGTTTAAGACATGCTTTAGCTTTGGCATAGTAGAACCTAGAGCTACCTAATCGGATATTTGTATTAGTATGACCAATAATTAGATGAAAAAGTGTCCTTTTTGTCTAAATTGCAATAGTTAATTTTTATACTTTTCGTTAATAAATAAATGTTGGATCAAAATATACCCTAAGTAAATCAATTCAGCAGATACAGTTTTTTGCACCGCCGTCAAGTTTTTTTCACTTAGTGTGTCAATTTATCAAAGCCAGCTTAAAATAACTAAAATAAAGGCAAGGAATCCAGCACTCAAACCGACTAATATAACCTCTAATATTGAGCCTTTTTGAGTGCTGGATTCCTTCACGGTATCAAAGATTGGCTCGAATTTTCTGAAAAACTTCAGTGAAATGTGTTTTTAGCATGATTCGCCTCATCAAAAGTTGGCATGCGATTGAAAAATACCAAACTTCAGTATAATTTAAAATTAGTATTAAGTTGAAGCGCAACTTCATGGCACTCACCTCATGATGGCACTCCTAAGTTACTATGTCAAGGCTACGCCGCGCTGTTGACTCGCGCTATGCCCTGCCACATACATCTATGTATTATGTTTTATAATACACAATGCACTTGGAGCAGAAAATGGCTGCCAGTCGTGCCGTTTTTGCTGCATTCGCGAACTGTCTATTCATGTCAATGTCATTGTTAAATTGACTTCCATTTGGCGCAGTTTTATGTTTAAAATAACACAAAAGATTGCGTTTTACATCTGGATAGTGTATTTTTATATTTTGTTTGGTGTTGACATACTTTTCGATAAGATATATGTAATTAGTTCTTATGGTAGGTGCCTAAATACACTGCCTGCCTACCTACCTACTCTCAGTCACAAAATAAATACAAATGTACGTCAAATAAAAGGTTTATTGAAATGTAAGTAAAATGAGGAAGATGATATCTACGACGTAAAAATGAACATATCAAGGAAATGAATATATGTTCCATTCCATTTTGCTCTGTTTTAGGTGAGATATTTCAATATTGGCATGCTTCTTAATGCCTGCGTTTTGTAAAACACTTATATATATGTCATAGCTATAATACAGCTAACAGTAGATGAAATCTTACCTAAGTATAACATCTGTCCACAGAAATTAGTTAATTGACCTTTTACTAATTGACACTTGAATTGAAGTATGTTGCAATTGTTAACCGCGTGTATCTTCACTGTGACGTCATAACTAAAAAACGAATAAGCCGATTCTGTTGATTATTATCCAATGAAAAGATAACCTAATCGAAAGTGTTTTCAGCCAACTATAAATCCAAAAAAGTTCCAATCAAAGAGTATTGACATATTAACTCATGCTAAACGTATTTATTGTATGTTTCCGAACGTTCGATTTGATTTATACATATACTCTAACTAAATCGGTCCGCTGCGTCGCTCCCCACCATCCGGACCATTATAGAGTCATTTGGTACTTTTTGTGTCCGTTCATGGTTCACTAGATCTTTTGTCGTCGATTCATTTCCACTGCACTCCGTCGCAAAGTCACCTTCGAGGTCGTTAAGCTCATGCAAACAACATTTGCAGCAGCGAGTTTCTGAGAAAATATTCTTAGGAAATATAGAGCGCTGAGGCTCCCTCAGGTAACTCTCTAGTTAGGCATTCTAGATCAAACGCTTGTTCTCAGGTATTTTACAAATCGTTTTTTTCTTTGACATTGATGTATTTTGAAGGCCTGCATGAATGTCTTTATGCGTCCCGCTTTTAGAACCAGAGAAGATTACAATGCTTGTTCTATGTTAATTTTAACTTAGTACTTAATTATCCTATTCTGTGTACACCTACTTAATTTTCACCATTGCTGTTTACTTTCCGGTTGAGTAAAACACAGTTAAAATCGATGCAACGGCAGCAGTCAAACTTGTTATTCCTAGAACTAGCAATTTTCGCAGAGTCTAATGACTTAACTACTTAGATCATTATAATATACCTGACTTTTTGGTCGGAAAACCCGTGCAGTCGGTGAATGGCTACTAGGGTTCCTATCCGAAGGTTACTAACATATATTTGTATAGCTATAGTGTTTTATAGCATTTATTTAACAATCTGCACCGTTGAACCGGTCACGATGACACAATACCTACTCGGAGAACATAATTATAGGTAGTGTTCATAAATTATACCTAACTATGTTAGGTATTCTTATTGCTAGCTAAAGTATGTGGGGCAAACACGTCGTTTTACGTCGCTGTGTAGTGAGTCATTAGTCTAGTGTGTTAATAAGGTAAATCTGATGGTAAATATTTTTATCTGTATTTCCTTAATAAGCAGTGATGTAAGTAGCTTTCTCAATGCTTATTTTTATTTGAATAATTTATTGTTTGCCTATTTCCATTGATTGGTTTCTAAATTTACTGAAACGAAACTACTCATAAGCCTATGGTCTTCATTCAGAGTGTGTATCAGTTGACACTGCAACCTGCTGGGCTATGTTGGCGACATTAGTTCTTACGCGGATTTCCACATTTCTGATTCGAATTCATAGCAAAATGCCGAGCATATCCCTAATTTACTTAGCTCCTCACTAAACCCGTGCGCTGCCGGCAGCTGGTATCCGAGACCATCGCCTAATGAACAGGTCATGTGGGTTAATCCCCGCACCTGTTCGTTACTTACACTCGCCTACAATTCATAATATTGAAAGTGAGTACCTATGCGTTTGAATGGTTTTTTACGTATTACCATCGAAAATGGGCCCTCAGATCTAAATCACTTAGCTCCTGGCTGAATCTAGAGGTCATAGTGGTCTCTGATAAAGCAAACTGGCCAAAAACCCGCGGGGGTCCGAGTTCAGATCTTTTAACAGGCGGTTAACTCTTTGGTGAAGGAATATACCGATTAAACACCAAGCAACACTGAAAACGGCGGTGGTGTTACCCCTTAAAACGTTGAGGGCAAATAAGGGAAGTTTGGGATTCTGAATGGTTCATTCACCATAACTGCAACAGTCAGTGTGGCTCTGACTACCTGGTTCGGGATTAAGTCCTGAGCGTATACTATAAACCCGTGCACAGCCGGCAGCTGGTATCCGAGGCCGTCGCCCAATGAACAGTTCATGCAAGATAATCCCCGCACCTGCTCGCTGCTCACACCCAATTCATTGACGCAATTAACCGCCGAGAGGCGCCACTGTCTCATGCTACAAATTGGACCGAACAGAAAGGAGATTGCTCTCGTTGACCTTTCTGAATTGAACTCGACCATTTACGGGTTAGATTTAGATAGAGCTTTGCTCATGTTTTTAGTGTTGTCACCTGCTCGAGCATGGGAAGGTTAATAGCTGGCATGGTTACCAACGAATCAAAATGTATTAGGCTGAATTTACCTACACCTATTTTGAGAAGAAATCGTTTATGTTAGTAAATACTGATGATAGTAAAACATACAACTAACAAAACAAGATGAAAAAAATACGAATTCGTAAACCATTATGAATAAAAAAGACGTTACATATAATAATAAAACCTACATCAGAGTTATGTTTCTAATAATAAGTCACGATAACGCGTGTTTAACCGGTTTTCGGGTTTTTTCCAACAGTATTAAAGAGTGCCAACACCAATGGCAGTTAATTCTATCGATAGCTGAATGAATGAAAAGTGGTGTAAGAGTCACCCTCTACAATCAGAAAAGAAAAGTTGACGTAAGTGCAGAGGTTAACGCTATGAAAATTGTCATAAAATAAATGCTAATGTTTACTTTTAATCCTTATAATTATATGTTTGCCAAACACAAAAAGTATGTCATTAACGTTGAACTCTTGTTAGCTATTAAATGTTTCTATAATAACATAACACATAACATAACATACCCTCACGACCATATACCTAATGGGTTAGTCAGAGGCGCACTGATTGTTGCCGTCATGGTGAACGGAACATTCAGGAGCCCACATTTCGCCGAGGGAATTTGAACCCAACGTGGAAAGGGGCGAGCCTACCGCCGTTATCCGGGTTGCTTGGGTTTTATATCGGTGTTTTCCATCATCGTAGAGTTAGCCGCAAATTTTACAATGAACACAAAGTAAGTGTGTTCCAGCCGGATTTGATCTCGGGACCATCGGGTTCCGAGCCAGAGTGTTAAACCACTGGGCCACGACGTTTCTATAATTCCCATAATTAACGTTTTCTATTACAAATGTTTAAAAAATTCATTTGTTGTGTCTTCGAAAAGAAATGTATGTTAAATAACAGTGACGTAATGCGCGTTCGGACTTTCTCTATAGAATTTGAATGCATACATTTACTCAAGTGAATCGTTTGTATTCTGTCGATGTCGCCGTGTTGGTAAGCTAGTGTTGCAGCTTGCAATTTGGTGGGCGCATATCGATATTACTTTATCGATACTTTGAAAATGATGTTTGAAGATAGCCCAAAATGATTCAGACTATTAACAAATATTAATATCCGCGGGACATCTTTACAATGTAGCCAATATAAACGAACTAAAACTAAAAAAAACAAAAAAAAACTTCCTTGCATTAGATACCAATCGTGGTCATAGCACAAATTAACAATAACTCTTTTTATTATTTACCACAAAATACGTTGTTTTATTTATAAAAAATAACATTCCCGCTTACCTTCCTACCTATCCGTTTTCTACTGATAAACTGCTGACACTGTTACAGTAATATGAGATTACTAGAATAACATATTTAGAAGTTTAATACCTATTTGATATCTGCCATGTTATGCGAAAATTGTTTAAAAAATGAAGATAAATAGTAATGACTGTGTTTTTCCTACAAAAATTATAACGAAATAAAACCTACTTAGCACAGAATCAATGCGGAACTGAACCACTGTCTCTTGGTAACTATATTGGTATTAGGTTGGCTAGTTCAATTTACTATTTACCTACTTACTAAAATATATTGATATCTTACAACAGGATCACTTACACTATGACCATGACCATTTTCTTTTCTCATTGCAATACAAGAACTTTTACAAAATCGACTCAATCCAGTGAAAAACAGCAGTTGTAATATGACCTTTATTGCCCTGTCATAAGTTCAGAGTACGTGCAAGCAATAACTCCTACCACAAAACGTGGTACCTATTCGGCTTCACTCTTGTTTTCATTCCATTCTTAAATTCCGTTGCGGCCTCATAATGCCTCAGAGGCGTCTGAGGCCCGCTGCGACCGAATGCACCGATAGAAAAACAACTTATTACGGACCACGTAACCCCAATAGGAGCTTGCTTACGTAATCTAAGGTCGCTGGCGACTGGAACTCGACGTCAAAAAGCTCATTCGTTCATCCTTATCCCAACCGCATAAGGTCTGAATTATCCCATAACTTGTACTCTACGACCCATCTGTAGTCTCTATTAGAATGTTATAAGGTTGATATTGCATTTAGTATTAGCTGTTTACATGACTCAGTTTGTAGGTTACGATTGGTCTTTGTGTGTCATAATAAGTTGATAGTAAGCAAGGTGTTCAGGTACGTGGTTTGGTTTGATGATACATAACTGCGTGTAGAGAAACGTAAATCCCGTAGTTTTTGATGACGAACTGTACTTTGTTGTGGTTATGTTGTTATCTTCGGGTAACATAGGAAATAATACAACAGTATTTGATTTATTACTCATGAATGGTTTCAAGAGAGGCCAGTTGTTTGTAGGAACTTGCATTTAAGTAACATTATTATTTCTGCTGCAAGTGGAATATATAACTAATAATTATCTAAATTTATAAAAACAAAACAGCTCTAAAGCACAACTTTAACTACTGTACAATGTTGTATTTTCATTCCTATTGCTGTCGACATTTGCGAGTAATTGACAAGATACCTTGCTAATTCTGCCACATTTAATATTTTTATGCCTAGGGGGTTAATCCACGTGAAATGAGTTAAAAGCTGCAGCTAAGTACACACAAACTAACAAAGTAAAACTAGCTCTGTAAAAATCAATCGATTCTCTAATTCTCTTGCCGACCGTGCCATTCACTTTCGTTTGAGACCATCTCTCATAGCTGAGGTGTGGTTGCGTAATCAAATCACGCGCATGAATGGCCAATAGGCTCTGCTTTAATACAAAAGACTGTTCACCGTTTGCTGTTCAAAATTTACCATCAGGCAATCCGCACGCTTGTTTGATGACCCTCTTAGCGCAGTGGTTGCGTGCGCCCATTTGTAGTAGGAGAGTTGCAAGCTCGATTCCGGCACTTGGAATCGATTAGGTGTTTGTTGTACCTTCGTTGTTTACCAAACACAAGGAAAAATCTTACTAGAGACAGAGCATCCAAACCTGAGAGCAATGTGATGCTCTATTTCATACTCATTTGTCAACTTCGTTGTACGAAAAAGCCGGTTTGTTTACTGCTATTATATAGATATACATTCTGTCCACTGCCAGGGACTTTATGCAATGCTAAAAGTCCATTGAATTACAATTTTCAATAACACTGGGAGCTGTCAAAATGTATTTCTTGGATTAGTAAGACTGTAGCTGCTGTTTAGCTGCTGTAGACCTTGGCAGCTCTTCCAGATTGTAGGGTGAGAGCGTATTCAAATAAAATTGCTAAATGTAGGTTTCATCACACAAAAAAAAACCCAATGATACATATCGTTTGCAATGATAAATATCGTTTCGAGCACTTACCGAATCGACCACAAAGGTGTTAACTATAAATCTGTGGTTTACTCGTATGACACGAATAAACAATTTGTGATATATTTGGCAGTGTGGCATAGAGGAAACATACCAAATTAATATGCTTATCAAGTTTTTAGGGTTCAGTGGCCAAAGGGTTCGGACCGGAAGCTCATTGTTGTGGTTACGTCTCTACATGCCACGTCAGCTAACGGTATAACTTATCTTTTGGACTTGAAACCCGGGTTGCTACTGAACAACTAAAGTAGTTGACAACTCGATATTTTGAAAAGCGAATGACGAAACCTAAAAAATAATCTCATGAATGCCTTTGCGACAAAATGTCGTTTTGACTAACATTTTTAAACCTGCCGAGTTCTCATTTATTGGTCTGATAATTATTTTATCTGTCTATTGAAAAATCAGCCCTGAATAATTTGAATAAAATATGCAAAAAAAATGACTTATTAGTCGACGTATGTGCGACGTTTATTACGTTTCATACGATCACTTATACCATAACACGTCATCATATTTATGTTATATTACATGCAAATGTTGGTGTTTGCGGTGTTTGCGATTGTAAACCAAAAAAACATTGGTGATAATGTGCGCCAACAACGAAAAATATTGTTAAATTTCTTTCTATAACTACCAATGTCTTTCCTGACGTGTTTTCAAGTCTAGCGGGTGACAAATAGTCATGATAGAAAAGGTCTACGATTAAGGAAGTTCCTCTTTAACCTACGCATTCAACATACATGCTTTAAAGAGTGACGCATAGTCCAACCAATCCTACAGATTGATTGTAACTTTAAATCCTTTTTACATAACCTACCTATACCTTTTTTTTTTGACCCGGAGTAAATGACATTACGCAAACCCATCCACCGGGGGGCGGACAGGTTATGTGGGACTCACCACTGGGAAGGTGGCAGCCAGTGGCATACCCACTAAAAACTCCGGGACGCCCTCTCATCGTCCATGTTGGGGCAACTGCGGTGACTGGCACGAAGCCTTCTACGCGATCCCCCGGACCTACCTATACCTAACCTAATTCATGATAGGTATCAATATCAATATAATTTGGGTCTCTTCAAGAAAAGAGTGAATATTGGCACTTGTTAGGCAGACATGTACCTCCATCGACCACATCATCACATACCATCAGGTGAGATTGTGGTCAAGACTGCCTAGTTCTAAAAAAAAAAACAATAATAGCTCCGTTTTGATTACTATTTTATGAAATACTAGAGTCTTAGCTTTATTCAATCATTCTGACGCTTCAGTAAGCTACTGTACGTTTCACATGTAGCTTGCAAGTTCATAGGGAGTTAAAGCTCTGCCTGTACCAGTGTACGCTCCGGTGGACTGTACATACATACAAGACAGTACATTGTGTGTGCTTTACAAGTTTATCGGTTTATCTAGTTTGATTTTCGCGCATGACGTAAGCTCGTCTCATAAGGTCACGGACACATCGACCTGAAGCCGATATTGAGATGTGGAGACTACGCTTGCTTGCGCTTTCGCTCGTGTGAGCAAACTACTTTAGATTCTGAAGCTAATTTTGGCATCATACATCAATGAAACTTATGTTATCAAACTAATATTTGTATAAATGTGACTTATGTGGAAAACTAGTTAAATAATGGTGGTAAGATTCTGTAGCATAAAGGTACCTAACTTGCAACCATCAAAAAGTTCATGACATAAGCCATCGGTAAAATAAATAAGTAGCCATTAATTAACACAGCGCCTTCTAGCTTCAAACTATGCAAATGGATCTATAGAAACTAGACAGCAGATGAAACATACTAAACTACATTACATACGCTATCTTTTATGCTAAGTACTTATACACAGGAAACACACACACAGCCCACCCAAACAGGTATTTTACTTTTGCACTGCCCAAAGATCAAAGCCGTGGTCTTTGGTTCAGAAGCCGAATTCCTAACCATTCTGTATGGCAAATCGGGTGTCAACATCATCACCATCATCACTTATAATATAAGACATAAGTCCTTTGCGCACTGCCCCTTCAAGTACGTCGGCAACTCCAGCTTAAGGCTGCGTTTCCACCAGAGATGCGTTGCGAGAAATGTGTATTTAAGAACCAATAGAATCCCTCCATTTACCTAGCTTCGCTCAATGAAGCGATGCTATTGGTTCTCAAAAACACATTCCGCGCAACGCATCTCTGGTGGAAACGCAGCCTAAGGGTGCGTTTCCACCAGAGATATGCGAGGATCCATTGCGAGGGAGCCTTAACAGGTTACCTCATTTCCTCCGCTCTGTCTTTGGTAAGTATTAGGTAGACTTCTTGAAACTGCAAATAGTAATGAAAATTATATTGTCATAGGCGTTAATGAAATGGAAATGGTTTTGCCAAGCGCATTTGGCAGGCCGTCACTTAATTTTGTCATTGCAATTCTAAACTTAGAAGGCGCACAATAAATTCCATTAACGTTAGACAACCGTACAATTTCCGCAGGGATACCCCAGACATATGAAGTAGATGAGTATACGTTTGCTGGTGACAGCAGCAGATCTGGGCCACTTCTAATTGGGACGCGCATCGATTGATGACAGTTGGCATTTTTCTTTTTTTATATCTTGGCTTATGTAATATGCGGCAGTATTATGTGTAGCTTCAGTATTCACTTTTGGTTTTGTGCGCTGCTGCCTACTGTTCTGGTCATGCATATCGTTCTCGACAATTTTCCTCGATCTGTGGTTTGTTTGGAAGAGATCGCGTTTGAGCGATAAAGCCGCCCAAATTGAACATTAACACGTTCATGTTATTTTTAAACATAAATTTAAGTACTTTTGGTGTCCAATATAGAATATACTTGTATCTATCAATCTATCTGTCCTAAGCTGTCGAACTTTCCTAATCGTATCCTAGTAGTTAGTAAAGTTGTCTGTTGGCAGAAATCTCATCTTATCTCTCATCTGTACTTGAAAGTAATATAAATCGAAGTGCATTGATCATTTAGCTATCTTTTTGTACGCTTGTTAGTAGTAAACATACTCCGTATGAACGGTGGCGGGATCGGTCTGGATGCGGAAGGCTCAAAACCGGGAGTTGTGGTGCACTTTGGGAGAGGCATATGCCCAGCAGTGGACTATGACAGGCTGATGATGTTGTGTGTGATACTTTGTGTGGTCCTCTTTTTATGTTCAGCCGTGCAGCTGAATTAATGAACAGAATCAGTTTTTCTACTTAGTGCATATCATTATTGAGACAAACAATCTCTTTTATTATACAAATAGCTGTAAAGATAAGTAAGTACTTGACTCACTCTAGTTTTTCAGGTTCCCTTGTAATAAAGCAAATTGTTTTGAAATGAAAACTAAACAAAAACCGACATTAAAGCACAAAATACCAAAAATGAAATCGATGGTGGCGATATTATGCGCTGTCAGTGCTGTCACTATCAACCGCTACTTGGACGACCACAATCCACAATATCGACCACATCGCAATTTTAACGAGTGGAATTGTGGTTAAGCAGTTATAAAATACCACGAATATAAACGTACCGTTATAAAACAATCCACCATCCAGGCTACAGTGCCTTCGGGAACAAAACTCAGAAAAAATAAAATTAAAGTTGGACACGAAACGAACTTTGTTTGTTTGGACAGAAAACGTTCTAGTCGTAGAAAATTGCTTCAACTAAGCCATTCCTTCACACGCTGTAGCAGGTACAGCTTTAGATTGGTTTAGATGTCTAGACATAGGACATTCTTTCTAGTTTTTCCAGTATTTTACGAGTAGCCGTGTTTTTGTTTAGCTTTATCGATTCCTTGCCTCAAAATATAGCGGAAACCTGCTGTGTTTTGTAGTAGTTTCCTTTCTTTGACCCAAAAGTAAATAAGCACGGACAAGCACGCACATCATCACTACGACTATAGGTGAGAGTGTGATCAAATATCAAGTTTACCAAAGCAAGAACTATGATATGACACCATGTTTTTCTTTGGCCTACTAATTTAAACCTTCTACTAATTGATGTTAGGAAACTGAGAGACTCTCCACCTGGACTCCAGCCAAGTTCAAGGTTGTGCGTTGCGTACCGCAAACCCTTGATTTCCAATTAACGTCAACATTAAGTTACCGCCTTACTTCATTAGAAGGTTCAAGGGCAACGAGTAAAGGGTAATCTTGAGCAGGGTTCGGGATGTCGATGATAATCAAATTAGACCTGAGGGAATCCGATAGAAGAATCAAATTGAAGTTAGTGACTTGCCCTGCGGAAAAGTAAGTTGCATTAGCCTATAGCGCGTAGGACTGATGTTTACTGGGGAAAAAAAATTCAGAGATGGTGACCATTTGGTGGCAAATCCAGGGCAAGGCAGAAAGATAACCCTTAAAAGTTCGCAGAAGTTAAGTTGAAGAAGCAACGTATACTTGGTCAGAAAGGGGACGGCTGACCACTCTGAGCGAAATATCGCTGTTCACGCTAGGGTTTCGTGGGCGATTTCACGGCGACGCGATCTCGCAGCTATAGTTCCGCGATAAAATAAACGCTGCGAGAATGCCGCGAGCTCGCAGACATCTCGTTGCGAAGCCCGCTTTGAATTTTACTGATAGATGAGGCGTTCATCCGCTGTGATACCCGCCGGTGCGCTTGGTGTATTCGGCAGGTCTGTTAATGGTCTCTTTAGCACAGTGGTTAGCCCCGGCTGAGCCCAAGACCGGATGTTTTTTACTGGGTGTCCTATCTTTAATGGAAAGATAATGCATTATCCCAAAGCTTAAATTAGGATGACATATACTTAGTAATGAAATGTAGTTTTCGGGCATCTTCGTATTATATTCATTTCAGATTAAATACCTCACCATATCCGTGATTATTTTGTTCAAACAACAATACAACGTGAATTTAGGATATTGTTTGTCGTAAACGTTGTGATTACCTGTGTTAATTAGTTGCCTCGTTACAGTAATATTAGCTTGTTGACTATTGTTTGTTAAGTAGGTATGTTGTGAACTGTTTAGGTATTTTGCATAATTAATAACCGCATCAGTCAATACGAATACAATCAATTAGACAAATGCAGAGTTATAATAACGTCGTATAGAATACCTACAATGATTATTCGCTATCGTAGTGTGTGTGACCTTTGTTTTGTTTGATGGTCATTTGGCCAGTTTTAATAAGTTTTTCGGCTACCAGGGGGTCTAAAACGGCAACATTTTAGGTGTTTCATATATGAATCATCTAAGTGACGTTTCATCTGGTTAATTGCTAAAAACGGTAAAACGGCGACATGAAAAGTGAAACACCTACTTGACATTTCATATCTTAGACATATTTTTCTTTTTTAAATTTATTTCATGGCTTGGACTCTTAGACATAGTTTGATGACGACATTGCTACACCAAAAAAAATAGTGTCGCGCCTAATAATTGTAAACTTAACGGTTTTCATTAAACAAATATTTTCATCATTACAACTAATAATTTAAGGCTTAAAAAGTAGCTTATTATTGAATTTGTGTGATTTCTTATCACTAATAATTGTAAAATGTTTTTAATTTACAATTTTTATGTCTGGCAATGAGGACCGTGACAGGTGGCCTAAGAACAATAATGTCACAGCTGTCAATCGAGATTGTAAATAATGTTCGTGAAAACTTGTGATAAAAATCATTTTCCGACCGGAAACGATGAATGAAGACAAGAAATTGGTGCTAGCTAGGCATGTTCTTGAGATTGAAGATATTTGCAAGGAGACATAACTCTGTAACAACAAAGCCCGAGTGATTTGCCAGACTTCTGCCTCGGCAATGGCGTACAAGACGACTTTATTTGGGAGCAGATTTTTAGGTTTTAATGCCGCAATTTTTTAAAATAATACACATTATAATAACAAAAACGTTTTTTATTTACTCGATAATATTGGAATATGCACCAGAAGACAGCTAGTTAACGTAAATGTGATGAACTAATTTCTCAGGAATTTCATTCAAAATGTGATAAACCTTCAGTGTCGTTTCCACCACGGTCTTGGAAATTGGTGGTATTCTTGGTGTCATTATAATAATTCACAGTAACACATTTTACTAGGTATAATTAAATTTATCCTAAAAACGATTAAATAATGTTAACTGCTATGTGAATTTGACAGCTCAGCGCTGTCACCTAGTAGGGTAATTTCGTCTGTTCGCGTCCATTCAGTTGCTAAATTTGACAGTGAATCAAAAATGCTCCAGCACTGATTTATATAAAAAATATTTATAATGTATCCATTATATTCTAGTTTACTTAAAGTTTTTTTCGAAACATTGCATTTTTTTAATAGATAATTACAGAATTAGGTGTTTTTCCAAAAATGACAATTAGCGTCCACTGTATACCATTTCGCGGGAATAATTTATCAGCTGCTTTACTGCCAGCATTAACTCTTGGCAGGGGACCCTTGCACATCCAACTTCCGCTTTGCCAGCTAGTCTCTCTAGCGCTGATTTGCATTCCTTGACAATCGCTGATGTTGTCGCTGGTTGTTGAATGCTTGCAGTGCTACTCTTACCTTGCTGTAGCTGTAGACCGTCACTTTTGTGACATCGTTGTGACGCTTGCCTGCTATGTAAGCGCAAACCAGAATGCATAAATTTTGGTTTCAAGAACGCTGGCCAGCCTGCCCAAGCGTACTGATCTCTTTATCGCCGAGCCATCATCACATAGTGCGTCTGTGCACGCCAGCAACCAAGAGTTTGATTGATTATTTCCTGAATCCGTCTGTGTAGCATATAAGTCCACCTGTGTCTGTTCTCCAGTGGTCTGTCTATGAATGAATAAACAGTAATCAGGTCTCTTCATTTCGCATTTCATTTTACGCTTTCTTTAAATGGTCTCCAGCTTATGTTCTCTCTTCATCATTATTTCTTGTCACCGACGACCTAATTTAATGTCTTGACTAATAAAAATAATGATAGAAATGACTTCTTTCATTTAAAAATATAATTATTAGCCGTAGTCTTAGTTAAAAATGTATCATTTGAAATTATTTTTACAAGCAAGTTAATTTTATTGCATTCAAGAAAGTAGTGGACGCAATTTGGTTTATGATTATCTCCTGTAGGTATAGTTTGCGGCCATAGCGGACGCAAACGCTAAGTTCTAAATAAGATGTATTTAATTCGCGTCTACCTCATTTTATTCGTTAAAAATGTATCTTAAAATTCACATAAATCAATAAAAAACATCCACATGCGCCGCTGCACACTATTTGTCCTTATGTGCGTGTGTCTTTGAACTTAACTTTGAAGTATTAGCATTAGTGACGTATTTTTAATTGTTGTATTAGTTTACTTAATTTCGAAGATTTTCCGTAAAATGGACGCAAACAGGGTGGTGGACGCGAACAGGCGAACTGACCCTAAACATCTAACATTCCTCCAATTTGACGTTTAAAAGTGCACCATTTTACGAATTCCCATACAAAACTGTCAAATTGTATGAAAAACAAATATGAAACATATTATGTTCATAATATGATTCACCTAATAAGTTGCCATTTTAGGATTTCAAAAAGTGTTTCATATTATGTTTCAGATATGAAACGTCTAATGTCGCCATTTTAGCCCCCCAGGATATGCGCTGCATTTTCCTATTGAATAGATAGGTACTTTTTATTATAGTAACCAATGTTCAATTTATTTAGTATCGTAGCTAAGGAGCAATCTTTCCCAGATTAACTTGATAGAAGTTTATAACGAAAAACAGACAAATGTTTGAAATCGTACGAGTTTAACACAGTTTAAATAATTTGCTTAAATATGCATACGATATCGAAAATATAAAATGGAAAACACCGGTAAAAAGCCTAAGCAACTCTAATAACGGCGAAAGGTTCTCTCTTACTACGTTAGGTTCTGTTCCATTTACCATAACAGCAACATACAGTGTGCCTCTACCCGTTTGGAATATAGTCAAGGCAAATAAAACGTTATGAGTTAGAAAAATAAACTCATTACTCATCTAACAGAAAAACAAACCTTGACTACCACTTATTTTTCACATTTTATAAATATTCAGGTTGTAACATTATCTTTAGCGAGATATATCGGGCACACGTCTCTCCGCGTGCAGCCGTGCGCTTACATGACGTGCTGCCGTGGCGCCCTCTGGGGACGGTCGCACACGAGCTTGTGACCACAGAATACTAAGGGGAAGAAGGTTAAATTTTAAACTCAATTTACACAAAAATGAACAGTGCCCGCGCGTGAATAGAATACGTTCTAGCTTTTATCTGCATCCGGACTACATTTTTTAAAGGTGTTTTCTGTCACCGTAGAGCCGCAAGTATATAACTTTGTGTCTGTAAATATCACGTTTTAGTTTAGAAGAAAGTATTTTTTTGAATTTATTAAATAATTCATAGTTATAGTCCGGTAGTATATTTTTCCGGGTGACTTAGGATCACTGATAAAAATATTTGGTACGAGTACATTTAGTGCACACATAAAAAACGGAACACACAACAGTGACTTAAAGCAAAACCTTGTCTACTCTACTCCCTTCTACTACTATCTACTACTTCCTTTTACAGTTTCTCTAAGATACGCTCTACGCTCTTAGCGATAAGGCTGCCTAAATTGTACGTTCGAAATTTCTGTAAACATTGCTGTGTAATTCGTTTTTTTTGTGCAATAAAGTACCTATATCTTATTTTACCTTGTTTTCTCTAAACCAAAATGTGGTATAATAAAATTGTAATTTTTTTTCAGCGGATGGTATAAAACTGTAGGTCTCTTGAATTTTGGGCCAAACGCCCTTCTTCTAATCGTCAAAAAAAAATACATGATTTCATTTCAGCTCTAAGTATCTCAACTTGAGATTTTCACGGGCCAGTCCTGTTACAGACAGAGATAATTATAACGGTAAGTAGGTACATAAAAAGAGGGTAATGCTTTTACATTTTGTCCCTAATGTCAAATTAATGTCTCTCTCGTACCAAAGGGCCATTTCTCTAAAAACTTTCTAAAGGTTGACAATTCAGTTGAAGATCTTATTACGCCTTTTAAACCGTCTGGTGACGTTTGTTATTACTAGATTATTTTGAACTAGCGACCCGCCCCCGCTTCGCACGGGTGCATAGGATGTTATTATACATTTATAAACCTTCCTCTTGAATCACTCTATCTATTTATAAAAACCGCATCAAAATTCGTTGCGTAGTTTCAAAGATTTAAGCATACAAAGGGACATAGGGACAAAGAAAGCGACTTTGTTTTATACTATGTAGTGATAGGTATCCCATATTGGCCACTTCTTTATCATCAATAGGATTACCTACCTATCAATAGGCGACTATCGCTTAAATATCGATAGCACAGTCCTCCTTGCTTTATTGCAAAAAAAATATATTTGGCAAGAGCAAGATAGAAAACGGAAATGGGTAAGTAGCCTGAATTACTGTTGACTGTACATAATGTGATTCTACCACCCGGCGTCGGAAGGTTGATCAACTGAAAAGACCCGGCAATAAATTCACCAGTTACTCTTTCACGTTGCTTTTGCCTCAAAATGATTATTTTCAGAAGACCGAAGGACTGATGGTCGTTGTGGCAGAAAACTTTTTAAGTTTTTCTTTTCTTTTTACTTTTTTTTGTTTAAAGTATATGCCTAACCTAACATTGGTGAAACCAACCTGGCTGCCAGGTATAATATACCAGAGAAATTCGTCCGGTCTGTTAATGGTCTCGGTAGCGTAATTGGTTAGTGCAGTCGCCCGGTTTGCGAAAGACGCGGGTTCGGGTCCCGCCTGATGCCAAGGCCGAATGCCTTTTTCTGGTTTTCCTATCTTTAGTAAGATGATAATGCATTATCCCTAATTCTAAAAAATTAATTAACTTTTCAAGTGTTAAGATTCAATTTAATCTGGGTTAAGCGTGCCCATGACCGAAAATCTGGCCCTTTGAGAAGTAGGGCACAGGTACTGCGTAGAAAGTGAAGTTTGTCATTGTTTGACGCTACTTTCTATTGTTCCAAAGGCATTTTAAATCTTTACAGTAATTTACGTTCCACTATTCAAGTGCATGTTATGAAAGCACATAATAATATGCTCGATAGATTGTTTGAATAGTTTAGAATAGGTTAGATCCGAATAGGCTCCTTTTTGCACAAAGACATCACATAACATCACATACATTTTTATTAGCGAATAGTAATGCAAATATTACGAATATTTACAATTATTTCTGTTGTATCTAGTATCCCATAAAAAAGGGCTTTAATAAGCTCATCTTGGGGCTAGATGGCGCTGTGTTGAATAATGTCCAGGGATTTTATTATTTTTATTTCAACTTCAAAAAAGCTACACTGTAGCATCTCAGGTGCAGGTTCATACGTAAATTAAGTACTAACGAGCTACTAAGTTGGTACTTATATCAACGCAACATCGTCGAGACCCCGCTAGATCTTTCACTTTACTCCAATTTGCCCAAATTAAGAAACAAAACACAAAAGAGCAGTATAAAGGGGGGATTACAATGACCCCTCCTAGCATTTACGGCGCAAGACACACAGTATTCACTGAATGCCATGATGAGAGGCTTTTCAGTTTCGTTTCCAGTCGTGTTTGTATTCAAGCCTTTGTATCAACCCCCTTTTCACACTGCTAGAGAAGGAAAAGGACATCAATCTTCTTTATTTTCTAGAGTTTTTGTCTGTACAGTGTACGTGGTTACCCAGCAATTGAAAAGTAACCTTTAGTGCATTGATATTAGTTATGCGTTTTGTCCTAATCTACACTTTACCAGTGGCCTTTTGTAAATTTACTAACCGCAGTACCAATACCAATAGTTTGAAATGAACTTTATGCAAATTGCTGGTCTAATTAAGTTACTAAAATACCAAAGGACTTGCTGTCAAAAGATATTGTTTCTGGTTCATATGTACATAGGCAATCTCGTAGTTTGAGATCCGTTGTGATTCTTAACCTATACGCAATGCATCATAAATCATAATTCGCGCTAAGCGATGTTTTGAGTTGTTTACTTAATTTAAATCATACGGCTCTCATTGTCTACTTTCATAATAAAATACCTCAACCGAGAGCAAAACCAATTTGGAAGAATCAATAATCGAAACGAATGTCGCACGGAGTACCTAG
Organism: Udea ferrugalis; assembly: GCA_950022985.1. Lineage (NCBI taxonomy): Eukaryota > Metazoa > Arthropoda > Insecta > Lepidoptera > Crambidae > Udea > Udea ferrugalis. Next base: position 14,570,598 of record OX465525.1, read on the forward strand.
TCGATGAAACGACTTCATTTGCGGCAGAATTAAGGCCAATTCTCGACACGTGCAACGTGGTGCCTGGTTACCTCTGTAAAGGTTAAACGCTACCACAGTATAAACAGTAGGTTATCTAAGGCCGCCCGCCGAGTTATTAGCCTGGCGTGCACACAGACACGCGGCATAGCCCGTCCGTACTGCCACCACCCTATACCCCCCTATTTTATGCTAGCGCGTGCGTGAAATCGCGACGCGGCGCGCGACGCGCACGCACACTTTCAAACCGAGAGCGGTACGTTTGTATGTAGATATTTTAGGTTGGGTTGCACCATCTGACTTTAACAACAACAAACATCAAAATTTCGGATAAAGTTAAAGTTAGGCCCAAAAATGACGTCAAATTGTCAAATTTGACAAAAACTTTAACTTTAACCTTAACTTCTACTATGGTGCAACTTACCCTTACTGTTCTATGTATACTGTGGTAAAGGTTAAACGCTACGCTGTTACAATTTTTCGTCGACCCAGCGATATTTTTTCATCGTCCACTGTGGCTAGTTTTTTACATTTTCGACGAAACTGTAAAACGCTTCCCTGGCTAATAGGTTTTCTAGTCAGGTCTAGTCTGTAAGTGGCTGAAGTTAGAGTCTAGTTTGCGGTTATAAAGAATTCAATTTTGGAACATGGCCCCGTGCGGCTGTGTTACGGATTGGTTTAAACTTACTCGTCTAATAAATAAGTAGGTGAGTAACGTTGGCGTTGGTTCTCGTTTAAAAAACATGTATAAAACTCCTGAAATTGACAATGACATTGCGCAAGGGATTGCTGAATTTCAAATATTGGCAGCTACATTTTTTCCCTGAAGTCCCAGTCGAAAGTCAATAACTTCGGAACCAACCTTCCTTAGCGTTTTATTCGTCCTTTGTTTTATTCTGGACATTTTCTACAGCGCGCCCCCTAGCCCCAAAAATCAAAGCTCGTATTATGGGATATAGAATATGGATAAACGTGCTTAAATACTTTTTTCTTTTGTTGATACATACATAATATACATAGCAAACACCCAGACAAACAAACAGACATGTTCAGGCACAAAAATGTTGTATTTTGCTTGGTTCCAACCCGCGGCCTCAGGTGTAGTAGCTGTGACTGAGGTAGTTTGGCAATAATTAATAAAAGTTTATGCTTGGCCGTGCGTTTGATTGTACGTCCATCAACACAATAAATGACAGTAGGAGACATCAAATCGGTCGTCAATGTATAGAAACTAGTGTTTGCAATTTGTTCATGTACTCGTAGTCACTGCCCAGAAGAAAAGAGACAGATACACTCTACGACAATTTTCGGAATTGTGACTTAAGATTCTTAATCCGAAATCTTTCCGAAACTCGCTCTGCTACTCGCCTCGTGTATGAAATTTACGACGCTAATCCCGCTCATGACAATACCAGAGCATTACTCGAGAAAGTAGGGTTGCCATTTAAGGCATACTTCAACATTTATAGTAGTTTATTTCAGGGAGTTGGCCAAAAAGTCACATACCTAAGTAGTAAGTGAAAAGCATTGCTTGGAAACGCTTTGCTGAGTGTTATATGTTACGAATAAATGTTTTTACTTTCGATCACAGCCTCATTTTTTAGTTCTTATTCATCAGAGACCAGAATTATGTGCTGTGATAACTGATTTATTGAAGTGCTTTCATAAATCATTAAACCATATTATTATATTATGGTTTCATTAAACCATAGCCCGTAATAATAAAGATATTCTCTCCCGGATTTTCGTTTTTAATGTGAATGTATAGGTACTTATTGCATCTTAATAATTCACAGAGTAATCAAAATAAATAATTAGAGTCTAAAATGGCGTGTACAGCACTGAACGACATACGGCTGTTGTTGATAATGACGATGAATGTAAAAAAAGAACAATATTTAACTCCATGTCCTATTGTAAAGTCGCGGAAAGAAAAGGTTGACCAGTTTTCAAATAAATTCATTTACGCGTTGCAGGCACATGTTACCTTTTTGAACTGTGTAGCAGGCTAGAGTATGTCGAAACGTATACTTTGAAAGTATGCTTTAAATGTATGCTTTAAAAGTATGTATGATAGTAAAATTAAAATTCGATTAGACGTATGTTCCTTCACGATTGACAGTTGAATCAATACTTTTGTCAATGTTATCATTGAGCAAGCAAAAACAGAGCTTAGAGTGGTCAACCCTTTCATTCCGCGACTGTACATAACTTTATTTTTAATTTTGTTGCTTTTAACAGCAACCCTATGGAACAGCAACGTCGTAATGTGCCGTAAAACGTACAATTTTTACTTCGGGCCGCTCGCGAATACCGAATTACGAGTTTCATTTCAGGAAATTAATTCGTGTCGGCCACAAGGCGCTTAATCTTGGAGAAACTGATTAAGGGTTAAAATGAGGTTGTTGAGGTTGTTGAGGGTGCTTATGACCCTATCGTTTTTATGAACACAGGAAGCTACTCGTAGCTACATCTGTGTATCGTACCGGCATTTATTTTGACCTATCCTGTATTATCCACGCTTGTGGGCAAAGGCTTCTCCTATATCTCTCCAGCGATCTCTATCTATCTACTCGAAGCAGCAGATCGTGTTGCTATTGCTTCTTCAGCCTTTTTTATCAACGCTGAGGAAATGCCTACGCATACCCGTCCGCCGGGGGTCGGGCGGGTTATAACGGGCTCTCCACTGGGGATGCTAACCCAGTGGCCTACCGACTAAAAACTCAGCGACTACCTTACATCGTCCATGTTGGGGGGACTGTTAGTGACTGACACGAAGCCTACAACGTGTCCCCAATCACTTCTTCGGCCTACCTCTAAAATGCAGGGAGTCGTGATATTAACCTTTCGCTACTTTGTTTTCGTACCGTGAAATGTGTTAGAGTTTATGGCATAGCCTGTGGTTGGTTGTTTGTAATAATTTGACCCGAAAGTTTAATTTGATTCATGTTCGTGTCATGCCATCTAAGTTTCAAATTAAACTTGGGAAAACTGTTTAACCAACAAATAACTATATTCATCATGATTCTCCTATTTCATGCGAAACAAATAGAAATAGGTACCATGAGTCTTATACAGTAAAAGTCAGTTTTTGGGCTTCCATAATAAATACCTTCTTCTCATAGCTGGGGGGGCACTGGTGACCTGAACACAGGTTCTACGAATCCATAGCAGGCACCAGTCTCTCACAATGTAGCGGAGGTTGACCTCAGCCTAGCCATCTAGCCAATAATAATATAATAATATGTAAGCCTGCATTGTGAAAGAGAAAATAAATGATTTTATTATAGCTTTGCTGTTTCTGGTTTGTATAACACAAGGGAAAACCGGACCTTAGGACTAAATCAATGTAGGTATTTCATAAATATTGCTCCATATTGATTATTTTTTGAAAATAGATTGTTAATTTGTCGAAGCGTGGTATACGTATAGACCTCAAGAGTAGAATCATTTAAGCTTGTTTAACCAAAATGTTGGCACACAAAATCTTCGCAACATATTTTTATTTACTAGGGAAAAAATGTATGAAATCACACGTTTAGAAGTCAATCAATTATCAAGATATCGACTACCTGTGCATGTTAGTTAAACACGGTTTGTGTTTTCATACTGCTACAAGTACTTAAAACTAACCGATAATAACGTAACGTTTCCTCATAATTTTTAGAGTGACACAATGAGTCATTCACGAGAATGATGTTGTTGAATCAATGTTGTTTACCTACTAGAATCTCGTGAAACCAGTATATTAGTCAGTTAACGATTAGCGCCAACGGACACATTTTTAAGTTCTTTACCAGGACATTATAGGTAGAAATACGATGGTCACTAGGTAACAGCTACACAGAAAACACAGCCAGGGCAAGTAAAATATTTCATAATAAATAAAATTTTGAAGTAACGTTTAGTAACTAAGTAACGTATCTTTCTCGTTCTTGGAAAGGGTCAGGGGAGGGATTCAGAACCGATTCACTTTCATTTGATTTCAGTGAATCGCTTCTGAACACGTCAATTGCTTTATACTATGCTTTAGCGTTTGTTTTTTATGAATACAGATACATGGGTCTCCTCCGTGAGGTAAGGGGCGTGATTAAATGTTCGAGTACAAAAAAAAATACAATGAATACATACATATAATGTATGTATGTATTCACTCATTTTTAATTTTTGCTTTCACTCACACAAAGCCTCACATTGAAATCCATATTCGATAACCGTTTTGATAGACCGTACCGAACTCACTAAAAGGAAAGTTAAAATGGCAAACTTGTGAACAGTAAATCTGAGCCGCCCCTAATGACTAAAGGGCAGTCATAAAAGTGATCGAGTACAATTAGCAACGTGACACTTGCTGCCAGTTGAAATAAATTTTAATGACCATTTTGTTATAACGAACATTCAATTGTAGGGACTGAGCTAAGCGACTGACTAAGTGGAAGTGACAGTAGGCAGATTATTATTATAAAGAAAAAAAAAACGGAAAAGTACTAGTTGAGCTTGCGCACCGAGGGTTCCGTACTTGTAGGCATTTGAATAGTTCGTTTATCACGGCAATCGTGTCTCGAATATTTGTAGAGTTAAATATTTTTTGTTATGTAACCACGGTTTCTAGGAAGATGTCCTTTCATTATTCTACTATTATCATAGTACATAGCATTTCTTCTTGCAAAATTAGGTACCTACCTTATAGGTTTTGATTTCCTTGCGAGCGTCAAAATAGGCAGCATAAACCCGTTCATTTATCCCCTTATCTTTTGATTACATTGAATAATTTTTTTTAATGGTTACGTCATAACATGAATGCATTTCAGTTATGTACCGGAAAATGATTTGCAGCTAATTTAAAAGTCCAGGTTCAAGATCACTAGATGCAATTGAATAAGTACAGCCAGCATCTAAATCATCTACAGAGTTACTGTTGTCTAAAAAGGTATTGGCGGTTTGACAAAAGAAATTGTAATTCTACAATGACATAGTCGTACTTATGTACCGATTTGTCGACCGATTTGGTGTAGTTGTTGAGAAGTCTGCTACTTCACAAAAGGTCGCGGGTTCGATCCCCGCACAGTACAAACATTTGTGTGCATGAACATGTCTGTTTGTATTGGTATGTATTTACAAAAGAAAAGATATTTAAGTATGTTTATCCGTTGTCTAGTATCCCATAAAAACGGACTATAATTAGCTCACTTGGGGCTAGATGGCGCTGTGTGGAATAATGTCCAGGGACATTTATTTATGTATTTTGTAGAGGCCGTAAATCAAAAACAATTTGTTGCTCTCTTTAATCTGTTTTGTTATGATTTCTTTTCTTATATTCGGACAAAGTCAAAGTCAAAAGCTTTTATTCTATGAGTCTCATGATAAGTCGCTCTTAGATACTTAGTTTACAGTAAATATAAATGACTTTGGTTCGCACGTTGATTTGACTTTATCGAGAAGAATCTGGCAAGAAACTCGATGATTACTCTTTTCAACATAGGTACCGTAAGATGGGGTTAATTGGTATCTGGGTCTTAATTGGGACAGTACATTGAAAATGTTTCAAAGCTCGAGAGAAGTGCTGTATTTATTTTATTTTTGGGTGTTTTTGTTTATACCTGTAGTGAATATAAAAACGTACAAGAAATTAAGAAAAATAATGCCTTGAAACATCTTCAAAGGCCTGTCCCAATTAAGACCCAGATACCAATTAACCCCATCTTACCGGTACTTTGTTCAAAGTTATTGACGTTACAGGGTATAGTCATAAACAAGTGCAAAACAGCAGATTATCCTATGATGGCCATTCTAGTCATTTAAATTATAGTTAACATCAGACATATTTAACCACTCTATGCACACACATCATTTAGGTGCTGACTGTACCTATCAAACGGACGTGTAATCACTGATTATAATAGAACAAAGTGAAACAACCTTGTTCGTCTGCATGATCAATTGCAATTGTTTTAGGATTCCCAGTGCAAATCAAAAAGCATGTTCCTTGGAAAAAACCTCAATCCAAATCAGCTTTTCCATCCTACTGCAGGGCAAAGGCCTTCCCTCCGATTTTCTACCCACACGATCCGAGGCCAATGTCAGCCAATCTCTCTCATAAGTATCCAGTTCATCACGCCACCTTTTCCTAGGCCTTCCACTCAGCCCTTGCCCGTTTGGGATCCAGAAACAAAACTGAAAACAGTTAATCAGGTATGTTGTTGAAGAGAGACTGAACTTGGGTGCTGCTGGTAGGTCAATAATGTGATGGTGAGACAAACTGGAATCTTTAAAGAGAATTGCGCTTGCTAAAAACTTTCTAAATAGGAGATGTTAAAGTCTTTGCCCTGCAGTTGGACGTTTTGGGCTCTTAATAAAAAAGAGTGTTTAGAGACTGCCCTAAGCCAAGCTAATTTCACACCTGAGATATCTCAGCTAAAGGTAACTATGCGTGACAACTGATGTACACGATCCATAGCCCGTGAACTAACCCTGAGCTCTCTAAAAACTATGTTTTGGGTCATCATGTATCACTAGTAACACATTTTTTATTTTTCACCGAGACATTGCACTTAGTAACTAAACTAGTTAAACATTTTGGTCAAGACATTTTTGGTGGAAAGCGTCGCGCTTATTTCCGGACTCTATTTATACGGTCTCAAAAATATCGGCTGAATGTTCAAAGGTAGCAATGACGTTCACAAAACGTTAGTTATTTAGAAATAACGTCCAAACTCTAAATCACCAACTGTCTCCACCTACATAATAGATTGATTTTCTAAATCTTATTCAAGCAATATTTTTTTGAGCTATACTTATTTCTTATACGATTCTGAACCTCACTTGAATGTTTTGCAGGTTTTGTAAAGAACTGCCTGTGTGATATAATCAAACAATGTAACTGTACACAGTAAATTTAACTGAGTTGTGCATCGTTCTATCATTTTTAAACTACTATATTTCAACCAAACAGTGTACATAACCGTCGCGAAAATTTTCAGAAGCTCGACCGCCCCGTTGCCCGGCCCGGCCGTGACCCACAACTTTCAAGGTGGGCGGCAAAGATTTTCTTTCACCTTGCGTGCATGAAAGCCCGCGTCTGCATTTCACATAGTAAGGTTTAATGTGTACGATTTTTTATCTTAATATGATGGGATATGAGCGACTTTGAAGTCACGGACTATGTAGACGGTTGCGATTGAAGATAGTGGTTGTCTTAAACATAAAAGTTAATCTAGTGCAGCGTAGCTCAATGGCTAAATTGCCTTTTGCTTTAATTTGCCATTTAACATTACTTCAAAATTTAACCCTTTCAACCTGCGTAGATGTGAATTATGTAAAAATCAAAATCAAAATCAAAAATAGCTTTATTTAAATAGACCTGTAGAAAGTACTTGTAGTACTTTCAAATCGTCAAATCTAATTAACAAACAAAACATACTTAATAATAGACATGAATAGCATAATAATAAATGTAAGCAATAAATATACTGTACTTAAATAAATGTGATGTTACCACCGGATCGGAAAGTTGTTTCTGTACTGAGGAGAACCGGCAAGAAACTCAGCAGTTACTCTTAACTGTTTCTCTTTTTTACAATAGTTGTTAGTATTTTAACATGAACTTAAAACAAGAAAGCATAATAAAATTCATAATTTATGAAAAGAATAACTCTCTTTAAGTTAGTACATCGACGAGAAGCTATATAAAACAAAACAAACATTGTTAGTGTCTTAACCTAAGTATGATTGTAGATATTACAATAGTTAATCAGACTCCGTCGGGAGCAGAGAGCTTATTCCCAAGCATTTCTATCCATGATATAATCTCTAGTGGTATAATATCCCTTTTTTAGCAACGTAGCTTTAATGTGATTTTCAAATCTATGTAATGGCAGCTTACAGATTGCTTCCGGAACTTTGTTATAATAATGTACACCTTGCCCCATAAATGACCCTAAAACTTTCTACAATCTGAAAAATGGTAGCGCTATTTTATCTTTATTCCTAGTATTTTTAGCATGAATATCGCTGTGTTTGGTAAAAAGATTGATATTTTTTCTTACCAAGATAATACAATTGTAAATATATTGCGATGCTACAGTTAGAATACCAATTTCCCTAAAAAGTTCCCTAAGAGAGGCCCGTGCTCGAAGCTTATAAATAGATCTAATAGCTCGTTTCTGAAGAACGAAAATTGCTTATGTGTCCGATGCCTGACCCCAAAGTACTATTCCGCATGACATAATGCTGTGGAAGTAGCTAAAATAAACTAAGCGAGCGGTGTCAAAGTTTGTCAATAGCCTTATTTTTCTTATAGCAAAAGCAGCTGAGCTAAGCCTACCTGAAATACTTGTCAAATGAGGGTTCCATTGCAATTTTGAATCTAAGGTTATTCCAAGAAAAACTGTGGAGTCTACAAGCTCCATTTTATCATCATTTATTTTTAAATTTATGTCGTTATTATTTACGTTAGGCAATTTAAAATTAACACATTTCGTTTTCTTTGCATTTAGCTGTAGATTGTTTACTGTAAACCAATGCAAAACTTTCGAAAGCGCTTCATTAACATCGTCAAAGATGTTTTTATTTCTATCAAAGTTAAAAACTAAAGATGTGTCATTTGCAAACAATACTATATCACATAGGTCTTTAACATAAAAAGGTAAGTCATCAATGTATACTAGGAACAGAAATGGACCAAGAATAGATCCCTGTGGAACCCCTAATTTGACTGGCGATCCAGAAAATAGAACCCCATTAATATCTACTTTTTGAGTTCTAAAACTAAGATATGAAAGAATCAAATCTAACGCAGTGTCCTTTACTCCGTAAAAATCAAGTTTTCGTATGAGGGTCTCATGATCGACGCAATCAAACGCCTTGGATAAGTCACAAAAGACGCCAAGAGCATTCTGTGAATTCTCCCAAGCCTTATTCAACATCATTAGATGTGTTTTAGGAGCGCAATACCAGCATCAGTGGTTGAACGACCTCTGGTGAATCCGTATTGTTCACTGTGGAAGAGTTTGTTTTCACTAAAGTGACATAAAAGTTGTTCCTGGACAATTTTCTCAAAAATCTTACTTAGAGCTGGTAAGATAGATATAGGTCTAAAGTTACCTGGGTCCAGCTTACTGCCTGATTTAAAAAGTGGTATAATTTTACTATACTTCATTAACTCTGGAAAAACTCCCTCATCAACACACTCATTGAAGATTACTGCTTAGCAGGGAGCAATTACATCTATAATGTGACTAATAACTTTTTCAGTAAAAGTTATCAGTCACATTAGAGATGTCCCAAAAATCGGCAGTATTTTTTAAATTAATTAACTTGAAGGATTTTAATATATCAGAAGAATCTACATGTTTAAATTTGAAAACAACATTGCAGCATGAGACATTATCTTTAACTAGCTGTTCTGCTTCAATAGGTGATGAATTTAGTGATGTAACTAGTACTACTAGTACTAGTAGTAACTATAGGTAAGGTAAAAGCACCTATTACGGAGGTATTTCGCAACATTTGAAAGTAAGACACAAAAATAAGCATTTGTTAGTATTTTTAAAGATGCCAAACCATTCTATCGTCAAAAGTGGAATCTCTATTTTGTATTGCTGTTGAGTCTTAGTTTATTTTCATGATATTTCATAATTTAAAAAAATATTTAAGTAGTCGGGTCGATTTTCCCTAATACAGAGGTATGATATTGGTCAGAGCCTATTACTGCGGTAGACGGCTCCTAATACGGAGGTTCATAAACTATATTCATTGGAGTTCCGTACAAATAATATTTATTGAATAATAAAAACAAATTACTAAAGTAGTAAAGTAAATTGTAAGTTTTTCTTTCATTGACCATTGATTTGATTACACATACGTTTTAAAAAGAGTTTTGGATTATTCTAATTCGGTTGGTTTTGCTTTTTACGTTCAGTAAAATGTGAAAATGGAGCGAAGCAACATCAGTCCGTTTAGAAAGATCTTTCCGGACAGACTGACTCCGCTTCGCTCATTTTTTAGTATTGTATTTTAACATGAGAATTGCTTAGGATTCTCTCATGTTGAAATACAATAAGGAATTCTAACAGATTCTGAAGGACTTTATGAATAAAAAAAGTAGCACTTAGTGTATTTTTACACGCGCCAGTATAGCGTTAACTGATTTTATAGAAATAAAAATGCAAGTTTATTTAGAAATCAACTGATTATATTTTTTTAAAATAATGACGAACAATAACAATCATCTCAAATCTTTCAAAATCAACAGATCGTAGAGGAACAAATGGTTAAAAAATTAATGACGAATTTTCACGTCATTTTAAATCTCAATCTCTCAAAAATTAACAGAGAGGATAGTCAAAGCAAACAAAAGGTAATTGAGATTATCAACATAATTTTAAGGAATGGTATCGCTGTTACTAATCAAAACTGCCAGCTGCTGTCACCGGCCATCGCATCGATCAAAATCAACAGTTCGTAGAGAAACAAATGGTTAAAAAAATAATGACGAATTTATAACATAATTTAAATCTCAATCTCTCAGAATTAACTATCCGTAGAGGATAGTAAGAGCGAACTTAAAGTAATTGAGATCATATATTAGTTCTAGATAAAAAAACAATAACATCTGAATAACATACTGAAAAGGAACTGAAAATAATTACTTAATTAATGGTAAGTCAACTTAGTAAGGTTCAACTTTTAGGTTTAATTCAGACAGCGGTGGCGGTGGGCGGCAGTGTTTTTACTTCACTTCACTTTCAGAATTGGAAGAATCTTAAGCGTTATCAACATAATTTTAAGGTATAGTATCGCTGATACTGATCAAAACTGCCAGCTGCCGTCAGCGGCCACCGCATCGATCAAAATAACTAGAGGAACAAATGGTTAAAAAAAATAACGTATTTATAACAAAATTTTAAATCTCAATCTCTCAGAAATAACGATCCGTAGAGGATAGTAAAAGTGAAGTTAAGGTACTTGAGATCGTACATTAGTTCTAGATAAAAAAAAACAATAACATCTAAATAACATAATAAAAAGGAACTGAAAATAATTACTTAATTAATGGTAAGTCAACTTAGTAAGGTAAGTGAACTTTTAGGTTTAATTCAGACAGCGGTGGCGGTGGCCGGCAGTGTTTTTACTTCAGGTCACTTTAGCATTGGAAGAATTTTAAGCGTTATCAACATCATTTTAAGGAATAGTATCGCTGATACTGATAAAAACTGCCAGCTGCCGTCGGCGGTCACCGCATCGATCACAGACACTTTAAAATGATACTGGCCTATAAAATAATGAAGACAAAGTTTAAAACTCTTTTGAAGTAGCCAGTAGCTTCGTGGAGTACTCCACGAAGCTACTGGCTGCTGCCACCGGTGCTTGAATTTAAGCTTGAAATAAACTTAAAATATAATTATTTACTGAGCACAATGCGATTAAATATTTAAACAGACTCATCTGAATCAAAATAGCAACGGCGTTTCATGTGCTCCATCCTTGAAGGAATATTAAAAATGAAATCATCATCACTGTCAGAAGAGTTTTGTAATGAAGTATTATCATCTATAGTGTTGACGTGATTCACCTCTATCTCCATATCAACATTTTTTAATTTCTTCATTACACGTTTGTCTTTCGATTCTTCTTTTTTCTGTTCAGTCTGTACTTGTTTTATCTTTTTACAGTTTTCTTTCTCTTTTTTCTTTTCTAATGCTTTGCATTTTCTCTGTTGTTTAAGTTTTTCTTTATCTTCTTTCTCTTTGCTTAACCTTCTTTGGTGTTCAATAAATTCTGCTGCAGTAGCTACAGTGGGAGTTACCTTTTTAGTGACCTTTTTGGTTAAAGTAGTATTCTCAGTTTTCGGAAAATAAAATGCATTCTTGAAAGGCGTGGGTATTCCTTTGAATGGGGTGGGCAGATCATTTTCAGTAACTATTGACGTTGGAGTTTTGCTTGTACTAGGGATAATTAAAGATTTTTGAAGGGTATCTATTTTTTCCAAATAATTGTTTTCTGTTAGCGGTTCTTTTTGCATTCTGTTTGGACGTATACTTAAGGAAGAAAAGCAATTAACTTCACGATCAGCATTTACTATTTCAGATAGCAATGGAGCGGTACTAGAGCAGTTGTTTGATTCAGGAGTCGATGAACGTGATATTTGTGAAGCATTTTCTTGTGTCAATACTCTTATTTTCTGTGGTGGGGTAACTTCTGACACCAATCCCGGATCAATAATCTCTATCAATATAGGTGAATCAGCCATTAGTGTCGGTATAAGAGAATCTGCTTCAAATGTGTTTTTTTCGATTGTTGGTATCGCATTTATTGATGACAGAGATACTTCGGTTGACTCTAATATAGGATTCCCTATATTGTTGGTTTCCTTATCATTGAGTGGGGTTAGAATACCATCCGATCTAATATCAAAGTTCAGAACGGAATCATAAACATTTTCCACGTCGACATTATTGGTAAAGGTTGTCTCTCCAATCTCTAAAGCAGAATCGGCTTGACCTTCAAATATGCTCTCCGATGATGCAAGAGTTTTCCAGAATAAAAATAGTTTTTCATAAGTAGGGTCACTTGTCCACTGGTTGCCTGCCTCTTTAAATAAAGTTAATGTATCTTGTGATAATCGGCTTTCAAATTGTTTCTTGAATTGCTCATTATTATCTGTATTGCTCATTTGTTGAGTATCTAATAGGGTATTTTGATTGACTTCGGATGGTTTTTCTTGGCGTTTTTTCACTTTTGACAAAAGTTTATCATAATCAATATTTTGGTCATCAAACGGGTAAAGACCGCAGCATTTGAATCCGCTCGTTATTGTTTCAGGCTTGAGGCTTCTATCAAAACATTTTTGCACTTCTCTAGAAAAGTCTGTGCGCTTAAGCTTCGCATAATTATGTTTAATCCTGAATTCCCTTACAACATCCCTCCAAGACCCCTTTACGGGCCTGAAAACGGCGACATCAAGAGGTTGCAAGACGTGCGTTGAATTTGGAAGCAGAGCAACAAGCACGATTCCTTTTTCCTTGCAAAAAGTTGATAATGGCAGAGATATGTGTGAACTATGGCCATCTAAAAATAAAACAACGGGCAGTGTAATTTCTTGTTGTCGAAGCCATGGGTAAAATACATTCGCAACATATTCGTAAAATGACTCCATATTCATCCAGCCCGATTCTGGGGGTCCAGTCCCCACCACGAAGGAACCGTAGACATGATATTGGGAGGTACCCTCTTGTAAGGGAAAAGTACCATTGGTGGAGCTACATTACCATCTGCTGACACATTGACTAATACGGTCAAGCATTCTTTTTCGTCATTTGCAACGCGATTGTATACTCTTTTACTACCCTTTTTTACTAAAACTTGCTTGTCTTTTGGACATAGAAAAAACCCAGTTTCGTCACAGTTGAATATACGTTTTGGGTCTTGAAGCACTTGTAGCAAATCGTTTTCTTTAAAATATGATCCGACTCGATCAAACCATGCTCGCAATGCAACTTCCGTAACTTGGTTTCTACTAGTGGGAAGATTTTGTGACACACGTTTTGACACTGTTGGATGTCGTAGCATAAAACCAGAAAACCATTTTTTTCCTGGAACTCCATCTTTAAACGGATTAGGGCGCTGCAGGTTTTCAACTAACTTAGACACAGTGTGTAATAGTTGATCTTTTGTTACTGGAAAGCCACATTTTCCAAGGTAATGTATCCAATCTACAATTTGTTTCTCTTCGTTTACGTTAAGTACTGGCTGCTTACCACAATGTTCATTCTGGTAAAGCTCATCTCGTTTACTCCGTAGCGTGGTCTCTGGTATATTATATTGTCTGGAGGCTTTGTAAATACTCATGCCTTGCCGGATTGATAAAAGTGCTTCAGCCACTTGCGCATAAGTATAACACTTACGTTTCTTTCTGTCCATATTTTCTATAAAAAACAGAAATAAAACATATAAAACTAAAAACATTTTTAATTTATAAGTTTTAATCGCTTTTGGTTTTATCAAAAATTAACATATTGAATAAGAATCCACAAGAAAAGGTACAAAACCTTTTATTTATTTACGGAACCCCAAAACTTGCAATGCTGTTATGTTTTATGAATAGAGTCGTAATAGGAGATCATATAAAACCTAATACAGAGTTATCTAGAATAACTACCACCGTAATAGGAAAACTATTCGTGCTTTTACTAATCCTAATTCTGACCCATCAAAATTTCGATGAACAAAAGAGTGTAAATGCTTAGTCAGAGGATAGCAAGTTTTTGGGTCAGATGTGTATAACTCAAGTCAACAGTTATACAAAATAATTCATTTGTGATAAGTTAAAATACACCTTCCTAATTTGACCGCTTCTAACAAACTAACAACTTGTGCTCAACAGTTTTCATATTTAACTAGATATCTAATAAAGAACACATACCGCAGAATATGGTTTCTAATGTATGAGACTAATAATTAATTCAACAGCACTTGGAACTAATTAATCAAGTTAATAAATTAAAAGTTATAAACAATCAAACATGACCAGTGTTTTTCCTATTTCGGAGTTATACCACCGAATTAGGATGAGGCTATAAAATTCGTACCCTTTCACGGCGGTATTTTATTTCTTGTTTTTTAGGTAAAAAATGAGTAACAAATATGAAACAAGCTATTTAAATAGTAAGTATGACAATAGGAAAATGATATAAATAATACATAAACATACTTTAACGGGTTTTTTATACGAAAAACTTAGTTTATAAATATCACTGTACTTACTTTTGTCGTTGCGCGTTTGTATGAAACCACCTCTCCCGTCGACGACGTTACACAGACTGGTTGATTTTGTTATGTTGTCTATGTGCTATACTTGCAAACGTCAATTCAGTCATGGAGTGATAGATTTAGAAGAAATATTTTTCATTTTGGTGAATTTTAACTGAATGGAATAGAAATAAATCTCGAAAATAAAAATACCACCGTAATACAATACGATTTTGACTACCGCTGTATAAGGAGCCTTTACCTTATATTACTTAAATAATTTTCAAAAGCTTCAGCGATGTTAGCTTCGGACTTGACAATTTCATTGTTAATCTTTAGAGTGAAAGTGGTGTCGCGTGGTTTAGCTTTACCAGTTTCATGATTGATTACGTCCCAAGTGGTTTTAATTTTGCTGTTGGACTTAGTTATTTTATCACGAATGTGTAAAGCCTCGGCACACACGCAGACTTTTCTAAATGTTTTAGAGTAATTCTTGACATACTCTATGAAATTCGGATCAAAGTTGTATTTTTTCATGCCGTACAATTCATACATTTTAGTTCTACTTATATAAATTCCGGGAGTGGCCCATTCGGAAAATGAAGACTGAACCTTACAAGTAACTTTTTTAGTTGGAAAATTATAATCAAATTCATTTTTAACACACAAAAAGAGATTTCTGTAAAGTGCCTCTGGATCACCTTGTGTGTATGGAATGAAGGGCATTTTTGTTTTCAAACTTGTCTTAAAACGTTCAATACGATGGCGTGTCTTAGGTCTACATGTAATTGTCCTAGGAATGTCCTTATTACGGTAGGAATCTATAAACGTTATTATTTGCCCGCAATGATCTGACGTTAGCAAGGAAATAACAGACTTATCAATTGGCAAACAGTTACAAAAAACATTATCCAAACACGAAGCTGTGGTGGCTGTTATTCTAGTTGGTTCATCAAATTGATGACCTAGTCCGAATGACTGAAACAATGATATTAATCTAGTTCGCTCCTTAGTGTTATCTAACAAATCTATATTGAAGTCACCACAGACAATTATAGGCTTGGATTTAGTAACTAATTTCTCTAGAACTTCTTCTAAAACTAACTCAAACCTATCCAAGTCAGATTTAGGGGGTCGGTACACACTAACTATAACATAACTCTCTGACTCCACACAAGATAACTCAACGATTCGCTCAATAGACAGGCCTACGATGTCATGGCGTTCTTTACATTTCAGTCCATTTAAAGTATATATTAAGGAGCCACCATGTATACTGGTCTTCCTTACAAATGCACTAGATAATTTAAAGTTATTAATAACACGAGACATAAGTTTAGAATTATTAAGCCAGTGCTCAGTAAGACAAATAATATCTATACTGTGGCTTTCTAAAAATAATTCAATTTCTAATTCTTTGCCGGCCAAGCTTCGTATATTTTGATGAACTATACTTAAGGTTTTGGGCTTGGCTTTGGTCGCAGCTCTTAGTTTAAAGAAGAAACTGTGGAACGATTGTTACACAGTAAAGTCGGATTAGTACTACTACTGATGTCAGGATTGTAATTGTTAACTTGCGGCGAACTCTACCCACCTTTGATGTTTTATAGAGAATATGGATTACATTTGTAGTATTTCCACTACTTTTTGTGTCGAACTTGTATTAAGCTGAAAAGCATCAGGAAAGGGTCAGGATTTGGGCGCATATTTAAAGCCTCCTGCCGCCCAACTCTATCCGCCATAAATTTTGTATGGCTCGTCCTCTCGTTGGTACCCTTTTTATGAGAATTAACTTTTTGTTTATGTTTTTAATTTAAGAATACAGCATTCTCTATTATTTTGGACTAACCGAGGTTTTTTTTGTTGCAGGTATGTACGACTAGGTTGCACCTCTAACTATAATATATCACCACTAAGCCCGAGGTGCATGCCAGAAATATTTGAGCTCACCCTAACAGACTAAAAAGGTAAATAGTAGTATTTACTATAATCAAGTCATCAGCACATACTAAGCGTCAACTATTAAAATGAAATCACGCCTAGGATTCATGTTTTAATGACCTGTTTATCGCAATCCTTTAGTCTTTAAACCGATGGTCTTCATCGATCCGACTAATCGATTATTTTGAGCTCATTTGGGACTATCGATGAATAAACGTTTATTCAACATACGCAGCTGTTGTCAATTTTTTGTCGCGCCTGATCTTATGGTTTTGGCGCAAGATTTTTTTCTTGCATCTGACAAAGACCTCTGAACATAAGTCACCAAAACGTACAATACACAAAAAAGCTTTTTATCTACTTTTGTATCATGCGAATACTTCGTTACCAGGGTTTTTAATGAAGGAGGAAATATTATTGACATATAATATACCTGATAAACAACCTTTTGTCCTTTACACTTAGTAAGTACTCATAAGGGTGCGTTTAAAGGTCCTCATTTCCTTAGTAGGCTCTTTGCGAACAGAATCATCTGACATGGCTCTTAATACCTTGGATTAGAGTTGACATTGTGAATTTTGTAGGTCAAGTGTTGTAGGCTTGAAAACATTAACACGGCAAATGAGAATTGCCGACGACGTACAGAACGTTCCCAGCAAGCAATTAAATTTTACATTACCCCTGTTTGTATGAGTCGAACTTTTCATTGTAATGTCGAGCGGGAATGTTTTCTTTGTTTAATTAAGATCCACTTGCGAAATACGCTAGAATACCCCAAATGTACATTTGCTTGTAAAGTAATTTCTTCGATCGGAGAAGATGCGACGATCTTAACCCGGCTCCAAATAAAGACCCGTTCGCTATATGCCATCAGCGCATCCTGTCATTTTCATTCATATGCGTAGAGGCGACAAAAGCTTGAAAAACTATGAAAATCTTTTGTAGTTGAAAACAAAAGGTAAACGAGATCGTTTCTCATCAGAGACATCTTTCAAAAACTAGTCATTGCTACTTATTGGGTGTTGGCATCACTAATTCAAATTCAAATTCAATATTTCTTTATTCAAGTAGACCATTAGGTACATAGTAGGTACTTTCGAATTGTCAAGAATCTTAGTTTTAACCACTTAATAAACATACACATAATAATACAATAAATGTACAATACATGTACATAATGTGACTCTACCACCGGCCTAATAGCCTAGCAACACACTTGAGAACGACCTGACGTAGGTACGTCAGCCAAGGGTCTAACAAGTGAACGAGATCCACACAGGTAAACTTGTCAGAAAAACTACGAGAGGGAAACGCTTCATTCGCAGCCCTCCCTCGTAACCTCCCTCGGATCAGACTTTTTGTCACCTCTCATTTCTTCTTCCCTTCATAAATTTTTCATCG
This sequence comes from Udea ferrugalis, assembly GCA_950022985.1. NCBI lineage: Eukaryota > Metazoa > Arthropoda > Insecta > Lepidoptera > Crambidae > Udea > Udea ferrugalis. The sequence goes on from OX465525.1 coordinate 14,588,706, forward strand.
AAGCTATATTTTCAAGTTCTTGAGTATTGCCACATTACTCACATGCATTTTTTTAAAATGTTTTACTTAAACGTAGAAAAACTGCAAAAACACTTACATTTTTGCTCTTCAATTTCTACACATGAAACTCTTAAGCGACTCGTTAGCTGCCACTTGCGTAAAGTTCGCTAATTATCCAATTAGCCAGCAATGCCAGCCTACTTACGAATGTGCACTTGGGGTATTATAATTCTTATCTAAACGAAACTTGAACGTCTTGTACTAGCGACAGTACTTTCGACGTACAGCAACTGAGTTTTCGACGGCAAAGATATGCTGCAAAAATGTTTTGAACCCCTGATCGTCAACTGTTGGGGACATGGATTGGTTGTTCTTGGTTTCAAATTAGTTTCCTCCACTCGCTTAAGTCACATTAAACTTGAATGTTAAACTTAAACGTAAAAAAACTGCAAAAACACTTACATTTTTGCTCTTCAATTTCCACACATGAAACTTTTAAGCGACTCGTTAGCTGCCACTTGCGTGAAGTTCGCTAATTACCTCATTAGCCAGCAATGCTAGCCTACTTACGAATGTGCACTTGGGGTATTATAATTCTTATCTAAACGAAACTTGAACGTGCTGTTCGAGCGACAGTACTTTCGAGGTAACGCAACTAAGTTTTCGACGGCAAAGATATGCTGCAAAAATGTTTTGAACCCCTGATCGTCAACTGTTGGGGACATGGTTGTTCTTGGTTTCCTCCACTCGCTGAAGTCACATTCACATTGTTTTAAACCTATTTAACTTGGTAATTTTATAGGTATACAAAAGTTTATTATTATTTGGTAGAATATTAGTTTTATTGATTCCACTGTACTTACATAGAGACATTTAATAAAATGAATAGACAGAAATACGGCTGGGATATCTGTCTTTTCATAACATGTTTTTTTCTGTTTCCATGGTTTGCTGAAAGTAATCTCTTTTTAGAATAAGCTCACCTGTACTATTGACATTCTTTCTCTTAACTTTAGAATGTATCTTACGTTTTTTTAATGAGCTGTTTCATGGCGTCCTCTACCTAAATATTTTTGGATCAATGTAGATGGGCCACGCTGTTAAAGCATTTGTTATCCGCTCTGCGAATTTAGGCTTCAGCTATTTTCTTTGCAAAGTTTGACATCTGCATGGCAGTGTTCTTATAATTCCACCTGTGAGACTTCCCTGCTGCTCGTACCAAAGTCATTCAAAGTGATTTTTGCTTGTTTCGTGATGTTTCATACTGTTGCTTTTCATACCAAGCGTTTAATAATAAGTATGCCACAGTAAAACACCTATTAACGCTCCCTATAAGAGTAGGGTCAATGGGCGTTGGAGGACAAGGGCACTCCGGGACGCGGCGCGTTGTATCAACAGATAATCACTCTGTCTGCATCATGCATGCTATACAGGACAGGTGACATATACAACAATATAAAACTACGTCTTCATTCGTATTTGTTTAAACGCAGTAGTTTAAAAAAACAAAATATCCTAAAAGATAAGTCAATAAAGTAATAAATATTAAGTAATTCAAATCGCGTAATGAAATCGTGACATGCGATGGCGTATTTTTCCATGAACAAGGGAAAATAACATTTAAAAAAACATACGTTAAGATACTAAATATGAAAAAAAAACATTATTCACGGAAATCTCATTCAGTTCCTGTCGCTCCTAAAAATTTGGCAAGTACTTCCAAAATCACCCTGTATAACACTGCACTGCTATATTTATAGCGCTATACCGATAACGCATCTGTGAGGCGAGCACGAGTCTCGAGGCGCTAACGATAATCCTGACGATAAAAGTTCAATAAAGTGCTTCATTTTGAGAAGCGACTCTTGGTGTTACTGTAGGTGCTGGTAAAGATGCTATATAGGAAACACTAGCTAGCCAGTTTACGTACAGAGTTTTCTTGTTTGAGATATAAATACTAGGATGCTTCATTAAGATACGGAATTGATATTTCTAAATAACAGAAAAATGTGGTTGACTGGTAGAGAATGCCTCTTGGCATTAAGTCCGCCATTTGTACTTTATTTTTTTAATGTGCAATAAAGAATAAATAAATAAATAAATAAAAATACTTTCGTTTGTCTTTTGTTTAGGTGATCAGTCAGTATTTGACAGCCATTACGTTGAATATAATTGTTCATTGGTGTCAAAATTTAATGATGCTTTTGCTGTAGAATATAGCGTTTCAATTACCTGTAAATATATCTAGTTTGCGATAAATATCCACCCTGAAATCAGACTCACAAAGCGGTTTGGAGTGGAGTTCCACTCAGCAACGAGAAGTGCTTTCGTATTTCGTACAACTTTATAGCTCTTTGCCTAGTAGACCATTAAAACATTACGGAGGCCTGCTTCGGAGAACTGGAAATATGGCAGAGCGAGGAAATACGACAATTTCAGTTGGTACCTACTTTATAGGTTTTCCGTCACACTTATTTTGAATTATTGATTTGATTCTGTCAATATTCAATGTGTCATGCTAACTTTTTCGAATGTTAAGACTTACTTGCGAATTCACAATCTTCAATCAAAAGTTAAGTAGCGGTTAATTATTGCTGTCACTTTAAGTTCCATCAGTACGACATGAGCTTGTATGGCGTTTGTAAGTTCAAAAGTAACTACAAACATAACATGACATAGTACAGTCATAACTGAATAGTTTGAATATCCCCAACGAGGTAGCCGGAAGCACGCCGATTGTTGCCAATATGGTGAACGGTGCATTCAGAAGCCCACACTTTGTCGAGTGATGTGTGGCTTTATTACGATATTTGTTGTAGGTCTGCTGCCGTCATATAAACTGTTTCGTGTCATATCTTCTTCTTAATCTTTCACTTATTTTTCTTTTCTTACCTTGTTTTAAAAATACCTTGTTCTCGGTTACATTTTTAATCTATAGAAGAAAGTCTTTTAACGACTAAAAATATGCTAATCATTTTAAATCTCATCGTAAACCCATAGTTAATTTTGGGCACACGAACAAAATGTGTTATCTGATGATTTTTTATCGATACTACCGTCACTAATCGACAAAACCCAGACCAACACCCAACAATAGAGTAAGGCCGTTTCACGTACTGTAAAAGTGAAATCAATGTTCCAGACTCTGACTGTGACCTAATTTACTTGGCGACGTCCTAATCCGCATTTAGTCGGCGATTCCGTATCACATTAACACAAATTGATTTTTCTTTATTTAGTTAAAACAAATGCCATGTAATGGCTCATAAGTATTTCATTCAATCACAAGTAGCTCATTTATGTTGAACGCTCAAAATAAACTTGCGTGGAAGAAAGGAAAGGAAGCGTTAGCCCAGCTGTGGGATCCTAATGGATAGTTAGGGTAAGATAAAAATAATGTGTTGTTTATTGAGTTATAGATTTTGAAAAGGACAGATGTTGAAAAGGGACCTTCATCACATTTTGTGGAGAATGCTGACACTCCCTGAATAGCTGTCACTGGTTTGTGTAATTTTGACAATATTGTTAGTGAAGAAGTGCTTTATGTGCTTTTTTTAAAAATGTATGTTATTACATACTTCTCGTGATATCAGTATTGTTTATATCAAAACTTTTAAAATAGTAGGTGAAGAAGTACACTAAAAGTAACTAAATTTAAAAGTCAAATATCGAAGTATAGATATAGTCAGTTAAGCAACATTCATTTGTTTGTACATGACTTTGTTCACAGTTGGAGTAACCAAACTTAATTAGGAACGTCCTATAATTAATCGATGTAAATCTTTCAGACATTATCAAGTACTTCGTGCGACGAAAGTGCTGTTACCGCTCAAAAGGTTTCGCTCTTTATTAAAATTTTACCGAAACTCTACTTAACATAATCTCTTATTCCATTACCCGATTTAAGAAACTTAACTTAACCTTGTGTCCTATGGGTAAGGTCCTATTTGGCGTTACCTATTTGCTACGTCCAAGTAATCCGGCGTGCTATACCTTTGTAATAGAATACAAATTTGCATACTCTGGTTAGTCTGATCTTGCTTCTTGTAGCCTGGGGGTTGATCTCGCTTAATCCAGGATGTTAAAGGCCCTCTCACTTGGAACTTTATCTAACGGATGTGCTCATAAAATTTGTTTTAGAGCTACGTAAAGTTTGTATCACAAACAAGGTAATTTGTTCTAAAGGTACGACGGTTTTATTGGCGTTTTAAGAGTTGCATCTGGCGTAATTGAAAAAGTACAGCTCAAAGGAGTTCTGTCACGTTTAGTATTCCTGGTCGAGATTTGTTCTGCTTTCTACCAAATGGCATTCGTTGCATACTTAACACAAGACCTAATATGAAATTCTCTTTAGAAGCTAAGTACGTACTCGTACCTTGGCTGCGCAAAATTTGGCATTCTTGTCAATGGTAATCCAGTCTCAGCTTATATCTCGATTCGATGGCTTTTCCATTAGGAAGTCATTTTTTATTCGTCTACAATTGGGAAAGTTTTGTGGTAAAAAGTAACTAAATGAAATCACACATGTCTGTTAAAATGTAAGTGTAAATTATGTTCTCTCTTAATGTTACACTTCAGAACAAAAGTCTTCCCATCTGCTATTCACTCCTGGCGGTCTTGTGTTATTGTGGCAACTTCTGCCGCCCCAGCATCTAAATAGCCTTGGGCTAAGCCCTAGGCGGTAACTGACCTAAACTTCAAACGCGACTTTAAAAACCTTACCTGGGGCTATTAGGTTTCATTACGGGGATGATACACTCGCGTACCGCTGACAGAGCAAGGGAGTTTTTTAATCAGATGGGTTATATTTATCTTAAGACGTACTGGTATCAAAATATTATCACTTATGAATAATTAAAACAACGTAGTTTTGTAAACCTGATTCTGTCCTCTATAAAAGGGCCTCTTTTAAGTCGGATTTTCGTACTACGTACAGGCTCTTCTGTACTTAACACGTTGAACGCCACGCGTGTCCCAAACAATAGGAATTCGATTGTTATAGTGACCGGCGGCGGTAAAAGGCTTAAAAACTACTAGTAGAAATGTTCGAAAAAGCCGAAGGGAGCCATTGAACCAGGTACTCTTTCGGAGACCAGGATTTTGGTCAAGTTTAACGGCCTGAACAGCCCCTAGCGTGGTAGGTCACGGGTCAAGCTAGCCAGGTGCTAGAAGCACAGGTGAATGCTCGGCAAAGTTATTTAATATTGATGAAGGTCGAGCGATGACCGCACCTTAGGCTTATTCATTATTAAATGGTTTTAGAACAAGAATAATTTTATTTCCTGGAAATAACACAAATTGACATAAAAAGTTACCGGCTGCACTAAACTGGAGGTTCGTGTTGAGTAAAATACAATTTTCCGCTGGTTTATAAACATATATCCTTTCAGATTTTTCGTTTTTTTTAATCCTTAGATTGTCTTTATCACAGTTAATTATTTTCCATTTTGAATATGTTAAATTTCATCTGAATCAGGAAAAAGAAGCGGGTAAGACCGCCTGAATTGTATATTAACGTGGAAATGTATTACATATAAAACTTTGTTAAGCTTATCTCACATGCCTTAAGTTAAGCCTTTCTTCTCAAATTGTTTAATACGAGTACAAGCTTACCCGAAGTACCCAGAATCACCCGTGTAACTAATTTTAACATTTTCTCGTTTTTCAATAGATTTTATCTCTGTTTAACTGCCTGTGGAAATGTTGTTTTTTATTTGTTTTTGTATCGAGACTTGAATGAATGTATGTACTACCGAACGTGCAGCAATAAAATGTTAATCTAACTCCGGCATGATATTGCAACGTAATGAAAAAATATTTAAAAAAGGGTTGCAGAAAATTTATAAAGAAGACCTTAGGATGTGTTACGTTGATGGTCAGATAAAGAAAACCTCCGGTTAAATTGATACATGGTGTTTATTCTGACTTTTTGCGATACAGTAATTATGATCTCATTCTCTTATAAGATTAAACTATACTAGACACTGCTTTGATAATAAGATCTATCGCTAAGTACCAATTTGGAAGGAACAGGGTCGCGTAACTCAGAAATTACTAAGGGTTCGTGTGGTAAGTATTATTGCATCTTGTGATAATAACAAAACTCAGAAGGAGTATAAATAAAACATGAGAATTAGAGAGACATCAGAGCAAGCTGGTCTGCGGGTGCACTATCATAAGCAAAGACGGGTACAACCTGGTTTCTGCTATGGTCCTCGGAGTTTTCTCACGAGGGAACCTGTGCCTCCTATGGTGTGTCCTCCTAATGACGTGCCAGATCTGTGCATCCACAGAGCCTCACTGCTGTGCCATCATGTGACATCTTCTATGAAATTGTTCAAATTAATTCCTGATTGAAGTGTTTGACAAAAGACGGAAATTAAGAAAGAGTCTTCAGGCTAAGAATTAAGGCATTCTAAAACGTTAAGATAAATTCCCTCGGGCGTCCTGCTTCATTTCATTTGCCGGAACACACCGATTCTACCACCCACCCAGTCTGCTGGTTACAATAAGAATATAAACTATTGCTCGCTCATTGTTTGTTTCTGTCGCCTATTAGGACATCAGCCTAATTTAGGCGATTTCACCGGCAAAGCCGGATTAACAATTTATTTAACTCCACTAACACAATGGATCACACAATGTCTTCCCAAAATTAGAGAAAAAAAACTATCTGTCAAATCACTCTAAGGAAACGTCACTGCGGTCCGTTTCACAATAGACTTTCTTTACAAAATGAAATAATTACTGGTTTTTGAATTTAATAATTTTAGAATTGATACTATCTAGGTACATCAGTAAATTATGTAGTTTAATTATTTAGATTTACTATGTAAAATTCAATGATGCATTTAATATAAGTTGAGAGAAAAAAATAAGCAACGGCGCAATGACAAGCATCGACCTGCTATGAAGTACAAAATATAACCACTAGATGTCGCTAGCAGTTTTGAAAACAGCGTTTGAATTATTTAACTATCAAAATATAAACGCTTGGAAAAATGCAACGTTACAATATATTATATCCACCATGGGTGCTAAATAGGAATAAAAAGGTCTACAAAACTGATTTAGACTCGCCATCTGGCTTTAACCTAACTTACATCCAAAAGTCACTCAACTTCTGTTCAGTCATAAAAGTTAAATATTCGTTGAAGTTTCTTATGAAATCTACGAAGACGGATCCAAGATTTTAAGAACTGAAAAATAAACTCAGTTCAGTAATTTAGAAGACTGTGCCATGTACCTACAACTACAATGTTTTTGTTCAATGAAGAATATAAATCTCTCTATCAACCTAGCATTTTCTGGATTAAGTCTGAAAGGCATTTCTTAAAACTACCTCATAATCCAACCATGGTTGAAGTTCAGACATTGTAAGATTATATACCCTAATTAAAATTTAGATTCATAGTTAAAATACACGGTTTAATTAAAGAGACTCAAAGTTTGGAAAACTTTTAAATAGTGCGCTTATAAACGCAACTTCGAAATGAACTAAGTTATGCGAATTAATTTTAAATTTGCTTAACGTCTGTATAAAAGAAAGAAAGAACGTTTGAAGAATCAATTGAATGAGTTTGTCTTTCATGTTCTATTCACAAAAAATCATTTAACTCCGATCAGTCTTACAACATTAATATATGTCTTAGACATGATAGTGAAAAAAAATCTACAAAAAAAAAACTAAAAGTATTTAACATGTTAAAGATAGGAAAACCAGAAAAAGGCATTCGGTCTTGGCATCAGGCGGGACTCGAACCCGCGTCTTTCGCAAGCCGGGCGACTGCACTACCAATGACGAGACCATTAACAGACCGGACGAATTTCTCTGGTATATTATACCTGACAGCCAGGTCCGTTTCACCAATGTTTAGGCATATACCTTAAACACTCGAAAGAAACATTATTGCAAATATTTGACTTTCGATTAAGATGAAACTACGTTTTTGATAGGTTATTTTATTTTTAGCATTAGGGATAATGCATTATCATCTTACTAAAGATAGGAAAACCAGAAAAAGGCATTCGGTCTTGGCATCAGGCGGGACTCGAACCCGCGTCTTTCGCAAGCCGGGCGACTGCACTACCAATTATGCTACCGAGACCTTTAACAGACCGGACGAATTTCTCTGGTATATTATACCTGACAGCCAGGTCCGTTTCACCAATGTTTAGGCATATACCTTTAAGGTAAGATGATAATGCATTATCCCTAATGCTAAAAATAAAATAACCTATTTAACATGTTGTTTTGACCAATTTTCAATGATTGTTGAAGAGGGTTTCTTAAAAACCAATTTTCGAAATAACTTAACGAATGTAGGTACTCTTAAATGCCTCTTTTATTTGCCAACTAGCTCACCCGGCGAACTTTGTCCTTCTCCTGGCTCTAAACTACCTCCATGCCAATTTTCAGCTAAATCGGTTCAGCCGTTCTTGAGTTATAAGTGGAGTAACTAACACCACTTTCTTTTATATATATATATATAAGAAGATAAAGGCGAACTAATGAGATTTTTTTTCCAAAACAAAATACACATAAGTAAAATGCTTATGAAAAAAATTGGAAGACATCTTTGCCCAACAGTGTGATGCTATAGGTTAAAGAATACACTTACTACTCAGGTATAGAATAGATACAAAAATAGAATGGACACAAAATGAAATTATATTTTAAGTACAATAGAAAAAGTTTTTTTTTGGAATTTAAAAGACTAATAAATATAATAACATACGTTCCTCGCCATTTAGGCTGCGTAGAACCATACATTACGCTCATGGAGAGTAATATCGGTCATTTCCACACCATTGCATTTTATTGGGCGGCGAGCTAAAGAGATGTAATAGGTTCACTTTCTCCCGTAATCACGCAACTCGTATATCATCGTTAACGTCTTGAATGCGTTACAGCTGAAGACGACGCCATTGCGTTGCGTTGCGTCGATAGATTTGTTTAAAATTGAATGCGACGACACAACGCATAATGTGCGATGTCGTCAAAAATATCGCTAAAACTCGGGAACGGCAGAACCGATTTGGCTAAACATGGTTTTGAAATATTTGTGATGGTCCAGAGAAGGTTTAAAAGGTGAGTAAACATGAGAAAATGCTAGGAATATAGTGAAAAACCACAATTTACTTTTCTCATAGCAACTGTTCCTACCTGTCACGTGACACTGAATGTTTGACAACAGAACGAAGTCTGTTGGGACAGCTAGTACTTATGATAAATCTGTATAATTAAACAGCTTATACATCGGAATAGGACATAGGCTACAATTTATAAAGATATATTCCTTTTTTCAACCTAAGTCCACGCAGACGAAGTCGCGAGCGGCCGCTAGTGGAGAATAATATCGGTCATTTCCACACCATTGCATTTTATTGGGCGGCGAGCTAAAGAGATGTAATAGGTTCACTTTCTCCCGTAATCACGCAACTCGTATATCATCGTTAACGTCTTGTATGCGTTACGGCTGACGACGACGCCTTATTGCGTTGCGCTGCGTCGATAGATTTGTTTAACATTAATGCGACACAACGCATAATGTGCGATGTCGGCGAAAATATAATCTTCTATACTTATGATAAATCTGTATAATTATACAGCATATACATCGGAATAGGACATAGCCTACAATTAAAGATATAATACATTTTTTTAACCTAAGTCCACGCAGACGACGTCGCGGGCGGCCGCTAGTGGAGAATAATATCGGTAATTTCCATACCATTGCATTTTATTGGGCGGCGAGCTAAAGAGATGTAATAGGTTCACTTTCTCCCGTAATCACGCAACTCGTATATCATCGTTAACGTCTTGTATATGTTACGGCTGACGACGACGCCTTATTGCGTTGCGCTGCGTCGATAGATTTGTTTAACTTTGAATGCGACGAGACAACGCATAAGGGACGATGTCGTCAAAAATGTAATCTCTTTAAATAAAAATGGATTGCTGTTCGTTAGTCTCGCTAAAACTCGGGAACGGTTGGACCGATTTGACCAATTTTGGTTTTGAAATATTTGTGAAGGTCCAGGGAAGATTTTAAAGGTAAGTAAACATGAGTAAATGAATAGAAAATAGTGAAAAATAACAATTTAGTTTTCTCTTAGCAACCGTTCCTACCTGACACGTGACACTGAATGTTTGACAACAGAACTAAGTCTGTCGGGGCAGCTAGTATGTAATGAAAATGGCATTAATAGGTATCCCATTCAATTTTTACAATCAAACTGATTACTTTTGCTCTCAGCTTGAGAAGAAAAGGTGGTCTCTTCTAGTCTTTATTTTACTGATCCCTCAAGTACGTAAAATAGGACAACATCCCGTGACGTCATGAGCTAGTTATCGCGTCGATAAAATCACGTCGTGACGTAAACATCTCGTTATTGACGCTGGAGCGTAAATTAGGTTTAATGTTTGGCGAATTGAACGACTGCGTAAACGCAAATTTAGGGTTGGCTTTCGTTGTTGATATTGCAAACTTTTTATTAGGTACTATTTTTCGGACCTCAGTTTTGAATTTTTATCTAAGTTAATATGGCGATGCATTTTGTATTGCATTTTTCTTTGCAATCTTCAAAGTCTAACATGAGCGCACTTGCTTTTTTGATGACAGGGGTTTTACATAAACTAGGATAGATAAAACGACCAAAATTATGTGCAATCATTACGTGAAGCACCTTTTTATTGTTTTTCCCTTACATTTAATTATATTAAAGTCAGGTTTTTAAAAACGTAATCTAACAAAAGAATTCCAGAATTGGATCACTTATTTAGGTCAGCTGAATAAAAGAAGTGTGCAATTGGCCGATATTCAAAAATGGGGTTGAAATATGAACAGAGGCATTTACATAATGTCACATTGTCGTCCTTTCTGTCCGTTCAAAAGGCCTCTTTTACTATACGCTATTCTGTTTATGGAGAAGTTTCCAGATTTTGCATTATATTTCCGTCTTAGGTTTGGGCAGAAGGAATGATATGATATGAGATAGTTTGAGACAGCAAAGACAATTTCAAATTCGTTAAATTATAATACCTATGTATTATTTTCATACATACTAGGTACCTAATAGTGGTGCCGGTTAAACGAGTGTGTGATTCCACTGTGACAGTTATATTATAGCAATATTTGACAACTAACAATTATGTCGATCTCTTCCCGTTTGGAAGGTACAAAACCCATTAACATGTTGGCCAAATATGACCCTTCTACTATAAGACGGAAACGAATCACACAAATGAGAAACCATTAAAAATAGGTCCAGCAATTCTCGAGTCAGCGTTGTAACAAACCGGACTTTGTGGTCTTGAAAATAATGATTAAGTATGTTGTCTCTACCTCTTGTAAACCTCCTTTTTTCAGGTGCCTATCTGGCTCGTTTGCTTCATAAATGTCAACTGAATCCCCAGTTTATTGCGGGCCCCCAAACAGTATAAGACTAAGCAATTAATTAAAAAGGGCGACTCTTTATTTTGCGGCCGAAATTAAAAGTAAGCAACGTCTGACAGTTTCCGATCTGCTGAATTTTACTTGGTTTGACAAGGAGACGCCAGGGAGTGCCTCTCATGATAATTTGCGTGCGTCTTTTGTTTTAGACCTTGTGATTTTTAGGATCATTGTTTTTGCTAACCAAGGGTAAATTGGAAATGTGTTGACCCTGTTTGTAACAAAACAACTCATCACGTACCCGTATTTTGAATTGCGCCCGGTGGAAATGTTTTGACGTTGTGAAATTGTACCTAAAAAGGTATAAGTCCAAGACAGACCGCAGACTGCAAACAACAGCAGCAAACTGCACAACTGCAAGCAACACTTTGCAGTTTGCAGTCTTCTGCCCATTCCCATTTGCACCTTTATGGTGAAGTAAGCAGTCACACTGCTGCTGTTGAGTTAACAGCAAGAAGTTGATGTTGTAAGAATACTGTAATAATATACATACTTATGATATTTTTGCCAACTTATCTGAGGTTGCTGAGAAATGTATCGATAGGTTTATTTGTGTTGTATCGTGTTACTTTTCAACTTTTTTGTAGTTGACTGTAGCACCAGACGTGCACTCTGTTTAATGCTGTTATGCTACGTGGGATTGCATGGCAGTTCAACTGCAGATGTTTTTGTGACGAATATCAACTTTCAACGTAATTCAGTCTCTATATTTTACTTACATGATACCGCGTAACCGACACGTGCCGGGTGGCTTTCCTTTTCCAAAATATGGACGATTGCAATCTTTCTGATAAGCCTTAAGCCGAGATCCGTGCCCCCTATGGGGCGCCCTTAGGCTCGTTACTTGAATATTAGGCTTGTAAGCCCTCTGCTCTGCTCAGCTCACTGTAGACCGATAACGCTGTCCAAGTGGCTAAACAGATGCTAAGATACTACTAAGATGCAGACATTTTTGAAAAATGTCTGCATCTTAGTATTTAATCCAATCTCATGTAAAGATATTAAGTATTAAACGAGTTTGCACCACCAGAATACATTATTTTTAAGCTCTATTACATCTATCTAAAGCCCAGAATTAAAAGGCAACTATAAGGGTTAAAAAGCGCATTAACCTGTTTTTCTTAACTGTAGCATGTATCATAAAAATAGCTTTCGCAGTACAAAACAAGATAGTAAAATTGAATTATCTTTCCAGATAGTGGCAGCGAGTGGTGGGCGCTGGGCGGATGACCCCGATGTGGTCGTCGTATACGCAAGTGCACTTTGCTACTAAACCATGGTGAGTGTTGATGGACTGGTAACTGCCTGTTGAAAGCTTAGGAGATTGGTATTATTTGTTTGTATTGACTTGAAATAAAGATGACGCTCTTGTTAGAATGGTATACAGGATGTTTTTAAATACCTGTCAAATATGACGCTAGGTTTGGAATGGCTCTAGGAACAAATTTCAACCTAAATTAAGTAGGTACAGACAATTCATTTCCATTTGGTAATATTCAAATAAACTCTATTACCAGTTAGTTATTTATCTAATCTTAAATAACCAGTACTAAAGGCGGATTTAATGCTAGAAGCATTTTCCACAAGTCAACCATAAGTATTCATTTTTTAAAGATTTCCTACATAATATCGTAATTTCTATATAGATGTGAATGACAAAATATAAAAAACGGCCAAGTGCGAGTCGGACTCACGCACGAAGCAAGAATCCTTACTCTTAATCTTTCCTTTATATCGCTCCACGTCATATTTCATAGCTAAGTTATTTCTTTTTAAGCCCCTAACAGCTATAACATACCCGAAGGAAGTAAAGACTTCACTTAGAGAGTAAGTGTGCCTATTTTGTCTTTTTTAAAAGAACCTTATGATATTCGTATGGTTTAAAAGTTTTGTTTTTTTTTTGCAAACATTCGTCCTGAACTATTTTCCTGAAGCTTCTTTGCCAAGTAATTTGGCGTTTTTCTTATCATTGCTCGTAGTAGTTAATCCAGATACAGTCGCAAAGCTCCAGCACAGCTTAAGAATCAAAACTGTGGTCTCAAACCGTCAGCTTATTGGAGAATTATTACTTATAGCTCAGCTTATAGGTGTCAATAATTCGATTTTTAGACACACACTCATAGTTTAACTAAACTGAAATATTCGCCACTTGTCACTTACAAGTTCCTGGAAATCTAACCCTCGACCATAGCAAAAGCAGGACTTAATTATGAATTAATCATACACCTATCGCATAAAGAAGAAAACCATTTAATTACCTACAAAAAGTTATTATGAAAGCATCTGGCCCTTTCACGAGAGTTACACAAAAAGGGCCCAATATCGTGATATCACTGCTATTACTATGGACCGATAGGCGATCCCGATCAAACGGGCGTACAGGGAAAATGATAAAAGAAAACGCTCCTTTATGAGAATTACCTCATAACTAAAACATACAGTTAAAGGTAAGCATTTCCTGTAGGTAGCTTCATTTATCTGAGCTTGTTATGACATTACCTACATTGGGTTTTTCTTTTTATGATGACTGTAATATGCAGGGTGAATTTGAAGTAAGTCGACAAAATTCAATTGGATGTTCTAGATTTGCCAGACATTCATGTAAAAATAATTTGAATATAAACGCATAAAAATATCATTTAATTTTCAAAGCTGCGACGCCGGCCACGGGGAATACTTTTTTACACATCACCTACGATGAACTACCTACGATGAACGTTGCTTCGTCGATTCCGATCAACTTATTCAATGGAAAAACCCAAAATAATAATCAACAAGGAAAAAAAATGAAAAAAACAATGCGTCTGATTTTAGATTTGACTTTATGAAATAAAGAACAAAAGATAATTTTTATTAGTCTACACAAGATAGTTTAGAGTTTACAAAAATTATAAATGAATGTGCAACAGCAACACAGCCAAATTTTGTCAGTTGTTTTCGGTTTCATCCTGTAGTTACGCAGACAGTTAGGCCATCAAGCTGAAAAGACTTAATGACTTAGTACCTATCTTCAAAAAAACCAACCAGAAGACAAGTAAGACCAAGAAAACTCTTAATTTAGTCATCATTCGAACTTAAAAACTAAATTAATTTTGGTTTATCCATTCGGGAGCTACAATGCCACAAAAAACAAGTGCACTCGGCGCCAAGTTCTCTAGAGCGGGTTTATTTTACTTACAGTTCAAGTTGGGGTTGAAGTTCCGAAAGACATACATTGCCCCGAACTCTGCGAGACCGTTTTCACTTGATTGTCGTGACCAACTGTACTTCGGAGAACCAATAGCTACGAGTACGAACGTCTTTGTCTTGTTTTCTGAAACGACGCTTATTTGAACTCTTTTTAGTACTCGTATATTATGCTGAAAATCAAGCCGATTGGTTAACTTTTAGTATTGAGGCCAATCATGAGGCTCTTAAATTCTTGAGTGTAGACCCACGAATTAGTGTTGTTGAAGAATTCGAGATTAACAGCAGAATTGAAACTATTAAAGTTGAGTTTACTTTAGGTTTAATTCAGCACATAAATCATATTATTATGATTACCGTTGAAGATGCAAATACTCTAACATTGCATTGTCTTTCCTAAACAAGAAGATGTCGTGGAGGTCCAGTGTTTAGCTAGGAACTCTGACTCTGACGCTGAGTGTGATCCCGCGCTTGGTCTGCCAAACTCGTTACTCTTTTATAACTCTCTTGTGAGATACACGGATAAATAACGAAACTTGCATAATGGTAGAGATCGTCTAAGCTGAAATGACGCCTCCGCAACTACGCATTCAAAAGTGCTTGTTTGTATGCGCAAATGTATTGGAGGGGCGCGTCATTTCAGCTTAGACAATCTCTACTATATTATGTGATGCGTCTCAATAGGCCAATTGAACAAGTGACGTTACCCCTCACCTCAGGTAGTTGACAAACTTTATTTCATTCAAGAAATCAAATATCAGGCGTCTAATAGCTGTAATTGTCGATGTGTGGTCTTAAGAATGTTCCGATAAACATGACGACAATGCCAGGATGCCTCCCACTACCTTACTTGAGACATAGTCGAAAGCTTTTATTCAAATCAAAAGAATTTCAAAAATCATAACAGTATCAACCTAAACTGTGCAATACCATTTTCGTATAGTTAATTGTGGTGTTTACTGCTGAGTGTTCCCCCGCGGGCCATGAACCGGACCGTGCCATAACGGTCCTGATTTATTTCGAATTAGCTCGTTTTATGGGAATTGCTGCCATGACACCTTGTTTATGGCTTGTTCAGTTTTAATGCTCACATTTAGACCTGTCTCTTGTCTTGGCCATTGTACAGATCTTGTTATGACGACGTCATCACTTTTTCATCATACAAATTCAGCTTAAAATTAAAACAGTTGATTTGCGGAGGATGTCCTGTCTTTTTGAAGCTTCTCTTAGTTCTATAGACCTTTTTTTTTTTTTTTTTTCGTGGGGAAATCCTCATGGATACCTCGCTACCCGGGGGGACGACGAGGTTATGTCGGACTCCTACCGACTAAAACCCCACGGCATTCGACCGTGGCACGGCGAAGCTGGATCCTACCGTAAGTAATACCGCACTGCTCCGCCGCCAGTGCTGGCCCCTAATGGAGCCCCCTCCAACCGACCCCCCAACGAAGGGGGGTGGCCACCACGAAAGCGCCTGGAGTACGCAGACACTTTCGCCGTCTCGGTGGACGCCGTGCAATGCAAGCCAGAGCACCCCCGCACTCTGGCCCGCTGGCACCCACTGTACGCAGGCCCTACTGGGCCCGCAACCACGAGCCACCCAAAGGGCGGCTCCGCCGCAACCAGCGGTTCGGCCCCGCCGGGCCGCGACGCACAGGGGGGATCAGCCTCGGATCACTGGCCCCCACCAACCGATTGTGCGCCGCGGCCTCCACCACGCGCCTCAGGGCGCTTGCAGGCCCCACTGGCCCCGCAATCCCACGTGTTGCCCTTGCGGGCTGCAGCGGGTGGGTGGCTAGTCCACCACACTGCCACGCCTGAGCGAGTCCTCTTCGCTTCCCGGCTACCACCGGTACTAAGCCCCCTCGCCACGCCAAGGCGAGAACTCATGAGGGGGAGTTCTATAGACCTACATGCGGTTACTTACGTAATTCGATACATGAAATAAAGTTAAAAATGGTTAATGTATTTACCAGTACTATCACGTGAAGATTAATGCTGGAATTTCCTACTTACTTAGTATAAAAACTGGACTAATGTTTACTCTAGGTAAAGTACATATAGCTACACGGTTCTAGGTTTTGTAGTCGTAAGTCCACACGGAGTTACAGACAACAAGTAGTTCAAATCGAAAATTACAGGATTAATACACATGTATGTGTACCAACATACGAGCCTGAGGCTGGGTAGGGATCGAACCCAAGATCTGCGGTATAGTAGACAAGATCTCTACCTCAAATATTCCTGTATACTGTAGAGTAGAAGGATTCGCTTTTGAAACTTTACAATGGTATCTTTGTGTTGTGTTAAAGAAATAAATACACGAAATTTCTCAAAACTTCTCAAGAATCTCACTCATAGCAGTCTTGGGTTTATCACGTCAGTTTGATGTAGTGAGTGTATTTCCAAGCACTTTAGTGCGAACTCGTGGAGGATGTAAAGTAAATACGGTGTGTTTGAGCTTATGAGTGCCGGAGCTTTGAAGGTGCTTCCGCGAACGCGGAGACTCTGAAGGGTTGCTTGATGAGCTTGTTATTTAATCTTGCACTCAATTTACCTATTTGCAAGGTAGTTTTTTCTAGCTTCTGGCATGAACTTGAGAGATTAAGTTCAAATGTTTTTTTGTTTTTAACCCCGACGAAAAAATTAGGTCCGTTTTCAAATTGACTTTAATTAGCTTATAGACTTATTTGGGGGCAAGGAAGAAAAACAGTGTGGTTGAATAGTATAGTTCCCTGAATAGGACACCGTTTTAAGAGGTGTGTTAGATTATTTTAAAAAATGATAATCCAGGTATTTCTTAGTGTTAATAAGTAAATCTGGGAATTTAACGTTCCTCATTAAACATATTAATATTTACCTGCTTTAAAACTACGTTATCAGAGTCGGGTATTCACCAACAAAACCCCATTTCTAACAGTGATAAAATGTTAAATTCACTCCCATTACTACCTTCCATGTTTACAAAACAAAAACAGATAAGGATAAACATGTCTCCGAGCACACAAGTATCAAAGCTTTGAATTTCTTACTTGTCACTTGAATAACCTAAGCATCTGATTAACTGAGGAAGACTTGTTACATCGTCATAATTGACTCAAACATCGGAAGCCGTGTTCGATTCCCAGCGGCGATACGCGTCTGGTGGATCCAATCGATGCGTCTTGGTCTGTGGTTCTGGGTGGAACATTTAATTGTGTTTTGCATAAACATGGTCTATGTATTCCAATGACAACAACTCTTAATGTTGTAAAAAAGGAACAAATTTTTGTTTTACATGTAACTTCTTCATTTTGGTTTTTGTATTTTTGTTTTGTTATAAGTAAATTCGAATGTTGCGCCACTTCTCCCTCTCCAATTCAACAAGGCGACCACCGAAAACCAGCGTCGTGGTGCTCTTGTGCCACCGCGGCATATGCTGAGTGGGAGCCTTTTTGACACATTTGATATGAAATTGTTTGTATGCTTTTTCTTGTATGTTTTGTGTGTCGAATAAATTTATCTTTCTTTCTTTCTTTCGTCATAATTGACTCAAACATCGGAAGCCGTGTTCGATTCCCAGCGGCGATACGCGTCTGGTGGATCCAATCGATGCGTCTTGGCTCGAGGTTCTGAGTGGAACATTTAATTGTGTTTTGCATAAACATGGTCTATGGATATGACAACTTGCGATACTGCCAATTGATATAGCTTTAATTAGTAATAACATTACTTTTATTGGTGGTTATTGGCTTGCAAAGCTTGCCAAGCTTGATAAACCGCGCCCAAAATACAACACTTTCATTGTTTTCACTGAAAGAGTTTTTGTAGTATGTTGAGAAAACTGTGTGCTTAGGTTTTTATCATGTTTCGTATCCAGAGTGTTATGCCTATGTATAATACGAAAGTGCATTCTCACACCTGATTGCAAGATTTTTCAATCCGAATTTATACATATTTTTATTCACCTAATTTTAAAAAACATTATGAGAATCGGGTATATGTCAACAAAACCTCAATTTGGAACAGTGATAAAATGTTAAATTCACACTCATTACTACCTTCCATGTTTACAAAACAAAAACAGATAAGGATAAACATGCCTCCGAGCACACAAGTATCAAAGCTTTGAATTTCTTGTCACTTGAATAACCTAAGCGCCTGATTAACTGAGCAAGACTTGTTACATCGTCATAATTGACTCAAACATCGGAAGCCGTGTTCGATTCCCAGCGGCGATACGCGGCTGGTGGATCCAATCGATGTCTTGGCTTGAGGTTCTGGATGGAACATTTAATTGTGTTTTGCATAAACATGGTCTATGTATTCCAATGACAACTTGCGCTACTGCCAATTGATATAGCTTTAATTAGTAATTGTATTACTTTTATTGGTGATTGGGAATTGGGTTCATTAGCAAGCTTGTCCAGTTTGATAAAACAACACTATCACTGTTTTCTCTGCAAGTGATTTTGTGGTATGTTGAGAAGAAGTGTGCTGAGGTTTTTATCCTGTTTTGTGTTCAGAGAAAAAAACAATCCGAATTTACACATATTTTTATTTACCTAATTTAAAAAAACGTTTTCATAATCGGGTAGGAATCAACAAAACCCCCATTTCTAACAGTGATAAAATGTCAAATTCACACTCATTACTACCTTCCATGTTTACAAAACAATAACAGATAAGGATAAACATGCCTCCGAGCACACAAGTATCAAAGCTTCGAATTTCTTACTTGTCACTTGAATAACCTAAGCGCCTGATTAACTGAGGAAGACTTGTTACATCGTCATAATTTACATCGGAAGCCGTGTTCGATTCCCAGCGGCGAATCGCCGGTAGGGGTCGCAAACCGGGATACCGAATTTCGAAAATACCGGAATACCGAGCCAATTTTAGGTCTAATTAATACCGGTATTCATTTCACAAAAACCGAGATATTCGGTATTTTCGGTTTTAGTAAAATGAATAAAAAATAAATACAAATAGAAAAAGTTACGCGCCATTGAATTTAGAGAAACAGTTAGAAATGGCAGTGGAAAAGCAAATGCTAATTCAGAACAGCACATCAATAGAAACTACACCTGATTTTGACACTTTAATCAAAATAGAAATGGCTCTTTACGAAAACGGTGGGTCTAGAGGAAAATATTTGAGTATGGCCTTCAACAATTTAATGAGTATTCCACCAACTAGTGTAGAGTCAGAGAGAGCTTTCTCTTCATCGGGTTACTTGTGTAATCATTTGCGGTCAAGATTGAGTGATAAAAGTTTAGATACTTTACTGTTTCTACGATCTCATTACAAGGCCAACTAAAAATTTCATGGAGATTTAATAATATTTTAATTACCTCTATATAACTCAATTTGATTTGGACTGAATTTAATTTAAGCATTTTTGTTATTTTGTTAATTAGAATATTGATTGTTGATTAGTAAACCATACTATAGTACGATTAATAATTGTAGTCAGCGAAATGACAACTTCAACAGTGACTGATACAAAAAAGGGTGACCCGCTACAATAGTGACGTTCGGCAATCACTAGACTTACAGTCCTACCAACTTATCTGTGAAATGGCGAAAATTGGAACTACGACCGCCATGTTGAAATGTCATTAGATTGTCCGTGTCAACAATTGTTGAGTACTATGGTTGTTTTATTGTGATATTTCGGAATTTATGAAGTTGAATATGCCGAAAGCCATTAAAAGTGATGCTCAAAACATTATTCTCAAGGTTGAAACCATTTTTAAAGAAGAAGCTCGGGCGAGATCTCTGATTATTCCATTTACCAAAATATACAAACGAATTTCGGCTGCAACAGGTTAGTGTTGTCAGCTTTATTTTTATAAATACCTTTAAACTTAACCAAATATTTAAGTCCACGGAATATTTGTATATATTCTTACTGTAGGTTAACGTAACGGTAACGCACATCTAAAAGGTCACCTGTTAAATGGGTGAGCCAACTAACCTGCCGGTTTTTAAATTTCGATGAAAATAAAATCCTATGTTTCAGGTGTGAGTCAAGGACTCATTTCAAAAATAGATAAAGAAGGGCTTGCAGCAGAAGACACTGTTACTGAAATTCGGACACAAGGCAAGGATAGAAAACGCAAAAGTGGAATTGAATTTGATTCTGCCAAAAACGAGGTGCCTACTGTTGAAAACCTTCTAGAGGTCTTAAAGACAGAAATAAATTACACAGGACAGCGATGACTGTAAATGTGGTTTTTAATAAATAATTGTAAAGCAAATTGTTTTTTTATTACATCCATTAGGTACTTACCACTGCGAATTATTATTAGTACCTATATCGTTGTTAGGGGTAAGGTACGGTCTTAACTAAATGCTGTAAATAGTACCTGGTACCTGATGCAGGGAGAGTACATGAATCACATTGAATGAAAGTTTTAAGTGTGGAACATTTAGTATGATTGTTAAGTTTTCCAGATTCTAGTTTATCTCTCTAGTAACTGTTTTAGATATCAAACCTTAATACACACATCAAAAGTGTCTAGGGATATCTCAAGCATTTTCATACAAAGTATAGCTATTGGGGAGGCTGTAAAAATTAAAATATTGATACCAACGTTGAAATTTTTAGGACACAGAAACTGCTATATCTGCCCTTTCAGATTGTATAAAGAAATTCATTGTGGTAGCATTATTGTACAATCGTAAGGACGTTAAAAAAAGACAGATTTTTCTTTTAAAGGGTGTCAAAATTTTAGCAATATCAAACGTTTTTTTTTGTAATATTCTTAACCTTTATCTTATGCCACTGCCCTCGCGTTATTCTGAGATAATGCTCAACTTGTAAACCAACATAACTTTATGAAATATTTGAAAAATGATATCCCTATGATATCCCTAGACACTTTTGATGTGTGTATCTGCAGGATTTCCATTTCACTGGATCACTTTCTAAATAAAGCCATTTATTAATCCTGAAGGACAACTGTTTAGCGTACCTACTTAACTACAAATTAAAATATAAATTTTATTTTTAAATTACAATACTTAATTTTATTATTTTTATTTAATACTTATTTCATATGAAAAATTACCTACTTGTAAAACTCACTCAATTTTAGGCACCTTAAATTAATTAGCAACACTGAATCGACGGTGTCGTCCTCTTTCAGTTCACAGATAAGTTGGTAGGTCTGTAGACATTTAGTCATGCTTCATTTTATTAGGTAACAAAGCCTTTTTTAAATTGTATATTTTTAATAGGTACACAACGAATTAAATAATACGATTTAAGAAATATGGACCCTATCTCCATATTAAGACTTCTCATTAAAAAATTATAACCATAGCTGGGAAAAAAATGTTCAAAGAGGTTCAGGGGAATTAACACTTGAAAATCAGGAAAATATAAGTAATTATATACGTTTTTATTCGTTACGGTTGCTATTGATTCCGATTCTGAATCGGTATATTCAGAATCGCAATCGGAATCAGTTACATTTATAACGAAGGAATCCACATATTGGTCTACAATGTGGTCGAGTTGATACATTTTGTCTTCGACTTTTATGGCATGGTGTATGCACTGTCTCCAATTATCAGGCGTCACCTCTTTCAGGCCTTCTTCAAATATTTTTTTACCTCTTTTATTTTAAAAGTTTTGTTGTTCCTGGCAACGTACCCCTTTGCTTGAGCCCAAACTAACTCTATTGGGTTGAGCTCACAGTGAAAAGGTGGCAGACGCAGGATTGTGACACCGTATTCAGCGACCAACTCTTCCACAGCACAGCGTTCGTAATTTGATTTTAGTAATTTTACTATTTCGATTAATTGAGCCTTTATCATTGTAGGTTGATATTTAATTTGTTTTTCATCTAACCACTGAACAATATCAGCCTTCCGCCAGTTTGAAGTGGGGATACGCTCGACTTTTCTTGAATGATACCAGCACCGCATTTGGCTTTAATTTTGGCAAAATGCTTTTTCATTACTCATACTCTGAAAGTAGGTCATTACTGACCTGAAAAGCGGGCTGAAAGTAATACTTTTCATCCCTAGGGAGAATCACTTTCAACTGACAGCTGTCATATTATTTAAAAAAAAAACTAGTTCTTTTTCACTTAACCATTGAACCATGTTCCAACTTTCTATACAGCCACGATGTAAAATTAAAATAACTTAAAGTTAAGTATTGATTAGAGAATATATATTTATTAAATAACTTTATTATAATTAAGTTTCAACAATTTCTTTAAAATTACTTAGCTTTGAGCAAAATATTTACCATTTTTCCAATGATGAAAATAAAAATAATGGCTGAATAGCGGACCGGCCACAGAGAAAAAAAACAAACAAAATAGGCGGGAAAGCGGCAATTCGATCTTCATGAATTAATTCATGTTTTTATTTTTACTTTCCTCGTATTTGTAATGAAAAGCACAGTGTTTACCTCGGGTTAAAGACTTATTTAGTCCCTCGAACTATTGGCGCCCTCACTTCGTTCCGGGCGCCAAACCCCGTCTCGGGACTAAATAAGTTACTTTCACCCCTAGGATAACAATGTACTATTTCATTACTCATACTCTGAAAGTAGGTCATTACTGACCTGAGAAGCGGGCTGAAAGTAATACTTTTCATCCCTAGGGAGAATCACTTTCAACTGACAGCTGTCATATTATTTAAAAAAAAAAACTAGTTCTTTTTCACTTAACTATTGAACCATGTTCCAACTTTCTATACAGCCAATATGTAAAATTGAAATAACTTAAAGTTAAGTATTGATTAGAGAATATATATTTTCTAAATAACTTTATTATAATTAAGTTCCAACAATTTCTTTAAAATAACGTAGCTTTGAGCAAATTATTTACCATTTTTCCAATGATGAAAATAAAAAATAATGGCTGAATAGCGGGCCGGCCACAGAAAAAAAAACAAACAAAATAGGCGGGAAAGCGGCAATTCGATCTTCATGAATTAATTCATGTTTTTATTTTTACTTTCCTCGTATTTGTAATGAAAAGCACAGTGTTTACCTCGGGTTAAAGACTTATTTAGTCCCTCGAACTATTGGCGCCCTCACTTCGTTTCGGGCGCCAAACCTCGTCTCGGGACTAAATAAGTTACTTTCACCCCTAGGATAACAATGTACTATTATGCCATTTCTCAAAACACTCTGAATTCATCTCTTCATGATAGTCCATACTATTTTTCTTCGATTCAAAAATAAGTAAAGGTAGAAGGGAATATTCTACTGTTGTATCCTCCTAAACTTTTCCAGTAGTATGACCTGTTAATGAACGAAATTTTTACCTGTAAATAATATAATACAGAAACAAAACATTTTGAAACTGAAAACCTATTTACTAAATACAGTTTACCGAAATACCTCTATGTCTCAAGACGAAAGTCTGACCAGTGTGTGTTGCCAGTAATGACAATATGGAAGTGAGACGTGGTCATTCACTACGACTTTTTTGCCAGGCTGTAATGTCGACTAACTTTTAATTGTAAAAACTCGATTTACCACATCACTATTTATTTGGGACTGAAAACCTGCCACACTGAAAATGTCATTTCACTGACTACAATTAAAAATCCGAGTATAAGAGTTAATTTTATGTTTATGAGAATTTGTTAATTTTATGTTTTATGTTTTTATTAATAAAAACTGCATTTTTTCGGTTTGTTTTGTTTATGTTGAGACTGTTGTGAGATTTTCAAGTTTGATAAACATTTTATTTTTAGAACTGATTCCTAGTAGTGATCCCACTTCCTAGTCAAACACTACATTTGATTAAAGTATTTGAACTAGTTAACCTGAGTTACTTTAATAAAGGAATAAACGGGCATTAATATTAGTAAATTATTGCTAAGAACTAACTGATTAATCAATCACCAACCAACACCAACATATCAAATAATAAACCTTACGTTAATGAATATTTTGTTTTATTTAGAAGATAAATTCATTTTGGTTAGGTAACTACTTACTATTCCTCCGCAGACTAACTTTATTATACTAAATTTGCTAACTTGATCTTAATCCCGGAAATATCGAAAATACCGGATTATCGGTATTAGTCTGAAGCCAATACCGAAAATACCGGTTTTGCTAAATGATTCGGTATTGCGACCCCCAGCGGCGATACGCGTCTGGTGGATCCAATCGATGCGTCTTGGCTTGAGGTTCTGGGTGGAACATTTAATTGTGTTTTGCATAAACATGGTCTATGTATTCCAATGACAACTTGCGATACTGCCAATTGATATAGCTTTAATTAGATTGGGTTGGTTTATTAGCAAGCTTGTCAAGTTTGATAAATACAACACTTTCATTGTTTTCACTGAAAGTGTTTTTGTGGTATATTGAGAAAACTGAGCTGAGGTTTTTATCATGTATTGGGTTCAAAGGGTCATACTTATGTGTTATATGAAAGTGTGCCCACACCTGATTGCAAAGATTTTTTAATCCGAATTTGAAAAACCCGAAATGCACTTTTTGTCGACTTGAAAATTGAACCCAGGACTCTAGATCCTCCACTCCACCTCCAAGGCGTAAACATTTATTTAAATTCTCGAAAAACGTTTTTAATTAGACAAAACTAACATGGCAAAGACACGAACATTATACCTTCGTAACCCTCCACGCCAATTATGGTTTAGCCATTGTCAGCTGGTGGGCTTTCCACGTGACAAAACGTCCATCGATCAGGTTTCTGCGAAACAATCCCTAATGTTCCACTTACTGGAAAATTAGCTTTTAATTTTACTACGCAATTAGCATTGATTCTCTGAAGGAAATAGCTTAGCTTCCAAGAATCAATATGAAAGCTTTGTGAATTCTTCGATTTTGTTTCCCTTTTTTATGTGAAGCAGCTGAGAGATACCAGTCCACCTGATGCTAAAACGAAATATGAGTACGGAAGTGAAAACAAAAGTAAATATTTGCATTTTCAAGAAATCAGAATTGAGAATCATACCCTAGTTAAATGATAGGTACTTTTTTGTATTGCTAGCTGTTAGCTCAAATTTTGCCTTTCACAGCTTTACCGGACAATTCTCTCAACCCCTAGTTTGAAAACTGGCGACAGGGCAATGATGAATCGGTGAAAACGCGTGCAGCCGTCGAATAAAGTGGACAATATGAAAGATTGAAGAGTACTCCAAAACACATAGCTCGCCGTGTAATACACGATAAAAGGTACTGAGCTCGGCAATGTCTCATCACAAGTGCAGAGGCTTTGCCGACCTTTACAAAACCTATAATTGGAATTTCACGCCGCTACCAACCTGTCGCCGTGAAATAGCCACAGTACAGGTCAAAGCCACTCTGAAGCAAAGAGCATACATGGTTCAGGAAAATACCTGAGTGGCAATAAAACAGACTAGACTGTTCAAAGTGAATTTGCGCTCTTTACTCCTACAATCAAATTATCAATCTTATTATTAATGATTTTACTATCAAAATTATCAATACTTTACAATCAAATCAAACAAAATGCTTTTTAAAGGTGGGAATAACAGAAAAAAACCTGATGATTCAGCATTATCAGAACGCAAAAACTCAGACTGATTTTTTTACTACTGGACGCAAGTCATTCCTCAAGTGGCATGAGGTTCTGCTCGGTGAAAACTGTGAAGGTGTGTGAGGCTAGTTTCAAACCCTACTGTCAATTTTTATTTCAATAAACAAATCTAGCGGCGCCAACTGCTTAGCTAGAATTCCGAAACACCTGAAAGCTGAAAAATGCATCACTAATTTTCAATCGGACTGGTTACCTATCCTATAACCTGACCTTGTTTCCGCTGCTTAACATCTGCGATCATTGTTGCTGTCGCTTTCGAGCTCTGGCACTCTATTTTACCATCTCCAATTAATTATTCAATTATGCTGCTGCCGCGTTGTTTAGATTTGCTATTTAATTTATGGCAAATGCAAATCACATTGCGGAGAGGATGCGAGTGAACCGGGGGGCTGATTTAGCCAGAGGCACCAGCACATTTCACTATTGAGCTCACATTGTCTTTTCACCCTTGCGCTTTCGATATTCCATTCGCACAAAGCGTTTTCCTGACTTATTATGCTAACTAGTGAGAAGTGAAACTCGCAGCCAGTGCTTTGTTTCGAAACCTCTGCAGCCTAAGTTTATGCAAAAAATTAAGAAAGTCGTGGTTTCCAGCCCCAGGGGAGAGGACCCACCTAGAACTAAGACTCATGTTAGTAACATTTGGTCTCGTTTAGTGCCGGTATTATTGTGTGTTCAATTATGTATTGAGAAATAACTCCCTACCGCGCGAGGCTCCCCGATGAGCTGAGCTTAGAGTTCTTCGGTAGGGTTTTAAGAAGGGGTTTTACAGGGTCGTCAACGCTTGAATGATGCCCCTGGCGTTAGTCCACAGGCTGCGGTAACCGTTTACCATCAGACGGTCTACGCGCTCGTTTTCCACCGTAGTTGTATTTAGTAACTTTATGTCCATCAGTGTTCAACACCTCCTTTCCGTCAAGTGATTACAAAATGTGTGCTAACAGAGTAGGTAGTCTTACCCCCTTATTCATAAAAACTTAAACAGAGCTTCAAAAGCACATTAACTTTTGTATCGCTTTGTCTCCTTCATTCTTGTTGCTGCCGCCATTTGCGAGTAAGTGACATGACACGTCGATAGCTTAAACTATGCTTTAGCGTTGCGTTCGTTTTCAAATAGGTATGGGGGTTAGAGGTTAGTTCTGTAGCGAAAGGCAAATTATCGTTACTTACCAGTGCGAACGACAAACCCTCACTTTTTTGTCTTCTCGATAGGTAGATAGGTATGCAATATTATATTTTCGGGTAGCAAACGATAATAGATGTTGACTGAGACAGGTCAGGCGTGTCGAGGGCTTGCTGATTTTGTGTTTAATTTACATACTCTTCTCAGTAATGGATTCGTTATATTTTCCGGTTATGTGTCTTCCTAAAACACACAGCGTTTAGGGTGAAGAAGCTGTTCATGGTCTTATTTAATATTAGCAACACCTTACCTTAGTCTTTGGTATTTTTAGTTCCATTTTCTCACCAGGAGGGCGCCACCATCTTTGTAAAACTTGTGGCGACAAGTATTTGAAATCATAGCGTTTGTGGTTTTCTGCAAAAACGGTCACGTAAAGTGAAAATTCCAATTTAATTGTGAAAAAAGTAGTGAAGTGTATCTGTTTTTGTGCGCTTTCTTATCGCCATGATCGTAGCGGTAAGGAAGAATGTTTGCAAAGTCAAACCCTGATGCTCCGGATGGAAATCGGGAGATGACTCTTGACTCGAGGCGAACAGACGAAAGTAGGTACCTACTTCGTCTTCTTCCTCGCTTTAGGAAGACAAAAAGCGAATGGATTTCGCTAGTCCTCCACTAAATGAACGTCTTAGACGTAAGTAAAAACAATATGTTTCTCGTAGTGATCTGCGTGTTGACACGTTGATAAGTTGCTTCCATGTCTCAGTACCTATGTTACAGAATTGTCAAAGTATTTAAACAAGCTTCTAGGACAATTCTCGAAGCAAAATTGACCAGTTCTCAAAACGATTGCACAATCCATGTCAATCAACTGAAACTCTTATGGTTACTTAATGTCAAATTTAAATGTAGATAGCTTATTTTAGCTTATGGAGAATGTCTCTCTAAAATAGTTAAATTGCAGTAATACTGATTCATTCGATACTGATGCATAGAAGACAATTCGTTATGAATGGGCTTCGCAATCAACGATTGCAGCTCAGGCTTTGTACCTTTGAAAATTAATGGCAAACTGTGCCATTTCCACAATCAGAAAGAATATTTACTTTCTACTGAAAACCTGTTAGCTGGACTATTAATGTGGTGTTTGAACAGCATCAATTAATAAAATCTGGTCCCCAGAACTTGTCAATTGGGCTGCCGCTCATTCTGAGGGCCTCAGTACATTGTTCAATAAAGTAAGTGTTATTTGTGGTCCACAAGCTGAATGTAATAAAATGTGGCTATGCAAATTATTTGTGGTAAAGGGCTGAGTTTATAGAATGTATCGCAAAAAATAAAATGAATAGTCCAAACCTGAGAAAAATTACACCAAAGTTTTTCGGATGGAAGTGGTTTGGTTGTAGGGGTCCAAGTTCAGAATATTTGTATGATTGTAAAAATTTACCCCAGTTATTAAGTCTTAGGGGGCACTCAAATGTGGCTGAATTGAATGATCTCCTGCAATTTCAAAGGTGAATCATTTACTTCTACTTACTTTTTAAATGACCCCGACTCCCATCAGAACCCCAGAGCACCACATGAACCGTTATACTCATTGGGGGGGGGGGGGGAAGGGGGGCCACTTAAGATATTGAGAGCCCCAGTAATAGATTTCAGCTGTTTTACCACAATGTCACCTACCAAACACCGGGGTGGGATAAGATCAATTTTCGACCTCAGAGGTCTCAATTGATTTGTGTCAATAAAACCACCACCACAAATATTTTGCAGGACTTTACAATCGGATTACAGAAATCCTTCTCTGTATGTCATTCAGAATTGTAGTCCATCTAGACAATTACCGTTTGGTCAACCAGGACCATTCTATTCTGGAGAGCCAAGTTGCGGAAACTATGGCACTCCTACAGACTCGAAGCTGGCATATCAACCGCCTTGATCAGTCTTAAAGCCAATTCAACAGGTAGAGTACTTGGGCTTACTATAGGACACTCTGTAAAGTGTCTTATTACTGACTGCAATAACTCTGCTCTGGCAATTTATTTTATTAATATAAATACATATATAATAATAATAGTTGCACTGTAAAAACTCAAAGTCTGTTAATCAAACTTTGCTTATCATGCCCATTCTAAAAAGGCACTCAAAATTGCCGAAACTTCAATTATTCTCTTTTTGGAGGTTTCATGCAAGGCTAACCAAGAGAAAGGAAGATGCTGTCTTCAAAAGCAAGGTAAAGTAAACCTAAACTAGTGGTTGACAATAGTCTATAATAGAGCACAGCTCGGTCCCATAAAAAAGTTAGAGGTCACTCAGTACCTAACATTCGATGCAGCAGATGTAGGCTGGGGTCCTCATCTCAATGACAACGTCTCAGCAGGCAAGTGGTCACCAAGTCAGAGCCTCGTTTTCAAATTTAAAACAATTGTATGCTGTTTTTGCTGCCATCAGGTGCCAACAGTAAGTTCTTTTGAACACTCATATTCTGATTCAGTCAGAGAATATTACAATAATGTCATACATAAAATAAACAACTCGCTCCATTGTCACATCAGAATTGACAACCAGACTCTTGGAGCTAACCGAGCAGCTTAACATATTGCTGTCGGCTTGTTACCTCTCGGGGAGGCTAGACAATAAATACAATAATGTCATACATACAATATCAACTCGCTCTTTTGCCATGTCAGAATTGACAAACAGACTCTTGGAGCTAACTGAGCAGCTCAAGATAATGCCTTTGGCTTGTTACCTCTCGGAGAGGCTAAAAAATAATGTCATATGTACAATAGTAAACAACTCGCTCCTTTGCCATGTCAGAATTGACAAATAGATTTTTGGAGCTAACCGAGCAGCTCAACACATATAATGCTGTCGGCTTGTTACCTCTCGGGGAGGCTAGACAATAATGTCAATCATACAATAGTAATCAATTCGCTCCTTAGCCATGTCGAAATTGACAACCAGACTCTTGGAGCTAACCGAGCAGCTCAACACATATAATGCTGTCGGCTTGTAACCTCCCGGGGAGGCTAAACGGAATAGCAGACCCTCTGTCAAGAGGTCGAACTTTGCCCCAATGGCACTTACTGCCCCAGGCCACGGAGGTCGTATTCAGAAAGTGGGTTATTCGCGGGATAGCGTTGCTGCGGTCCAGCCCAGCTGTGGTCCCTCTTTAGGGCACCTTATACTAAAACGATGACTCAGCTCTTGTCTGCGACACCTTTAGTCGCTAGTGGATTTCGATCTAGCTTGGATATTCTTACTGTCCAACTTGTTACTTGGATGCTAGCTCACCCAAACTCAGCAAAGGGAAGCTACATTCTAATAGCTCCGCATTGAAACCAATGCTTTTGGTGGCCGGGTCTGAGGTGTCGAACCTTGAATGAGCCAATTCCAATACCATACCTGCGGAAGGTACTTGTACACAAGTCCACGGGCCTCAGCCCTGCTCAGGTGGCCCAGTTGCAACTCCAGCCTTGGATAGTTGGGGGTGCTCTGAACAAGTAGCAGACTAGAATTCAAGTAAGCAAGGTCTCTTGAAAGTAGTTGGCGAACATCTTTATTGTTTGTTGATAAAACTTCTTTGAATATATCCTTTCCTAACATTTAATAGATTCTTTGGTGCGGAACCAGAAGGATTAATGATAAGTCCCTAAGAAGTGTGCTAAAGACCTTTTCTAGCAATTATATTTTTGAAGCTCCATCGGTGAAATGTGGCCTTCTGTGTGTTCTGTTCGCCATGGCGACGGCGGTCGGTGTGCTTCTGACTGACCCGTTAGGGATATGGTCGTGAGAGTATGATATTTTTGAAGGAAGGCTTTGCTGAAGTACTATCCTTTAGCATAATCAGCCATTCTTACTTACTGTAAAACCTTCAGAAACTGGAAGCCATTTGTCTCGCTAAACCCAAGCACATCCGCTGTTTGGAACAGTAAAGTATTATTTCAATGATTAATAAATTCAACATGTTTGAATACACAAACCTCGATATACCTAGCCAGACCTGCTGCCCTGATACTACTTCTAGTGTCTGGCTATAGAATACAAGAAACTAACATCAATATTAGTTACCTGTAAAAAATAGTTTTCAAGACGATAAAGTGCACTTATGTCTTGAATTTGAATTTATGATAGTGGAACTAACCAACAATGGGTATGGTTATTATCATATCACCCAGACTTGTTTGACCAATTTATCACATAAATATATACATATATATTAGGGGTAACCAATACCTACTCGACAATTTGAAGGGCATAATATACCACAATTATTAAATTACAATAATTGGTTAACCTAAACCTGCTAAAAGAACTATGATGACAGATCTAATTTCAAGAAAACTACCATAGATCCATCTCCCGGTAGCATACCCAATACCCAATAGTTGAATAGACAGTTGACCCAAGAAGGAAATTTCAGACAGAGGAAACTGGGAAAGAATCTGTATGTACTAACTGATCTTTATTGTCATCAAGTCCAACTGTTACTAATCTGTCAGAAGATTTGTTATATTCTAACTTTTCAAATATTTCATAAATTTAATTATTGTTTATTTTTGTTTATATTGTTATTACAAAAATAAATCATTTAGTGATTAATGTGATCTCACTAAAAGTTGATAGCAAAAGTAATAGGTTTGTTTCTAAGCAAACAATGAGAACTCAATTCACAATTGTGGGTATTATCATTATTGTTAAAAAGTGAATGCAATTAAGTATTGTTGTTATTTGAGCAAATTATATAATTTGTTGCCTTGTTGATTTTATTATATTCTTGATTTTAACTGTGTTGATCCCTAATTATTGTGGGAATTACACTTTAATAAAGGTTTATCCTTGTGCATTGTTTCTTACATAAATCATTAATTATGTAAGCATTCATGTAATCATCACATAGCGTTTGTGTTTTTAATATTTACTTCTCACCAGCAGATAACAAACAGGTCTTCACCCTAAACGCTGTGTGTTTTAGGAAGACACATAATAGAACTGTTTTGCATTACAACAAAACAGATGTTATGTGTTGAATAAAACACACAGCGTTGCAGCAAGTGGCTTGCAGGTGAGGGAAGACTTCTATGATTTCAAATACTTGTCGCCACAAGTTTTACAAAGATGGTGGCGCCCTCCTGGTGAGAAAATGGAACTAAAAATACCAAAGACTAAGGTAAGGTGTTGCTAATATTAAATAAGACCATGAACAGCTTCTTCACCCTAAACGCTGTGTGTTTTATTCAACACATAACATCTGTTTTGTTGTAATGCAAAACAGTTCTATTATTGATCCAGAATAATGAAGTATAAATCTTTGTTTTTTAGAAATGTGGGTTTTTGAATGTTTTGTCAATCCCCCTCGGGATATAGTCCTGGCGTATGTTGTATTGTGTCCACCACATAATAATATGTATCACATAGCTGCATGATTGACAAAAAAACATTATGACAATCTAATGCACTTAAACTCATCCTGTGTTTTTTTTTCCAATTACCAGTAGGTATCCTTATTTTGGTAATTCCGTATCATCTGTTTCTTCTCCCAGGAAGTCGCACTGATTTCCAATTTTACTTGTGGTTAACCGTCAACCAGAGTTTATAGACTCTATCTCCGTAATTCTGAGGTGAAATATATTTGTTCCCTGGTACAGTCAACGCCAAAACTATATGAGTTTTTGAAGTGACCTCTTCTTCTTAGTCGCTACACTCTTGCCAGAGTGGTCGTGGTCATCATTATGTATCACGATGAGTGATCTTTAGTCTCTGTCGCGGCGCGAGCCGCCAGCTTAATCATCACTTACCATCAGGTTAGATTGTGATCAAATGAATCAAACACAAAAAAAAACAGCTTTAATCAAAAACAAAAAAAACACTTACTAATATTCATTGATCTATAAAGCATAGCCTAGAGGACACGGGTCATACAAAGCTTTGTTTCATATGAATGGGTACGTACTGTGAAGGCGTGCTGTTATGCCTGCTATGATTGCTTCTTTACTGTCTGCCTCGCATAGCTCTACATAGCGGCGGCACATATCTTCGTACGTGCTACACATCTTCGTAGCACGTTTGTCGCTCCGCTACATATCTTAGCATCAGTGGACACGGTCAAATAGTTAGCCTTAGCTTTCACACTCTTCGCAGCATAGCTGCATAGCTGCATAGCACATTACTGGTGGAATTGTAACCTTATACTATATTGTCAAAGTCGTATGTTATTTGTCTGGTTACTCCCTTTTTAAACAACTGAAAAACTTTTATAATAAAGGTATTCCTAATATAGGTATGACCTACGGTGCGTGCGTGCGTACGTGCGGGATGACTGGCGGCGGATTGTAAAGCGTGCCACTAATCCTGTTATAATGACCACGACCACTCTGTAAAGAGTGCAACGACTAAGAAGAAGAATATAGGTATCTTTAGGCATAAATGGTTCTGCTGCTGACTGTACAAGCCCCAGGGAAGTGGGAATTATTGCAACCGCAGCCTGAATTTTCCTTACAAATACGTATAACTCTGTCCGTTCCATCGAGTGTGTGAATATGTTTGCTGTTGGAGTTTCGACTTTAAAACGTGGCAGCAAATTTCATTGTTGTTTGTGCTACGGTGACTACGTATGTAGTCTGACATACGTAGACTGAATATCCGCTGACGGAAATAACGCTGCAAATGCACGCAAAAATACTTACAATTAGAATAGTTGTAGGTTAATAGAAAAGTAAGTGAATAAGTACAGCAAAAATAAATAGATAGAGTAAGTGGTGCAGTGGTTATGTTGTTGAAATAGTTCTTATTAGGTAAAAAAAACCTTGAACTTCATCTAAATTGAAATTTATTTGAAGCTTTTATCAATCTCCCACAAGTTTCTGGTATTCCCATCACCCACCTATGTCTTAATTTCTCGCAAAGTGGCTCAATACCTCAAAGTTGTTACCTATTGTGACGTTCCTAGTTTAAATGTTCGAGTAAAACAAAACAGGGCAGTAACAATATTCTTACTCATGTTCCACATTTTTATCGTCGTTTATCAGCGGTGTGACGACCCGTACCATTCTTAAGAGAGAGAACAACTTGTTTTCTTCAACAACGATGATAATAACAATTTAAAACGTACATTCGCACAGAATACAACGCAAACAAGTTTCACAACAAATAAATGCGGAGATGAAATAAATTCACCCCTGTTCCTTACTGCAACGGAATTTGTAGGCAAAGTTGCTGGGCGTCGGGTTGCTCTTCCAACGTGTCAGGCGTTTGTGAACTTTCTGTTGCCTTCATTTGCTGCTACGTTCTTTGCAAGATTGCTGGCTAAGTTTGTAAGATACTGAAATTTTGCACTAGCTAAAATGAAATCCTCGAACATGTATGAACTATGATGAAAGTCTGCCGGAACATTAGGTATCTTGTTTTTGTTTTGCAATTCGCGGTACCTACACCCGCAAAAAAAAGTTATGCAACCCAGATAACGGCGGCAGTTTCACCCTTTACCATGTAGATTTCAAATTTGCTCGATGGAATGGGTGCTTCTAGATGTTCCGTTCAGCATGATAAGAATCAGTGCCTGTGACGGTTCAATAGAACTAAAAGGGACAGCATGAGCGTGAGCGCGTGCTTAGCGTTTGAGACAAGGTAGATACCTTGTCTCCCTTCAAAGTGGAGATAAATTCAGTGGATCAAAAACTATGAAAATCGGTCCAGCAATCCTCGAGTTCTAAGTGTTCGGACAATCCCGACTTTATTTTATGTAAATAGTTTTACAAGTACCTAGTATATTTAAACGTACCGGCATAACAGTTAAATTACATTAAAATGTTTATTCGCAGCAATGCAAAGGAGTTTCACAACAAAAGAAAGGTGAAGATGAAATTCTTTAGTGCAGCGAAATATGAAGGCAAAGTTGCTGGGTGACGGTTTGCTCTTCCAACGCGGCAGGCGCTTGTGAACTCTCTGTTTGCTTTCTTCCACTTTTCCTAGAGAATTCGTAGGATTGCTTATGATTTGAAATCTGCGCGAGCTGTGATGGCTTATTTACCTGTAGTTTTGTTTGAGATCTTGCAAAAAAGCAATCCTGCAGTCCCGTTGCATTTTCCGTTCATCCTCATCCCAGACAAATTTGAAGGCGGCAAAAAGAAAGTTTTTTTTTTTCATTCTGTATGAAGAAAAAAGGAAACATTTCAACTCATTAAAATTATCCATTGCCAGTTGGTTATATCCTCCTAACAACTCAAGCTATTTGTACGAGAAGTCTGCTGATAAACTATTTCAACATACGTGGACCACCAAACCACATTTTAACCCAATATTTCGCCAAGTTGGAGCGAATAGTTCGCTCCCAAAACCCGTTACCGCAGCGAAAAAACTATTTTCAACTTCTTCCGGCGTTTTCCCTCACTTTCCTCTAAAAATAGATCTCTCCGATACTATCACGAGGGAAATAACATAAAATGTATCGGTGTAGTCCTCAGTTGTTGCTTCCGTTCAAACGAGTAAGTTTCTCCAATAATGAGGAAAGCTGTGCCGTCTTTAAAAATTCTTGTGAATGAATGGCTATGCTATGGTGTAGCTATTCAAAGTAGCTGATTTAACCCCTGATCACCCTGGCTCATAGGGTAAATATACCAGATAGATTCGGGCGGTCTGTTAGTGGTCTCGTAGCTCAATGGTAAGAAGTCGCTCCGTTTTGCGACAGACGCGGCTTCGATTCCCGCCTGAAGCCAAGACCGAATGTCTTCTTCTGTTTTTCGAATCTTTAGCTGATTTAACTTGTTGACGAGGACCGATCCGGTGTAATGTTTAAGAAGTTAGCTTATACACCAGAGATCGCGAGTTCGATCGCGCGCAGTGCAAACATTCGTGTGCATGAACATGTCTGTTTGTATAAAGGCCTTGGTGCTTTTTTTGTATAGATAAGGGCACTAAGTATGTAGTTACAAAAAATACTATATAATACAATAAGCTTTGGTTAGCTTGGGGCTAGGCGGTGCTGTCTGGATTAATGTCTAAGATGTTTTTGTTTATTGTTTCTCTAGTTAACATGTAGGTAAGGTTTTGAATAAATTGTCTAAAGTCGGAAGGCAAGACCTGGATAAAGTAAAGTAAAGTAAAAATAGTCTTTATTCATGTAAACTTATTAAAAAGCACATAAGACAAGTCACAACATAAAAATTAAAAAGTAATAATGTGATTCTACCATCGGTTAGGAGGTGTTGATTCTACCGAGAAGAAACCGGCAAGAAACTCGGTAGTTACTCTTTCTTAATCTTGTTTGATTACAATAATTGCCATAACAGAGTAACAACAGTAAAGTCAAAATACATGATGTGCAGAGGAGCAGACTATTTCTGAGATGACCACAAATCCTTGTCGTTCAAGTAATCTTTTACATTGTAATAACCTCGTTTCATTAACTTTTCTTTAGTTTTCGATTTAAACTTGTGAAGGGGTAGTTCAACAAGACTGCCATAAGATAAGACTCCTGGCTATGTTGATATCCATGTTGATATCCCTAGGAAAGTAAGCCGACGTGGTAGTGCTGTCTTTAAGATTATAAATAATTGTTTTTCTTTGTTTCAGAGTTTGATGTCCTTCATAAAATTCGGCTACGCGCTGGTCGTGGTCACGCTGCTGCTGATGATATGGGCATCCCTGTCCAGAGCGTTAGAAGTAAGTACCTTAGGGTCAGGTCAGAAGTACCTATAACCGACGAGCATGTATGAAAGGACTCATTAAAATAGAGGAGGCGCAAGGTGTGTGTCAGGAATCGTGGCAAGTGGTAAGAAGTAGGCTCTGCCTACCACGTTAGGAAAGAGGCGTGATGGTATGTTTTTCATTTCTAAGGCTGGTTTTAGTGTCACGCGTACCGTCAGTACGGATCGCTCCGCACAGGTGATCTATAGGATCTCCATAAAACGCTCACTGAAGCCAGAGGCGCGCAAGCGGCGGTCCGCGCGGATAGCTCCGCGGCACGGACGCGCTATGCGGATGGCTGCGGAACTATCCGCGCGGACGGTCATCCATAACAGACCCCTCCGTATCTCTTAAACGCTCCTATGGAGCTCCTCAGCCTGTGCGGAGCGATCCGTACTGACGGTACGCGTGACACTAAAACCAGCCTAATAGGATGAAAATGGATGGCAATGGCAAGAGTATTGAAAAAGCCCTTTTAAGCCCTCATCATCATAGCCTTTTATTCTGCTCCTTAATATACGAAAAAGGTATAAGCCTATAAACTTTTACGTTCCATTACACGCTGGGATATAGTTCTGGCATTTCGTTGTATGGGAGTAGGTATTATGAATCTGCTTGAAATTGAAAAATAAAATTTGATTACTTTAATTGGCAATATTTAACTTTATTGACCTATATAAAAGACACAATTGACTGACTTATACATATAACAATGTATGTTCAAATTTTATAGCAATTTATGTAATTTTCATCGCCATATTGCTTAAAGCTTCGGAAAATGTAGACCAGTAAAACTGCGTACTTAAGTGAAAGATAAATCGTTTCGTTTATCGGTGCACTGAAACAGGTAGCTAGTTACAGTGTTGCATTACCTACATTGTAAATATTTATGTAGCCTGCCGGGGAATGGAGTCGTTTCGCGAAATTGGCTCCGGAACAGACATAATCTCAAATTTTGAAACCTCAAAATTGTGATGATGATGATACATACGCTCATGACTGTGTCTATAACGACTTTGTTATGGTTAAGGGAATATTCAGAAGCTTAGACTTCGTCTAGATAATTTAAGCTCAAAGTGAGAAAAAGAGCCAAGGTCGCCGGGGTTTTTTGGGTTTGTTAACGGTGTTACCCGTTAGTTGTAAGCTTAAGCGCTTTGTCGACAACAGGGCGGGCGGTTTTTTTGCCCGCGAAGTAGTTAAGACCGCGTCTGCCCGCCAATGTCCGCGACTGCCCCTCACCGTGAACTCAGACCCCCTTATTCATAAAAAAATTAACAGCTCTTCAACATCCCGGTAACTTTTGTATCGCTCTGTCCCTTTAGAGTAAGTGACCAAACACGCCAATTGCTCATTCTATTCTTTACCGTTGCGTTTGTTTTTTATGAAGCGGGGCATTTAAGCACAATTTAAGTGCCCGCCGGGCACCTGCGGCACTTTTGGCGCTTCGTGTCCGTTGGTAGTATAGGATTCCCCTTGCGCTATCGCTTGCGGTGAATTACCCTGGCCCTGCCCGCCCCGTCGTCTGCAAAGCGCCTAATTGAACACAAAACGGTTGTCCAGCTCAGTTTTGAACTCGGGACAGTATGGATCCCAAACCCGTTAAACACGCCACTAAGATCTCGGAGCCCACCAACTCACAGTTGTGGCCTCGTGGTGAGGCGTTCGGCCAGAAGTAGGATGTATAGCTAATGTTTGGTTATTACCTAGCGTACATTGTAAACATTAACGTGGCCTGCCGGGAAATGGAGCCGTTCCACGAAATTGGCTCGGAAACAGACATGGCCCCGCGTTTTGAACGTCAGTCAGAGTTGGGAAACTTTAAATTGATGCTGATTGTCAGTAGGACGAATAATAGCAAGAATTCGAGAATATTGCCTCCAGCTTTTACTAACTTAGATAAGTACTATTATACTAAACTGGTACCCGTTTATTAGGGAAAGTTTGGTTATTAAGTTTGCAGCTTTGAATAAGGTACAATGGAAATATACTTAGGTTTTTTTATTGCTTCAAAAAGTATATTACGAGAAGCAAAGCCACTGCCGGGAGCGGCAAAAGCTTGTCATTCATTGTGACTAAGTACTAACTTACACTCACTTACTAAATAGTGCTAAGATCGGAAGGAGTATCATAACTGCACCTCAAATAGCAGTAAAGACCAGTAGCTGGAAAAATACATAAAAAATATACAAAGATTGGTGTTAAAACTAAAAGCAATCAGTTCCAGACATGTAAAAGAACATCGTTAGGCTTTTGAAGTCGAACTTTAATTAAACTTTAATTATCAATAAATAACTGGTAATCATAAAAGCTATGTGTAAACCGTTCATGCAAAGATTTCAATAGGATCCCAAGTTACATAAGTATGTTAAATCCATTAGCATAAGTAAATGGGATCCTTAATTCCTCTTAAAGACATGCGGGGCGCCCACCCGCCCCTCGCAGGCTACGCGCGCTCAATCCCTAAAAGGTTTTGGGGCATCTTTCAGGAATGAGAAAAGTGATCTCAATTTGCCTACCTACGTACAGATAAACCTTTGTTTTTACTGACCTTTTGAAAATATGTTATTTGCTACACCCTTTGATGAATAGCAGAAGTTGTCATTTGATGAATACCAAGTTCTCGCGAGCAATGGAGCGAATCGGTAATGATGAAATCCGCCGAAGAACTTAGACAAACGACATCACTCGACGGATTGTTTGTTTGAAGTGGCAGTAGGCGGGACACATAGAGCGGAGAACCGATGGCCGTTAGGGCGGAAAGGTTCTAAAATGGCGACCGCGAGCCGGACGACGTTCCGTCGGCAGGTCCTCTACGAGGTGGACTGACGATCTGGTCCCTTTCGTAGGAAGCCGCTGGATGCGGACTGCACAGGAGCGATCGTTGTGGAGATCCTTGGGGGAGGCCTATGCCCGGCAGTGGGCGTCGTTCGGCTGAAATGATGAAGTTCTCGCTGGGGATCGAGAGAAGATATTATAACATTTGCTTATAGTCGAAAGCTAGATTGATCGCTAAAATAAAAGATGATAGAATACCTTATAACGAGAAAAAGAAGTCATCTTTACAAAGAGCACAAAATTAAAAGAGAAAATTACACGTGTATTTTTATACGTTACGTATAACACATACGTAACGTATAAAAATACACGTGTATATTTATCAGTCACGTTTGTTAAATATCTCATTCTTGAGTTCGTTCTAGAGTTTCACGTTCTAATGGGCCTATCGACGTAAGGATAAAATATGACAGGAGTAAGTAATTGAGTTACTTATTTATCATGCGTATAATAAAGTTTCCCTTCAGGATCGGAAAAGGGTATCTTGAAGAAAATTATATTCGAATCTTTGGCTTGCCTACACCTGCACTTTAGGTACTTTCCTACAAAAGCTGTAATATCATTGAGAAGGGTCAGTATGGAGAGTTTTGAAACCATTGGAAAATAATATGATAATGCACTAGTGAAATTTTGAGTCATGAAAACACAGTTTTTTTTTCTTCTTTCTGCAAATGACTTAGCGGACTTTTCTTGGATAAGTTGAAGATGTTCTCAGAAATATGCAGGAGTCACTAAAACCGACAAGCATATATAGAAGGAATTAATGAGAGTGGACAGTGAAAAGATGTGGTCTCTGCTTACCCCTTGAAATAGTCGTTATGGTGTCACTTAATGGTTAGTATACTCGGATTTTTAATTGTAGTCAGTGAAATGTCATTTTCAGTGTGGCAGGTTTTCAGTCCCAAATAAATAGTGATGTGGTAAATCGAGTTTTTACAATTAAAAGTTAGTCGACATTACAGCCTGGCAAAAAAGTCGTAGTGAATGACCACGTCCCACTTCCATATGTCATTATTGGCAACACACACTGGTCAGACTTTCGTTTTGAGACATAGAGGTATTTCGGTAAACTGTATTTAGTAAATAGATTTTCAGTTTCAAAATGTTTTGTTTCTGTATTATATTATTTACAGGTAAGAATTTCGTTTATTAACAGGTCATACAACTGGAAAAGTTTGGGAGGATACAACAGTAGAATCTTCCATACAAGTGTTTTCTAAAGGTTTGACTACAGGCCTGAAGGGCCCAACCAGCAAAGGACGACGCCTTATAATTTCATATATAGGCAGTGATGAAGGTTTTGTAGATTCCGGTTTACTTATTTTTCAATCGAATAATAATAGTATGGACTATCATGAAGAGATGAATTCAGAATCGGAGTCGAAATCAATAGCAACCATAACGAATATAAATAGAGTCCGACCGAAACTGGTTTTCCGGCCGAAACCGAAACCGAAACCGAATGTTCGGCCTAGGCTTCAGTTTCGGCCGAAACCGAAACCGAAACCGAAACTCACGTGTTCAAGTATAAATACCTACAAATACTAAATTCTGAGGAATTTTACTCATTATTCTGCTAATAAGAACAAAACTAAGTAACAGACAATTTTTATTTTCAAGACGAGATCCCACCGCTGGGCAAAGGTCTCCTCCAAATTTTCCGATTTACCCCTGTCTTTTGCTCAAGTCATCCATTCGCCAGAGTTATGTACCAGGTGGTCGCACCATCGTTTTTGAGGCCTCGTCTTTCAGTGATAGATAGATGCATCTTAACTACTGCTCAGTGCTCACTGCCATTTTGTCAGTTTGGCGACTTTCTGGCCTACGTCTTGAACGTCAGTTTTGGCATGGATCGTGGTGACCATTTTCTGTCTGAGTGTTTAATGCCTAACACAGTCCACTCCATTACCCTTTGCCAAATCCGAGCTTTGACTTAGGGTGTTCCATGAGCAACCAGGCTTGTGCACCGTTTGTTAGGATGGGCAGAATGCAAACGTCAAGAAGTTCTCGCTTCAAAGATATAGGAAGTGGCACTTCATTTATATGAACTTCATTTATTTGTGCTCACTTTTCAAGCCTCCTCTAGGTGATTCAGCATTCGATTTCCTTATCCTGCCTGTTCTCGAAGAAGACTGTGTTTTTTTTTCGGGGGGAATCCGTTTATGGACTGGACTGGTTATGGACGATCCAGAGGGACTCGGGGTGTGTGTAAGGCTAGCCTGCCGTGAGGCGGCAGACATTACTCAGTAAATCCCCCGGTGACCTGCTTCAGCGCGTATCTAGAGGTCCCCGTAATCTCTGTGTCAAGAACTCTGTGCCGGTGGACCCGGTGGTTTTCGTCTGGTTCATCACCAGTCCAATGCGATAGCACGCTACACTTAGTTCTTTGCACATTGTCTGCCCTGCCACTCGTCGGATGTGTTGTCGAAAAGCACGATGCCGTCGGCATAACGATTAGTCGTTTTCTATAATTCGACATCGACTCCTTCAGTAGACTAGGGTCTTGCCAACTGCCTAAAAACTTCCTCTAACGCGATAGTAAATAATCTGAGTGATCCAATATTAAACTATTTACATCATTCAAGTACAGAAACGAAACGAAAACTTCATCAACAACTACACGCACGACGTCCAATTCTGAACATCAGGACTCCCCATAAGATTTCCAGAGCGATTGATAATGGGCGGCCCACATACACCCAAACCCTGCAATCTCTTTTAAGTCATTCTGCTTCTTTGGTGGTGGGAGTCCCACGCTGAGTCTGGCTTCAAACGATATCTCCTCGAGAACTTTTCGACCACAAACTGATGGCCCAGTTTCTCGTGCAATGTGCCCTGCCAACTGACTTTACTTTCCTTAGTGCCCAGCCGTGTTGGATGCAACGATTAACCTCTACTACGAAGGTGGACCTGCCTACTTGAATCATTTGGCTAAGACATACTCGTCGACAACTCCGAGAATCGAGCTCCCAACAGAATAGTCTCAACGAAAACTTACATGTAATCAGTTCCATCAAACCATTACCTCTAAAGAATTCTTGTGTCTGGCGAACGCACGGACCAATTTCGGAGGTCGCCAGGCTCTGCCATAACGTTGCCGCGAGAAATGTCGTGTGCGCTCGTATAACTTCGCACATGACATCTTCCGAAATGAGTTTCGGTTTCGGCAAAAGTTTCGGCCGATTTTGGCCGAAACCGAAACTGTGGCCGAAACTCGATTTTTTGGCCGAAACTGGCCGAAACCGAAACCGAAACCGAAAGTTCGGTCGGACACTAAATATAAACGTATATAATTACTTGTATTTTGCTGACTTTCAAGTGTTAATTCCCCTGAACCACTTTGAACATTTTTTTTCCAGCTATGGTTATAAATTTTTAGTGAGAAGTTTTAATATGGAGGTAGGGCCCATATTTCTTAAATCGTATTATTTTATTCGTTTTGTACCTATTACATATTTACAATTATTTGAAAAAGGCTTTGATACCTCATAAAATAAATCATGAATGTCTAAGTCTAGTGATTGCCGAACGTCACTATTGCAGCGGGTCACCCTTTTTTGTATCAGTCACTGTTGAAGTTGTCATTTCGCTGACTACAATTATTAATCGTACTATAGTTGTTTTGTTTGATTAAGCACTGAAGATGTCCTTTACTTTCTACAATCTATACATTTAATTTCATAACGATACATGACTTTTCAGTATAGCCAGATTTTCAAAAAGTAGTTATATAAATCTATGCTTAATGGATAGTTTCAAAGGCTTTCGTCGACGCTGACGATATGTTACATAGACCCAGTGTATAAGTAGCAATATAATTTGCAATAGATTATTTTCTCTCCCTTTGATATCGTGTGAGCCTGTAATGAAATCGAATTTGGTTCAATCTGCAGTCGATTTTCTAACAATACGGTAGATTTATTGAGCTTTGTGGCGTCTTTAGGGGAGTAGCTC
This sequence comes from Udea ferrugalis, assembly GCA_950022985.1. Lineage (NCBI taxonomy): Eukaryota > Metazoa > Arthropoda > Insecta > Lepidoptera > Crambidae > Udea > Udea ferrugalis. Next base: position 14,632,493 of record OX465525.1, read on the forward strand.
GTAATAAACTCTTGAATAATAATTCTGAACCGTAGAGTTAGTGTAATTTCTCGATAATGACACCTACCTCTTTGTATTAGAGAACAACCGAAGTCTCGGTTTCGTCTAAATCTAAATTGTTGAGTAGTTTTTTCAAAAATGTTAACTTATATCTCAATGAACTAGTTTAACCCTTAATTTATCTGTTAGGTCCCAGGGACTCCACGCGATTTTCAAAGCATTGTATTTTTTTTATTATTTCACTTATAAGTTCATGCGTCTCAGTACCTTTCTACAATAGCGCGCTGCGTGCGGGAGCCGAAGAACGTGCGTGTGCGCTTATTTATTGATGAGTTATTAAGTTCATGGAGTCCACGGGACTCCACCAGAGCGTTTGTGTAACTTTTTCACAAATTCAATAACTTTGTATTTTAGTAATTTTATGATACAATTTCTTATTTTTAGGCTACAAAATGACAAAATAATGAATTTAGCTTAACCAGATGCTGAATCTATAATAATAGGATGGCTAAACGACGAAGATTTGGAGTCTGACGAAGAATCTGAACCGTTCCAAATGCTTCAAAATAATATGCCTGCGGAATTGCTCTCTGAGTTCAAAGATAAGTGCATACCTTCGGATCTGAATCATGACGGATCATACCTTCGAGTCACAGCAATACTGTTTATTTATGTCATAACTTTAAAAAGCCAGTATGTTAGGCTGTACTAGAAAAAAGTGTTGACCATTGTGTTGCCACAACTGCTGCACGTTTTTTATTTTTTATAAAACACTAACCATTTTATTTCATTTCTCTAATTTCACTATATTTTTATTATTATTCACAAGTAAAAAGGTTGAAACAAACTAAAGTATATATTTTTTAAAGTACCCAGAAGTTGGCACTACTTTTTGTTAGTTGAATTAAGAAGATAATTTTGTTTACCAAAATTTTGTGTACCAAAATCTGATACGATAGTCTGATAGAGTATTAATTGAAACTCAAAAAAATAACGAATTTTGTGACTATCTGTAATTATGTTGTTTTAATTGAACCAAAATATTGTTTGGAGTCCCTTGGACTCCACCAGATAAATTAAGGTATATTTAGGCACCAGATTAACTAAGGGTTAAATAATATTTCAAGCTTAGCTAGAAATAATAAGTATGTTACAATGAGCGAAGTGTTCACAGACGTCAAACTTCTAAGGTAGTCCAAGAAAGAGGCCAAACCATATTTTTAAACCAAATACAACATGCGCGTATGTTTTTAGTGCCTACAACGTGGAGTATTGGTGCTAAATTTACAATGTGGACTTATGGAGTGCGTGCCTGGATTTCGTTAGGAGCCTTGAGTTTACCGCATTATTCGATAATACGGTTAAAACTGGAAATATGCCAGCCTGCCACATGATCATGGATTCCAGTTATGTAACTCGCCAGATTTGGCGGCTTTGAGACAATTGTTGAAACGCGATTAAAACGAAAGGCTTGATGTTATTTTTAAGCGGTTATTTTGGTAAAAATACTCGTAACCTGAAATTACCTTATTAAAGTAATTTCACAGTTGTCAGGTAGTGCTTGAATGATAAAGGCATAATTAATTATCTGTTGGCAAGAAATTAACTGATAAATAAGTTCAGTTCCAGTGGACATAGGTCAAAGATCTGATAGCTGATAAGACGAAAAAGTTCTAGAATTAAAAACCTGACAATTAAGTGCATTGAAATGAAGGGTTTTGAGTAGGTACGGTGGCCGGCACATCACGCTACCCATTTCCGGTCAGTCCTCCTTGCTCTATTGCAAAGGAATGTCGTTTGGCAAGAGCGAGAGACAAAACGGAAATGGGGTAACCTGATGTGCTGTTGACTGTACATGGCTGTTGTATTGAAAATCTGATAAATTTTCAAAGGAATTGCACTGGGAGGATATTTAAATAGTTTTCCAAATTAAATCAGACAAAAAAAAACACAATAAATACATTTCGCTGTAGAAGCATGCGATATATTTTTCATTACTCATACTCTGAAAGTAGGTCATTACTGACCTGAGAAGCGGGCTGAAAGTAATACTTTTCATCCCTAGGGAGAATCACTTTCAACTGACAGCTGTCATATTATTTAAAAAAAACTAATTCTTTTTTACTTTACTATTGAACCATGTTCCAACTTTCTATACAGCCACGATGTAAAATTGAAATAACTTAAAGTTAAGTATTGATTAGAGAATATATATTTTTTAAATAACTTTATTATAATTAAGTTTCAATAATTTCTTTAAAATAACGTAGCTTTGAGCAAATTATTTACCATTTTTCCAATGATGAAAATATAAAATAATGGCTGAATAGCGGGCCGGCCACAGAAAAAAAAAACAAACAAAATAGGCGGGAAAGCGGCAATTCGATCTTCATGAATTAATTCATGTTTTTATTTTTACTTTCCTCGTATTTGTAATGAAAAGCACGGTGTTTACCTCGGGTTAAAGACTTATTTAGTCCCTCGAACTATTGGCGCCCTCACTTCGTTCCGGGCGCCAAACCCCGTCTCGGGACTAAATAAGTTACTTTCACCCCTAGGATAACAATGTACTATTGTTATACTCGTACCTACTCACACAACTTCAATGTTCATTGTTCTTTACAAAGTGCTGTTGGTGCTATCATCAAAAAAACTAAGAAATAATAATAATCGAAACCACTTTTCTTTCCAGTTGCACGTGGAGACCGGCCACCCATCATGCCTCTTCCAAGCCCTCTGCACGTGCTCCAAGCCAGCCGGAGACCTGGGCATCGTCACCTGCTACCATGTGCCCCTGCTGAGGGTGCCGGCCCCCCTCAATAGCTCCAAGGTCTGGACGCTACAAATGACAGGCAATCAAATTCGGGAGTTGGAGCCGAAATTCTTTCAGGGGACAGGTTAGTGAACAAAATGGTTCAGTATAACTGAAATAAGTCAGAATATTCGTGTTTTTCCATTCATTTTAAGTTTTCAGTCCCCTTAGCGTCCCCGCAGACGGGCCACACGCCACGCGCCTCAAAACGCTGCCACCGGCATATTTTTTGTTGGTGTCGGACATGGTGAAGCCCGAAGCTGCCACACGCTACAAAATGACATACAATACAAAACGATTATGACAGGTGGCGGCGTTTTGTGGTGACGATTTGTGGCCCGTGTGCGATGCGTGTGCGCGCGGGGACCCTTATCCATAAAAAATAAAGCAAAGGTGTAAGCATTGATGTGTAAACATTTAACGCGATTTGCGATCCGAGTTTTGTATGTTATAGACACTTTAACATGTTTGGCTTCTTTTTAAGCCTCAGTTTAAAAATATTGTCGAGCTGAAAAACATCTTAATTTCCAGGAATCTACAGGCTGGCTATAAACCAGAATCCTCTAGAGGTGATACACGAGGATGCGTTCTACGGCCTCGACACGTCGCTGTGGGAGCTGGAGCTCAGACGCGACCTGCTGACAGCTGTGCCCAGCAAGTCTCTTAGAAGTCTTGCGAAGTTACGACTTCTGGACTTATCTGGTAAGAAACCATAAGCTATCTTAATAAGCCCATTTCGTCATAAGCTATCTTAATAAGCCCGCTAAGCGGAGCGCATTTAACGAACGATTTTGTATAGTAGATAATCTAGTCAGGTTTTAACGTTCCTACCTTGTTTTCCAGGTAACGAAATAACAGACATATCGGCAGACGACTGGACCAGCCTCCAGACGCTGCAGACGCTTATCTTAGCAGACAACTCCATAGCTAATCTGCCCATCTACGCCTTCTCAAGCCTCATGAACCTTGAGACCTTGGACCTTCGAGGGAACCACTTGGCGACCATCGACGGAGGCGTCTTCAGAGATGGCATGGGAAAACTTAACAGGGTAACTATGAATAATAATTAAGGTGTTTCGTTAATCTTTGTAAATAAAAAATAATCTCTACAATTCTTAATATTTCATTAAAAAATAATTTTCCTGCTTCTTTTGAAAAATTGTGCGGAAAAATGTAAAAGGCTTATTTTTATTTTTCATTACATAGTCCAATAGCTTTTGACGGGACGACGACTAACGGATCGGCTAGTCCTAAATAAACTATAACGGATTTAAACGGACAAAGCGGTTTCAATTCAATTATTTTGTTCGAAAAGCTTTACGTTCGATTCGGGGTATTAGTTCTAATTCGAGAAGCTGGTGTTGAAGGTTTTTCAATAACTGACCTGGTTTTTTAATTTTCCAATTCCAGTTGCTGCTTGGAGACAACCAGCTCACGTTCATTCCATACGAAGAAGTGTCTCCTCTCCGCCAGCTCAGAGTCCTCGATCTGTCCAACAACGTGATCAGACAAGTGCCTCCGGTACATGAGATACCCACCAGACTGTCCCTGGATACTTTGAAGTGAGTGTTATTCACGGACGTAAAAGAAAGACGGATGTCACCTCGTCTAATCATGAGTTAAGCATGTTATCAGCTGCCAGTTTAGGTGCGTGCGTGACGAGCACGTGTCATTGGCGCTGTCACACGGAGTAAAATGGCGTAGTTTGTAGCACCTAGTGTAGCAAGTCGTGTACAACAAACGAAATTGTAGCACCTTTAATACTTCATTTTTCTAGTGTGATGTTCCGTCTTTCTTTCTTTTACGTCCGTGGTGTTACTGATATCTTTAGACAATAATTGACACAGCGCCACCTAGCCCCCAACTTAGCAACGCTTCAGCTATGGGAAAAAAAGCTGTTTCAGCTGTTGACCTTCGTCTTTTGATAAAACACACTTAGTATATGTAATGTTACTGTGCAATGAATAAATGAATGAAAGTAGTTATATAGAAAGAGAAAAAAATTAAAAAATCTCCAGGAAAAATCTAAAAGCCATATTCTACCTTTTATTAAGCTGTCGCAGTGCGAAAGTTTTTTTACGGAACCACTACTAACGGATCACTACTGTTGGTCCTGACTGGCATCTAGTCGATAAGCCTAGTCAGAGGTTTGAAGTTAAATAACCGCTGAAATTAAAAAGTGCCTACCACTAGCCTTTCACATTATTTTCTAATATTGAGAGAACTGCTTATTTTTAATGTTTTTTTTTCGGTTGCAGATTGGATAACAATGTAATAACGGAACTTCAACCAGGATCTTTCAAAAACTTCCTTGTGCTGAACTCCACTTCTTTGGATGGCAACCCTATACATGTTTTAAGAGTAAGTTAATATACACTATTCTGTTGTTAAGGGCTGTTTTTTGTTAATAGTCAAATGAAATTGATCACAGTTAATAAAATAAATAAAATTACAACTTTCTAGTGTTTTTAAAAAGTCAAATAAAGGACATTACCTTTATTACAAAATTTCATGTTGACATAATCTGTTTAATTAAAAATAGTATCGGAAGTCCATCAAAAAAACTTAACAAGTCTGTAAGACTTATTAAGTTTTTTCAAAAAACTGTGTTTCTAGTGTTTTTAAAAAGTCAAATTAAGGACATTACCTTTATTACAAAATTTCATGTTGACATAATCTCTTTAATTAAAAATAGTATCGGAAGTCCATCAAAAAAACTTAATAAGTCTTACAAGTTAAAACATTCCTCGTTTTCAGGAAGACGCCTTCCGCAACGCAAAGATAAAGGTCCTATCCCTCCGCGACTGCGGAATCTACGACCTCTCTCCAGCCGCTTTCGCCGGGCTCGAGAACAGTCTGCAGAGCCTCGACCTCTCAGAGAACAACCTCACCATGATCTCCAAGTTCATGCTCAATAAGTTAGACTCACTGCGGTTCTTGAACTTGAGGGAAAACAAGGTTTGCTTATGTTAAGGTATTTTTTGAGGACATTTAAAGCCTTCGCCGGACTCAAGAACAGTCTGCAGAGCCTCGACCTCTCAGAGAACAACCTCACCATGATCTCCAAGTTCATGCTCAATAAGTTAGACTCACTGCGGTTCTTGAACTTGAGGGAAAACAAGGTTTGTGTTGGTTTAGTTATTTTTTTGGGGACATTTAAAGCCTTCGCCGGGCTCGAGAACAGTCTGCAGAGCCTCGACCTCTCCGAGAACAACCTCACCATGATCTCCAAGTTCATGCTCAATAAGTTAGACTCACTGCGGTTCTTGAACTTGAGGGAAAACAAGGTTTGAGTTATTTAATAATTTTTTTGAGGACATTTAAAGCCTTCGCCGGGCTTGAGAACAGTCTGCAGAGCCTCGACCTCTCCGAGAACAACCTCACCATGATCTCCAAGTTCATGCTCAATAAGTTGGACTCACTGCGGTTCTTGAACTTGAGGGAAAACAAGGTTTGAGTTGTTTTAGTTATTTTTTTGCGAGGGTCGTGGCCTAGTGGTTTAACACTCTTGCTCGGAACCCGATGGTCCCAAGATCAAATCTGGCCGGAATACACCTACTTTGTGTTCATTCTACAATTTGCGGCTAACTCTCCGGTGATGGAAAACACCGTTAAGAAACCCAAGCAACCCGGATGACGGCGGTAGGCTCGCCCCTTACCACGTTGGGTTCAGATTCCCTGGGCGAAATGTGGGCTTCTGAATGTTCCGTTCACCAAAACGGCAACAATCAGTGTGCCTCTGACTAATCCATTAGGCATATGGTCGTGAGGGTATGTAGTTATTTTTTTGAGGACATTCAAGGCTCCCCGGCCGCCTTCGCCGGGCTCGAGAACAGTCTGCAGAGCCTCGACCTCTCCGAGAACAACCTCACCATGATCTTCAAGTTCATGCTCAATAAGTTAGACTCACTGCGGTTCTTGAACTTGAGGGAAAACAAGGTTTGTGTTGGTTTAGTTATTTTTTTGCGAGTGTCGTGGCCTAGTGGTTTAACACTCTGGCTCGGAACCCGGTGGTCCCGAGATCAAATCTGGCCGGAATACACCTACTTTGTGTTCATTCTACAATTTTCGGCTAACTCTGCGGTGATGGAAAACACCGTTAAGAAACCCAAGCAACCCGGATAACGGCGGTAGGCTCGCCCCTTACCACGTTCGGTTCAAATTCCCTAGGCGAAATGTGGAATGTTCCGTTCACCATGACGGCAACAATCAGTGTGCCTCTGACTAGCCCATTAGGGATATGGTCGTGAGGGTATGTAGTTATTTTTTTGAGGACATTTAAAGCCTTCGCCGGGCTCAAGAACAGTCTGCAGAGCCTCGACCTCTCCGAGAACAACCTCACCATGATCTCCAAGTTCATGCTCAATAAGTTAGACTCACTGCGGTTCTTGAACTTGAGGGAAAACAAGGTTTGCTTCAATGATATTATAATAATAAGACGTAGACAGGTTACTTGTGTTAAAAAACTGGCACCCGAAATCAGGAATTTGACCACCTGAGCAAAGCATTGACAGTTTGAGACAACACCGCGCAACATGTATCTATCTGTCTCGTTTACGCTCTAGTAAATAATCGTGGTATCTTGTACACACGGTCAAATCGTACGTGTACGCCAGGGGACAATTTTTGACTTCGCGTTAGTACTGACATAACCTATCTACGTCTTTTTTATTGTATAATTATTGGTTTGCGTTAGTTCAGTTATTTTTTTGTGGACATTCAACGTTAGTTACCTACAATGTTAGCTAAGCCATAATATGAAAGCGCATGAGTGGCGCAAGTAGGCAGTTGAAGTAGTCGCCGTTACCGAAATCAGTAATGACGATTATTATTACAGACACTGTTTATAAAATTACTTCTCTTTTGCTCTTACTCGACTAGTTCATGTTAAAAAAGTGTGCTGCTACTGGTCCATTAGAAGTCAATAAACCCCTATCATTCAAAATGCAATCATGACAGACGTATGCGAGCGTTCAATTTTAGAAATATATGTCCCCTTCCTAATTTAGGGGACTTCCTAATTTATTTATTATTGCAGGTGGATATCAACTCACTGGCGACTAACAACCCGATTGAATATGAAGTAACGTCGTACAACAATTTCCAACATAAATTGTTTTCTTTGGACGTCAGCGGGGACTCCTCAATAGAAATGAGTCTACAAGACGTTAGACGGTAAGTTTCGCGATCTCTCTCCTCCCCCTTTTCGAGAATCCCCTTTACGAGAAGACCTTTACGAGGTTTTCCAACTTAATAGGTCTAGGTACTATTTCAACAAATACAGCTATTAGGCTGCGTTTCCACCAGGGATGCGTTGCCAGGAATATGTTTTTAAGAACCAATAGAATCGCCTCATTGAGCGAAGCTAGGTAAATGGAGGGATTCTATTGGTTCTTAAAACATATGCCTCGCAACGCATCTCTGGTGGAAATGCAGCCTTAAAGTGCAATAAGACTTGCACGACTTCGCCATCCGTGGTCGGTAGAGACCGAGCATTTTTGCTCCTTACAGTATTGTGTGCCATCGCAACAAACTCTGACCGATGAAAGACCTATGGTCTTATTACTGTGTTTACATTCAGTGAAGACGTTTAACATTACATTTTCAGCATGCGATCCCTCCGCTACCTATCAGTCGGCAAACTGATTAGGAAGAGCATCCGCGCCGAGGACTTCCTCGACTTCGGAGTAGACCTAGAAGACCTGAAGGTCTTCGGCAGCACCATCAACAGGATCGAGTCCAGCGCCTTCCAGCATGTCAGGACCATCAAGACTCTGGACCTGTCGGAGAATGATATCGATTTTATCGATCCGTTTGCTTTTGCTGAGGTTAGTTTTTCGTCATTATCGAAAGATTTTTTGGGAAAAATGTTCATGTGTTGAGATATTAAGCTATCAATAAAAACAATTATCGTAGGAATACGTAATAATTAAATTGAATATATTTCCGCCTCTTAGGGCTCAAAACTTCGTAGAGTTAGCATCAAAATTATGTGTGTTTACAAAGTAGTAAAGAAGGTATTGGCGGTATGACAAAAGCAATTGCCATACCCATACAGAGATGTAGGTATGTCGTTTTGAGTGTCACCAAAATCCTAATCAAGTGAACCCTATTTTTCTTCTGGTAGTGTTAGATTGCATTCCTTAAATGCTTGAGACTCATTTGACCACTCAGTACGCGCGAATCATTTTAATGCTGACTGTACAAGGTCAGCTCGGCTCTAATGATTGAATGTTTAAGTATGATATTTAACAAACCTTGTTATTTCAGCTGCATAGCCTAACAACTCTAAAAATGGCTAACGGTCTCGCAGACACAGTGATGGTTCTTCCCTTCGAGCCGTTAAAGGCCCTGATTGAACTCCAACACCTGGACCTCAGTAACAACAGACTGAAGAACGTCCCAGACACCTCCTTCCACTTCTTGTACAAACTGAAGACTCTGAACTTGCAGGATAACGCTATTGACCACTTTTCTAAAGGGACTTTGCAGGTGAGTTATCTATGTTAATACCTGAATATGTTTTAGCCCTGTCCTCTACCAGAACGAGGCAGAGATATGTTTCAAATACCTTATGCGTAACTAAACGTGCGCCTAGTGTAAATAACGATATCTTATCTTATCTATGAAACATAGCAACAACAACATAACATCAACACACCTCTGCTGGAAAAATACCATTAAGTTATTGTGAATGTAAAATATTCACTTATGCCAATCTTTTGTATACGCACGTTCGTAAGTTCGTTTGCTAGCTAGCAGTTCGTTATAATTGAAGAACTTGAATAGTTTTTTTAATGAATGGGCGTTTAAATAAAATACTGTTGTCGGCCATTGTATTATCTGCAAAAGTTAGTTAGCTTCAGATCATGGTTCAACAGAATATCCTCCACTGTTTTAATTTACCAAAACCATAACCTTTCGTTAGGTTGGTTAATCGTTCTACAAAATTTTTTGATATTCTAGGGCGACATCCACGGCCAGCTGCAAACTATCTGCCTTTCGTTGAACACAATGAACCAAATAGTCCAGCACACGTTTGTGGAGCTGAAAGAACTTCAAGAGATCCTCATCGAGGACAACATGATCGAAACTATCCAGAGGAGAGCGTTCACAAGCTTGGACAAGCTCAAAACTATCAGGCTTAGAGGGAATAGGATTTATGACATAGCCGAGGAAGCTTTCCAGAATATTCCTTCGCTCAAAGAGTATGTACTTCTTTGTTAATTTTCTTTATCAATCACTGCAGCAAAACGGCTTTCCCTCCCGAAATCCTTCAATTATTGAAACCTGTACTTTCCACTTTTATCTTTCCCTCAATATGAACACGTAACGAATTGCCAGTACCACTTAACTGTTCGTAAATCGAGACAAATTCTAAATTAAATGAATATAATTAAATAAATTTTGTATTTCTGTTTAATAAATAAATAAACTGCATGTATGTTTCCATAAAATGTTAAGAGCGAAACTGCAAAATGTTGGTGTTTTCTTTTCAGATTGGATATATCGTTCAACTACCTGAATACGTTCAGATTCGCTATATTTGACCAAGTGGGATCTGCCACAGCGTTGAAAGTCAACGTGTCTTACAACAGAATGACAACTCTCAGAGATTCTAACGCAGTTAGTTTCTTCACATCCAATTACTACCAGCCGAAAGCACAAAGTAAGTTATTTACAACGTTTTTAGTTTGACGTTGAGTTCGTTTCATCGCCTAAATCTTACGTTGAGTTTGTTTTATGACCAAATGCATGTTTTATTTTGTTAATGAAATGATACTTGTAGCATTCAGATTAATCATCACACGTCATTTTATGTATTGCGAGCATGTCATTTATTTATTCTTCTTTTTCTGTTCTTTTCTTTCTTCTGCACCTAAAACAGGATTAATATCTCCTCTTACCGAAGATTTACTTCCCGTGACTGAAGGTGATACTTCTTTGCTCTTATGTTTGACCCCTTTAATTTGATTATTCTTAGCTAAATGACCTTCTACCTATAATGTATATTATTTATTCTTATGTCTTCAACTTCTCCCTTGTATTATTCATCTTCTTTACTAATCATTTAATAATTTATTGTATCTTTGGCTCTCTTAATTATAACCTTATACTCTTCTTATAATCCTACGTTCATTGTAAGTAGTGTTTCCGTTTCCGACTGTGAAACCAGATTGTAAATAATCTTTATTTTTATGTTTTCTACATACCCCCTGGTTTAACTCCTGTTTTCAATTTATTCCTCTGACGTAGTGTTTCCTTACACTTATTTCTTTTTTGTTTTGCTACATCTGCAGCGACAGGCTTAATCTCTGATGAAGATCTCTCTATCGCTGAAGGTGATTTTATTCGTTCTTATTTACCACCGTTCATCGAATCTATTTGGTATTGTATTGTATGCAGTGAATAAATGAATTATTTTTACGTTAACTGCAATTGGTCAATTCACCAATTATCACCGTTGATATTTCAACGCTTTCCTCTTCATCAATCATTTATTTGATGAGAAATATAACAAAAAATATATTGTCTCGATCATTCTAAAAAAAATAATAAATTTTGTTAAACGGTAGTAAATTTATTTTATTTCGTGACTGTTTTGTTTGTTTATATTTTTGTCTATTTGAACTGCGTCTCATTAAACATCCGAGTATCATTATTTTGTCGCATCGTGGCTTGTACGAAAATTGTCGTATCAGGCGATTTCAATTAAGTACATTACCATCATTTTTCTTTCAGGTCTTGGTACAGTATCAGTGAACATCAGAGTTTTGGATTTCTCTCACAATAACATCACTGAGATTGCTCCTTATTACTTCAGGTAAAATTCATCTCTTTTTGTTAACTCGTTTCGCTTGTCCTTTGTTGTATTTTAAAACTTGATTAAGTAAAAATTAATTATATGTAATAAAATGGGTGTTCTTTTCAGACATGCTGATTTCACTTTAGCTGAGCTTTATTTATCTCATAATCAAATCAGGAATATAACAAGAGAAGTGTTCGGATCGTTAGCCGCTTTGCAGTACTTAGATTTGTCCCATAATTGGATATTCCACATGGAGTACGATTGCTTTGCAAGAGCCAAAGCACTACAGGTAAAACTAACCTTCTAAAAATACTTGATTTGCGGAATCATAAAATACCCATAAGATTATTTTAGTTATCCTTTTTCCATGTTACAAACGCTGTTTGTATTCAAATTCCTAACACATTCACAATACAGCTTAGTTTTTATGACTCAATTCTGATCAAAAAAAATCTTTTTTGACAAACAAAATAATATATTTTACAGATAATCGATTTATCTCACAACTACTTGAATGAGTTGCCAGTGGAAGTATTCCACTCGATGCCGTCCCTCATCTCTCTGGACTTGTCGAACAACCGCGTCAGGAACTTGGCAGACAATCTGATAATATCACCTCTTTTGGAAAGGTAAGATTTCTTCTTGAACTCAACACTGAGCTGCTAAGGCTGAACCAAATCAACTACTATTATAAGCTGTTATTCTGCAAGCAGACGTATTATAGCTGCAAATAATGGCGATGATGAAGACAATTCAAAGCAACCGCATATAACTAAACATACTAGAAAGAAAATAACTCTACTCGACTGTAATACTTATTAATCACGTATTTGTTGAATAGTATAAAAATAAAAACAAGACAAATCACACTAAACATACTAATGAACATGCTACTAAACATCCTACAAAACATACTACTAAACATACTACTAAACACTACTAAACATACTACTAAACATACTACTAAACATAGTACTAAACATACAACTAAACATACTACTAAGCATACTGCTAAGCATACTACTCAACATACTACTAAATATGTTTTTCTTCACAGACTGGACCTCTCAAACAACTATCTATCAAGAGTACCAACCAACTGCCTCTCGCAAGCAGCAGCTGGTAACCTTGTAGAGCTGGATCTAAGTGGCAACACCATCCCCACCATATCTATGGCTGACTTCGTTCAAAGATTCAGGGTAAACCGTCTTATCACTTTAGTTGACTTAAGTAAGGCTTTCACCAGAGTAACCATGAGTTTTCCGTACTTACCTAACGGCTTGTCGTATGATATTGTACCTATTTGTATGGTTTTTCTTGCAGTTATTGTTATTATGTATGTATGTGAATATTTTGAAAATCCTAATTAAATTGTATAAACTGGAAAAAAATATGTATAAACGATACGGATCCAGTGATGTGATTGCTTATATTTTGACTAAATTATACTTGGTCTTAATAAAAGTTGTTATACCTAACTAAGCGTTTAGCATCAGATTTTTATTAGGATGCCAAAAAAAACTTCACACCACCACTGGATCCATTCTCTAATACCGAACGAAAATACATAGAACCAAGTACCTATGCGAAATCACAAGTTTGGTAATAATACCATAAAGCATATTACAGAAAGTTCTCACGATATACACAAACACAAATTTGATACCCTAAAGGAACTCATTACACAGAAGTAAGAACAAGAAACGAACGAAAAGATGGTCTTCAATGGATAATTTTATTCCGCTATGCTTTATTTTTGTTAACTCGTTTGTATTTGATAACATAACGAATCATTTCTGATTTGTGGACACAGTTTTGTCTGTAAATGGAATGTAGCTGCGTAGTGCTACATTTCAGCTAGCATAACTATATAAACAGTCATAAGTAACAAAACAACATCGGCGTTGTAATCTCCTTAACTCGTTCCTCTGTGCTGTCCGCGTCCACTAGTTCTATGTGTTCTCGTCCCAACCCTGGTGTTCCACTAACAGTAGAGCCAGTGTAGTGTAGTAGCTAACCGGCCGCATGTCCGTCAGAACCCTGATCAGATGGGCGAGTACTGGCCCGAGGAGCCGGACTACAGCGACGAGTACATGTACCACACCGCTAGGCGGGACCAGTCGAGGGTGTACCATCAAAAAAAACAGTACCAGCAAAACTCACTGTACAAGGTAGTGTAGCTTGGAGACGGTTTGGGGTGAATTTGGATGTTAAAATGATAACGCACATTTTTGAAAAGAGTTTTGTTTTGATAAAGAATTTATTTATGGTCAGTTACATGTTAAAAATCACTAGCAAAAATGTAGTATTCGCTCAAACGGATGCGTGGTATATCAAACAGCGCCTCTGCAGGCCGTAAGTGTACTTTGACATTTTGTTTTTTGGTGTTTATTTCCTTCTGGCTAGTATTTCCGGCTAATTTAATTATGTAACAAGAATCAATCAATTTAGATAAATTTATGGTCTGAATATGAAACGTTCATATTTAACTAAAATGTTTAAAGTATAAAACATCCGAATTCACTTCAGGCGAACTTCTACACCATTCTTCCTCTCATCACTGATCATCCTGCGCTATTCTCTGAGTGGTAGTTTGTTGCATTTTAGTTGTAAGGTTGCATCAGTTTGGTGTTGTTTTTGGTTAATTTTATTTATTATAATAATTTTATCATAAGTTACTGCTTAGTTTTCTAAATATTGCCCTATTTTGAAATAATCTATTGATCATCTATTGGCAATACTTTTTCATTGAGTTTGATCATATTTATTTACTTTTGATTGTTTTTAGTCACATTTTCATTACCGCCATTTCTCAAAATTTATCAACAGTCATTGTCATGTCATCGGTACCAAATAATAGTGTGGCAAATAAGTCTGTTTAATAATTCACTACGAAGTTTCAAAATTATCATATCATTTCGAAATTTAAATCACCCATCATTATCATCATCAAAAGTTGCCTCCTCCAATACTAAAGATTATTTGCAATTTTCAGTCTCTGCTAAGTCTGGACTTATCTGATAATCACCTCGTCCGAATCGAAGGCAACACCTTCTCAGTTCTTCCTAAGCTTCGCTGGCTGGATCTTGGAAACAACCAGCCTTTTAGCAGCAATGAGAGGGGCATCAGCGTCTTCAAGGGATTGGAGAGACGGCTCTTCCACTTGGGACTCAAAAACGTTAGCTTGACAAATGTAAGTAAAAAAATGTCTCTCACCTTCAACCGGTTGTCATAGAATCTCTTCTTCTGCATATGGTTACGTTGAAGCGACATCTAGTTCGCAACGTACTAACTGGCGTATCCGTCAACGCGATATTAAAAGTTATCCGATCGATTGAACACATTTATTATTCAAGAATTCGACAACAACTGCCGGGCAGTAGCCCACCAGACGCAACACCTGTCTGATTGGAGGATCCTCCCTTTGATTGTTAGAATAGGATAAAATAGACTAGGTAGAATAGACTTTATTGTATATGTAATAAGGTAAAGTACAAAAGCGATGAGGAACTTTACACCCTGTTCCTCACATCTCCCAACACTAGTTGTTCGAATCTGATATTTAGAATTTAGACTATCTCCACCACGTACCACGACCAGTATTTTAAGTTACTCCTCTTTTGTCCAGGTGCCATCAATGCTTTTACCAAAATTAAAAAGTCTTGACTTATCCTACAACAACCTGCCAACGATTCCGGTAGACACCACAGCCAACCTGACACGGCTTAGGAAATTGGATATTTCCTACAATGATCTGTCCACAGTACCAGTGGTAAGTAAAACTCTTACTTTTGCATTTTGTTTCTGCAAGGTTGGCCAGTATTTATCAGTTTCGAATGTCAATCAAGTCAATTAAATGGCAAGTAATTTGGTTGGCTCACAATAGTGTTAATCACATAAGTTGGCGTGAGATTTGACAATTCGTTATGTTAAAATTACCCAGGTAAATAGTATTTAAAGCATACGAGTCAGCAAGTAGAAATTAATCGTACAATTCAGTCGGTCTTATAGCTTAAATAAGTAAAACCTTCAGGGACTGCGAATGAAACTGTTGTTGCCATACTACACTCGGAACATCTTCCTATTTACATCCCACTACTGGAAACAGGCCTCACCTCTTTCAGATGTTATCAAGCTGCCCTAAGGTGTCTGACTAGGCTTAACGACTGATATTTAGCGACCTTAACCAGGACCAACAGCTTAACGTGTTTTCCGAAGCACGGAGATGCCCGAAAAATACATCGGTGTGGTCAATTTATCTTATTTCCGACCCGGATGAGTTGCTTTACAACAACGATCGTCAACGATCACCGTCACAACTGCGCCATGGGCACCTCCTTCTATTACCTAATTCATTTGTATTTTCTAGGCAATCCAGTCTCTGAACGATCTACGTTGGCTGTCATTATCAGGAAACCCAATAACAGCGCTAATGAACAATACTCTTTATGGCGTGTCGTCAAGGATAGAATATCTTGACGTTACCAAACTCAAGTTGAGAATTCTTGAGGTAAGTGCAGGTTCAGAGTTATTTTACTTACGACTATCAATTTTAATTCCTGTTACTTATCTATAGTAGTGGGTGCCCGCGGCTTTGTCCGCGTAGGCTTAAGTTGAAAAACAAAAAGTAATATTTCTTTATAAATTTTAGCCTATGTGCGATTCAGATGTATAAGCTACATTATTGTAAAGTTTGATTCAAATCCATTCAGTCATTTTTACGTGAAAGAGCAACACGGCACATCCACACATACAAACCCTCGCCTTAAAAAAGTTTATTTGCTATTTTCAATAATTGAATTTGTTTTCAGCACGGAGTTTTCGGCAAAATGTACGCCCTTAGAGCGTTAAAACTGTCGACTTCCCCCGACGTGAGGGAGTTCAACGTGCCGCGCATGCTAACGTACAACGCGGCGTTAGAGAACTTGTTCGTAGACGTCGAGTACAGCCCGGAGTTCGGCCGCGAGATGAGCGCCCAGCTGCCGTGCAAGCTCAATAACATCACCATCTCTGGACGGTCGCTTATTTATCTGTCGCCGTATTTGCTATTTGTAAGTATCGTCAGATTGAATATGAAAAAACAACACAGGCTATATTTTTAGTGCTGGTACCAACCCTGAAGCTCGTAACTTTAATGAAGCAGGAGTTTTAACTGATAGTAGTGGTGAGCCTGTTGGCGCTGTAAATAAACTTTCATGCGCTCGATAAGTTACAAAAAAGTGTTCAAAATTTAGTTCTTAAAACATTTGTTGAACATTATACTTAGGTACCTATGTCAGAATGTCGACTGCAACAAAATAATTGGTTGATTGGTGTAATGAATCAGTGTTATGCTCAGAGTTTAGCCTGGTCTGGCAATAAAGACG
The DNA here is from genome assembly GCA_950022985.1 of Udea ferrugalis. Classification (NCBI taxonomy): domain Eukaryota; kingdom Metazoa; phylum Arthropoda; class Insecta; order Lepidoptera; family Crambidae; genus Udea; species Udea ferrugalis. Next base: position 14,649,480 of record OX465525.1, read on the forward strand.
TATTATGCCTTGGAACCAAAAACCTTTAAGGTAAGCTATTTTTTGTGAAGACTTCATCTCCGCAAACGCACACATTGAAAAAGGCTTACGTCGAGTTCAGTCCTCAGTTTTGTAGGTCCCTGAAGAGCACTAGACTCAGGTCCCTCATGAGTGAACTAAAAGTGTTCTAAACACAGGTGAAAAATAATTGTTCACCAAACTCCAGTGAAAATTCGCACTGGAGTAAAGACACCTTTATGGAAGAAAGCGACGACATACCATAAGTACTATTACGTTACTAAACAATACATTTTCTTTCAGGGCGTCCATTCCAAAGCTCTACGGCTGACAATATTCAACACAAGCATTGAAGAGATCGGCAGTGAAGTGTTCTGGAAGCCAGGTCGGATCAAGAACCTAACCTTGGACCTTCGGTCTAACTACATAGCTAAGGTGGCCAACCCAGCTCAGAAGGAGTGGCCGGGGGTGCCCAACAATTTGTTCCTGCACGATATCCTGCTATCTGGCAATCCTCTCATCTGTGATTGTGGGATCGGGTAAGTCAAGACCTCTTTATGACTTACCCCCTTTATCATAAAAACTCAAGCAACATTGGATTGGCGATTGAAGTATCCTGTCACTTACACGCAATGAAAGTATAAAAGCGATTTAACTTTAGGTAAAGAGTTAAAGTGATGCTGTAATGCTCGTAGCTCACTAGGCAACCACGGCAATTGCACGGCTCCGACGACCCAAATTTGAATGGCAATTATCTTGCCATTCAAATTTGAACCTTAAGTTGTAAACACGCGAGCTGCGATTTAAGTGACGGCGAGCGCGCTGACGTTTGGCTGTTCTCATATTATCATTGCAAAATACAGGGTGTTTCAAAAATACCCCTAAAGACTGAAATGGCATAGAAAGTGAATGAATCTGAAATAGTAAGTGTTGTCCCTTTTTTCATATCTTCAACGGTTTCGATAAAAACGTACATCAAATGTTTACAAAAATGTCGATATTAATTCGATTTATCCATAAAAAACGTAGGTGCTCACACACCTTGGACGCTCCGCACAAAGGAGCTTTAGTTGTCACTCAGAATGCAGAAGATGCCTGTATCCAAAATGTCTACGTCTTTTTTTTCGTTCTTGCTCCTATTAGTCGTACAAAGGTTGTCACATAAATGAGGTAACAACACTAGTTCTGAACACATTCCTAAATCCGGACATGATTATTTTTATTCAACAAGAAATGGTTTCAAATTATTTTTTCTTTCAAATTACTTAGTGATGATAACTGATGATGTCAAAAGTAGTTTAATTAGTAACTGTCCATGATCAGAAGTAATAAACTGTTTTTTCCGTAGGTGGATTGAAGCTTGGGATAGAAAGCGAAGGCAGTATTTGTGCAGCGACCCCTTTTATTGCGTCGCAACTCGAGACGACGTGAGATTTGCGTCGTGTCCACTGAATGAAAATAGAACTCTGGTTGATGTAAGTGAATCATCTGTTTTTATTTAAAAAAACACTACAAGATTGTGCAATCAATACAATAAACAATTTTGCTTCCAGGTTTTGCTGAGAGATCTCGACTGCAGTTACAACAAAGGATTTTTGAGTGCCCCCAACTTGTTCATTATTTTAGGCATGACACTTTTGACAGGCCTGTATATTTGAGGGTTGTTTTGGATGCTTGGGGTTTACGAAGAATTCTACCTAATTTTATCAAGAGTGTACCAATTTTAAGACACTTTTCACAAGGACATACAAATCTTACTGTGAAATTGGTCTGTAAATTGTAAATAGATTGGTAAGAGCTTGTAAATGTATATTGGTGTGTACAGAAAAAAGTGTAAATATACTGGTCAATCTCGACAGGTAAGAATATTCATGAAAGGATTCAAGGAAATAACAACAAAGTGAGATTGACAAATTTACTATGTAGTACCTGTAAAAGGCCTAAAACTACATTCGCGAACTTCTCGAGGTGACCCTTTAATAGCCAAATCAATAGATAGTGGTAGTGAGTGGACAAAACCCTGAGACTTGAAGGTTCGCCGAGAGGGGACAAGTGACTTTATAATCTTAAGTGATTGCGTTAGTAATCTAGTGGAGCCTACTAAATTGTGATTTACCGTTTAAAATGGAGGAGTGTGATCTCAAGGGATTGATTTTAGGTACGGTAGATATATTGTTATTGTAGATATGGATGGCGCTGGATCAAATTAACGAAACTGTTTTAACATTTTTTGAGACAGGTTTTTGTGGGTTCTACATTTTTTAGGAAAACCGTAAAGGTCTATCATGCAATACTGATGACTGCATGGCATGTTGAAAGAATACACCCACAAGAACGACCGTAACAAACTCGCTAAACATTAAGATGCACGATACCAGTATTTTTGTAATAAGAATAATAATTGCCATCGCCAATATCAATCGTCTAACCCAGGCAAATCATTACCTTACATGCAAGGTCCTATACAGTTTCTAGAAGTCAGAAGTAACGCAAAGTTAAGAAGCCCTCACAAGTTCATACCTTGTGCTTGTAAGTTTGGCAGCTATCTGTCACTTTCAGTTCTATTGACACTTTACGAGACAGCATGAGTTAAGGTCTTTTTAACTTAGATTGACTTCAGTGAATTCATGAGCTAATCAAGCAAGAATTCCAAATCGATGCCACTTCTACGATAACAATATATCAAATTCTAGAAACTATATGATTATTTTCGTCATTCTATTATTCCGTATATAACAGTTTGTTATCTGTATTTGAGTGTGTAGCGTTAAGGTTTCATTTGTGTTTTGAGTATTTTGTGCACGGCCTTATGAATTGTTTTATATGTATTTTGAAAGTCCAAAGGTGCGTTTGAGTAAGCATCAAGTGTGTAGTGCACTCAATGTGTTGAAGATGTTGCATTTACGTCGTTTTTAATGTAAGTTCACACGAAAGCAATGACTTAATTACGATGTACGTCTGTGTAGACTGTATTCGCTCGAATGATGTGTTCGTCCATTATTAATATTAATAATGTTATTTATAGGCTATTCGTTTGTCTATTAGAGATATAGAGGTAAATGAATTAACATGGTTTCTGTATATTTTTTTGTATCTTTAACTTTTTTCTTCACTTCATTCCAGTAAAATATTCTTTAATAGCGATTACCTAATATCAGCTCTATTTACTGTTCACTTCGCAAATCTTTGTACAAATAACGTTTTCCATACAAAATATCATACTTAAATTAATTCAGAGTGACTAACTTATAAAGATGCTTGATCCTATCTATATTTAGGCTCTAATATTTTCATTGTTTAGCTGTTTACAAATTCTATCTGGTTAACTCGTTGAAAACATATTTTATTACATATTATCTATGAATGTGTCAGTAGCTGTTTTTATCTACGAAGCATGCTGTAACATAACATGTCATTACGTATATAAATTAGGATTTTATCGACTGACTTTAAGTATTCGGAGCTACATCGCTGGTATACTATAAGAACGTTGTTTGTATTTGTATGGTGTCCAAAGTGGCTTATTTATTAACATATTATTTAAAAATCGAAGGCTTAGTTATAAAAAAAACAAATGTGTGTTATTAAGGCCATAACAACGGATAACACCAAAATGACAGAAAATCTAACAGTTCCAAAAATACAACTTGTATGAACTGGGGCCTTATTGTAGGGTGTGTTACTAAAAAAAATTGAACTGCTCGACCGGCAACCAATTTAATGAGACTCCCCTAACTTTTGTCAGATGTTGCTGAACTAAACTGCCATACACAACCAACGAGAAAGTAGTCGCATAAAACAAAAAAATAATAAGTCCGTTTATGCTGGCAAACTGAACTTTCATGAAACTGCCTTAATTTTTAACATTTTTTTTAAAAAGTTTTTAACTAAATTAGTAATAAGGCCCCTACAACTTGTATTATTTTGTTTGACTTCGCCTCGATTGCTTTTGATATAGTTTTTATCTATATTTGATGATGATTATGTATTTTGCAATATTTTTTACAACAGCGCTTTTTGCACGCTAGCCATAGTTGCCATTTGTTTTTTCTTATTCAAAATATTTTGCATGTTATATTTAGCTTGCTGTTTTAATGTTTATTAATTAAATTCAATTAAATACCTCTTCTTCAGTGGTCCAGTAACGTGGTGTCAGGCCTACTTGTTGACTATTGTTTTCAATCCCATCTTGTGTAAAATTATCTTCGAAAAATGTTTTTCGAGTGATTCATGTTAAGTTTGGTATTGAAAACAAAGGAATGTCGTTGTAACAATGAATATATTTTGTGATATATATAACTCTAATCCTTCTATTTTTGATAAAGCCTACAATGAGTATTGCTGACCTGAACGGGAATTGTATAGCAAATTATCACTATAATGTTACTGCTTCTCTATAAACGTAGCTAACTGAATCACAATGTCAATTGTCAGATCATATACATTGATGAAAAGACCATTGTATAAAATAATATAGAAAATACAGTTTTTCATATTTCCGATAGCTACTATTTCAAGTTATAGGTCTATAGAATAACGCTTATTTAATAAATCATAAGTCAAATCTCCCTATCTTTTATAAAAATAGTAAAAACATTCTTAAAGTTATAATTTTTCGATCAGAACATAATGTACAAAACATCAATTGCTTAGTACTAGTTTACTAACAGAGTGTACTTTTTGAAAACATAGGTAGTGTATATAGCCTAATTGAACAGTTTTTTTTTAAATTAGATTTTGGTCGGCAATATGTTCATTTACCTGAACTCGTTGCATTAGGCTGCTCGCCCACGTCCGACTTTTTGTAGGACCGATAGTCGGGCAGATTATAAATCGGCTGTATTTCTTCCTATAATTGTAATTAATTGTAATACCTACAGTTAAGAGCAATAAAGATTTCTGACCAATTTTTGTCGGACGTGTATGTTGCTCCAATGCTGTCAGTACGTTATATTTTTCTCCTACATAAAATCGGTTACCGATTATCGGACGTGTGTGAGCACCCTTAACGTATTCAAAGATCCTGTATGTATGACCTATAAATTGAAACTTAACATAGCTTAACTTCTTTGCAAGGTCCTATTGTGATAGACATAGCAAGTGCCAAGAGATGGATTATTTACCCTTTGACACTGTCGGTTTCGAATTTAAGAAATAAATATTTACATTTTATTTACGATTGGAAAACGAATGTTTGAAATTTTATATTTCCTATGAAATTATTTCGCTTTAACATGAAACACATTTTATAGATTGTGTTATAAGTTGTGTTGTTTAGTAATTCCAAACTTTGTTTTGAATAACTTCGTATTCAAGAAAAATGCCTAAGTATACCGGATAAAATATCATTATTAAAAAAAAATCTTTAAGTTAAACATAACACCAAAAAACAAACAAAAGACACCATTAAGTACATTGTCCGTTTGCCTTTAAGGTGCTATGATGAACAGAAGCAATATAGCTACCAAAAACTAACTTTTGCGCTAGTGTGGGAATAGTGGTTATGGGGGCCGGCGCTGATCGAGTAAGGTAAGATTATAGTAAGGCATTGACGTATAATAATTCCAATATAGCTTTCAGATAATATGACAAATGAGTATTTAAAAGAATAATTGAACTAAAATCAAGTCAAGTTAGTTAAATTAGGTTCAATCTCACCATTTTTTTTTGTTAATATTTCTCGAAATTTTACTACTTAGATGAGTATGTTATTCATTACAAAGTTTGGAAGGCAGCGGAATTATTTACCTTGACCCAATCGTGATATTGCTGTATATAATATTTATATTATTATATAAAAACTAAAAAAGCAGTGTTCGTACTAGTAAGTTGATTGGTGGGGTTTGTTAAGGGAAGTAGGACAAGGAAAGATTTTGTCTTCACTACTTTAAAAGTCTACTAAAATAGTGTGAAATAAATTAATAGGTAATCATTGAATTATTAGCGTATCAATAAATTATTACGTAAATACTTTACTGTTTTATTTTTTATCACTGATATCAAATCATGGTCATGGTATCACTACAACTTTTTAAACGGAAGGATCATCTCCTGAATTCTAAAGCTTAAACATAACGATAGGTAACTCAAAGTTAAGCACCCCTCAAACTAGCAGTGAATATGTGAAACATACAGATAGAAAGGTGAAAACATTGTCTCTTTCATGAATTTCGTGAACTAGGTACAAAGTTGTGCTTCATACAGGGTGTTTCTTTTAAGGTGTCAAGCCGGCGCGAGCTGATAGTAGGGTACCATACCTATCGATTTAACCCCCATGTATGTTCTACGATTTTTTGTAGTTTTCGAGATAATAATGTTTTTGTTATTTTTTTAAATTTTGTGAGCACTTGGCTTCAAATAATTATAACTTTTTTTTTGTTTGACTTTTATTGGATATTTTCTTTTTATTATAATGTCTATTCACAAGATTCACTTTTTTTCACTATCAATCAAAATTTGTGTATCTTGTAGTTAAGTTAGGACAGGGATTATTTTAATCATGAAACTGCAATCAATAGACATTATAATAAAAAGAAAATATCCAATAAAAGTCAAATAAAAAAAAAGTTATAATTATTTGAAGCCAAGTGCTCACAAAATTTTAAAAAATAACAAAAACATTATTATCTCGAAAACTACAAAAAATCGTAGAACATACATGGGAGTTAAATCGATAGGTATGGTACCCTACTATCAGCTCGCGCCGGCTTGACACCTTAAAAGAAACACCCTGTATAGGTTTTGTATCTTCTATATAATAATGTTATAAAGCTGACGGGTTTGTTTGAATCAATTCCCTAATCACAGGAACTATTGAGTTCGGATTAATAAAAAACGTTTGTTGGAGAGTCTATTAAACTAGGAAGGCTAAATGTTAGTACTACAAATCATCACGCTACGGTGAAATGAAGCAAAGCATTAATGAAAAAGGTTGCAAAAAGGAGAAAACTATTCCGTTTAATGAAAGCTTTCGTTGCGTGCGTTACGTAAATGGTTAAAGTTGCACAAAAATCATGTAGTTATGACAAAAATTAATTGTCCCCCTCTGAAAGTTCTAAAAGGAAGTCGTCGACAGCTTAAGTATATGTCTACTTTTATACAAGTCATATCCTCCAAAAGGATATGATTCATGCTGGATTTTACTAGGAAAGTGCAATAATTATTGATGGATCAACCGGGGAGAGAGATGCGAACAAAAGCTAATCTACTATATAAAAATAAGTCGGGATTTCCTTCCTGACGCTTTAACTCCAGAACGCACAAACCGATTTTTAAGGTTTTGCATTCGTTAGAAAGGTCTCGGGTTTCGTGAGGTTTATAGCAAAAAAAATTCAAGAAAACTTCAACAGAAAAGCGGGAATATCTTTTTTCACATACAGCTAAGTCCACGCGGACGAAGTCGCGGGCGGCTGCTAGTCTACTATATAAAAATAAGTCGGGTTTTCCTTCCTGACGCTATAACTCCAGAACGCACGAACCGATTTCCACGGTTTTGCATTCGTTAGAAAGGTCTCGGGCTCTGTGAGGTTTATAGCAGTTTATAGCGAAAATTCAGGAAAATTTCAACAGAAAAGCGGGAAAATCTTTTTTCACAAACAGCTAAGTCCACGCGGACGAAGTCGCGGGCGGCTGCTAGTCTACTATATAAAAATAAGTCGGGTTTTCCTTCCTGACGCTATAACTACAGAACACACGAACCGATTTCCATGGTTTTGCATTCGTTGGAAAGGTCCCGGGCTCCGTGAGGTTTATAGCAAAGAAAATTTATATAAAAATAAGTCGGGTTTTCCTTCCTGACGCTATAACTACAGAACACACGAACCGATTTCCATGGTTTTGCATTCGTTGGAAAGGTCTCGGGCTCCGTGAGGTTTATAGCAAAGAAAATTCAGGAAAATTTCAACAGAAAAGCAGGAAAATCTTTTTTAAAGCGGGAAATCTTTTTTCACATACAGCTATGTCCACGCGGACGAAGTCGCGGGCGGCTGCTAGTCTCATATATAAATACTAGCGGCCGCCCGCGACATCGTCCGCGTGGATTTATTGAAAAACAAAAAGTAATATTTCTTCATAAATTGTAGGCTATGTGCGATTCATATGTACATTATTGTAAATCTCTATATATAAAAATGGATTGCTGTTCGTTAGTCTCGCCAAAACTCGAGAACGGCTGGACCGATTTGGCTAATCTTAGTTTTGAAATATTTGTATTGGGCCAGGGAAGGTTTAAAAGGTGAGTGAGAAAACGCTAGGACTACAATGAAAAACCACAATTTAATTTTCTCTTAGCAACTGTTCCTACCTGTCACGTGACACCGAATGTTTGACAACAGAACGAAGTCTGTTAGGACAGCTAGTTTTCAATAAAATCCATTTAGTACTTTTTACCTGAAAGAACAACATGACACATCCACTCATACAAACTTTCGCATTTATTATATTAGTAGGAAAATGAGAGAATCCATATAAGAACTAAGCACGCTACGAGTAGCTTAATGAATTTAAATGAGTGGAAAGTGTTCTTAGGAATATCTCATATGGAATAATCCCTAAGTCCCATCCCATCTGGTTTCTTTTTTTCCTATTATGCGCATTATACATTTTATGAAAAGTGACTAGAGCCATACGAGTTTTTGAAAGTAAGCAGAAGATTGCTACGTAACTGCTACGAAGTTGCTACATGGCTGCTACGAATTTGCTATGAAACCGCCTCCCCCGAATTCCTATTTGAATTAGACGATAAGTCGCCACTATAAGCATGATATTTAGATCAGCCTAACCGAAACCATTGTCTACTAGTGGCCACATGCGACTTCGTCCGCGTGGACTTTTGTTTTGAAAAAAGTAATAGGTATTTTTACTTTTTATAAATTGTAGCCTATCGAGATGTATAAGCTTTAATAGTGTAAAGTTTCAATAAAATAAATTAAGTACATAGTTTTAATGAAGCATCAACAAGGCACATACATCCATCCACAGATACAAACTTTCGCATTTTTAACATTAGTAGATTGTTCTTCCTTTTGTTAACTATTTAATCAATTTGTGTACAAACTAATTTAACAATTTGTGCAGCACATTACGCTTAACACCACCTTCGTAAGCAGACCTTTGTTGTTAGGGAAGTTAAATACAAAGCGTGGTCGGTACAGAGTCGACAATCACAGGCCACAATGCGTAGCCTGATGTGCGACCGTGTGTACATTGCAACACAATGTGTAGAGCTGAACGTTGGTAGGCATCTACTATGCCATATTGCACTACCATTGAAAATAATCAGAGTATGACGTTAAATTCTTACGTTAAATACGTTTGAGTGACGCGTCACTAAAAAATCTGAAACAACTGATGCCTACGCCATTTGTTAATTACAAAAAGCTAGTCTCCCAAACAACAAATAATATAATTTATTTTGCTTCTCTTAAATAGGCACCTACTTCCGACATTTTTGACCACTCTGTACATGCACATCACACATCATTTTTATGCTGACTGTACCTATCACACGTCAAAAAGGCTTCAGCATCTAAAAGCCCTGATAAAAAAATATAAGGTGCTTTACTATAGCCTCATAAAAGCAACTTTGTTCCCAACGATTCCTGTTTTATAGAACTACAGTAGGTAGCTTTCGTCATATCTACCGAAGAAGTAGCCGTTATGTAGGTCATAACACCAAGTGGGAACACAGAAACTCCATTAGTTACAGAGAGAACAAAGGCGACGTACTAATAGTACAGTCAAAGACACAAGTAAAAGAAAAGCGTATTGTGCAGGAGCTCAATGAGTCCAAAAATCCATTTTAGAAGTTTAATCCCAAAGGGGGTGTTTTTGTTTTTTTGCTGCATCCCTGTGGGTTTATGTATATTGCAGTTGTATAATAGGTATCTTGTATAACTGTAAATCTATTTGGTGCAATTAAAGATTATGAATAGGTGTTCGACGAAGTAGGCGAAGTCACAGGCAGCGGCTTAGTGGTTAAAGATACTTGCGCGTACTTGAAGCCTTAGCTAGCTAGTACCTAAATATACCAACACAATACAATTTGAAACATAATCGACATTATACTAACATACCAATTCCGTTCGCTGCGGGCGCCTCATTCAATTACTGTGTATTGCGCGGTTCAGCAATTTCAGCGAGATGTCATCTCCTCAATGGGGCTGAGATGACATACAAGTGCCTACAATGTTATCTATTGATTACTAGCTGTCTCGACAGACTTCCTTCTGTTGTCAAACGTTCAGTGTCACGTTACAGGTAGGAACATTTGCTAAGAGAAAACTAAATTATGGCTTTGCCCTACATTCCTAGCATTTTCTAATGTGTACTCACCTTTTAAACCTTCCCTGGACCAATACAACTATTTCAAAACCAAAATTAGCCGAGTCGGTCCGGCCGTTCTCAAGTTTTAGCGAGACTAACGAACAGCAATCCATTTTTATTTTTAGAGACTTGGGTATGAAGGTAGATATAGATCGTGTTGTTCGACTATAGTCCATTCGCGGTAAGAATGCAGCGATTTTATACTTGTTTTTCGACCTAGCACGCCTCCTTACCAATCAAACCATTCCTAATTAGAAAACCAAGTCAACAATGACCTGTTGAACGCAGACTTTCGAATGCAACGGTTGTGAATCTGAGTTTTTTGTGTGCGAAAGAATTAAATTCAAAAATCAGTGCATTCTTAACGCGAATGGACTATGGTAGCCCAATAGTGCAATGGGCAGAGGTCCTGACCATAGCACAAATGGTTGTGAGTACGATCCCCGATAAGCACCCATTGGATGCACATAACATTTTGTGTTTTTTCTGTGTATCGCGTTTAAAACTGCTGCTTGAGTCCCATTAGGTATATTTAAATATGAATGGTCAGTTAAATGTATGAAAGTTAATCACAAATTTAGTTCATAATAAAGCTTAGATATTGAATTGAAATGCTCAGTTAGTTATCCATTGGCACTCAAAGCTTTCAATCTAGATATTTTATCCGGAGATACTTCAATTCGAATTTGCAAATATAAAAAGATTTCTCTATCCGAACAGAATAATGCCGATATTAATTCAGAAGGTTCAATGAATAATAATGTCGTTTCCAGCGATCACGAACACGTAATAATCCAAATTGTAAAGCGTACGAAAATAACGTTTCAATCCCAACGTAGGTACTATTTCAAGGTACAATTCTAAGACGGACCGCAGACCGCAAACTGCACGCGACCTGGTGTCGCTTGCAGTTTACTGTACTGGGTTCTATGAATCTCTATGAAAGTGATTCCAAGCGTGGCCGTACTGCAGCGCCGCGCTTGGGAACAAAAGTGTGTCGCTTGCAAATTGCGGTCTGCGGTCCGTCTTGGAATTGTACCTTTAGTGACATTACCACAAAGTAGGTGTACAGTCACAGAGTTAAACCACTGGGCCACGACGCTCTGGACGATGTGAAGATTTCTAGAGAATCTCACGAAATACTTCAATTCTCATTCTTTACAGGTACAATTCTGTCTTAGAATTGTACCTTTAAGATGCTCCCTCACCGGGAGAACTCGCGTGTACCTAACGTAACCTTATAGATTCGTTCTGACCAGTACATTACAGTACTACTCGCACCTCCCTGACTGACGAGCATTCGTGTATAATGTAACATTTAGTACCTTAGATGTGAATTTTGAACTATTGGTTTAGTTGAGTGATGTTACAGGTTTTATCAAGATGGTATACATTGTATTACTACAAAGCGTGCATTGTAATGATACAATGTACGGTTGTGGCCAGATGTGGTCCCATGCATGTGACACTTCAGCTCATCAATTCTGGAAGATACACGTTGATAACTTCGGCTCTCCTCCCTCACTGATGTAATTCTTGAACCTGAAACGTTACATTACACGCGAATGGTCCCGGTGGGGGAGCACCTTTAGGAGAGAATCAAGTTCATCGGTGTATAACTTCCAGAATTGTTTAGCTGAAGTGTCACATGGGGCCACATTTGTCGTCAAGCGATAACAGTTGGAGTAACCAAGTTCTTGAGTGCATATTTTGGTGGGGTGATGATTCGCGGAAGGCTGTTGGCAGGATAAAAATCCGTCTAGCTGAGGATAAGGGGCGATGGCGCACAAAAAAAGGAGGCCTACTTTCAGCAATGGACCAGTATAGGCTAATTTATTATGAGTATGATGGAACTACTCAACACCGCGTGAGTAGCTTTATCAACTATGGGAATTCCAATTCGTCGTCACCTCACCACTGACATGGACCCCTTTACAAAAATTCTATCCTAAATGAATAATACGCAACAACTACCTATGTGCAGAAGTGTTCCCAACGCACATCAAAGCGTTTAGATCAAATTTCTATCATCAGGAAGTGAGTAATCATCTACCTGCCTTTTACTCAAGAAAAACAACGCACTATAAAACCAACGTCTATTCAATATCATGAAATAAGAGAGATAATATAAATATTATAAAGTTTAATAAACATTTACATAATTGAATTGAAGAATATATTCAGCCCCCTTTCGCGGGTGTTTTGAGACGTGTATTATTCAGCTGTAGCTTGTTTTCAGGTTCGATATACAACACAAACGTAACGGTTGAAGGCCCCTGGTCGTACCACAGCTCACACTGCACAGCCAGTGAAACACCTTTTGTGAACTGAGAAAATTGCACAGCCACCAGGGGCTGCTCATTCCGGACATCTAGAGGAAACAACTTCGGATCTATACCTGGAGGGTACGGGTAGTAATTTATTTTCTGAATATGCTCTTTGTCATACTCATGGTACCCATCGCAATGCAACCATAACATTGCTTTCCCAGATCTTATCCACTCTTTCACTTTGTTAGGAGCATGCGCCGTAACTGTTGAGTTTGGTAACAATGGCTTGCCAGCCCATTTGATTTGCTTATTAATTCTTATAATAACGCAAGGTTTATCACCGTAACCATAAGGAGACTCACCACACGGACCCAATGCGCTCATCAGCTCTGGTGCTGGACTTCTTCTGCTGAGCAATAACCTGTCGATTGCACTTACGTATCTTTGGTATTCTTTTTCTTCGTTGCTTCTGTACCATATAAGGGGATAGTTGTCCTCTGCAGTCGGGGTTGCAGATAGCCCAACGCCTTTTTCAGGATAAGCTAGAAGCCCGAATTCATCACTTTTGTAATCTGTCATAGACTTTACTATACATAATGAGCCAAAAAGGAATATCATTGTGTAGGTTGACAGAAATATCAGGTACAATATGGAGTAGCCGATAATCCAGCGCCAGCTTTGGCATGTTCTATCACAGTACGTCTTTTCCTCCCGATTGTATAAAAACTTAAGACATCTCTTTGGACAGGGCACTTTTTCATTTGAATGAACATTCACCACGACGACTCCTGGTTGCTCTTTGGATGTGGTTGCTCCTCCAGTGAGTGAAGCACCTCGAGTAGCAAGTCTGATCGCAGATTCGTTCCTTTTTCTTGCATTAGGTTCCTTTTTTCCTCCAAGTTTTGGCGCCATTTATTTTATTGTATCCTTTTTGATTATTCAGTGGGCTATTGTACAAAATACATGATATTCTTGTCCAAATTATGGGAATGTTTAATTCTCAGCAGCGTCACCATATTTGACGTTGACAACCATTGACAACGCCAAAATGGACAATCATTGTGGCCAAGGTGTAGGAACTTAGACAATATAGAAATGGACTCGCGATTGGGCCGCCCGTCAATGCAAAAAAGTCTGTCCCTTTTTGCGGGGGCAGGGGGAAACACTCACACAAAGAAACTTACCTCTACTATAACAGAAGAGGCTTGTTCGCACAATCGCACACAAACCTAAATAAGCAACACAGGGATATTTTACAAACACATATCAATAAAATGATTCACACTACCACAACTTTTGACATTAATTATGTCTTTACACGGTCCTTAAGTCAACTTGGCTAGTGCTGACCATAACACAGCTATTGGATGTACAAAAATAAATTGAACAAATGTGTCGATTAGAAATCGTGAATTATATTATGTATTGGAAATTACGCATTTTCCATAATTTCTAAGACTTTTTACCTTTATGAATATTTACTTAAAACTATTAGACGAATATTTTAAATTACAAACTTATTGAAACGTGTAGATTGTTCTAATCTTTTAAAGCAATATAGCAGTAAGCAATCATTAAATCAATTATTAGAGTATAAATTTGGACTAAGGACCAATTTTGAGGATTAAAAACTTATCAGACCTTTTGGTCTGATAAATTAGCAGGTTCACTGTCCACAAATATATAACAATTAAAAGCTAATTGTTCGCAGCCCATATGTGGGCTGTGGACTGTGAACCGGTTAACCTTTTATTTTTAACCTATAATAACGCCGCAGATTTTAAAATCTACCTATGACTAGTGCATAGTCTGAAAAAGATGGTCCACATTTAGATTTCGTAATTCAATATTTTGAAATCTGCCGAGTTGTTATTTGTTCATCCGATAACTTTGATCTAACTGTTGAATAATCTGCCCTAACTGAAACGAGCTGTATGTATGTTTCTAGGGCTTGACAGACTGCCTAAGTTAGTAAACTTGATATTATGTGATTGGAAACATCGGTTTTAAATGCATGCTTTCGTATTGTAAGATAATGAAGCTTACAGCTGGAAAAATAACAAGTTTTATTTCAAACAGTGTTACCTACCTCACTTACAGTAATTTTTTGGTGAATATTTGAATCACTTCTCTTAATTATTCAACTGATAAAAAATCATTTCATCCGATTAATTTCTATAAACGAATCAAGGATTCAAATGGTGTCTGTATAACATTGTAGAATACATGACGTATGCATTCGATAAAAAAAGTCTTTGCATTAATTTCAGGCAAACACTTATGACGAGTCAATTTACTGCCAAAAAAAGTTAAAAAAACCCAACTGCGTTTATGTGTAATGTAAAAAACCTAAAACGAGATAGTCGGCTTACCCGCCCAACAAAAAAGGAAAGTACGTAACGTTCATACTTCGCAAATTCGAAAACTGGCACATGACAATAACGTATATGAATGACGTGCTCGTAAACAAGTTGCTGTAATATTAGCTCGAAAGTTAGGTCCATTGGACCTAGCTTAGTGTGGCCACTTTTGGTATGCGGGTGTCGTATCTTCGTCTTTTTGTTAATATCGATGCTTATCGCACTTAATTTAAGAAAAATTGTAACAATGGGGACCCATTCTATAATGGGTCCCGACTCCCGACCCATTCTAGTTTGGGTCCCGAAGTTAAGTGCCATCGAGTATGCCAACTTTCCTGTTTTCCTGTTTCCGGTTTTTACATTACACAGAACCGCAGTGTGGTTTTTTAATTTTTAACTACCGGGTGAATAATCTTTTTTTAAAATAAATTTGAATGTTTTTTTTATATTGTTAGAACCAGTATCACTTTCGCAGTAATTACAAATCTAACGACACATCTCAAGCTGAAATAAATCGAGCCGTTCAGGCTGCAGAGCGTGTCAAACACTATTACATACAAACATACTTACATATTTACATACATACACTCGAAAAACATAACCCGCCTTCTAGCGCAGTCGGATAATAAATAAATAAATCATTAGAAACATTATTCTTACGTTAATCGAACTAATTGAAATATTTTATTCGAGTGCAATCGGAACTTGCCAATTGATTTTTCTTGCCATGAACCCCAACACTAGTGTGATTACGAAAACACTCAAATGTCATTCCAAACAATGTTTCAGGTGTTTTAATTATTAGTGATTTTTGCAAAAGAAACATGAAATTGAACCAAAAAAATACATACGGATGAAACATAACATTATCCTCCTTCCAATTTAAGTTTCTCGAAGTGTTCTTACAACTATCTACAGCACAAAACGGCATTTTTGAAGAGCTCTTTACTCATCGACGTCTGACTCGTTATGTCAAAATTTCCGAGTTTCAAGTAGTTTTGTTCAACGTTCGGATTTTTAATCGTAACGCGTGCAGAGGGGTAAGTCACGTAAAGCATCTCCAGTTCTTAATGCTCTAAGTGTAGGAAACATTTATTTATGTATTTTTTGTTAGCTTTAGTCTCCAGTAGTGTGAGCATGCAATGAGCATGCATGATCGACCTATGAGGTCAATGGATACAACCATCCACAACCATCATACAACTTACGATACGTACAATCAAGCCATTCTCAAATGGGCAAGCACCCAGGGCCGTAATACCTATAATAAAATTACGAAAATGTTCCCTCCAAATAAACAATACCAATTTTGCTAAAAAAGGTATTATTTTAAGAAAAAATACTTCAATACTTCTGCAACTGGTTTAAATTACTTTATAGGCCACTCAACATTGGATGGAAATAAATCGTTGTACGAAAACGGTTCTTGACTTAGGAGCTTTGTTTTCTGAAATACCTGTTTTCTCACATCGCGAAGAAGTTTGAGATTTTTCTAAGCACATAACTAAGACAGTACTTTAAGTAGGTTTAAGTAGGATAAGTAAATAACTAAGAAAATTTCTAATTTAGCTACGAAACTAACATTATATATGAGGTGTATTTTAACGTGACATTCTCAAGACATGTATAGGTATTTTCCTCAGAAGTCAACAATGTCCAAGCAAGCTGATGCAACACATGCATGCATTAGTCCCACCCAAGCCATACAAACAATACAAACAATGGCCAAGTGTGCTCAGGCGCATAAATAACTTGGCACACTTTCATGTTTAACGTTTGGTCTATTCCTGTTTTCAAATTGTCATAAACTATACAGTGCTACCTTTGCTTTTGAACTTTTGGGCAATTTTTTTTGTCTGAGTGTTATTTGGTGTGATATTTAAGTATGTATGTAATACAAGAACTAACCTACCTAATTAATTAGGTATCATTTTTCCCTCATTCTATATTCTATTCCCTCATATTTATTACAGTTTTTTTCGTTATTCTGTTTTTTTTCATATGTTTGAATTGGACCAAAGCCTTCAAGGATCGGAATTCAGGCCATTATCAACCAGCGGAATGTAGAAAGTGCCAAAACGTTATTATCGAAATGTTCTAATGAAATCCTATTCATTGGCGCCTTTTACATTTAGTCGAGTGGCGTGTATTACTCATGGCAACCCCCCTAAGCTAGTTCTGCTGTAAATACTTGCGTAACTTTTTACAAATGCAAATTTATGCAAATGCGTAAAGTTAAACGGAAAAACCACTAAGCTAATGAACACAAAACTGGACGTCTACAGACTATTTTATATCTCACATTTTTATTGTCACAAAGACGCTCTATTGAGGTCAGTGGACATTGCTAAGGGTAACCTAGATATTTACTCATTTGTAAAGTATCAGTTGTTAACCATTTTTCCTTAAGTGTGAAGGTCCAGCAATCTCAGCTCGAACGCTTTGTTCTCTCAAAAACGTTTCGAGAGAGTCCCAGCGAAATTGTTCGGGCAAGTTTACCCAAAGGGAAGGCTGAGGCCCTCTTGATCCCTGTCGAATTGCGAAAGGACTATTGGTGGGGTTTCTGTCTCATGAGATTGATTGATTAAAAAGATTACAATACTTCATAGTATTTGGTGAGCAAGTATATCACTTAATTTTTTCAAACTAGAGTTCACGCGGACGAAGAGACGGGCGGCCGCTAGTCTTCAATAAAGATTAATGATTGATTGGTAATTGGCATTAGTAATGCTGAATAACATAGAAAGAACAAGATACACGAAAAAAAACACAATTTAGATGGGTAGGTACAACCTATAAGAAATCTCTGAACAAACATATGTGATCTATATCTAGTTCTTTGACCATATTTTGGCACTGTACAAAAAACGTGGTTTGGCTAACTGCAAGTTAACTATCGATACAGTCATCTTTTCAGAAAATAATAACGTAATGCATTCACCCTACCCATATCCAGCATAATTCAAGATTCTAGCAATCTCAACTAGAATATTTATCTAGAAATGTTATTGGGAGGGCCAGGGTGAAAGTGAGTGCCTGGAGCGAAGGACGATTCGATTGTACAGTCGCCAACAGAAATATTGAAGTAGACATAACGCATGTACTGTACTGTACTGTACTGTAGTCAGCATCAAGACCATTTTATTATGACCCTTCAAAGTGGGTCAAATAACTATATCTATTCTATTCAATTCAATTCTTTGCCATAACCATAATGTACGTACATAAGTTGTTATAATAATCTTGGTATCAGCTAGGGCGCCGCAAATCCATTTAGAGGCTTTATTCGTAATAATACAGAACTGAAACACTTTTCTAATAGTTTGACATTTGGGTAACACTACAAACCACATACCACATGGAGTTGTTTTCCCAAACAGCAAATATTTTCTTCGTCACTCTGATACAGTCAAGTTGGGTAACCCTGAATTTCGGTGTAAAATTGAATCTACTCTACTATTTAAAAACAGTAAAAGTACATACTGTTGTTTATGGTTTTCTATTGAACCAATCCCTCATAGACTGAGTAAGAACTTGTCAAAAGTAACAGATCTAAAAGAGTGGATTCAAAGTTACACTGAAATTCAAAGTTACCCAACTTGACTGTGATTTTCGTGCTGACTGTACCGATTCGTCTCAGATTGCAAACGGAGCAATTGCTGGTCCCTTGAGATTAATGCCACAGATAGAGAAGCTTTTTACTTATCACACACGACCTTACTACAATGGGATGTGTACCCAACGCTTGTTTCAGTGCCATTTAGATGTAGGCCACTTTTTTATCGACAATATTTTAAACAAAGATCTTCTTAGGTTTTTTTTTATATCTTGGAATTAGGTATAATGAATTAGCATCTTGTCTTCTTTATCGAAAGTCACATATTTGCAATAATATTTCTTCTGAGTGTTTAAGGTATATGCCTAAACATCTGGCTGCCAGGTAAAAAATACAGGGTGGCCCAAACGGTGAGGATAAAAAATTTTTTTTGGGTTCCTGACATATAGGGGAAAATACCGCCAATTATTAATTCACTTTATGTTTATTGACTATGTTATGTCCAACCGACATTAACCCTAGCAATTACCAAAAGGTGTTTTACAACAAATTATTAACTTAGAAAATTACACCTTTGTTTACTTGAAGGCAAGTTTCGGCTAAAAAAGGCCTATTAAGCACCAAGTTTTTTTTATTATAATTGAAGCTAAGGGTTTTGAGCAGTTTTTGAAATTACTTAAAAGTCATGGAACTTTTTTTTTAATTTTTAATTTAACTTTGAAAATTTTACTGTGACTCGCATTCACCCCAGTTTTTTTATTTTGGTCAATTAATTTGTACCTTTAATTAATGGCATGAAGCTGGTAATTTTATGGGTAAAAGTACAACTAATGAGGTCTATGTCACAATAAAATAAATTAATAAAAAATGCATACTTTCCGAAAAAAAAATTTTTTTAGGAGGTCAGGTCGATAATTCTCAAATTTACTTTAAAAAAATCATAACTCAAAAACTACAAAAAATCGGCAAACATACATGGGGTATTTTCGGGTACCCCTATATGTCAGGAACCCAAAGAAAATTTTTTATCCTCACCGTTTGGGCCACCCTGTATATTAGAAAAATTCAGCCAGTCTGTCAATGGTCTCGGCAGCACAGTGGTTAGTGCAGTCACCCGTTTTGTGAAAGACGCGGCTTCTAGATTCCCGCCTGAAGTCAAGACCGAATGTCTTTTTCTGGTTTTCCTATCTTAAGAAATATCTTCTTTCTTCCACGAGATTCGTGGCGGACAGCATTATATGTCGTGTTTTCACAATGCTTGAATACTTTTAAGTATGTACTTCTTATTCGCAAAAAGTTTTAGAATGAGAAGATTAAGTTAGGTTTAGTAGCTACGAGCAATTAATGAATTAGCTTATTATTCTTGTCTCAAGGCGTCTCTTAGACCAGTCGGAATTTTGAAAATAACATGATTATCTGTACGAGCACTGCATTGAATGGCCACTTTTTTAAAACATTCATGCCAAATAAGTATTCTTTTCATTCAAAAAACTGACCTCCTGACCTGAAGTGATGGAGAAAAGCGAAATAAGCTTGGCAATTAACTAAAGAAGTACCTATAGCATTGAGGAATCAAGTTTGAAACATTTATTACATCACTACTTAGTATAAAACAGTCGCTTTCTTTGTCCCTATATCCCTATGTATGCTTAAATCTTTAAAACTACGCAACGGATTTTGATGCAGTTTTTTTAAATACCAGCTATTTAAAAAAACTGCATCAAAATCAAAAGTGGTTGAAGAGGAAGGTTTGTGTGTAAAATAATAACATCCCATTGCATCCGTGCGAAGCCGGGGGGGGGTCGCTAGTTAAATATAATTTACTGAAAGGTTTTATAATGCAGCCCTAAAGATGTTCTACCTACTGATAGAAATGGTCTGATTTGAAGATCAAAATAAAGCAGCTGTTTTAAAAAGTAACACCTGTTTGAGATGACAGCGTGTAAGCTAGTCATCATTAAAGTCCTACTAATAATCCTACTAATATTATAAATGCGATAGCTTGTATGTAGGGATGGATGTGGCGTGTTTTTTTTTATTGTGGTCTTCAAGATGAACTCACTCCACCTGATGTGAAGCAGCCGTGAGGTCCATATATGAATATGCTCTTTCACGTAAAAACTACTGAATGGATTTTAATGAAACATTACAATAAAGTTGCTTAAACATCTGAATAGGACACAGGCTACAATTTATAAAAAAAAAAACTTTTTATCATTTGATTACGCCTAAACGAACCATAGCTGTTTAAAATTAATGTCAAACTCCGCAGACGATTCCCAAGTGCACACCATATATTTCACTGTGTATGCAGGTTATTCTAATATGTACAAAAGGCTAATACATAACATAAACGGCCTAAATACGTCCCACTGCTGGGCGCAGGCCTCACCTCAACTATAAAGTGGAACGAGACGTACTCCAACACGCGGGCTCAGTGCGGATTGTTGGAGGGGTGTAAGGTTAGTGAGCAACCTTAATGTCAGATGTAATCAAGCCGCCAAGGCCTCTGACTAGGCTTAACGACTGATATCTAGAGACGTCAACCGGGAAGCACGGAGATGCCCGGAAAATATATCACTAAATTTCGGTCGGGGTGGTCCCATCCCATTTCCGACCTGGCGTCTGTTGTCTAATATTCTAATAAAAAAGATTCAATATGCTTAAAAGAAGCAGACCGTGTTCAGTGAAATATAGCTGTTTACGTGTTTCGTGCGAAGTGCACTATAAACGCCGTAAGTGCGTCCATTTTGAACGTTCGAAAAAATAAACTCTTGTGTAAGAAATTTATTTTACGGCCGATAACAGTAGTGAATGTTTTAGCAAGACTATGCATGAGTATCAGATATTATGTGAGATTTAACATTTTAGTAAACCAACAAACAAATAAATATAGGTATTGGACATCTTACGTTAACATCATAATATGCATAACTTGTTTTTATTATTTAATTTAATGGTTTTATTCCATGAGAATTAAGGTTCAAAATCTTCAACGGTTTTGACTGCATCGTATGATACTCATATTACCCCGGGTTGTCTGCTTACACTTTTACCAAAATTCCAGGCAACTGCAACTCAAATGTAGTATTTGTAACACGAGTTCAACGCAATAAAGTTAATTTTCCAACTGCTACATATTTGCTGCTACCGACACTTTACATCGCGACACCGGGAGTAAAAGAAAACTGAAGCGCGCTTGCATCGCAACAGTAAACATCGCTTTAACATCGACTGACTGTGAAAAAGTCGTCGTGTACGAGGGCCCTTAGATAACGAACATTCTTACGCAAGTCTCTTGGGGACCCAACCTGACCTGACTTATTATCCTGCGAGGTAAACGGTTCTCGGTAACTCCCTCCATCCCTTACGACACTTACAATATTGTGGTGAAGCGACTCTTTATACTTCATTACACAAACAAAATGTAACAAAAGGTGAAACGTTACTTGAGACATCGTGGCCCAGTGGTTTAACACTGCGTTGTCACCGTGTAGTCTCTCGTTCGTGTCTGGCCAAAACGCCTTGTTTGTGATAAGCGGGTAAAGCTCGCCTCACTGTGCCAGGTTGGGCTCAGAATTGGCTTGGTAAAATGTGGGCTTCTGAATGCTTCGTTCATCAACCGCCAAACTTCTCCAAGTGTGCCTCTGACTAACCCGTTTGGGATAATATAGTCCGCGTATGTAATATTAATGATACGTGAAAACGTAAGATACATTTCGTTATTTGGGAGTAGGTATCGGATAGTCAGCATGAGATCTATGTGACCTTTCAAAGTAACAAAATATTTATTTCAAATTTTTCATATTGAAATAACGCTACACATAACATACGACTCAGTCACTGTTGTTTTGAAACTGCTTTCCTCGTGTGAAACAAACGCCGTGGAAAAAGCTTCAGCGCCCTTCGATTTAGGTCGAGCGTATTGAAAAGCTGTCAAAATATCAAAATCGCAATACTGCACTGGTAGCAGCGTCGTGCAAAGCGAATCGCTTAACTGTATTTGTTCCTACCTTTCCCAGTAAAAAGAATCCGAAAAGTATTCAAATAAAACCTGACATTAACCCTGGACTTTCGTCCGCTCGAATCGGGGTCAAACAAATACGATAATCCGGACTGTTTCGCCGTCTTTTAGCCTCTCTGAATTCCGTAGACAAACATTGTGCTGTCCAACATCAACAGTAAACGTTGTTAATCCCATTGGATAGCTTTGAAACCTTGCATCTCCAGCGGAACTTGACAACTGGGAATTCAGCGCTCCGTTTAGTAGCTTTCCGCATTCTGGAGCGAACGCTTGTCGCATTCCGTTTCCACTCCGGCAACTTTACGAAGGGGACGCTCGTCTTTTATTTTTGTTTTATTTCAAGTGTTCGAATTTCAAATATTGGATGTTCTATTCTTTTTTTCTGTCGTTGCCATGATTGTGAGTTTGAAAAGTTCGAAATAGAACGTATGCAATGAGTGATTGAGATTTTATCAAGTGGATAGTGAAATGTGATTGTTGCAAGAATACTTGATTTCGATGCCTGGTACGTTTTATTAATGTTTATTTAAATAGTAACAGTGAATTATTTATTATAGGAAAAAAGTTTCGAATAGGAAAATTCGTCATGACGTGAGTGAATTTCTCAACCAGGATTAGCTTTTGCATGGTCACGGTGAACGGAACAGTTTCCTGCTTACACTTCAACCAACGAATTTAAATTCAACTAACGTCAACGGAAAAACTCAATTATGAATATGAATAAAGATCGGATTATTAAGGATAATGAAAAAAAAGAGACATCCTTACATAAACATCAGAAGATTTCACTTCTGATGTTTATTTTGTAAAAGTAACACATTTTGAGTTAGCTTTCAGAATGGGTTACATTCTGAAAGTTACATGGTTTTGCGTTTTATTATTAATACCTATGTATTCTAATGTGTTATCCCTGTAACTAAAGCATGCAAGACGTTCAAGAGATTTTTATTAGTTTTCGCTCAGGCGGAAGAATTATTACAAGAAAGATAGTATCGGATGACGGGGCAGAAAGGATGAAAATCATTTATGAAATACGTTCACTATCCTTTTCTATTAGGGTAAAGAGATAAGTGCAAAAAATCTTAAAAGTAAGGTGTTTCTAACTGGATTTTGATAAGAACTATTTTACAAAAAAAACGAATATACACCCCGATATTATTAAATATTAGTTGAGCTTGTCAATTCATTCGGCTACCAATTACTTATCTCAAAAAACTGACCATGGTAATCCGAATTGTAATGAAGGTGTGCGTTATAGCAAAAAAGCTCAATAGGTATCCTGCGGTCGTTTTTTTTAAAACTAGTCCTTTAGTGGAAACCTCTACCATCTGGCCAAACGCTAACGAACCATTCACACAAGCAATGCCAAGAAAAACAGATTAATTCGCATTGTCGATATAAATCCACATGACGTGGTAGAAACCACATAAAACAACCATACAAGTTGAGCTTTAGGGGCCAATCTTTGTGAGGAGGCCAGGGGTCGTGATTGCCTGGTCGCTCACAATACACAAAAGGAGGGAATCCCGTCTTATCTTACGATCGTTAATTAGAGCGGAAGCTATAAATACTTATTTAATAGGAGTTTTTGAATTTATTTATTTATTTCAACCAACAAGAGTCATAAAAATACACATAAAAATTTTAAATTCTATAAACTATACAACTAAATTCAATACATGACAATCAAATGAAATTGCAAATTAAATCAAATTTCACACAAAATTGAATTAAATAATATAATAATAATAAAATAATCAATTCATGAATAAATTAAATCAGATTCTAAGTTAAAAGATGTCAATTTAAATGTCAAACCAAATTCACTGCAACCTCATTCTAATAATCTGTTTATTAGTCAGTACATGGACCATAGAACAGTGATTCACGTACAGACAGTCAAACCTACGCGAGAACATTTCCAAGATGATATTGGGGCTGCCCCGAACCCTGCGGTCCAGAGATGAGCAGCGCTTTCTTAATGTTGTGTAAAAACAATCGACACCGTACTCAGCAAACATCCCTGAAGCGCTGCAGCAGCGTTTTGGCAACTTATATGCTCCTACCTTTATTACTCTTTAGAATGTTTACCAACAACTTTGGTACGCCCTACTGATCGGCTTAGGTCACTCCTCAACTAAGACGTAAGGCAGTCATCATCAAATCGGCATGTGCTCACAAAGTGGTAAAATATGTCTGAAGTGTTTAAGACAAGTAATCATATCACTACAGCATTAAAATATTGTTTCACTTGTTTTAGATTTTATTGATCTATTATTGTAAAATCACAATTGCCTTTGTCAAACCGTTAATACCGTCTCAACCACTCTGTTTTATTATTTTGATGTTGACTGTATTTTGGGCCCGTGTAATAACAACACTTATGTAAGATGATAAGAATAAAAGAGGCAAAACGTTGCGATAATTAAAGTGAATCTGTAGAGCTGTTTGAGTTTTTATCAATAAAAAGTCCGCTAGTTCCTTTTTGACGATCGATTTGGTGTAATGGTTCAGAAGTGAGATTCTACACCAGTGGTCGCGGGTTCGATCTCCGCACAGCACAAACAATTGTGTACATGAACATGTCTGTTTGTACTGGTCTGGCGGTTTCCTATGTATACCAAGTGTTTATTCAAAAAAAAAAGGATTTAAGTATGTTGATCCGTTGTCTAGAATCCCAATGTTCAAGCATTTAGTTGCTTAGTTTGGGGCTAGATGACCCGGTGTGGATTAATGTCAAGCGATATTTTTATGTGTTAATGACGTGTCTTCACCTTAGCTACACAGTGACACTTAAAAGATGATTTAGAATGAAAGAGATAAAACGTTGCAGCAATTAAAGTGAAGCTGTTGAGTTTTTCACGAAGTCCACCATTTCTATTTTTCAGAGTGAGTTCAGAATATTTTGCGTTTTCATTCATTGAAGGCATGCAGTAAAAGCATTGAAAGCTGCTGGCCTCGTAGATAACATTTACGACGGCCATCCGGAGGCCATTAAGCACTTCTTGCTTTTTGTTCGCGCTCAAGCTTTATGGGAAATTGAAGTCGTTTCATCTTCAGATCGTCTAATTATTACCGCAGCTCCAATCCAACACTGTAAATTAAAAAAAAACATTAGCTTCATCACACCGGGCATGAGCTTCAACTCGGACAATACTTCTCTCATCGGTCATACTGATTTGGAGTGATGGTTACGAAGTTGGCATTAGCACCAGACATCGCGGGTTCGATCCCCGCACAGTGCAAACATTTGTGAGCACAAACACGGCTGTTGTATTGGGCTGGGTGTTTCCTATGTATTTTATGTGTAAGCAGTTGGTTTCAGCTGACGTCGATAAATGTCATTTGTTAAGCTTAGTCGCAGACTTTATGGCCGTTTGGTTACATCTGAGAGCAAGGTAATCACTAACATCACGGCCCGCCAACAATTCACACTGAACCCGCGTGTTGGACTATGGCTCGTGCCATCTCACAGTCAAGGTGATGCTTGAGCCCAGCTGTGGGATTTGCATAGGTTAAATTTGGTGATCTTTGACGATTCGTAGTTGCCCCTTGTACCATTGGCACCTAAAAATAAGAATATGATATTGATACTTGCTAGTTAAAGTTGACATATTGAAAAATGCTGTTGAGTAATTTGGCGTAAAACCATTTCTTCATTGAAAACCAAACTAGGTAGACTACTAAATATGCAGGACGTGCTGAGCCCAAAAGACTAGTAAGTCTTCGCAAAAGGAATAAAATTATAATAAAAAAAGAAGGCTAGGCTTAAGGGGAATCGTAAGTTCATCTCCAGACCTTGAATTCTTTAACTTCATGTAACTTACTGAGTACGTATCTTTATTTTGTAACACGTCAGTAACTGACGTTTTTATTAAAAGCTTTATCCTCGTTGTGTTGCGGTGCATTAGGTTTGAGCGCGATAGTACTTCATGAGATAAGATACATACTCATTAGTGCTGATTAAAATATTGGACATGAAGTACGTTTGTGTTTGTAGACTACGCATACATCAATACAGTTAGCGCTTCATAAAGGGCCTATATACGTCCCACTGCTGGGCATAGGCCTCACCTAAGGTGTAAGGTTAGTGAGCAACCTTAATATCAAATGTTATCAAGCCGCCCTAAGGCTTCTGACTAGGCTGACAAGACGACGACAGCAAGCGACGTCAACCGGGACCAACTGCTTAACTTGTCTTCCGAAGCACGAAGACGCCCAAGATACACATCACTAAATTTCGGTCGGTGTGGTCACCCATCCCATTTCCGACCCGGCGTGTGGTGCTTTACAACAGCGATCATCGCCGATCACTGTCACAACTGCGCCACGGGCTCCTCGTTAGTGCTTCGCTAGCAGCCAAATCGATTGACCTAGGTAACTTACGGATAGCGTTTGCTAGAAAACTAGAACCAACGGAAGTTTCTTTGCTAAGACTTATTACTGATGAAAATTTAGTAGAGAGGTGATGTAGAAATGCTGAGATTTTTACTTGGTGAACTCGAAAACTGGGACATGACAATACTCACAATATACGTATATACAACGTATCGCTGTCATATATATAACAAGTCCATTGGACTTGATTATGTAGGACCACGGGCGGTGAGGGGTGCCGTATTTCCTCACTCTCGAAAACACCAAAGTCGACACTTCTAGTGCAAAAAAGTATTTCAAAATCGGGTGGATTTATTAAAAAGTTACCAATAAGATGACGTCTTGCCCACTTGTGTTATAAGTGAGGCCCCAAAAAGTTGTCGAATAGCTCCTCTTTGCAGTCCAATTTTAGATTAAATTCAATCTACGAATCAATAAGGATTCCTGAAACTTTCCCCATTTAGCTTTATTAATTTGCTACGAAACGACAATATAAGGATGAGGCCATCGTCAATCTCTGCGTCGTTACGTTTTTAGACATGCCACATTATGCGTTGCGTCGTCGCACGCAACGCAACATTCAAGGGATTGAGCGACGTAAAGCTTTGCAACGCATTATTGTGCTCACCATTGACGTACACATTAGCAAGGTTTATAATAGATTCTCGGAATGACTATTCAATCATATTTTTGGCAATATAAGACGAATCTCCCATAACATTTCCAATGTTGCATCGATATCTTAGATTTAGTTCGACGGTCCGGCCGACGCTAGATGACATTCGTTAAACCTAGATAACATCTGACAGTTAAAATATGACTTGTATCACCAACTTTACACCTCTCCAATAATCTGCACTCAGCCCGCGTGTTCCGGTAAATATGTTTCTACACCACCCCATCGTTGGTGGTATAGGTAAGTTTACCTAAGGTACTTATCTACTCAAATATTAATAAACATCTTGTCGAAAACAAAATCAATCCTACTTATCGAAACCAATTACGTAACAAAACACCGAGATACCGAGCTTATTAAAAAGTTCTGACAGTGACTGATAGACCTCCCGAAAAGCCCTTAGTTGATGTTCAGTGATTCTGCTAATTTATCGCTCAGTTATCTACGCAATTCTGAAATAATGTTTATTGAAATTAAAGAAGTCTAGAAGAAGAAGCGATCTAGTTTCAGCCAACACTAGCGTGATTTGTTGATATAAATGATTAATTAGCCCTTGCAACTGAAGAGTAATCATAAATACATAACTTATCCACATTGTTTACATTGAATTAGTTTTTGAAAATATTTTCGACGGGGCTAATTTCGAATTTCACTGTCGACACGATGATTCGGTAATAAGTTCTTCATAATTTAGTTTGTCCGAAATATCTTTTGTCTAGAATATAACAAAATCAGCTCATAATAACAAATGAAGTGATTTGACGAATGTTTTGACAGCGTGGTTACCAATCAGGGCTGATACTTAGCCCCAAATTCAGAAACGTCAATCAAGGTTGAGCACGCCTTCAAACTCATGCCATCCGGTAAATTGTCTATAGAACTGAAAGTGACAGCTATACTTTTGAGTAATGCTCAACTTTGATTTGCGTTTGTGAATTCGGCGGTTCCTGTTATCATTTACTTCCATCACATTGAAGTTAGAAATGTATTAAACTTTCACCTGGAGAACTTTACGCGACTTTTAGCTTGAGCGCGCCCGCTCTGATTCGTCGGGACACGTAGCTTTCAGCGGTACATACGAGTAGCTGAAAAGCGAATTTCACGTTGATTACGTTGCAAAAATAAGTTGGAAAATCATACAGGATAACACTTTTGTGACTTTTTACAGTAATCAAAGTATGTACGAGTACCAGTCCCTGAAGATAATAGCATGCACCTACCTACAAACTCTACTTAATTCGGGTCAGATCAATGTGTAACAATATGTCATAAAACTTAGTCAAAATCATGCTGGGCTGAGGACAGTTTTTAAAAACAGTCAGAGGACACGAGTCTCACCTCAAATATTATGAGATGGCGCGAGCCGTATTTGCTCCAACACGTGGATTCAGTGCCGATTGTTGGAATTGCGGTCCTTACGATCTAACAGTCCACTTCTGACCTGGCGTGCATTGATTTACAACGGCGATCGTAGCCGTTCCACTGAACAACTGAGGTACGGGCATCGCACTTGAGTTTCAAAGCGTACGTTCAGCGGGCCTAGTGCGAGTGCGATCAAACGTATTAAGGAAGTTAACGCGGTTTTGTATGTAATACCTGGTGGCGCACCTGGTAGCTGAGAGACGAAACCCCTTTTTCCTATATGTACGAGTAAAGCCGCGATAACTTTCCCGCTGAATTTTATCGAGAAAATTCGCTAAAGGGACTCTGTAGCGAACGTCATCTAGTTTATAACAATGAAACTTCCCAAATCATTTTGTATTAAAATATTATACTGTCCTCAGTGCTCCACGCGAAGACGATGTGGTCGCGCAAGCAGTCGGTGTGCAGCGCGGTCAGCGGCGCCTCCAAGTGCGACGACGCCGACGCGGCGCTAGCCGGCGGACTGCAGATATACCCTTTCGCTGTAGCGCTACGGGTTAGAGTTTTACAGGTAAATGCTCAAAATAAACTCTATTTCCTCAGTGCTTCATGGAAGACGATGTGGTCGCGCAAGCAGTCGGAATGCAGCGCGGTCAGCGGCGCCTCCAAGTGCGACGACGCCGACGCGGCGCTCGCCGGCGGACTGCAGATATACCCTTTCGCTGTAGCGCTACGGGTTAGGGTCTTACAGGTAAATGCTCTTAATAAACTAGTTCCTTAGTGCTACACGGGAAGGGAATATGGTCGCGCAAGCAGTCGGTGTGCAGCGTCATTTTCGCCAAACGAATTTGGTACCGGGTGGTAAGGTATCCCTGTTGCTCATGTTTCCATCAGTGTTTCCCATCACCGAAGAATAAGTAAGACACAGAGAAGGTGTTCCGGTCGGTCTTGAATGTGGAACCACACCCATCCTAAGCCGGAGTTTTGTTACGACACTCTCAGGTGAAGTGTTTCAAAATTCTAATACTGAAAAAGCAAAGCATAAGCGATATTCTCCCCACAAACAGCTAGCCCTGTAACCCCTGCAGCATAATTCTTTTAGATAACTAAAAACCTTAAGCTTGAATCTGATTAACTGGCCTGCAGTAAATCAATGGAACCAATCAGCCTCTCTGGCGAGCGATTAAAATTTAATCCTGTTTCCGCCCGACGGGATCATCCGGGCGCCTGATGAACCGGCGTCGGCAAAAACTGAACGAGCTCTAAGATAAATTCTGCTTCTTAGCCGTTACGAGTAGCTTTTTCGGATTAAAAAGCAGCTAACTAGGTACTTTTTTGCAGTTTATCTTTAAAATATACTGCTCGCTGACTGAGAAAATATACGCTCAGATCCTTAGGTCGGTAAATAAGCTGCTTTTTCGGAACCAAGACCTTGTTTTTGATCAAAAACGTGCGCACCTACAGAGAATATCTAGTTGTTAAGGGGAATTTAGAACCAAAAGCCTGAATAGAGGATTTGATGACAGAAGGAAAGAAATAAAATTTATTGGACACTAAACTCAGCTACCTAACTCTAGCTGAAAACCAGTGCTTCGGCTCAGGCTGAATCATTATGTTGACCTAGCCAGCCAATTCGGCTGTTACATTTCTTTTTTAATAGTTAAGTGCAAAGTATATTTGTTATTAGTTGTAAGTTCGTTCCTTTGTGATTTTATTCTTTGAATACCTTTTTTAACAGTCGAAAAAACTTTCTTTCTTTCAATACAATTTACTTAGCAAATAGTAACAAATAGAAGTAGTGTCCCAAGGTAGGTATTTCTAGTGTTATATAAGTTCTGTGACAATATTTGAATTCAAGATCGAAAGAGAGAATGCTCTACTGATTTGAATTCTAAATGAATCGCCTTTTCAAATAGATCAAACAACTGAATATCATTGGCTTTATCTATGCCATACGATTCTTATCGATCTTCGCACAGCCACACCTTTACGTTTTTGTATTCAGTCAAAGCTGTCTCCTCCAATGGAAAATCACGGCGTTTCGTCAAACTTGGAAAAATCTGAAAAACCAATAAAGACGAGGCGTGATGTAGAATGCTCAAATATCTAGATTTTCAAACTGTAAATTTTGTTCTTTATCGTTTCACGGTTCTCATTTGACACGAAACGAAAGAGAGAGACTAAGAAGATTGCAAAAAATTACTCAATTGGACTCTGATTTATATACGCAATTTCGGCGAACGATTTTGTGTAATGGTTAAGTTGGCTACTATACCAGAGGTTGCGGGTTCGATCACCACACAGTACAAACAATTTTGTGTGTGCTTATATAGTTTGGTGTTTCTTAAGTAATATTAAGTATCTCGTATTCACGAAAAAAAGCATTTAATAGCAAACATATTTGTCCGCTGTCTAGTACCCCATATTTCTAGCATTGCCTAGTTTGGTCTGTGTGGGATATGATGATGATTAATATTTTATTTGAATTAGTTAATTAAGTCCCAACCAAATTAACCGTTATAACGAGATAAAGTGTAGCTGCTGCCATTTGCATAATAAAGCATCGCCAAGACTTGTCGCACGACGCGAATAATGTATAATGTTAGCTTGTGTAACAACATTTTCATATTATTTACATACGGGAACGTGCTCAGACAGTATATCTGTCTATATATCTTCCACACCAACACTGGAGGTAATTTTGTCATCATTATTAACCATTTTATGAGTAATATTTAAAAATGAAGCCATTTTTGAGGTCCCTCATTAAATTAAAAATCATATCATATCATGATAACAACTTAAAAATACGTTATCTTCTTCGAAACATAGAGTTTCTTGGAGTTTTATTGAATAAATTCAATGTTGTGATATTTTCGTCATATGAGGGTGCTACTTTCAGATAATTGCCTATAATGTCAAACGCTATTTATACTTAATTATTATTTTAAGATCCGAGTAAACCATTTAGGCGGTTATGAGCTCAAAGCGCATGTGACTGCGGCATGGATCCTCAAACTTTGAGTCACCTCCTGGATTGCCCTCTGTGCCCTAAGACCTGCACAGGGCAGGATCTAAATGGCAATGGAAGACGCAGACTAGGTCGCCAAGTTTTGGTCGGTGTTTTTTGATGCCATTGAAACGAAAAAAGAAGAAGAAGTAAACCACAAAATATGACAAATACCTGTGTACATGTAACAAAATAAAACAAATCGCAAACAGAAGGCAACATAGTAAACCAGTTATTTCGCAAACTATTTCAAACGTTGTCAAGGTACGCTCGAAGATAACAATAGATTAACCCCTGAACTCTCAAACTTCAATCAAAGTTTTGAAGGCTTCAAAGAGCTTCAAACTAATTATGCCTCGTAACATGTCAGTAGAACTGAAAGTGACAGTATGCCCATTCAAGTATACTTGGGGTGATGCTTTCATCATGGTGATTTTGAAACTGATCATGAAACTTATTTAATTTAATAGTCATTGAGAAAACACGATCAGCAGTAGTTTTGATTTAAAACCGTGAAATCCGTTGTGAGTTTGAAGTAGACTGAGAATAGATCAAGATGCAATCGTTTAGTTTTTTTAAAGGTGGATTGAGTTTGAGGTCTTAATAAGCTTATCGGAATATCTCTACACCTCCTTTTGAAGTAACTAGGAATTGTAACCATAGCAAGTTAACTGTTGCGTAGCAATGGCTGAAAGGAGACCCGCCAAATCCCATACAAAACTACCCCAGGCCCAGCGCAAAAGTAATGTAAGTATCTTAGTTTTAAGAGAAAATATAATATAATTTCGGTATTGCTAAATTCACGTGCTAACATATTTTCTTTACCCGTTGAATTTTCATAGGTGCTCTATGTTAAAATTATATTTTTTGCAGAAACGTCGTCCTTTTCAGTTAATTACAATGTTATTTTCTTTAAATTACATAGTATTAAGTAGTTTACTTAAACATTAACCGGAGTTGATATTACGTCATCAGTCACATTTATCAGGCGATGCACATAAAAAAAGTGTTTTTAGGGTTCCGTACCTCAAAAGGAATAAACGGAACCCTTATAGGATCACTTTGTTGTCCGGCTGTCCGTCCGTCCGTCCGTCTGTCAAGACCCTTTTTCTCAGAAACGCGTGGAGGTATGAAGCTGAAATTTATATCAATTACTCAGGTCTACTGTCCCTTGAAGCTGTGAAAAAATCAATTTTCTAAGCCAACGCAATCAAAAGATACAGCCGTTTATGCCGCAAATTTTCGACACTTGCAAGGGAATCAAAACCTACAGGGTGCTTCCCGTGAACTCAGAATCTTGAAATTTGGTACGAAGCAACGTCTTATAGCATAGATAAAGGAAAAATTACGAAAACCATACATTTTTAGTTACATCACATAATATATATTTTTTTAATAATTTTAAACTTACTACCCATTTCCTCATAAACGCGTTGAGGCATTAAATTGAAATTCATACCAAATACTCAGGTCTATAATACCTTTAAGCTGTAACAAAATCAAACTTCTATGTCAACGCAATCAAAAGAAACAGCAATTTAAGCTGCATATTTTGAAACTCGCAAGTACTCGCAAGGGAATCAAAACCTAAAGGGTACTTCCAGTCGACCTAGAATCTTGAAATTTGGCATGAAGCAACGTTTTATAGCACACATAAAGGAAAAATTCCGAAAACCTTAAATTTTTAGTTACATTACAAAATATATATTTATTTTTTAATAAATATAAACTTATTACTTTTTTCCTCATGAACGCGTAGACTTAGAGCTATCAAGTTGAAATTCATATCAAATACTTAGATCTAATTGCCTTTAACCCGTGAAAAAAAAATGATATGTGTTAATATAAAATAAAGGATTACTTAAACGATAAAGAGATCTTTGTCTTAAATTTATGCTCCTCCATCTTTCCCCATTGTAATGTTAAGAATTTCATTTTGCAATAAAAACACCATAGTTATGACTCGATTGTCGTAATGAACGAACTTTGTAAACCTTGCAGGTTTGTACGGAACCCTCGGTGCGCGAGTCCGACTCGCACTTGGCTGGTTTTTTTTTCATTGAGACTTCTCAATGACTGCCGTGATACAGATACATAAACTTTTTGTTGTTTCAGATAGTGTGCGGCATCGGTGGACTGGTGGTGGGAGCAGTCGGCTGGTTGGAAGAACGGCAGAAGCCTATGTTGGGTCTGGGTGTTCCGGCAGGCGCTGTTACGGTTCTAGCGGCAGGTATTACATAATCGGCCTATATACGTCCCACTGCTGGGCACAGGCCTCACCTCAACTATGAGGCGGAACAAGCCATACTCCAACACGCGGGCTCAGTGCAGGTTGTTGGAGGGGTGTAAGGTTAGTGAGCAACCTTATTGTCAGATGTTATCAAGCCGCCCTAAGGCCTCTGACTAGGCTTAATGACTGACATCTAGCGACGTCAACCGGGACCATCTGCTTAACGTGCCTTCCGAAGCATGGAGATGCCCGAAATACACATCACTAAACTTCGGTCGGGTGGTCACCCATCCCTTTTCCGACCCGGCGTGAGTTGCTTTACAACAGCGATCGTCGCCGATCACTGTTACAACTGTGCCACGGGCACCCATTACCACCACGGCACCACCACCACCACCACGGCAGGTATAACCACCAAAATACTCATCAAAACCTACGTTGAGCGTACTTCAGGACCAAGCGGATATACTCGTAGGTTGTGCGCTAATAGTCATCATCTTGTTGGACTCCTGACATCATCTTGTAACCTCATTTTAGTACTGTAATGTAGATTATTTGAAAATTTTGTTTTTTTTGTCTGACCTGTCGTGACCATACTCTGTAACTAAATATTTTGTTGTAATGGAGTCCGGAGCATTCTAGACAGAATCAACGCCCAAATAGTAGAGTCCCTTTATCTTTATTTAGATTTTTTGTCTTAACCTTCCGTCGATGAATTATCTTCTCACTTTCACTTCGAACTATATGTATTCAGCCAAATTAATTCCTTTGCTTAACATGGACCCTCCCTAACATAATTTAAGTGCTAAAATGCCCTAACTTACAAAAAAAAAGATTCTTTCTGCAGCGTGGTTCTGAATCTGAGGCATTACAGCTATTTTAGGTATATTTGTTCCCTGAACTTAAATTAAGCCTTAAAACCCTCACATAGACATTTTGTTTGTTAGTTGGAAGTCAGCGCGTGTTTAGACGACGCGAAAGTTTTCGTGCCGCGTGGTAGCCGTTCAGCTGCAATCCAACTAATTCCGAGGAATGTAAACTTTGTTGCCTAGGAGTTCCTAAGCTACAAAGTTTAAATTCCTTAAATCCATGAGCTGGTGCGGCTGCCGAGCGTTTCCGTAGCGCTTTCACGTAGCGTTTCCGATCATTTAAACGTTTCATATAGGCGTTGATAACGGGAACGTCGCGCGGATAAGCGATGCGAGACCATCGTACGAATCGACGATCAAAAATATTTAGGTGTCCTAATTGTTGTGTCACGTGATACATTGGCGCGATCAAAATGTTATTTTCGCGAACCCAGTTTGTGCGATCGCGAGATTGAACCTATTAATGATGAATGAGTGGGGAGATCGTGATCGCGAATTCGCGTTCTATTAGAACACCTAGATTTTGCCATCGTGCGATCACAAAATGTGACAATCGGGTCAAAGCAAAATGTTGAAGTCCTAATAGAAAAGACCTAATAGAGCGACCACCCCGCGAGCGAGAGATGCGACTGTCGTACTAATCAACGATCAAACACCGTCACTATCTAGTGGATAGAACACCTATTCGCGTTAGGACTCCCAGATTTTGTTATAACACGATCGTCGTATGGTGTGATCGCGCAAAAATTGCGTTACCTTGTTGTATTAGGACAACGCTATATCGTCACGCTATAGAACAGAGAAGCTTTTGAGTACTTATATTATGCGACGTAGCATTACCTCGGTCCTTTACCTGTCCATATTAATAACGCCATTATTAATAATGCCACCGCGGGCCACGTCAGCACTTCCCGTGTTCCCGCCATCGCTCCGGACCCGCGGCCCCGGCGTTTAATTAACGCAATCGCACTTCTGACGCGCTCATGAATCTTTCATGTTGCGTTTTGTTTTATTTTTTTAGGTCAAACAAAAGATACTTTATATTACGTAGATTAAATTTCGTTCTGTTTGAAAATATAGAGACCAACCCCCTTAGTCATAGAAACTAACGCAACGCTGCTGCATTAAGTTAGCGGTTGACGTGTCTTGTCACTTGTAAATGGCGGCAGCAACAAAAGAAAGGGACAGAGCAATACAAAAAAAACGTGCTGTTCAAGTTTTTATGAATACGGGAGATAGGTACTATGCTTTCATCATTTATTTTATAATTATTATTTTGTCACGCAAGTTTATTAAATGCAGTTTCAAAATTTCTTTCGTTATAATGGTTTTTGAGGCAGTGTGCCATGCGTTCCATTTTCAAATGTGTCTACTATCCTGTAACAAAATCTAAATAAATACTAACGGCCCGCCCGCGACGTTTTCTGTGTGGACTTAAGTTTAATAGTTTGGTGGCCATAGTGCCTACATGCAATCTATAAATCATTGCCATATCCATGGCCGTAAAATAGTAAATTGTGTCCCGAGTTAAAATGCAATTTTTAAATCGACTATGAAACTGCATGCAATTTGTAGAACGGAAAGTATAAAATTATTCAGTGTTCCAGCATAACTTTACTATCCTGCAGGTCATTAAAATGTGCATGGAAATTTTATGTATCACTGTAGCAGCGTTCATGAACTAAATAATGTAGAGTTGCACCCCAGGGATTACCTCTTTGAGGTTCCGTAATCAGCAAGGAACCCTTATGTTTTCGCAATGAGAGCAAGGAAGCATGCAAGCTGAGTGTGGACCATTTCATTCTGAACGTCGTTTCACCGCAAAAATAAAGAAAACCACTGCCTGCTTAAATTGATTGTTTTTTTTTACTCGCATTGTTTTTTATTCTAATTTTTTTAATTTCCTTAACTCAAATCCTTGTAGTTTTTTTGTGGTAAAGTTTTTTTGTTTAAAATTTATATTAGCAAGTTGCGTTGTTCAGACAAATAAATGTATTTTCTTCCTTTTTTCTTTCAATGTTCTTCTGTCTATCCGTGGTCTAGCTTCTAGAATCTGAAGATGTTACATTTTTATTCGTAGAGGTAACATGTTTCGTTTTTTGCTACTATACCATGGTGTAGGGTGCCGTTTAATGCACTATAATATTTGACATAAATAAGCTCACCACTATATTCCCAATAGGGCAGCCATTCTGATTATTTCCAACACCGTGAACGGAACATTCAGAAACCCGCACTTCGCGGCGAATCAGAATCAAACGTTGCAGAAGGCGAGTCTACCGCCATTATACGGGTTTCGTGGCTTTTTATGGGTGCTTCCCTTGCTGGAGAGCCGCAAATTGTACATCATCATCAGCCTGTCGTAGCCCACCGCTGGACTAAGGCCTCCTCGAAAGTGCGCCACTTCTCCCGGTTCTGAGCCTTCCGCATCCAGTTAGATCCTTTTCCACTTAGACCCAGATCCACTTAGACCTTTCTCAGGTCATCGGTCCATCTCGCTGGAGGGCGCCTTTAACTGCGTTTGCCGATCCGCGGTCTCCACTCAAGGAGCCTCTCCAACTGCGTAGAGACATTGCCAGATTGAGTGTCCTCTACCGCCTGTACAACGGGGAATGCTCTGACGAGTTGTTCCAACTGATCCCATCCTCACCCTTCCACTCCCGTACCACACGCGCTGGTCTGCGTCAACATCCACACACGATCCAGCGACTGTCGGCCCGCACCAAAAGGTTCGGTGACTCGTTCCTGTGTCGTGCTATCCAGACGTGGAACGCTCTTCCAGCGCATGTGTTTCCTTCTTCCTACAATCCCGGGTTTTTTAAGCGGGGCGTGAAAAGGCATTTATGCGGGCCTTCAAAATGAGATTGACCAGCAGAGTAGTTGTCCATTACTGTGCTTGTCAACCCCATATCTGGACCTCACGACTGCTTTCCATCAGGTGGAGTGAGGTCATCTTGAAGACCACTATAAAAAAAAAAAAGGGACTCGTCTGCTCCAACGGCTATCTGTCCTGGTGACCAGCCCACTGCCACTTCAGGTTGCTGATTCTGCGACCTATGTAGCGACACCAAAATTTAAAATTTACAATTAACGCAAAATATGTCTTCTTGCCATACTTGAACTCGAGACCACTCGTGTCCCGAGCCACAATGTTTAACAACTGCTCCACGACGCTCTCTCATGAGCACACCTCTACACAGTCTTCTCAGTGAAAACGGGCTTCATAATTATCAAATTATCTTCGTTGCTAAACAGAACCTTATCTATTTAAATTCAAGAACATGCATTGTCAAATTCAACGCACATATACCTACAAGAAGTAGTGATGTTAAAATAATTAAGTGCACGATATTCTGTCTGGTGTTATTTCTAAGCGCCTGTACTCTGCATACATGAAGTAAATTAACATGTTAAGTTATGCCAGTACTCACGTCGCCCTGTTGACTTTCTACGAGAAAGGGAATGAACGGCTGATTGAAGGAGGTAAGGTTAAAAAAAACCTGGTTAAAAATAATGCTGTGAGCTTTAGTAGCACTCAAC
Source organism: Udea ferrugalis (assembly GCA_950022985.1). Classification (NCBI taxonomy): domain Eukaryota; kingdom Metazoa; phylum Arthropoda; class Insecta; order Lepidoptera; family Crambidae; genus Udea; species Udea ferrugalis. The sequence continues at coordinate 14,688,074 of OX465525.1, forward strand.
GCCGTTCAAAGGTATTCAAGTTGGAGGTTTGGCGGGTTCAATAAAGATCGTAGAACGTACATATTACTTTGTTGAATCTATTACAACCCTGGCAGGGAGACTTAGTTCAGCTGCTCTTGCAGTGAAAAAGATAAGGCTCTTGACGAATGTTGAAACTGCTAGATTAGTTCACTTTAGCTACTGCCATGGTATTATGTCGTATGGTCTTTAGCTGTGGGGCTCAGCGGCAGATCTTAACAAAAAAGAGCCATCCGCTCTATTTACTGCCTTAGACCACGCGACTCGCTTACTCTCAATTTAATTTTGAAAATATAATGTATGTGCGTAAAAACCTGCATCTTTTCCCGAAAAAAAATCAGTGATGTAAAGTCGTATTACATGTTAAAGAATTATGATTCGGATTAAGGTAAAGTTTATATCCAATTCCTTTGGGTCTTTTCAAAACTTTCTAGTTGTACCTAAGTGGCTGGGCTCAGCGTATTCAATTTAAACTTGTCCTTATTCCATGAATCGTAAACATTTTTAAGTGGTTCTTTATTTCCGAACACTTAAATTTCGTGCAATGAAAATTTGCTGTGACGTCGGGGTCTATCTGGTTACAAATTGTTTATTAATACTGGTCCAGGAAGTTACTGATTTAACTTAGTTAAGTTAGTACATTTTCACACAAGCTAGGGCAAAAAAGTTCTAGAATGGACACAAAGTAAAACATATTTTTTTAATGATTTTGACATGTCCATTGGTTACGGAGGAACCTCCCCAGCACTGAACATCTTTTAGTTGCGATTAATAATGACGAAGAGGGTTGAATTACCCCATTCTGGGTAATCTGTTATCTTGATAGATAGGTAGTTACTACTTAAATAGTCTTTTATATTTTTGGTAGGGTAAAAACACTGTTAGTCTCTGTCAGTCGTTAAGCCTAGTCGGTGGTCTTAGGGCGGCTTGATAACATCTGACAGTTTCTCACTAATCTTTTACCTAATCCGCACTGAGCTCTAAGTATGTAGGAATATGGGTTATACCATCTCATAGTCTGGGACTATGCTGCTGGGGCAGTGGGACATATAAAAGGTATGTTGTTTTTGTTAAGAAACACCCATGCTTCAATGGAGAATGCCAACAAAATAAGCTTGGTAATTAAACAGTTCACCTTTATAGGTTCTCTACTGTTTTATTACCAATAAAAACATTAATTACTAACAAAATAATTACTGGCGAATCAGTTTATTACTCCTTGAGTTCTCATTAATTTTGTATTTTAATTTACGAGGGATGATTAAAATGGTTATTTCTCGCTATAGACTTTTGGACTTCATTGTTGAAATTCTGCGAATCGCTTTCAGTAGGTACACAATTATCAGCTATAAAAAGATTCCTTCTAAAGGTAAGAATATAAAAAAGGAAGTTGAAATTTTAATATTTTCTTATATTTTTTGTTTCATAAGCCGTTCAACTAAGTATGTAATCCCAAGAGAGGTTCAGCTATTAAATACTTATGCCATACAATACACACTCTGCCTGAAAAAAATTGTAGCCAGAATGTTATTTTAAATATTTAAGTACCTAAATATTTTCATCCAAAGTCGGAAAACATGCCACATTTTCCCAAACCTTTTCAGTTAAGAACAAATTTGTTTTGTTAACGTAATAGGGTAGATGACTATGAGTGATTTTGCATGTTTTTTTTATGTTCCCCAAAAATAATAATTGATTTCAAATGTTATTGTAAAACCACAATCGAAATTCGTTTCAAAATGAGGCTACAATAGGCCTGCAAACTTGGGTGGGCAAGTCCATTTCATATGTGTTAAATTTTTGTAAAACAATATCAGTTTTTGTAACCCAAACTATTATGAAGGAATTATGTTAGGAGACCATTATCATAAACGCAATATTTAATATAGCTGTCGAACAAAGTTATTACGCGCTCCTTACAAAAACAGCGAGAGTGACGTCACTATCGCTGTCACTTTTGTATGGAGCGTTTTTAGGGAAGTCCAAAAATGTGCATTTCAAATTGTGATATCTCTGGTGGTATTGATCCAGATGAAGTAATTCTTTGAGGATTGTTTACATAAATGTAAGGTCTTTCGATAATAAACAAAAAAAAATTTCAGTCATCATGCCTATTCTGAAGGTCCTTTGAGGTCCTCGCCATTTACTAAATATAGCATTTATTTTTATTCCGTAATCAAAAGAAATCATTCAAAATTAATACGGCTTCGTTCCTTCAGCGACTTCAGTATACTACAGCCGAGGCTTCGGCGGGTGGGTGGCCGCCCGCTCGCGGTCGAGCCGGCGGTGGGGCGCCCCCTGGAGGGCCCTGGGGCCCTCACCCTGTGCAGCCATCCCGCTGACGACGCTCTGGGCCACCGCTATAGCCGCTCATGTCGCCATGCTAGCCTTCTGTGTACGATCTCTCATGAATATTGGGTAAGTTTTCTCTTGGTTAGTTTCTCGACTAAAAGCTAAAAGTGAATTAACGCACTCTGTGCGTGTGATTGTGTTAGTTCCACTGGGCTCCCTGGATGTGTCTTTATTGTACGAAAATTACCAAATCCTTATTCAATTACCAGAACCAATATACAATTTAGGCGGTCTTATCGCTTCCAGACAACCTTCAAGTAGCGGATCGTAAGAAAACGAATAAATCCGAATAGTTAAAGAGGTAAGTAATCAATTTCTTACACTTGTGGCTGTGGAGTAACTCATAGTTCGTGATCGAAGGCACCAGAACGCGTTATCATGTGTTGTCTGGACCACTGAGCCAACAAGTCTCGCATATCTAAGTATGCTTGTTATATTAATATTTATTATATTTTTTATTTGACTCGTTAGTCCATATAAAAAAAAATATGCAACGACTATTTAAAAAACGTTTTACCGTTCTGTTCTGACGCCATAATACTTCTAAAACGTGAAAATACAAAAGACAATCTTTCCATATTTTCAGAGGCTTACAAAATGGGCCATTTATTTAAGTAGCGAGTAATGAGGCATTTTATAAACCGAAATGATACTATCTCAGCCCAAGTTTGCACTTGAGATTAGATCAGATTACCTAGAGAAGAGCGTAAACGTGATTCGAATAGCATTCGTTTGTCGTGTCTCGTGACACGTGAAAGAAATCTTTTCTCTATACGCGTTGAACTCTACGCGCTCGGCGAGTGTTAAAACGAAACTCACATCTTACCCCCGAATTCACAAACACAAGTCAACGTTGAGCACCCCTCAGAAGTATAGCTATCCCTTTCAGTTCTATTCACATTTTACGGGCCGGCATGAGCGTGAGCGCGTGCATAGCGTTGATTGACGTTTGTGAATTCGGGGGTTAGACACGGTAATACTATTATTACATTACCGTGCCTTAGCACCATGACGATTAGTAACCATCTTATCAAGTTAGAGTCTAGGTATTTACACAAGTCAATATAATTTTGCTGGTAAGTAAGGTAGCTAGAGCTTATAGTTAAAACAAATCTTCTAACTATCTAGATTTTAAAAAAAAATAGATAAGATAAGATAAGATATACTTTATTGCACAAAGAAAACAGGTGACATAATGATGCTTATAGACATTTAGAATGTACAATGCAGGCGGTGTATAATATAGTAATAGGTGTATAATAGTTCTCATGCTCACGCGTTTATGAGACAGTGAGAAATGGAAATAATGAAATTGTTCGTATCTGTCTTATATACTTAAATAGGTCCCTAGAGGATAACAAAGTTTGCTGGCTAAACCTATAATAAAATGAATAAAAGAAATTGAAACTGCATTATTAATTTAGTTCAGATAAACCAGGTTGTGAACAATCTAAGAATACATTGGTTTCGGTAATAGAGTTATCAGGACAAGCAAATTTGAACCCTTAAACTCTCGAATCAAAGTGCATTTATGATTAAAGCGGCCATTCAAATGCAGAAACGTCATAGCACCGCAATCTTGTTAGCGATCGGCCTGCCTATTATCGGCCTGCCTATTGCCGGTCAGCCAGGCGCGCTTCCGCACAGATCTGACGGCAGATGCATAGATCCAGAAAGCAAACCTATTGAATATTACGTCAAGTTCAGAGGGCCACAGGTCAAGTTTTCCTTTGACAGTTCGTAGCACTTCATACCAATGCAATAATGGTCATTTTCTAACTGCAATATGTTGCAGTTGAGCTTAAACTTCAAGTAGAGCTTCGGAAGCTTTTTACGAAATTGTCTTTCACAGTAAATATTAAAGAGTGAACAACCTGAAGTAATTCATATTTAAAACTAAAAATGCGTTCAGTTCCTAATCGTAAAGAACTACTTAAAATTTTGTTGTATTTATTTTTAAGGGTTTCGTAATAGATATCAACCGGTTATTGACCTGTTTTAGGAGCCTGCTACAAAGTAGGTTAGAGAAAGCATTAACTGAAACCAAATGAACCCATGAGAAGTTTCTCCCATTTTTGCGCGTAAAATATCGATACCCAAGTACACGTGGGTGCTTGTGATATCTGTCTGTAAAGCAAGCTCAAGTAAAATAAACCACTGCCGTCCAGACGTGGTCAGATGCTCTAAGTATCCCCTTTGAACGACACCTAAGACAGATACTTATAACGGAACAGGAGGAAGATGTGTGCCCTAATCCGTAGAAAAAATCTCTATATCCGTGAGGAAAAATGTATCATCAAAAATTAGTTTTAACGGTCACAATAAACGTCAGTTTAGATATCTGAGCAACTTCTTTTTTCCAGCTGCGGCAGCAAGACCTGCGTCGGCGTCGCCGCTGCCCAGCTGACGGTGTCAGTCACCACCCTGGCAGCAGCTGCCTTCATGCTGCAGCTGGACCTGCGGTACGACGCTGCCGTGTCCCCCCCTCCGCGCCCTTCTGATGCGCAGATATGCACTGCCGTCTCTATGGTAAGATAGATAAGTCCATTTACTAATTAACTATTCGCTCGACTGGTCCTAACTTATCTCTCTTCACGCCACTTCATCGCACTGACTTCTTTGCTTAATCTTCCACTGAACAAGCGACACGGCTCTGGAATTATCTGCCTATAAACATTAGATTGTCCTAGACCAAATTCAGTTTCAAGAAAAGAGTCCGTGAGCATTTTTCATAATTGCGTTCATATTCGTATATATTATATTTTGTGTATTTTTTACTATAAGTATTTTATTATTGTATTTATATGTTGTATGTACTGTAAGTATCGTATTATGTATTTACTGTCCGAAGTTTGTTTATTATATTGTATTAATAGAATGTTTTCTAGTCTACCGTTGTTTTTCTGATAATTACCGCACCCAAACCTGATTAATCTCTTCACGACCCAAAGATTAGCTGGTAGAGAATGCCATATGGCATTAAGTTCGCCTCTTGTACCCCTACTTCTGCAATGAAGTTTAACCCCCTTATTCATAAAAACGAACGCAACGCTAACGCATTGTTTAAGCTATTGACGTGTTCTGTCACTTACTCGCAAATGGCGGCAGCACCAAGAATGACAGTGACAAAGCGATACAAAAGTTATCGTGTTCTATAAGAGCTGTTTAAGTTTTTATGAATAAGGGGGTAAATAAATAAATAAAAACTTTTCAATCAGACGACGAAAGCGTTTCGGTCCCAACAACAAACAGTTGTTCTTGAAACGAATAGGGTGCATGCTATTTTATAATTACATTGGACTCGGTGAAGTCTTAAGGCCCGACCACCGGCAATACGTTATAATATTGTAAATTACTTACCCTTTCATAGTTTAATTAATTATGAAATAAGACTTGAAATTTTGAAGAAAGCTTCGTGGTCCAGAGTTGATACACTCTGGCTCTGACTTGGGTGCTCCCGAGTTTAAGACTGGCCGGAACACTTGCTTTGTATTGTATGAAAACTTCGTAAAAGAACCCAAGCAACCCTGATAAAGGCGCTATAGGTTCGCCCATTTCCCCGTTGATTTCTTATTAGCTCGGCGAAATGTGTACTTATGAATGTTCCTTACACCTTGACGTACGCAATCAATGTGCTGGCTACCCCGTTTGAAAATGGTTATGAGCGTAAGTGTTTTTTTAATTTCATATTAATTCGCATCAAAATGTAGTTTTGATACAATATTGAAAACAAGAACTTAAAAAGGAAAAGGGAAGTTGGGAAAGAAAAAGCGAAGAGACATTATTTGTTGCAGAAGTTCCAATTAGTTACTAGCTCGGCTAAAAGTTTCCGTGGAGTAAACTGTTGGTGGAAGTTGAAATATATTTTTTTTACTTACACAACCCTTTTCAATGTTCAATGGCTTGATAGCACTAACTCTTTATTTTAACATGTCACACGCACTTATTAAGGTTTATTTTGGTATCAAAACGCTGTTTTTCAATCTTATTTTAAATGTTATTTTATTTTTTTTCCATTTTCCATGCAGTATCGTTACTAAAGATCCGAAAACCAGAAAAAGGCATTCGGTCTGCTTGGCATCAGGCGGGAATCGAACCCGCGTCTTACGCAAACCGGGCGACTGCAATAAACCACTGTGCTACCGAGACTATTAACAGACCGGCCGAATCTTTCTGGTATATTTACCCTTTGAGTTAGGCTGATTTCATCAATGTTAAAGGCAGATACACCTTCTTATAAGATATTTTAAATGTTTTGGAAGGTTAAGAGAGATACTTACCCTAAAAATATTAGAAAGGCAGGAGACTATTTAGGGCTTCGGACGGTTAGAGAAAGGTTACACTAAGGTAAAATCTTAACACACCGTTATGAACTACGTGGTTCACTTATTTTAAAATCGGTGCTCGATAATTTATTTAGTAACTTTTCCTGCTAACCGGCGCACTAACGCTAGCGGAAAGGTTATTAGAAAATTGAAGTTTTTCGATTTTTCAGCTTTTTTATAGAATGCTGAAAGTAAATTTGAAAAAAAGGAAGATCAGGGGGGCTAAAACGGTAACATTTTAGCATTTCATATTATGAAACATCTAACTGACGTTTCATCTAGGCCGCGGTCCGTTTCGAGTCAAAAGTGAGTAATAGCGCGCTGACGTCGCTCACGTTCATACAATTTATCAATTCGGGATGCGTGTGAACGCGCTGTTACTCACTTTTGACTCGAAACGGACCGCGGTCTAGATGAAACGTCAGTTAGATGATTCATAATATGAAATGCTAAAATGTTGCTGTTTTAGCCCCCCTGACATGTTATTGCAGCTTTCAAACTGAAAAATAACAACTGGCATTAGACTTTCAAATAGTGTTTTTTTTATATCAATTCAATCGTTTTGTCGTTAGTTGTGGTTTGAAAAAAGCAATGTTAATCTGCAATGTCAGAGTCGTATGTCATTTGAAAAGTCACCAAACTCTTTACCGAGACCTTTAACAGACCGGCCGAATCTTTCTGGTATATTTACCCTATGAGCCAGGGTGATTTCATCAATATAACATTGATGAAATCACCCTGGCTCATAGGGTCCACCTCTAACACTTAGGAGAAATATTATTTCAAATATTGAACTTTCTTGCATCGTCGTCTCGGTTTGCGAAAGATGCGGGTTCGAGTCCTGCCTGATGCCAACATGACCAAATGTCTTTTTCTGATTTCCAGATCCTTAGTCTTTACTAAGGCTCTGAAAATCAGTGTAATCAGTATCAGTGTAAGTATCTTTATAGATACTGCATGGAAAATGCTAAAAAACAATAATAAAACAAAATAAAAAGTAATTAAGCTCGGCTTTAATACAACAGCTGAACCGACACGCGTCGTGCAGTGCGGAAATTAGAGCTGTCAGCTGTCACCTAGGTACCTAAAGAAACGCGGGAAAAATTATATGACACGGTTTTTGCTGTTTTATTTATGGCCTTATTCTCTGTTTTCCAAGATATTGAGCCAATGCAGAGTAGTCGTTTTTATTTGCATAAGAACATTAAAACACTGGTATCGTGGATTTTAATGCTTAGTGGAGTTTTTCGAGGTTATTCACGCGGCTGCAATTTCTCAACATGACATAATCATGAGGTATTATTGTCCGACGACAAACCGCGTGGCTCAAAATATGGTCATGTCAGATCGATTTATTTTACTAACTTGTTTAACTAACATCACTGCGGTATTTTACTGAATACACTGATACCTAATCTTTCCACTAAACACTTATTATTAATCAAAATTCAAAAAATAGATATAGGATATGATTAAACAAGTACATCTTCTCAACATAGGTACTTCACTCCGCAAGTCTTTTCCAATTTACTTAACTATTTTTTGATTATATTTTATTGAATGTCAATACTGTATGCAGCCATACAGGAAGAGGATTTTTACTTTTAAACATTGCGCTTTTATTTCCTGCAAGTATAGTGAAGAAAAACACAGATTAAAGAATTAAATAAAAAAGTAAGTTATCGCTAGTTTGAATTGAAATTTTCCATTCAATTTTTTGCTTCTGCAAAAACCCCTCTGCAGGTGAAGGCCTTGCGCTTAAAAAAGAGGAATTGCTGTGTTAAGAAGCAACCATCCTCTGCCGGTGGTGGAGTCCCAATATGTACCTTTCATGTAGGTTATGTATCGGATGACTATAATATATGTTTAATTTGCTGTTAAAAATAAGTTCTTTTTTTACGATTCCAAAGTACTGTGTAATGGTCTACTTCAATTAAGAAATTTTGAATCTTGCTAGATTTTTAATTGAAATATATTTTGTGCACAGGTACCTCTAACCTCAGTGGCGATTACCAGCGGTAACAGCGGCGACGGTGGCGAGCCAGCCAGCAGCCCTCTCAGCAGTCACAAGGATCCCGACCCTGACCCTTGATACGGAGGGGCGGCCTAACTGCTGGTCCACTCCTCACATACCCCCGAATTCACAAACGTCAATCAACGCTGAGCACGCCTATGCTGCCCCTAGAACTGTAAGGGACAGCTATATTTCTGAACTAAACGCTGATTTGCGTTTGTGAATTTGGGTGATAGTTCCTTATTTTTGTACTAGTTCCATTTCTATAAATAAAACACGAAGAAAATCCCGCTCGAGAGCATTACACATTTTTATTCTGGATGTAGGTAGGCGAAGAAAATGTTCAGGTACAAAATGTGACGAGCTGGCGGACTGAGGAAAAAGTATTATAAACGTACCTGTATATAAAAGTCGTATTCTAGTCACGAAACGATTAGTTCTGGCTGTCCCACGTACGTTCACTATTTTTGTATTACCTACGTGTAACAAATCACTAAAGATATCTCCACTTAGTTGAAACATTGTGGTTTATTTCTGCTGAATGGCCTGAAAAACTTTTAAGGCGCAATTTTAAGGCGTTGTGGTCCAGTGGTTATTAGCAGTCTCGCTCAGATCCCGTTCTGCCTTGTTTTCAAATGTAATCGCAACACCCACTTTGTGTTCATTATACATCTTGTGGCTAATTCTAGTGATTGAAACACCTATGAAAAACAAAAGCATTGAATGGCTTGCCTCTTATAACTTAGGGATCAAATCGCCCAGCGAAGTGTGAGTAGTTCTGAATGTTCCTTTCACCATGAAGGTAACTGTACCATCGCCTGTGGGAAATAATTCGATTTCAAATGTCTTATTCATATTGATTTCCAAAAATATAAATTAAATATGTGAAACCTCACGTTTAATTTTAGCAAAAGACCTGGCTATTTTGCAGAAATAGGATCTTAAAACCGGCATTTGCTTTTTTTTGTGGATTCTACCTCTTTCAGCTTCACAAAAACTGCAAAAGCTATGATACCTTAGCAGGGTGAATATTACTTTAGTACAATGTTTTATTTTTTGTATATATGTAAACTACTTAAATATACATTCATAAAAACTCACTTACGTGTTTTATTGGTTAGTTTTGAATTAATGTGACAGCGGAAAGTAAACCGATGAAATGGATATTTGGGCGTGTGGCGAAATACGGAACATTGGAAGTGTTCCATAATGCTTTATGACATTTAGAGGTGTACGTGTACGTACCTATATTATTATGGACGACTGAGTTTGTGTCTGTACCAGAGGTCACGGGTTCGATCACCATACCCGTACAGCACAATCATACGTGTGCTTGGAAATGTCTGTGTGTATTAATCGCAATGATGTACATTATCCATGGGTAGAACGGATAAACATAGAAACAAAATGTCCATGTTCATCCGTTTTCTACTTGCCAAGCATAGTTTAGTTAGGGACTAGGTGACACTGTATGGATTCCATCTGTCTCACGAATAATATTCATATCTAATGCACGGACGTAAAATAAAGACCGACGTCACCTCGTTTAATCATGAGTGAAGCATATTATCAGTTGCCAGTTTAGGTGTGTGCGTGACTAGCACGTGTCATTGGCGCTGTCACACGGATTAAAATGGCGTAGTTTGTAACACCTAGTGTGTTTGTGTGAGTGTAACAGGTCGTGTACAACGAACAAAATTGTAGCATCTTGCAGGTTTCACATTTGTTTAGTGTAATGTTCCGTCCGTCTTCAATCCAATGATAGCTATCTAATCGCTGATATTGCAAAACTGCTATTTAAGCCTTCCACTGTGCGTGGTGGGTGGACGACAGCCATGCAGTTACCGCTGGCCCATTAGAGTATGATGTTACTACCTACACGTATTTAACCTGCCTTTATTGTATCTATCGACCCAACAAAATAACCTTTTTTACGGAATCACCTTACCCCCTCAGGCGTCGTAATTGCAAATCGATTTTTGCCTTATTTGTCGTGGCCGTTATTTTTGCACAACAACACAAACATAACATGTTGTTGGTTCGCGCGGGATTCGAACCCGCAACCTCCGGGTTGAGAGCCCAACGCTCCAACCGTTACACCACGGAGGCAGTCAATCACAGCCGAAATTCCTGTACCTAGAAACTTGAAATTTGGTACAGTGTTTCCTTTCGTCATGTGAGTGAACACTGAGGAGTATATTTCAGAAATTCAACGAAAACGAGGGCGTTTGCTTGTACCTACTAATAAACCTTGTTACATATAACTCAGTTCTGGTATTGCGAAAGAAAAAGCGCATTTTTTATCACGAATTGATACATTGAGCATCAGAAATAAATAATGGAAAAGTCGAGGTGTATAACAAAGTGACATTGTGGTTTAGAAACCGTCAGGTCCACTGTACTTTGGCAGTTCCTATCACCTAACATCAATGCAATAAGGGTTATTTTTCAACTGTTTGGCTAACCTTGCGTGTTGCCCACTGTACATACAAAGATGGCAACGAGTGCTCTTCCACGTACGTTATAAATAATGATCAGAGGCGGAGATTTTTCCTCATCCCAAAGAGGAGTTCACTTGTTTTTCCACGTCTTCGTAAGTATTATTTAGATTCAATTCATGTGATTTCACTTGCAGATTAACAATCTTGTGATAAGAGATAACAATCCAACTAAGAACGTCGCTAGATGTCAGTTGTTGAGCCCAGTCGAAGGACTCAGGGTGGCTTGATAACATCCGACATTAAGGATGCTCACTAACTTTACACCCCTGCAACAACCGCACTAAGCCCGCGTGTCGGAGTATGGCTTGTTCCACCTTATAGTTGAGGTGAGGCCGTTTATGTTTTATGTTTTGAGTATGTACTTGCAGCAAAAAAACTTACCTAGGTACCTACCTAGGTATGATTTTTAAAGAAAGAATAACAAAAGCGATAGTAGGTACGATTAAACAAATAAGTGTAGTACTTAATTGTTTTTATCGTTACTACCGTTTTTTCATGCCTTATTAACGTCAATTTGTATGTAAAACATTTATAAATTACAGATAAAGGAATTTGGCCAGCAATTTGTGATGCAGATGTACTTTTTTAAATATTCAATTAACAATGACTTGCATTGTCATGGTCATGGTGATGATGGAATTTTCTAGTGGGTTATTGGAACTGCAAAGACGATTAATAGATATAACTCTGCTGTAAATCGCTGTAAAGTAGTAAACGTCGGGTTAGAAAATGAAAGAAAATATAAGACCGCGAGTAAAATCCGTAAAGTTGCTTTATAAAATAACATTACTTAAATTTATCTAGGCTTAACGACTGACATCTAACGACGTCAGTCGGGACCAACTGCTTAACGTGCCGAAGCACGGAGATGCCCGAAAAACGCCACACACATCACTAAATTTCGGTCGGAACAGTCACTCATCTCTTTCCCGACCCGGCGTGTGTTGCTTTATGACAGCGATCGTCGCCGATCACTGTCACAACTGCGCTACGGACACCTCACCAAAGTAGCCCGTAGCGCAGCTGTCGGAGGCCTAAGGCCCAGACTCCACCAGAGCTGAGCGGAGATGTGCGGCGTCGAGCTGTGTTTTCAACAACCAATGGAATTGCGTTATTCACACATGGAGATGTGGAGATGTGACAAAACACAGCTCGACGCCGCACATCTCCGCTCACCTCTGGTGGAGTCTGGGCCTTAGGGCGCTTGATAACATCTGACGTTAAGTTTGCTCACTAACCTTACACCTCTCCAACAATCCGTACTGAGCCCGCGTGTTGGAGTATGGCTCAATCCACCTCATAGTTGAGGTGAGGCCTGTGCCCAGCAGTGGGACGTATATAGGCCGTTTATGTATGTATGTGAGTGTATGTATATTTATCAGTCGTCCCAGATAAGAAGGCAAAATCCATTAAAACAGATAATGGATTTTGCCTTCTTATCTGGGACGCACGTTCACGTGGGCACGTTCTAATGAATATATTAATTCATCAAAGGGTCTTCCATGAGAACGGAGTCCTTCATACTTACAAGTACAGCGGACGGCACTTCAGGAAATATATAAGGCATTCAATGCTAGAGTTGGGAAAAAGAGACTGGATATATTTCAACCTGAGTATTATCAAAACTAGCTTAAAACCATAAATCCATTAATACTAATCTGAAAAAAGTCCGTCAATAAGGTTGAGTACTTATCAGCTTTGATTGAAACACAAAATGGAAGACACGTTACGTTCTTTAGTCGCGAATTCCAAAACTGATAATGACAATACTCATTTCGCATTTGAGGTAAGGCCTAGTAAAGCAGTGTGTGTTTGTGTGACAATAGGCTAGATGACTGTTTTTTTTTTTGTTTAAAAACGAAAAACCATTCATTCATGTAAACAATCCTGAAAGAATCACTTCATTAGGATCAATACTATCTGAGATAATACAATTTGAAATGCACATTTTTGGACTTGCTCAAAAACGCTTTATACAAACGTGACTGTTATTGTGACGTCAGGTTCACTGTTTTTGTAAGGAGCGCGTAAGAACTTTGCTCGACAGCTATATTAAATATTGCGTTTATGAAAACGGTATCTTAAAATAATTGCTTCAGAATAGTATGGGTTACAAAATAGTGATAATGTTTTACAAACAGAGCTATGAATTATTAAGGAGAGAAAATTATGAGTTTTTTTTTTAATTATTAAATAATTGTCAGGTTCTATACTCCGTTTATTATAGCATTAGACAGAACTTGACAGGAGTGAAAAAAGGTTATTTTAAGGGTATACTTTGTGGTAAATGTACGGTGGCCGGCACATCACGCTACCCATTTCCGGTCAGTCCTCCTTGCTCTATCGCGAATAAATGTCATTTGGCATGAGCGAGAGAAAAAACGGAAATGGGGTAACCTGATGTGCTGTTGACTGTACAATAAATATAATAACATTTAAGATCTATGCCGAACTTAGTAAAATCAACGGTAAACCGTTGCCAACTGTCACACTTAATTGTTCTCATTTAAAGCAATTGACTTCAGAATTTACGAGGATTTTACTAAATTAAATTATTTCGTCTTACGTGAAATGAAACTATATTGTCGATCTTAGAAACCTAAAAGAGGCAGAGGTTGTGTATCCAATAGTACTTTTACGTTATTATAACTCCACCAAATCTAAATGTTACTTAGTCCCTCCAAAATTGTGGCGGAAGGGCTTTTAAATTTTGCCAGGTCATACAAACTTGTCAGCCAGTATGGTTTATACTGTGGTTTAGCTCCACTGTTTCTATGAGCCTCTTTTTTCTAATGTTATAACAAATGGAGTATAGATATAATGTAGTACTTATTGGAAAGTGTTCGATTACCTATTTCATATTCGAGCAAAGGGCGATCCATTTCAATAGGAAACCCTTTTCAAGAGATAGCTATTTGAACTTGTCTTGTGACCATTTTACATGAAAATGGTTTTAGCGGGATAATGTTTTCTGGTTCATTTAATTGACAGATTCTGAGTAAACACATTTGAGGTCGCCAGGAGTCCAATACAAAATGCGCTTTTGCAAAACCTAAATTGCTTTAGATCAATGATAGCTCGATAAATATACTGCAATGTCTAAAGAATGTGAACGGTGTGTCCTCTTGGAGGGTGATTCAGAACAGACTTATCGTACGATTCAGTATTTTCAGTAAATTTTAGTTCCATTTATTAATGTGAGAAGTGCCTGTATTATTCTGTTCATAAATACCTACAAGCTGCCATCCGCTTCATCATAATACAAAATTCAAGCGCTTTCGCCGAACAAGCTATTTACCATAATTAAATAAAAGCTACCGAATCGTTTATGCTTGTCAATGTTAAAATCAGGGGGGCTCAAAACAGCAACATTTTAGATGATTCATATTATGAATCATCTAACTGACGTTTCATCTAGACCGCGGTCCGTTGCGAGTCAAAAGTGAGTAACAGCGCGCTCACACGCGCCCCGAATTGATAAATTGTATGAACGTGAGCGACGTCAGCGCGCTATTACTCACTTTTGACTCGAAACGGACCGCGGCCTAGATGAAACGTCAGTTAGATGTTTTCATAATATGAATCATCTAAATGTTGCCGTTTTAGCCCCCCAGGTTTTCTACGTCTTATAATTATATAGTTTCAAAGTGAGGAAACCGTTAAAATCGTATTTTAATTCCGTACAACATTTGGGACTGACGGTAAATTGTTTTTTTTTATGTTATATGTGTAGTCGACTGCAGTAAGGTTATATTTATTTATTTGTGGGATAGAAGAAGAAGAAAAATATAGTTGACAGTATTATGCACTTTATTAAACGGTTTTCGAAATAATACTAACATGAAAATTAAAATAACATCAGCAAGCCAAAGAAATTAAGGAGGGTTCACTTCCTGGTTGGTACACCGGATTAGCGTTGCTAGTACACTGTGGTCAGACTGGTGAGCAAGGATGTCGTCTAAATAGGTTATATTAATTCGAAAGTGAAAAGTGAATTTATTGTACTCTTGGTCTGGTGATGGTGGATGTTTGGTATGTTTATGGAGCTTCAGTAGTGGTAGTGGTGGTGGTGGCTTTGTCGGTAGTGGGAGGGTGGGTAGTGGTGGTGGTGGTGGCTTTGTCGGTAGTGGGAGGGTGGGTAGTGGTGGTGGTGGTGGCTTTGTCGGTAGTGGGAGGGTGGGTAGTGGTGGTGGTGGTGGCTTTGTCGGTAGTGGGAGGGTGGTGAGTGGTGGTGGTGGTGGCTTTGTCGGTAGTGGGATGGTGGGTAGTGGTGGTGGTGGTGGCTTTGTCGGTAGTGGGAGGGTGGGTAGTGGTGGTGGTGGTGGCTTTGTCAGTAGTGGGAGGGTGGGTGGTGGTGGCTTTAGCGGTAGTGGTGGTGGTGGCTTTGTCCGTAGTGGGAGGGTGGGTAGTGGTGGTGGTGGTGGCTTTGTCGGTAGTGGGAGGGTGGGTGGTGGTGGCTTTAGCGGTAGTGGTGGTGGTGGCTTTGTCCGTAGTGGGAGGGTGGGTAGTGGTGGTGGTGGTGGCTTTGTCGGTAGTGGGAGGGTGGGTGGTGGTGGCTTTAGCGGTAGTGGTGGTGGTGGCTTTGTCCGTAGTGGGAGGGTGGGTAGTGGTGGTGGTGGTGGCTTTGTCGGTAGTGGGAGGGTGGGTACTGGTGGTGGTGGGTTTAGCTGTAGTGGTGGTGACGGTGGTTCCCTTATCTGTAAATAAACAGAAAAAATATCAATATCAACCTCCTCATTCGTTTTTGAAGATCGTGCTATCAAAAGAACCTCATAGTAAACACAAGAAGTAAAACCCAGCAAATTTCAAGTCAAAATTATCATGATTGTATTTTTTTTTGTATAAGTATTAACCCTTAGATAATTACAGTATTAGGGAAAAAAAGTTTGAATGAAACCAGGTTGCCGAGTACCGGAGGAGGATACAGGAGTATCGTTAGAATCAGGAAAATGCTACGACGCGTACAGAGGCGCCCACATCAATCTTACATAGGGGCACCTTATGCGGTTGACATTAGACCCATTTTGCAATGGTTTTGTAAAGGTTGATATGTGCGCCTCTGTACGTCGGAACATCTCGGTCGCGCTCACATACAAGCTGCGCTCGCTGCGTATGTATGGAAGCTGACATACTGGGTATACTGTGCCTGGGTACCTCGTAAACCTCATGAAGATTATCATTTAATAAAATATCGTTGTTTTTCTAGCAAGTTGCACAACCCAAACTCCCTAAACACTCTGTTGAGCCTTGCGGTTGACTGATAGATAATGCCTCTTGGCATTAAGTCCGCCATTTATTTTTATTTTTCTAAAATTTGTGCAATGAAGAATAAATAAATAAGATTAGCCGCTGTAGTCGAAGTCGACTGGTTTTATTTATATGGACTAAGCGCACCTTCAGCGCCATTCCCTTGTTGCTTTATCATTATTCAATGTTAGTAAATAAGGTTCATTGTTATCTCTAATTTACTTACCATGTCCGAGGAGCGCCTTGAGAATATCCTGAATGATACGAAGAAGACCTAAAGAAAATAAACTATATTGAATTAAAGAAAACAAGTGTTATATCCAAAAAATACAAATGTCTTTAAGGAATTCGCAAAGTTCTTGAAATACCATGTAATTAAATTTCTTTGAAAATATTCCCTGAATGTTTAATATTTTAACTAATTTCTTTCACATCTTTTTGTAGAAGTCAGTTTTATAATAATTATATTGTTCATTATACATGGATACCACTTGAGGCCGCGACTCTTTTTGCCATAGGCAATGATGTTACAATTAAAAAGACGTAGATAGGTTATGTCAGTACTGACGCGAAGTCAAAAATTGTCCACGGGGTAGACGTAGATAATTTGACCATGTTATAACGTGTGAACAAGACAGTAGGTACGATTATTTACTAGAACGTAAACGAGACAGATACATGTTGCAAAGTGTCGTCTCAGACTGTCAACACAGTCAATGCCTTGCTCTGCAGGTGTACGAATCGTTTTTCTTATTTCGGGTGCCAACCTACCTACCGATTTTATTTTTATTATAAAAAAAAAAAAAAATACTGGCCATAGGTATACATTGTTAACTCATGCTAGATTAATGAAATTCTAACCTCGAATTTCCTGTTCTTTTTCACCGTCTCCTTTAGCTGAAAGTAACAACAAATTAATGAATACATAGTAAAATACATCGTTTGTCCAACTGTGGGACAGTGGTGGCAAGTGATGGGCAATGTTGAAATATGACATAACTCTCAAAAATAACAATTAGATTAAAATAATACAACTTAAATGAATTATTCATCAAATTCAAACTAGGTATGAAACTTTTAACATTATTTTCAGATTAATTTATTTTTATTAAATTGAGTAGACAGATAATCGCCCGAATTCACAAAAGTCAATCAACGCTAAGCACGCGCTCTCGGTCATGCTGTCCCTTTCAGTTCTATTGACATTTTACGGGTCATTTTATTAAGTTTGCGAGTTCGGGGGACTGTCAAATAGGCAGTGAGTACTTAACTTACAGTTGCGTAGCGAAACTAATTTTAATAACATGTAAGTAGGTACTCGTAAAAACTTATTTTGTATATAAATATTAAATACGTTTCATAAACTTACTTCCTTGGAGAAGCTGAGTAACAATCCTTAGTATTTCTCGGAGCAAATCTAAAACAAAATAAATACTTAACAGATCTGAGTTATTTTACGGGTTTTTGAACAACTCGCATATTTTGATCCTGCTATGCTATTCCGGCGGACGCCAAAACTACCTTCGCTCGCGGTTAGTGAACTTTAAAATTCAATTTCTTTGCAACTGTGGTCGTTTGAGCCAAATAACATTTTTTAATTATTATCATACAAAATGAGAGAAATTACTAATTCAAAGTGAAGCGTATTGATGATAGAAGTAAGCGTGAAGCACCGAGATGTGAAGTGATGTCCACCGGAATAGCACCCTGGGCTGACATCATCAAATCTCGCCTTAAAAAGGGTCACAACTTGCAAAACATTCTGTGATACGTCCCTCTACAAAATTAAGGCCTCTTCATCTTCGAATTAGATTAAAAAAAGAAATGCTAAGAAATTTCTGCGGCCCGAAAGAAAAACAATTGGTCTAATTAACAATATAAAACCACTTATAATATAACAGGTATTACCTGGGATTCAAAGCACGTTTTGAGACCGTGTGTATACGTCGTATATTACGACAGCACACCGTTAATTGTTTTCAATTTAAATAATACTAACCTTTTACCGTCTCCGAAAGGGTCTCTGTTGAGTCCTTACCTGCAAGGAAACCGTAAATTAAATTAGTTGTATGTAAGTAGTTATTTTGGAATCCCAGGCCCCAAGTCTGCTAATTTGAAAATGCTTCGATTGAATTGTAATTGTGTGTCAATCAATGTTTCAATAACAATGATAGTATACTAAAAAGAGGTTTTTCTTTCGTTCTCCGTGCTTCGGAAAGCCCGTTAAGCAGTTGGTCCCGGTTGACGTCGCTAAGTGACAGTCGTTAAGCCTAGTCAGAAGCCTTAGGGCGGCTTGATAACATCTGATATTAAGGTTGCTCACTAACCTTGTGGGTTGTTTAGAAGAGATCGCTTTTTAGCGGTAAAGCCGCCCAAATTGTACATTATCGTTAACCTTTTTAACCGGTAACCGTTTCTTTGCTGTTGATTTCTGTTGTTTTGGTGTGCAATAAAGAATATAACCATCTATCTAACCTCACACCCCTCCAACAATCTGCATTGAGCCCGCGTGTTGGAGTATGGCTCGTTCCACCTCATAGTTGAGGTGAGGCCTGTGCCCAGCTGTGGGACGTATATAGGCCGTTTATGTAAACTGGTCGCAATAATTGAGTACGTAGACTTACCAGCTCTGGCGACGACCTTCAGAAGCTTGTCAAGAAGCTGGCCAAGTTGGGAAACCTGACCTTTCTGCTCTGTAACAGCATTTTATCTTTTAATATACTTAAATCCTAAAACAATGTTTATTCTCAAAATTATTGTCTGTTTAGTTGCTTGGTTGTACATGTTTTAGTCTAATAAACAGTGAATGGAACACATGGCACTTCGCAGGGGGGCCCACACATCAACCTTCACAAAACCATTGCAAAATGGGTCTTATGTCAGCGGCATAAGGTGCCCCTATGTAAAGGTTAATGTGAGCGCCTCTGTACCTTTCAATGAACTCACCTAATAAGTAGCATTTCCAGAAGGTGTGTTAAGCTTCACAAATGCAAATCAACGTTAAGCATCCCTCAGAAGCATAGCTGTCTCTTTCAGTTCTACTGTCATTTTACGGGAAAGCATGCGCGTGAGCTCGTGCTTAGCGTTGCTTGACGTTTGTGAATTCGGGAGTTACCTACGTTTTTCTTTCTTTTAATAATTATTTAAAGAAAGCAAGAAAATGTCAAGTGCATTATCTTCGCTTGACTGTACATAATGTTGATAATTCATATTATGTTCAGGCTAGAGTAAGAATGAATTCTTTTAAGGGTCCTATTGTAGGAGTCAAAAGAAATAGTTGAAGTTATTCTAACACACTTTCAGAAAGGTTTATATCCTTTGAAATCTGATCTTATAATCAAGATACTGATATACAAAACTTTAAATTAAATAAAAATTAGATACAAAAACCAAATATTTTTATCTACTTACCACCTCCGACGACATTTTCGAGAAGCTTTAGTACCGAACCAAGTAATGCTAAAAAAACATGTTATGTATTAATTCATGGCTCTTAGATCGTATACTTTTAGAAATACAAAAAATCCCATTCAAATACTAACTTGCTACTATTTTTAAGGCTCCAGAAAGGGTTAGCTTAGCTGAAAAAAAAAATCACGATTAATGCAAGGTATATTTTCCAAACGGTTCACCCTTGTTTGATCGAACAACGTTTCGTCGAAAATCAGTTGGTCGAATTTCAGTTGCAATAAAATCAGTTCGGAGAATTATTCATTTGACCGAATATTTAATTGGTAAATTTTTATTTGATGTAATTATTTGTTTGAACGAATTTCATTTGAACTAATTTCATATTATCGAATTTTCAGATGCACTAATTTTACTTGAACGAATGTTTCATTACACTAATAATGGTTTAGTCGAAACATCCTATCAAATATTTAATTATTTATTTTTTCGTCACTGCCCTATACTATAGTTTGGACGGAACCGACTCGGTTAGATTAGGTTAGCGTAGCTCCCGCCTTAAGCCTTCGTGGTTATTTTTTTTTTAAACCCAAAAAACGACTTGCCGCATTACATGCTGCTTGGCATGTTATACCATCTGAAAATTACATCAAATGAACATTCTACCTTTTGATCATTAGTGCAAACGTTGTTATAGCAAATAAACATTCGACGAACTGAAAATTCTATCAAATGATATTATACAAAGTGATGATTTTCTCAAACGTTGTTCGATTTAGTAATATTATATCAAACGTTGTTCGATCAGACAAGGGTAAACCTTTCCAAACAGCACGAAGTACACACATCAAAACTGTCTAGTGATATCATAGGGATATCATTTTTCAAATATTTCATAAAGTTAAGTTTGTTTACAAGTTGAGCATTATCTTAGAATAACGCGAGGACAGAGGCATAAGATAAAGGTTAAGAATATTTCCAAAAAAAACGTTTAATTTTGCTAAAATTTTGACACCTTTTAAAAGGAAAATCTGTCTTTTTTAACGTCCTTACGATAGTACAATAATGCTACTACCTACAATGAATTTCTTTTACAATCTGAAAGGGCAGGTATAGCAGTTTCTGTGTTCTAAAAATTTCTACGTTGGTATCAATATTTTAATTTTTTACAGCCTCCCAAATAGCTATACTTCGTATGAAAATGCTTGAGATATCCCTAGACACTTTTGAGCAGTGTACCTATTATCGGTAACCATTTCGTACCATCCCACTCAAATGTGTAGTGCGGTATATAATACACAGAGTGGCCGGAGAATCAACGTTCAAAGACAAAATTTTGGTGCCTTATATGGAGGTGAATCCAAATCATTCCCATGTACCTATTGTTCGTAATTCTACTACAATAACATATTTTTTATCGGACAAATGTAGGGTAGTTAAAAGGAACGCTCCGGATTGCATATCAATGCCACCCGCCTTTTTTTCTGTCATTGTCTCCACGTACTGCAGAGACGACGACGCATTCGCTCGTCAACTTCCATTCGGTACGCGCGGTCCAGGTGCTCCTCTCAGCAGACCTGATCCAGGGTCGAAGTCACGACCCCTTCGCCGCGAGTACATTCGTGTGTATCCCTAGTGACTGTTTTGTGCACATCAAACGGCTTTGTGTAGCTCCATAGTCGAAAATCAGCATCATTCCTCGTGTGACGTCACCCGCCACGCGGTACCATCACCAGCTCGAGGATCCCCCGCAGAGACCTAACCTCGGGAATTAAAAGGTATGTGGTGTTTATATTGCAATCCGTGAGCTTTCCCCTACAATTTGTGCGACTAACTGTTTTATCAGATTTCAAAAAATTACAGTCCACACCCCAATTCTCTAGCGACCTTATTCGTCTCCCACACCTATATTACGCGATTTTGATAGTTTTCGAGTTATGGTTTTTCTCAAATTACTTATCGAGACAGTATGATATATCTTATTTAGCCAATATGGAAAAAAACTGCGATGTACTCGTAACTTTAGAAATTATGTCTCTGTCAGTAAAACTGTATACTGTGAGTACAATTACAGAAAAAACAGGGAAAAAATCATCAGTTTTTTTCAAAACAACGATGCACTAAACTTACCAACACCACCCACATCAGCAACTGCACCCTCCACGATTTTTCCAACACCGGATGGCAGGTGCCCTGTAGAAAAATTACAAAATATTTTTCATCCACTCATCCTTTTTTATATTGTGAGTTCTTGGTAACGGATCTAAGAATATCTAATTTACTTACTAAGGTTGCCAAGAATACCGTTGACGACATTTCCTACATTAGAGAGGATACCACCTGGGAAAAAAACAAGTGAGTTGATAAGTAAACTACCAAAAAACTCCCCCTTCGCGTGTCGTGGTCGAGGTATTTGAGGATTATTGAGGAGGAGGAAAGTTAAAAAAAAACTATTTTTTTATTATTTTAATATTTTTCAATAAAACTCGAATGTTTTCATATTTTGATATACCTACGCTACTTTCAAGCTGAAGATCTGTAGAGCGTGCCAAAAGCTATGACAAACATCGAAAAATATACTTTCTTTCTGGCGCAGTTAATCAAGCAGAATTACTGACTTTTAACTGATTCAATGGTGCCAGTATAGAGACCAACAAGATGTAAAAATATTAATACGTAACTATAGAAAAACACAGCAAACCATAATAAACACTATAGACCGTTCGCGTTAAGAATTCAGTAAATTCATTCTTGTCCTTCGACCTAACACGTTCCCTTACCAATCAAATCGTTCCTAATTAGGAAATCAAGTTCAGTGCCCAAATTAACGCATTCTTTCAAAATCAACGGTTTTGTACCTGAGTTTTGTATGTGTGTAATGGAATTAAATAAATAAATAACTGCTTTCTTAGCGCGAATATAGGTACTATAGACAATTTGTAGAGTTTTTTTGGCCTAAAACTGAATCAATGTATTTACCGTCAGTTTTATTAACCGACTTCAATAAAGGAGGAGGTTATCAATTCTCAAGGTGAAACTAACAACTTTAACTTCATACTATTAATGGCACTTACCTACTCCTACTAGGATTCCGGATACAGTGTTACCTGAAATTAATAAAAACAACTGTAAATAAAACACGTAAAATGACCCATACACACACATACCCCATGGCTCTTGGCCAATCCGATGCTATAAATATATGCCGATGCCTATAAACGTTTACAATCGCCATACATTTTTGTTTTTCAATCTTGACCCAATTACATTTTAACGAAATTACTTTTGATAATATGTTGCAAACACAGGGAAACCATTTTCCCTCGGAAAATATGTTATGCCAATGAGGTTTTCCCTGATTTTCGCGTGACTCCCATAGGGGGCACGGACTTGTGAGTTAAAAAAACAGTGTTCCTTATTTGGATTCACGGACTTGTGGGACAAAAAAAACCTTTGAGGGTAGAATGTTAAAAAAAAATGTGATATAACTACCACCTGCTGGTCATATAAATCGTACCAAATGATTCATTTGCATTCTTAGCTGGTGAATGTGTCATTCAAGATGCGATGCCCGCAAAACCTAACATTCGTTTTTTTTTATGAAAAAACATCAAATTGCTGCTGACTGAAATAGGAGCATTGCAGTTTCTGCCACACAACATATTTCTCGATTTGGGAGTACTGCAGTTTCTAGTTTGGAATAACCTGGGCCTTTTAGATCCAAATAAATTTCAAGCCACCACGCACCACTTTATAGTGGGACTAAATTAAATTCTTAGGAAAGGGACAGAGGATTAAAAAAATGCTTGGGCTGTTAAAAAAATACTATTTATGAAGGAAACAAAACACAACGTTTACAACACAAAAAAGGGCCACAAAAGTACGCCGAGAGCAATTTAAGAAAGGTTTTTGTCACTCCCGTTTTATGAATTTTCACAAGTAATGTTTCACAAGTAAAGCTAGGTTTAGTATTTTCTTTACTCAGATACTACCAGTTTCAAGATATTTTGTGGCATGTTTTTTCAAAATTATGCACAATTTTTCTCTTTACCCAAGTCCACAAAATCACAGAAACATAATCTTAAGTACGAGCAATTTATTGAAGTAAGCAGAGGTATGGGTATCGTGCCCCTGTACGGGGGCACGGACTTGTCTCTTCACTTCACTGTGACCCCATATGGGGACACTGGACTGTGAACGTGTTAACGACTAGCATCTACGAAGTCGACCGGTCATGACCACAAATTCTTGTCATTTAAATGATCTTTACCATTATAATGGCCTTACTTCATCATAATTATGTGATTTAATTTGCGCAAAGGGGTGTTCAACAAGAGTTTGCGGCACTTTATTGTAAAGTTGTATTGTAACATTGACTCACAAATGATTTCCCTACCTTATGGAGTCTAAGACTAGGATAAGCAAGTTTTCTGTCTCGCACTGTGGTTGACTGGTAGAGAATGATTTATTAACCGACTTCGAAAAGGAGGAGGTTATCCATTCGACTGCTTTTTTTAACTGCTAAGAGAAAGTGAAACTAATAATTCTGATCAGTTTCACAGCCAACTCTTCATTACTTCATTATTATATTCACTGTTTCACTGTCAGTATCTCTCTAAGTTGGTGCAAAATATGAAGTTTTATTTTAACTTTAACTTTTCATAATGGCACTTACCTACTCCTCCTAGGATTCCGGTTACAGCGTTATCTAGAATTAAAAATAACCACTTTAAATAAAGCACGTAAAACGACACATAGACACACATACCCAATCCTCCAACTCCAACACGCGTCCTCAGTGCTACAAGCTTTACCCCCGAATACACAAGCGTCAATCAAAGTTGAGCACGCATTCAACTCATGCCATTCCGTAAATTATCTTTAGAACTGAAAGTGACAGCTTTCGAGTCATTCTCAACTTTTGATTTGCTTTTTTAAATAAGTTTTTAGTATCGTATCGCTGTGTCACAGTAAACTAATAGTAGGTTATCTAAGGCCGCCCGCCGAGTTATTAGCCTAGCGTGCTCACAGACACGCGGCACAGCACAGCCCGTCCGTACTGCCGCCACCTGCCGCGACTCGGCGGGACGCGCACGCACAAATTCCAACCGAGAGCGGCACGTTTGTATGTAGATATTTTACTGTTATCTGTTTACTGTGGCTGTGTTCATTAAATTTATTAAGAACACAGGCTTGCCTTTCACTTTGTTGCTTCAGGCAAACGATTATTGTATCTGACTGTCTGCATAATTATTATCTTCTTCAGTCAAAATATGTGCACTGATAAACACTAAAATCACGTTTCAAGTGGGCATGGTGATAGATAGTTATGAGCAATTAAAAATGAAATATCCTTGGACATTATTCCACACAGTACAGTATAATCCGTTTTTATGGGATAGTAGACAATGGATAAACATACTTAAATACTTTTTTCTTTTGTAAATACATAGGTACTTAATATACATAGGAAACACCCAGACCAATACAAACAGACATGTTCATGCACACAAATGTTTGTACTGTGCGGGGATCGAACCCGCGACCTTCAGTGTAGTAGCCGACTTCTCAACGATTACACCAAGACGGTCGTCGTATAATTCAGTAGGTACTAACAAGGATTTATCTTATGAAATTCCAATGTAATTATAATGTTTGTATATATCTGTTGTAACTAAATGTCATTCAAAAAAACATTGATTGTTCAGACAACAAGATCCAGAATATTAGTGATGAATATTAGAACTTAATAAACTTGTGTCTGAATGTGAATGAAAACTTCTTAATTTTTTTATAAGAAATGAAGTTGTTCAATGTAATATCATTGCCCAGATAAAGATAAAAATATTTAATGTTTATTACGCTAAATGCGCGAATGAGCAATACCGGAGAAAACCCGGCGGAGTAAAAAAACATCTGTAAGAGAGTAGAAGCAAGAGCGAAACTATAACTTACCGGCACTGTTTTTTTGTTAAATAAATAAACAACCATCACTCACTTATGCCGCCCAGAAGTCTTCCTAACCCTCCAACTTGTCTCTCCTCATGTTCTTCTATAACAAAATGTACAAAAACTATTAGAAAACCGCTTTGTTTTGTCCACCGAGAAACACACGTCAAGCGAAGACGGCTTTTATTACATTTTCATTAAAGGCTTGCACCCTCGTCTTTCAAGGGTATATTTTGGAGATTTCAAGAGGTTTACCTACTTTGTGTTCTCTGTACAATTTGCGGCTAATTCTCCGGTGATGGAAAACGCCGATATAAAACCCAAGAAACCCACAAAACGGCAGTAGGCTCGCCCCCTAACCACGTTGGGCTCAATTTTCCTCGGCGAAATGTGGGCTTCTGAGTGTACCGTTCACCATGACGGCAACAATCAGTGTGCCTCTGAGCAACCTATTAGGGTATGGTCAAGAGGTTTAATGCGTTCTCGTATGAAAATTAAAATCCATACAGGTAGTATATTTAGATGTTTGTGTGTTTATTCACGTAACTGCAATTTCTAGACTATAAGGTTATCTTCAACATAAAAACTAAAAACAGAACTTACTCGTTGGAGTACAGGCGACTGCGCCGATCTGAAAAAAGGATTTGGTAAGCAATGTGATTTTCAGTCATTTTAGGAAAGTTTTTTGTTCTCCCGGTGGGTGTAGGCCGAACCACTATTAAGGAAAGAATGCTTCACGCACGAACCCACCGTTCTGGGGAACGGTGGGGGAGTGTGGAACTCCCTACCAATAGCAGGCCTTTCTACCGCACTAAAACGACCCCGGTGTATCTCCGCTTGGCCTTTGCGTAGAGCGATGTAGGATTCCGTTAGAATACCTATCTCAATGGCGACCGCGTACCGGATGGCGTTCCGTGGGCAGGCCCTCCACAAGGTGGACCGACGATCTGGTCAAGGTCGCGGGAAGCCGCTGGATGCGGACAGCGCAGGACCGATCGTTGTGGAGATTTGGGCCTATGCTCAGCAGTGGGCGTCGTTTGGCTGATATGATGATTGATGATGACCTATCTCCACTTCGCCCCGAGCAGTCGGCCCGACTGTCGCGGCAGGCCTCCTAATGCCGCCATGGGAGGGAGTAACCTAAACGCGCAAGCATACTCCAAAGACGGGAAATACCGTGCAATGTGAGCTAGTGCTCCCCGGCACAATCGAGGCCCGTTGTATGAATGTAGGTCACATCTAGGATCCATAAGTCATCACTGGTAACACGCCAGTGCGTGTTACCAGAGATGACTTATGGATCCGATAAAACCAGTGTTTTAGACCATTGTCTTTAGGCACTGAGGGTATGTCGGAAGGTCAGAAGCGTGTAACAGTGGCTAGGTTTAGGCTGTTCTTCATAAAAAGAGACAACACCTTGGTGAAAAACTAGGCTAGAGAACTGTCAACGAGCTATTTTCCAGGGTCATCAAATACCATCTCCTAAGCAGGTTTGATGACTTTCAGCGTCCCGAACATGGCGGGTTTCGAAGAGACTGAAGAAGTCTTACCCGCTGCAGTAAGTTACATGGAATACTGAAAAGTATAATATTCCACTTTGCTTAGCATTCAAATTTGTGGTCTATGAGAAAGCATTAGATTGCCACATTGATTACTTATTGATACATCGAAGTGATGAATCATCTTGAATAGAAAGTCATGAATTTCACAAAATTTTCCGAAGGAAGCATCAAGCAGTAAAAGATTTTTATTTTAAGCAAGTGCATTGGAAAAAATGAAATGCTTACCAAGAGAATTACTGCCAATACAAATTTCATGGTGCTGATGATAGAGATGATGTTTGCGAACTTGGTACTGATCGAACAGTACATATCCTTTTTATACTCTCACTCTTACTTTAAAAGATGGTAAACAAATTGAGTGAAAAAAATCCAATGTGACAATAAAGTTAATTGCTAAGAACAAATTGCTTATCTGAAGGGCATGAGCTATATCATGAGGTGATCGGTTCGTATAATGTATTTTTTAAGATGTTTGGTTTCTGAAAAATAGTGTACCTACTTAAATGCCTACAGTTGTGCAGCAATGTCTTTGTTTTTAACGTTGGATAAAGATAGTATATATATATATTTTGATATTTCGATCGGCATTTGTATTTTAAGTTGTTAAAACGATGTACCTATTGTTGAAGCATGGGCATGTACGTTGAAAACTTAAGTAATTTAACTTAGTAGATAGATAATAATAAGTCATAAAAATTATGTATGTGGGATACTAATTAAAACCAGGGGTTTTGGAATATTTGCGTTAACTTACTCAAATAACTTCAATTAAATACAAGGAACACGTCTTCACACTCGTCTTACAACCGCCATACGTCCTCGCTCTCTTTCACTCACACCTTTTCTTTCACTCGTGCGTTTGGATACGATCAAAAAAACCTCCTGTTATAGAAGTATGACACTAAAGTGGACCATTTCTTTAAAAACATGTGCAATAATTGAGGTTTCCAAAATGGTATAAACCTTGGAGTTACCTCTTTTTTTTTTGACCCGGAGGAAATGACCTTACGCGTACTGGGACTTGCCAGTAAATAAAAGCATTGGCAGTGGTGGGACTCACCACTGGCAAGGTGACACCCAGTGGCATACCCACTAAAAACTCCGGAACTCTCATCGTCCATGTTTGGGGAAACTGCGGTGCCAGCGTGAGTACCCCCGTACCACGTGCCGGCTGGCCTCCTCCACGGAGAGTTTGGAGAAAACCCCCCTCCTCGCCCTGCGAAGCGCATCAACGTTGGGATCTTGCTCCCGCGCGCGCTGCGCGGCTGCCTTCTCATTCACCACCACTTTGCCAGAAGGAGGCGAATGCTTGCCAGGCCTCTTGGTCTGCCAGCAGTGCTAGCACTATACTGGGCAGAGTGAGGTCCTGGCCCACTTTGGTGACTAGTGCATCGCGCTGCGGAGACCACTTTTGGCACACCGCTAGGGTGTGCTGTGCCGTGTCCTCCGCTGCACCGCACTCATGACAGAGTGGGGCTCCCTCATGACGGATACGGTGCAGGTATGAACCGAAACAACCGTGTCCGGTCATGATCTGCACCATCCTAAAACTGAGGGAGCCATGCGGCCGCTCCAACCACCGATCGAGCACCGGTGCGAGCGCCTACCTTGGAGTTACCTGTTAAAATTACAAATTAATGCGATAAATACGAAACAAGGGGCAATATTCCTAAGGAATTCCATGAAATAAATTGTTTATTTTTCATTGTTAGGAATATTTTGACTCCATGACGTTTTACAGAACATTTTTGCGGATGTGCCTAAATATTTGAATCTAAAGCACGTTAATGCCCAGAGCATTCCAGCTCATTACCCCTACTTGTTGACAGCTTTTGACAACAAAAACATTCACGCTGTTCTTGTGTCAGAAACCTGGCTCAAGCCCTGTACCCCATCCACATCCTTTTCTCTTACCGGTTTTGTCCTAGTCCGGAATGACCGCATTATCGGATCTGGAGGCGGAGTTGCTATATATTTCCGTTCTCACATAAAGTTTACTATTGTGAAGCAGTTTCCTCCAACTTCATCTTCTGACCTACACTTGTATCTTTTCATTGAGCTGTCTCTTTCTAAAGTTCTTCTTGGCGTTTTTTATAGTCCCAATATGAGTGTTAACTTCTTACTTCCTCTCTCTTGAAGAAACTTTAGAAGACCTGGTTTCCTTGTACAGACATACAATATTAATGGGAGATTTTAACACTTGCCTACTCAAAAACGACTCTCGTGCTCGTCGCTTGAGTTCTATTGTACATGCAAATAACTTGAAAATCCTCCCCCTTAATGCGACTCATTTCTTTCCCAACAGCAATCCATCTCTGTTAGATCTTTTGGTTGTTTCCTCGACTGAAAACATTGTCAAGCACGGGCAATGTTCGGCCGATGCGTTTTCGTATCATGACCTTATCTACATGTCGTACAAGGTCCGTCCTCCGAAATACAAGGCTAAGATTATTTTACAGCGCAATTTTGGTGGTATGGACATAGAGGAAATGCGACAGGACGTGATTAATATGGATTGGTCAGTGATTAACAGTGCCAACAGTAAAACCAACAGACGCCAACAGATGAAAAAGTAGAACTGTTTAACTCACTCCTGATTCAGCTATTCGATAAGCACGCCCCTGTCCGCCTGGTAAAAATCAAACATTCTCCTGCGCCCTGGCTGACTGATGACCTCAAAGCTCTGTGAGACAAGAAAAATGCAGCCAGATCTAGGCTTAAGATGAATCCCTCCGATAGAAAACGCGAGAAGTATGGGTGGAGGCCACGAAAGTGCCTGGAGTACGCAGGCACTTTCGCCGTCTCGGTGGACGCCGTGCAATGCAAGCCAGAGCACCCCCGCACTCCGGCCCGCTGGCACCCACTGTTCGCAGACCCTACTGGGCCCGCAACAAAGGGCGGCTCCGCTGCCGTAACCGGCGGTACGGCCCCGCCGGGCCGCGATGCACAGGGGGGATCAGCCTCGGATTACTGGCCCCCACCAACCGGTTGTGCGCCGCGGCCCCAACCACGCGCCTCAAGGCGCCTGCAGGCCCCACTGGCCCCGCAGCCCCACGTCGCCCTTGCGGGCCGCAGCGGGTGGGTTCCCAGTCCACCACACTGCCACGCCTGGGTTATCTTCGCTTCCCGGTGGTTCCCCTATCACCGGTACTATGCCCCCTCGCCACGCCGAGGCGAGAACCCATGAGGGGGACTCGTCGTCTGCCTGGCGTAACATACGCGCTGGTGTTCCCCAAGGTGGTGTCTTGTATCCCCTTCTCTTTGCTATTTTCATAAATGCTATAACACATAATCTCTTTTCTTCCTACCACCTATATGCAGACGATCTACAAATATACTCTCAGGGTCACCTTGAAGACATTCATGGAGGCATCCAAGTCCTGAATGATGACCTCGCGTGTATTCGGGAATAAACAGAGTGAGACGATTCTTCACGCCTGAGCAGCTCTGTCTTTTGTATAAGACACAAGTTCGCTCGTGTGTGGAATATTGTTCTCATCTCTGGGACGGTTCCGCCAAGTATTTGCTAGAAGCTCTCGACAGGTTGCAGCGACGCGCTATCCGCATCATTGGTAGCCCAGAGGCAACTATGGCTCTGGAGCCTCTCCAACTGCGTAGAGACATTGCCAGGTTGAGTGTCCTCTACCGCCTTTACAACGGCGAATGCTCTGAAGAGTTGTTCCAACTGATCCCGTCCTCACCCTTCCACTCCCACACCACACGCGCTGGTCTGCGTCAACATCCACACACGATCCAGCAACTGTCGGCCCGCACCAAAAGGTTCGGTGATTCGTTCCTGTGTCGTACTATCCAGACGTGGAACGCTCTTCCAGCGCATGTGTTTCCTTCTTCCTACAATCCCGGGTTTTTTAAGCGGGGCGTGAAAAGGCATATAAGCAGGCCTTCAAAATGAGATTGACCAGCAAAGTAGTTCTCAATTACTGTGCTTGTCAACCCCATATCTGGACTTCACGACTGCTTCCCATCAGGTGGAGTGAGGTCATCTTGAAGACCACTATTAAAAAAGAAAAAAAAAACCCTGATAAAACGCAGGTTATGGTGATCGGTGGTTCACAGCTGGTCTCGAGAATCGACTGGAAGTCCATGCCTCCTATTTTATTTGACGGGGTTCAAGTTCCGTACAGTAAGGTGGTAGAGATTTTAGGCATTTATATTGACAGCTCATTAAACTGGGACAAGCAGATTGGCGAGGTGAGTAGGCGAATGTTTGCATCTGCTAGTTCGCTCAGTAGGCTCCGGAATTTCTTGCCCATACCCACCAAGATTGCACTTGTACAGGATTTGCTACTGCCTATTCTAGATTACGCAGACTCCTGTTATCTCGAGATTACTGAAAACCTCCTCAATAAGCTCGAACGGCTTCAAAATTTCTGTATTCGCATTATCTTCGGTCTACGTAAATTTGACCATGTTTCCCATTTTCGTGCACAATTATATTGGCTTCCGATACGTTGTCGACGTGACCTCTATGTCCTCTCTCTACTTTACACTGTCTTATTTGATCCTAGGTCACCCCCTTATCTCAAGCAGCGTTTCTCCTTTCAGCAATCTGCCAAAGGTAATGATATGCGTTCTTGCCGTAAACTGCTCCTAAAATTTCCTCCTCATTCCCACTGACTATTACTCTAATTCCTCTACTGTCCAATCCGTTCGCTTATAGAACTCCCTACCCTCATCTATAAGGCTATCCAAATCCCTTCCTATTTTCAAATCCCGTGTCAAAGCACACTTTCTATCGCCTTGACCCAATGTCAACCAAATATTTATGTAGGTAATATGTATATTCATTATTTTGTTTGTAGTACTGTATGTATGTTCATTTTATAACTGGAAAACTAAATTTTGTTTCAATATGTATTCATATTTTCTCTTTAATAACCGTATTGCACCACCGCGTCTACTTCCCTTACCAGATTCTCTATTTGAAGGTTGTCTGGAAGAGAGCTCTTAGCGATAAGACCGCCTGTATTGTACATTCTAAATGTATATAAGCATTTTTTTGTAACTTCTTTTCTTTGTGCAATAAAGTATATCGTATCTCATCTTATCTTATTTTTATGTTAATAAATGCGTCTTTATGCTAATAATAAAAAGAAATAATGAAAGTTTATATTTTATTTTTATTATTTTACAACAAATGCTCGAATCGCTATACATACTTTGCCTTTTCTTATTCACGATTTGAGAATTTGCTATGAAAGTTTGGTGAAAATAACTTTTTATTTATTTATTTTTTTAATAAATTATCTTAAAAAACGTTTTTTTGTACGTAGTGATTGTTTTTTTTGTTAGTTATTATTCTCTATATTTAATCTTAAACTTAGGTATAACATTTTTACAGTACAATTATTAAAACAAAGGATCATAACATTTAAAAAATTGTTAGTTAATTAATTGTTAGTTATTATTTTTAAAAATATAATTTTTAACGAATGTTCAAATTGCCATATTACGGAAATTACGCACACTGCTTTTTCTTCTTAACGATTTAGAATAGATTTTATGACTCATAATAACAAAACATTATACCGAACGACGCGACATTCCGGGGGCAGGCCCGCTACAAGGTGGACCGATGATAAGGTAGCTGGATGCGGACAGTGCAGGATCGATCGTCGTTCCGGTGCCTTGGCACTGGGCACACCCGCACTCTCTGCCCCTCCACCATCGACCGCGCGGTTCTATGCTACCGGTGTGGCAAAGAAGGGCACAAGAGGGAAGAGTGCCAGGCCAAAAAGCCCCATTGCTCTGTCTGCGCCGCCAGTGGGCGCCCATCGGAGCATGTGATGCGGGGGCGAAGCTGCAGGCCCCCTCCTAAGAAAGGAAAACAGCCCCCAGCCCCTGTGCGGCCAGCAGCTGCCGCCCCAGCTGAGGATAGTTCAGCGGCGCGGACGGAGGTCGTGATGACAGAATGATGAGTTTAGTGCGACAACACGACCTCCTACAGGGAAACCTCAATCACTGCCGCTCGGCCCAGGATCTCATGATCCAGCTTATGGCCGAGTGGCAGGCTGACGTGGCGGTAGTCGCCGAGCCATATTACGTAGCGGATGGCTGGCTCGGTGACAAGAGCGGATTGGCGGCACTGGTTAGGCGTCCATCCTCCCGCGGCCCCCCCCTCTTGCTCATAGAGCAGGGTGAGGGTTATGTGGCTGGGGCTTGGGGCAACGTAGCCATTGTGGGAGTGTATTTTTCACCTGCCCCTCAGCTATCGGCATTTGAGGATTTCCTCGCCCGCCTCAGCATGGCTCTCGGCCGCCTGGCGCCGCGGCCGGTCATTTTGGCCGGTGACTTCAACGCCAAAAACACGGCTTGGGGCAACCCGTCCACAAACGCGCGGGGGCAGACCCTGCGGACTTGGGCGGTGGCAAGCGGCCTCACCCTCCTTAATCGGGGGGCAGTACAAACGTGCGTGCGACAGCAAGGCGGATCAGTGGTGGACATAACGTTCGCCACCCCTGCATTAGCCGCACGCATCGAAAGCTGGAGAGTGGACTTGACGGAGAGCCTATCCGATCACCGCTACATCCGTTTCAGTGTTGGAAGCTCCTCGTCCACCCTGGCTGCGCCCAGCCGGGCATCACCGTTTCCCCGGTGGGCCCTGTCTAAGTTGGACCGGGGCCTTGCGAAGGAAGCCGCCTTCGTCCAAGACTGGTTGGGCCCCAGTCTGGACTCTGACGTGGACGCTGCGGCAGCAAACCTGCAAACGTCGCTGACGGAGGTGTGCGATGCGGCCATGCCCCGGTCCCGCCGTCCAGGACCCCGGCACGCGGTCTACTGGTGGTCGGAGGAGCTGGTGGGCCTCCGGGCTGCGTGCCGAGCCGCGAGAAGGTTCTTCACACGGAGCAGGCGCCGCCGTATACGGGATCCTGCAAATGAAGACCGCCTCTATGAAGCCTACCGGGAGGCGAGGCGGTCCTTCAAGGCGGGGATAGGCGCGGCGAAAGCTCGTGCGCGCCAAGAAATGTTGGAGGATCTCGACAGGGACCCCTGGGGTAGGCCCTATAAGGCGGCACGAGCTAAATTGCGCCCCATCGGCCTCCCAGTCACAGAGAGCCTCCAACCGGCAGTCCTGGAGAGGGTAGTGAGGACACTGTTCCCCGTCTGCACCAACTTTTCCCCCCCTCCAGGAGCGCGTCCGGCGCCACAGGCGGCACCAGTAGGCGAACCGCCGCTCATAGCGGAAGATGAGTTCGGTGCGGTGGAGTTCCGCCTTCGCGCCAAGAAAACGGCTCCCGGCCCGGATGGCGTGCCGGCCAGGGTAGTCGCTATCGCGACCACCCAGATGGAAGAGAAGTTCCGGAGACTTTTCGACCGCTGCTTAGCGGCTGGAAGGTTTCCGAAACTCTGGAAGCAGGGCCTGCTTGTGCTTCTGCACAAGGCCGGTAGGCCACCCGAGAGCCCATCGGCCTATAGGCCCATTGTGTTGCTGAACGAGGTAGGGAAAATGCTGGAACGCATCGTCCATACTCGCCTCGTCAGCCACCTGGAGACTTTTGGGCCCAACCTATCGGAGGCCCAGTATGGCTTTCGGGCAGGGTGCTCAACGGTAGACGCCGTGAACCGCCTAAGGTGGACCACGATGGAGGCGGCAGAGAGGGGGGAGGGTGTCCTGGCTATAAGCCTTGACATCAAAAATGCCTTCAACTCCCTCCCCCACCCGGCCATCGTCGGGGCACTTGACCACTTTAGGGTGCCCCGATACCTCAGGGACCTCGTTGAGGACTACCTCCACGAGCGGACAGTGGCGTACACCGACAAAGACGGGGTGCTGAGACACCACCGAGTCGAGGCGGGCGTTCCACAGGGGTCGGTCCTCGGACCGCTCTTGTGGAACATGGCCTATGACTGGGTCCTCCGCGGCGTCCTTCTCTCGGGCACAAGTGTCATCTGCTACGCGGATGACACTCTTGTCACAGCTCGGGGGAAGAATTTCACGGAGGCCGCGAGGCGCGCGGAGATCAGCGCGGACCTGGTCGTGGGCAGGATTGGCCTGCTTGGCCTGGAGGTGGCGACGGGTAAGACCGAGTCCATTTATTTCCCAGGGCCTCGGCACCGTCTAGCCCCCGGCGCTAACATCTGCGTCGGGGGGTCCCGGGTTGAAGTCGGGTCAGAGATGCGCTATCTCGGCCTGACGCTGGATTCGCGGTGGCACTTCGGCCCGCACTTTCGCGGGTTGCTGCCACGTCTCCTGAAGGCAGCGGATTCATTCTCGTATCTGCTGCCTAACCTGGGTGGACCGGGCTCCAAGTGCCGGCGACTATACGCTGGCATCTTGCGTTCTATGGCACTCTACGGGGCGCCAGTCTGGTCCGACTCCCTTTACAAGAGGGAGATCGTTTCCCTCTTGCGGAGGCCTCAGCGGGTCATAGCGCAGCGGGTCGGTCGAACCTACCGAACGGTAGCCTTCGACGCGGCTTGCGTGATTGCTGGGACACCTCCGTGGGAGTTCGAAGCCGTGGTGTGGGCCGATGCATACTGGGATGTCTCGGCCAGGAGGGCGGTAGGTGAACGCTACTGCCCCGTCGAGCGGGATGCCGTGCGGAGGAGGGCCCAACAGGGCCTTCAGGAGCGATGGGCTTCGGCCCTCGCTCTAGCTCCGCACGGACGACGAACCCTCGACGCGCTCGCCCCGGTACTCAAACGGTGGCTTGAGCGTCCCCACGGTTCCGTCTCCTTCCGGATGGCGCAGGTGATGACCGGGCATGGTTGCTTCGGGTCATACCTGCATCGGATCCAAAGGGAGGAGACGCCTTCCTGTCACGCTTGCGGCGCTGCGGAGGACACGGCACATCACACCCTTGCGGTGTGTCTGTCGTGGGCTCCGCAGCGGTACGCGTTGGTGGTGAAGGTCGGCCAGGACCTCACGCTCCCTAGTATAGCTAAAGCTATACTAGCGAGCGAGGAGGCCTGGAAGGCATTTGCCGCCTTCTGCGAGCAGGTAATGACAGAGAAGGAGGCGGCGGAGCGCGAGCGTGAGAACGATCCTCTCGCTAGCGCGCTCCGAAGGGCAAGGAGGGGGAGGAGACGGCGAACAGTTGCCCGTGGTCTCCGCCCTCTCCGCGGGAGGGCCCTGCTGGCGCGTGGAACGGGGGTTCCGGCGCCGGCATTGCACAGGTCTCTCCCGCGGTCCGGTATGGACGGCTCGGCGTCTTCGGCCGTACCTGCCACCTCCCCTGGAAGTCCAGGGAGAGGAACCGCCTGGCTCGCCGTGTAGGCGGGCCCCGCTCGGGAGTTGTTATGGTGGAGGGCCATTGGCTAGTTCCCCACGACACTCTCCCACTTAAGAGCGATGAGAGGAAGCCGTAGGGTGTTTAGTGGGTATGCCTCTGGGCGGCTTCTTGTTCAAGAAGTCCTCCCCAGATGGAGAGCCCCACATAACCTGTCCGCCCCCCGGTGGATGGGTATGCATAAGGACACAGGGTTGACCCATAACATCTCGGGTCAGCGGCATTCACCCTACGAAAAAAAAAAAAAAAAAAAAAAAAAAAAAAAAAAAAGGATCGATCGTCGTGGCGATCCTTGGAGAAAGCTTATACCCAGCAGTGGCCGTCATTCGACTGTCATGATGATGATTAATATTATTATAAGGGTGAGGGAGGTATCCAGAGGGATCCTGAGTAGGGATTGATTAATCCTGCGGTATTTAATAAGCCTGAATTCCAATCACTATGTACAGCTACCTTTCAAATTAGTCTCCGCTTTGCTTGTTCACTAAATTTTCGGCCAAGTTCCTTAAACATGACCTAACCATTCCTCAACATTGTACGGGTTACCTTTTTTGGATTTGACTCGAAAAGTAAACGAATACAGCAAATACATGACAGAGCTTCTAAAAAAAGAAAGGTCACTGAATGAGGACAAGTTTCAGAAAGGCAATAAAGCAACTAGTAGGAGCACACCCGTACATACTCGTAATCTCATACAGGCTGACGTCCGGGATATCTCCGCCATAGTTTCGGGTAAAATAGTAATAGCTTTTTCATCTTAATCGGAAGTTAAATATTTGAAATAATATTTCTTCCGAGTGTTGGAGGTGGATGCCTATAACATTGATGAAATCACCCTGGCTCATAGGGTAAAATATACCAGAAAGATTCGGCCGGTCTGTTAATGGTTTCGGTAGCAAAATTGGTAGTGCAGTCGCCCGGCTTGCGAAAGATGCGGGTTCGAGTCCTGCCTGATGCCAACATGACCAAATGTCTTTTTCTGGTTTTCAGATCTTCAGTTTCGGGTAAACTTGGCTCTAGGGTATTTAGCCTTGCTTTCAACAGGTGTTTGCGTGGAAACCCTTCAGCTGTTCATAGAAGCTATCAATCTCCCTCAAGATTTCAGGTGTTAACGTAATGAGTGTCTTAGTTTTCAGCCTCGTCAGCTGGCTTTGCCCAATAGACAGATCGCTGGCGAACACTTTGGAGCCTTTGTTCCGCTTAATGACCTCTTTAATACGCTGGATATTGAATTGGCCAAGGTCCCTCGCGAAAGCCTTAGATATTTGTTTATTGAGTTGCCGATAACGATGGGCATCCGCTGAGATCTGTAGCCTCATTTCGTTTCTCTGATCTATGAGTAGGAGAGTCTGACTGGAGAGATTAGGATAAATAATAATTCGTGAAGTTCCTACTTCTGTGGCATGTTTCCAGTAGTTTTCATACATTTTATTAGTAACATACGACACACGCGACAAACTACTTATACGCTGGTGGCAGTGTTTTGTGGCGCTTTTTGTGGCCCGTTTCGCGTCACTACCGGGACGCTTAGTACCGGTGCGGTGGTAGGACGTTGGCAAGACACGCGAGGAAGATGGCTAACTTGGGGCCAAAATCTACGCTGTATAAACTAACAACTTTAGTGGATCCGAAACAAACAACAGATAGATAGCTCATGGTACGTATAATATTACAGTAGTAGGTAGGTATCTCCTTAATTACAATGTCCACAAGACTATTGAAATTCTAATAAAATAAAATCAACCCAGTAACAAATGAGGTAGGTAGGTAACTATATCACCTTTTCTCGCATTTTCTACATTAATTGATTATGCATATAATGCAAGTTGCAGAAGAGATATGGCTTCTTCAAGTACCTACCACATTATAAAGTCACATCTTTTTAAATAAATAATGTAATGTATTCCTATAATTAAAGCCTGCTGCTTTACTCACAGCTTTTACAATACAGGAACAAAACAATGCTTTAGGAAAATAACTGGAATGGAATTCCGTTCCGATTTGAGCATTCGAGTGCAAACAACGGCACACATGGTTGTACCTCAAACTGTCCAATTCACGGATTGGCACGGGCTTATCTGTGTAGAGGTATTCTCATAGCGCAGCTGGAGTAGGATTAGTGGAGGTTAGGAATTCGCGGTTAACTCTCCGGTGCTGCAGAATAGCGATGAACAACCTAAGCAACCTCATAAGAAGGCTTAAGGTCACTCAGCCTGCTATAAAAAAGGCTATATATGCTCGGCGTCTCGCTACAAACGAGGAGGTTCGTAGAAGGACTGGAGGCACCGACGTGGGCCAGCGGGTAAGCAGGTTGAAGTGGCAGTGGGTGGGCCACAACACACACGAGTAGAGCTGATGGTCGCTGGGCCGAAAAGTTCTAGACTGGAGACCATTTGAGGCTAAACGCAGAGTAGGGCGAACGCCCGCAAGGTGGACGGACGATCTGATAAAGGTCACGAGAACCCGGTGGATGCAGGCTGTAAGCGACCGGGCCCTCTGGAAATTAATAGTGAAGGCCTAAGTAACAGCTCGCACACGTCGTGTTCTAATTCACTTTTTGGGGATTTTGCGATGTTAGGAAATCGTATGAGTAAATCAGAAATGCGTGCGGCATTTTACAGACACGTCACGTGCGTGCCGGTTTTATCTGACCCTTTCTTCCGGGGACAACCATGTCTATTGTAAAATGGTCGGTAAGTACTTTAAAATGTTTAGCATACTTACTTCATTATCCAAATTAAAAACAACGGGCAAGTGAATATTCGTATCAATTAGTTCATGTGTAATTAGTAATCGAAAAAAAAAAATGTTTTGCAAATTTTTCTGTTTAAGCATGAGTTTGACGTAGCTTTTCTCGATCAACGCATGGTAATTATATCTCTTAGGAGTATAAAAATGGTACGTACTCCTCAGTCAGTACCAAGTGTGTCTTGATCTACCCACGAAGAAGCATACCCAGCACCATGAAAGCCGCATTCGCACTTATTCTTTTGGTAAGTCAATTAACATTTGCTCATAAGAATCTAAAAGTACTCGTATGTAAAACTAACTCGGGTTTATTACAACAGTTATAACTCGAGAAGTGTTGGGCAGCTTTTCATGGCATCAATTTTTTTGGATTTGTCTCTTCCTCGAAGAAGAATAAAAACTTTAAAAATGAAAATCAAATAAAAGATGCTGTTTCAAAATGTTTCTGGCTTTTATACGTGGAACAGTAGGGGACTTTCACATTTGTTTGTAATCAAATTTTACAATATTTCACAGTCCAATGCCCAATGTCATTCCAATAGAATTTGACAGTACGACGTTTGTCGTCTGTTGGGACAGAAAGTAATAACTGAGATTTTAATTAAATGTTTGGTAGTCAATAAAAAAAAACTTAAGTGTGTAAGTAGTTATTTTCTGATGATACTTAACTGTTTATGTGAATGACGGCATCGTTAATCATCATCAACCGCAAGACGTCCACTGGTGAACATATTCATTTCATACAACCTGGTGGTTGTCTTGTCTTGGTCGACGAGAGACGGTTTCGACAGTTGGATATTGTTAAAGTAGCCAACGATGTTTAGGAATAGGTTTTCGATATCAGATACGTGACTTACCCCCTTATTCATAAAAACGAACGCAACGCTAAAGCATAGTCTAAGCAATTGATGTGTTATGTCACTTACTCGCAAATAGCGGCAGCAAAAGAATGAAAGAGACGTAGCGATAAAAAAGTTAACGAGTTGTTGAAGAGCTGTTTAAGTTTTTATGAATAAGGGGGTTAATATTTACTTTTTTTTCAGGTCAGCGCAGTTTCCTGCTCACCGCAACTTTTCAGGCCGCGGGAGACTCCTGGTGAGAAACCTAGAGTTTATTTCTAATTTTAATTTATTTATTTATTTAAGGTACAGCAACAGAACACACATTGAAACATACAATTAGAAGAATCTAACAAAGGTTAATTTTGAACATGCGTTCCAGTTAAAGCTGAACACAGCATTAGCTTCACTGCATTAAAATTTAATAACTAAAAAAAAACTAAAAAACTTGCTACGCAACGTGACGTTTTCGTGGGAGCACTGAGCTGAGTCGTCCTTTAGCACGTCACCGCCAACAGACGTTGCGGACGCGGTGTTGTCACCCTTCGGTATTTTTTTAAGGCAGCTGGGACAGGCCCATGTATTTTTAACCTCAGACGCCGCTCCATAGAAACTGTAAAAACGCTTTTCAGACACGTTAGTGCATACCAAGTCATACGTGCTGCTACATTTGCGGCATTTTAAAAATTCCTTGCCTTTAATCACAACTAGGCAGCCAGCGCACGTATTATTACTTTTCGGTGCCATTTTATTGATTTGTGTAATTTAAAAAAAAAACTCGAAAAAAAACAAAAAACAGCATTTTCACATATGTGCCTTTGGACGGATTCGATCTTGCGCCCATTGATTCGGAGTTTCTGACACTGTGTGTGCGCACCGTTGTACCAACAGTCGATATCTAACAGCGGCGAAAAATGGCAACGCGTCTATCTATGCGTTAACCAAAGTGTAACCGGTTGTTTTCAATAGTATTCAAGGACACACGCACGGGCACTATGCGTCGCAGGGTGACTGCCGCTTAGACAACTGTAATAGTCAACTCGTAACGAGAATTATTCAAAAGAATTTGGTTTAAAAAAGTCACTCGAATTCTGCAGAATTTCACTTAAGTTTCTTCACCACTTTGCACTATAACATATCAGGAATGGTTTGAACACAATTAGCACCCAAATGAACTGCATTTACTATTTTTTCGGAATAAAATTTTCGAGCGCAGACTAAGGAGTTGTTAGCCGTTCGGACGGCGCGCGCGAGTATTTGTATCGATTTGTATTAATATCTATCTGTTTTCGAAATATGCCATATTTATGCTACGAATTGAGCTACATAAAACATTCATTTTGAATGAAACCGTATCATTCGTGTTCGTTCGTACTGTGCGGTGATTCAACCCATACGGAACCTTCTAGGTGTAGTACCCAGCTTCTGAACCATCACACTAAACAACACTCGTGGTATAATACTGATGACCGTATGATTTGTTTCAATCCTTCCTCAATTTTGTTACAGGTGGATTAGTTAGTGGTATACTTGGAGGAGTCGGTGAGTGACAACTGACATTATTCATTTCGTGAAAATTACCCGTAGGAACTAACTGTGCACCATTTTTTTTTTAAAGTAGGGGTAATGCCTTACGCATACCCGTCCACCGGGGGACGGACGGCTTATGTCGGACTCTCCACTGGAAAGGTGGTATACCAGTGGCCCTACCGACTAAAACCCCTACTACTCCCTCTGATCGTCCGTAGTGGGGGAATACGCCGTATAGCACGAGGCCCTGTGCGCGTTCCCCTTCGTGAGGGGAGGCCAGAAGGGACAGCCGAGGATGTCAGGCCGTCCCTACCAGGCAGCGGTGACCCGTGCAATGCTGCCCCACTGGCCCCGCAGCCCCACGCCGCCCTTACGGGCCGCAGCGGGTGGGTGCTCAGTCCACCACGCTGCCACGCCTGGGTTCTCTTCGCTTCCCGGTGGTGCCCCTACCACCGGTACTAGGCCCCCTCGCCACGCCGAGGCGAGAACCCATGAGGGGGAAATAACTGTGCACCTCCCTGAAATGTACGCTTCCTCTCGCGCTACCCCGCACCTCGCCCCGATCTCGCCTGGCTAGTACTGTATATAGGCGAGAACGGGGCGAGGTTCGTGGTAGTCCGAGGGGAAGCGCATTCCAGCGA
Organism: Udea ferrugalis; assembly: GCA_950022985.1. Taxonomy (NCBI): domain Eukaryota; kingdom Metazoa; phylum Arthropoda; class Insecta; order Lepidoptera; family Crambidae; genus Udea; species Udea ferrugalis. Next base: position 14,730,459 of record OX465525.1, read on the forward strand.
AGTGCACAGATATTTCCGACGTGTTGTACCTAGGTATGTCTCGAAGCACATACCCATGAAAGGATTGTGTAATTCTTTTAGTCAATAGGTTGTGATTTACTTGGGCCTCAGCATTGAACATTGCTATAATATTTATATTGTTTACAGGAAATACTGTCAGTGGTGTCCTTGGAGGAGTAGGCGGTCAGTATCATCAAGTTATTTGTTTATATTATAAGCCTGTTATAAGTATTTTTTTAACTGACGCGAGAGAAAAATCTCTTGAATTTCTGTATGCATGGGTGTAATTCTCGTCTTTTGTTTACAGGTCTTCTCAGTGGTCTTCAAAAAGCCTTAGTGTCAGTTTTTGATAGCCTTGGTGAGTAACGCATTCATACGCTGCGGCAAGTTATACAGAAGACCGAAGAGTATAACTTGCCACTTTGCCTAGCGTTCGTGGACTATGAGAAGGCCTTTGATTCGATTGAGACCTGGGCAGTGTTGCAGTCTCTCCAAAGGTGCCAAATAGACTACAGATACATCGAGGTGCTAAGGTACCTATACCAGAACGCCACCATGTCGGTCCGATTACAGAACCAGAACTCTAATCCGATCCAACTACAGCGAGGCGTGAGACAAGGAGACGTTATTTCTCCGAAATTGTTCACAGCTGCGTTGGAGGATATTTTCAAGCTTCTGGACTGGAAAGGACGCGGCATCAACATCAATGGCGAGTACCTAACACACCTACGATTCGCCGATGATGTAGTTCTTATGGCTGAGACCTTGGAAGACCTGAACATAATGCTCGAAGATCTCGGTAATGCTTCTCAAAGAGTGGGTCTTAGGATGAACATGGACAAGACGAAAATCATGTTCAATGCCCATGTTGCACCCGCTCCAGTTAACGTTGGGAACATTACACTCGAAGTTGTTGACCACTATGTTTACCTGGGACAGGCAGTCCAGTTAGGTAAGTCCAACTTCGAGAAAGAGATCTCTCGTCGAATCCAGCTCGGATGGGCAGCGTTCGGGAAGCTCCGGCATATATTCGCGTCCGAAATACCTCAGTGTCTCAAGACGGAAGTCTTTGACCAGTGTGTGTTGCCAGTAATGACATATGGGAGTAAGACGTGGTCGTTTACTATGGGTCTCATAAGAAGGCTCAAAGTCACCCAGCGAGCAATGGAGAGAGCGATGCTTGGTATTTCCCTGCTTGATCGAATCAGAAATGATGAGATCCGCAGGAGAACTAAGACAACCGACATCACTCGAAGGATTGCATCGCTGAAGTGGCAGTGGGCGGGACACATAGCGCGGAGAACCGATGGCCGTTGGGGCGGAAAGGTTCTCGAATGGCGACCACGTACCGGACGACGTTCCGTGGGCAGGCCCTCCACAAGGTGGACCGACGATCTGGTCAAGGTCGCGGGAAGCCGCTGGATGCGGACAGCGCAGGACCGATCGTTGTGGAGATCTTTGGGGGAGGCCTATGCCCAGCAGTGGGCGTCGTTCGGCTGATATGATGATGGTGAGTAAATATTGTTGCATACGTTCCCCCAAGTATCTACACAATAACTTTCATAAGCTTTACCATCGCCTATTACCAGAAACAGAAAAACTAAATTAGCATCTTCATCTTTTGTTTATGTTTATTGCAATATATTTCTTAATCGCTATGGTTTACTGGTAGAGAAGGCTTATATGCATCAAGTCCGCCCATTGTATTTTCTCTATGAGCAATAAGGAATGAATAAATTGATTGGTTAACCACTATCACACATGCTGTCACTCTTCATACTCAGCATTAACACTGACAGATAGATAACATTCAGAAAAACTTTAGTGTCATGCTCAACAGCTCTCCAATTTATAGAAAGTGTTTTTCGAGTGATCAGTATGAATAGCCAACTAAAAAAAGTGTTAAACATGTGATAGAGGTGGACGTTTAAAAAAGGTGGCAAACATACCTCGTTAGTACATAACAAACTTGAAGACTAAGTATTTTGTATTTTTTTCACAGAAAACCTACCATCTGATGTTGCCGAAACCGTTGAAAGTCTACTTGGCTCCGTGGGTAAAATTGGTAAGTCATTGCATTTTGGAATAGAATCATCGCAAGTTGTGAGACCTCTGGCAGGTGCAGTCGTGATCACATAACTTTACAGAATTTCTGTCTATACTATTATTTGTCTATCTGTCTATACTATAATGCTGTTGGGATATTTACCTACCATAAAACGTATCATTTTCAGGTGAACTAACAACGAATGCAGCTGTGGAACTAGTGGCAAGTTAGTATATCACCAACATTTATGAAAATAAAAATTAGAAATTAAAAATTTTAGTATTCAAAAATAAGACACCAGATAATTAAGAATGTGAGATTATGAAAGAATGCTTCAGATTATTGGGCCAGAAGTTATATTTGTGTCATAATACGATAGCCAACACAGGCGCTGTAGCTTGTAAGCAACTTTTTACATTTGTTTGAACCAAACAATCTGAAACTTGACGAAAATCATTTTATCTAAGAAATTTTTGACTAGAGCGGCGCGACTTCGTCCACGTGAACTTTTCATATTATTTTACAAATTGTGCGTTAGCTTCCTAAAAATATGTTTATGGGTGTAATCAAGGTGTAATTAGTTAACAAGATGAGAGACTTGAAATGAAACTGATAACATAACACGTTTGTGTTTAGCTCTACTGGCCACGGTGCAAAAGGTGCTTGAGAACACCGTTGGAGATGGTAAGTAGAAATAATTTATTTGCTGTAAAATTTTTCACTGTAAAGTGGTCACGATTGGTCACTGACCACCCCGACTGAAAATTTATGTATTTGCCTGACATCTCCGTGCTTCGGAAGCAGCAGTTGGTCTCAGCTGACGTCGTTAAATGCCAGTCTTTTAGCCTAGTCGGAGGCCTTAGCGTGGCTTCATAACATCTGGCAGCTAGGTTTCTCAATAGCCTTAAGCCCTTTTAACAATCCTCACTAAGCCCGGGTGTTGGACTATGCAATGTTTCGTACCACCTCATACTTGAGGAGTGGCCTGTGTCCAGCTGTGGGATGTATGAGCTGTGGCCTGTGCCCAGTTGTGCGACGTATAGGGACTGTAGTTTGTTCTATATCTTCTATGTTTCTATATCATCTTATGTTTTTTTTAATCAATGAGCAAAAGTCTGATTCTTAAGCAGTTGTAGTCCCACCTGATAAAAATGAACCTGCGTAGGCCGGTGGCACCTTTTACCCTAATGGTTACTACTGAAAACCAGCGTCATGGCTCTTTGTCATGACACAAGCTGTGGTAACCATTTTGGTTTATGCTTCACACAGTTATATGTTAGGTTGTACTTTGTTTTATTACGTCTTGTTGTTTATATTGTTTTATTTTATTTTCTGTCCTGTGTTTATATTTTGTATTCACTGTGTGTTACAAAACCAAATAAATTTTATTCTTTCTTTATTTATATTTTTTTCTTTCAGTGTCTTGATCACGCGATTCAAAGTAGAATAATGCTTATGCAAACTTGCGTGTCTTTTAAACTATACAAAGTCCATCCACAGGAAACTCAATAAATTTAATTAATAAACCACAGAATTCAGAATAAATCCTCAAGAATTAATAAATAAGTTCCAGCTTGTTACTTCATCGATCTGCAGGATTGATGACTATAAATATTTAAATATCTTTTCGTACCACTTGCTCAAAAAAGTGACATTCTAGCCCACAAAAAGAGAACATAACAATAGTCATTTTTAATCTGTTGAAAACAGGGAAAGAAAATTGTACTGAATTTCATTCAGCCCCTAGGGAGATAATGTGATTCAAATTTGGAATACTGACCGAGGTTATTGAGCGCTCATTTGAATAAGAAGTTTTAATTCTTTCTTTATGACCTGCCAGTATTATGTGACATAGTATAAAACAAAGTCGCTTTCTCTGTCCCTATGTCCCTTTGAATGCTTAAATCTTGGAAACTACGCAACGGATTTTGATGCGGTTTTTTTCAATAGATAGAGTGATTCAAAAGGAAGGTTTTTATGTATAATAACATCCTATTGCACCCGTGCGAAGCGGGGGCCGCCGACGACCGAGTTCAGTGAGTTCAATGGTTCAATGGGAGAGGCCTATGTCCAGCAGTGGACTGCAACAGGCTGATGATGATTATAGTGATGATGAAGCGGGAGCGGGTCGCTAGTATGTGATAAATAGAAAAAGTTTAATAATAAATATTTTTTCGCAAATGGTACGAAAAGTAGAGTATTTTCCTCGGTGATAAAGCTGTCTTAGTCTTGGGTGAACTTAAATCCCTCGCTACACTCAGGACTCGTATTAAATCCCTCGCTTCGCTCGTGATTTAAGTTATTAACACCCTCACTGCGCTCGGGAGTTAACCTCGAGTCCTTCGTTACGCTCGCGATTTCAATCGTCACCCGCGACAGAAGACACTGCTTTATCCCCTTGGTTAATAATCAACTATTCATTTCCTGTCAACGTGGTTTGCTGAAAGAAATCTCTTTGTAGAGATGATCTCACCTGGTCTTTTAGACCCCTAAATGCTTACATATTATTGTCGTTTTGCCCACGAATGAATAAACGAATAATAGTAAACACAGTCTAGCTAAGATTGCGCATTTATTTATTAATTGTTAGTCTTAAACAACTCTGGTTAGTTCCTTCATAAGTACAAAAACACTTTTATAGAAACCAATATATATCTATTATAATGCCAGTACCTATTTTGTTACAGAAAAGAAAGGTCTGGTTTCGGATCTCGGCAATCTTGTTGACGACCTTCTTAACGCCGTCGCCAACACCGGTGAGTAATCCTTGTCAATAATGAGCACCAAAGTCAAGTCTCTAAGCACTTAGTTTGCGCGTCAACATTATTCGCTATGTTTTGATGAATCAAGCGGACAAAGCAACGCAACTTCTTTAGGAGTCAGCTTTTGAATAGATGCTCACTGCAGCCCTGATGAGACAAATACCTTACGAAATTGTAGAAATTATATTTAAATGCGGTCCAATGTTGGGCTGGTAAATCTCAAGCTCGTTCCAAAGAGCAAGGGTTCGAACGAATAAGTAATATATCTACGAATGTTTTTACAGGTGAGGACTCGGCAGCCGCAGTAAAGGGTTAGTATTATTTTTATACTATTTAATAAATGTGTTGACCGTATCTACACTCGATACCTCGATACCATTATGCTCTTAGATATAGCTGGGCAGTAAAATTACGTTAGCAGCGTACCTTCTGGGCTGCATAATAATATTGTCTGTTTCAAGTTATGTCAAGTCATATTTTATGTGGTAAATAATGTCGAATGAAACCTTCTAGTAGCACGACGCAAAAAAACATTTACACAATTAGAAGAAATATTTTGTCAAATCTAAATAGGCAGTCGCTTTTTAAGCAATTCGAGACATAAGGTGACTGTGGTGTGGAGCTCTGCTTTACAGAAGTTTATTGAAGTTGTATCCGTTTGAGTAGAGATTTGATAAAGCTTATCATGCAAGTCACTTAAAGTCTAATGACCATTTCCAATTTATATTTTTTCTGGAAATATCTTTATAAAATAGCTACTCGTATCGACTTGCCTGTGAAATCAAAATACCTATGAGTAAATGCATGTCTGAGGTGCATCTCTTAAGTCTGGCATCTTTTTTTTTTTTTGACGCGGAGAATGCATTTACGCACTATTCCGCTCCATGGGTAGGAGCGCGGGGGAGTGTGAGACTCGCCAACCCCAGTGGGGAAGGGACTACCCACTAAACTCCGCGGAGGCCATCTTCCGCGCGTTACCCAAGGTCCCCGAGTACCACCGCGAGGGACTCTACCGGCGGACCCCTGGCTCGCTATGCCGGCTTCCCGGCTATACTCGAGGGGAGTTATATCTCCCCTATTACACCCACCGGTGTTAACGGCAGTGCGAGGACCCCCGCACCGCCGCCCTCCACGGAGTCGCCTGTGCAATGGAGGCGCACGGTCCCCACCGTGTGCACTCCTAGCGACCCCGGGGCCCCCCTTTAGTCGCCTTTTACGACAGGCGGGGGGGAACCTTGGCAGTATTCTAATGCCCCATACCACAGGGCACAAATCTGGCATCTAACACCTTTAGTTTTACTTATGACTGATATTTTTTTCTTTGTAGATCTGCTGGTGAAAATTCAGGATATCCTAACTACGCTTGTTCAAGGAAGTAAGTGAATAAAACATATTTATCAGTTATTTAGATAAAAAGTACATTATGGCATAATACTAACACACACAACATGATTTAGTAATCTAACTATATTTGTGAGGGCTAAAAGCTCATTCAAGCCTCCATTCAACCTCTCTGTTATTAACAAAATTATTTGCAATAATCATAACTGTAAGGAACTGCTTTTACTGATATTTCGGCACTCATTAACTTAAATTAGATTAAATTTCACTCTGTTCTTAACCTTTATACGAGTACCTATAAACTGTCTAAGTATATAAACAGATAATTGAATGATACAATTACATACAAAAATTAATCTTTATATAGGTTTCACATCATTATGCGTTCTGAGCCAACTTGATATCAAAGTGATAAGTGTGTAATTAATTAATACTGTGTTCTTTCTTTCAGATGAAGCAGGTGGAGCTCAAGGTTAGAACTTTTTATTTAATAAATTAATTCATAAATAGGCGAATATTTGTAATGTTCATTCAACAATATCTGAACTGCAAACAAACGTGCAACGAATGTTGCTACGAATATCTATTTTACCGAGTTTTTCTACAGCGTGTTGAATGATAAACCTGCCTATTTTTGAGGGGTCTATCCGTACAAAATTGATGATTAAAAAACGTTCCTACTCTAACTTTAAACTTTTCTTGATCATTTTGCCTGGTTTCAATTTCATGTTTTTATTCGTTATTATTATCAGTCTTTACTATCCCATTGCAGTGACAAGGCCTTCCGTCCCACTCGCCAGATATTTCTTCATTATTTAACACACTTGTTTTTCCTTAGGTGTTATTGGTCTCGTTCTGGAGCTCATCAACAATATCCTCGCTCGCCGTAAGTAACAACAACACAACAGACAACATAATATACTCCATAATGTTTATACTAGTTTTGTATACTTACCTTCATTTTTTAGTTGCAGGATCATCAAAAGCGTAATGAGATTTTAGAAGGTATGTTTAGTCTTAGAGACGTCTTAACAACTCACTAATTTAATAGTAGCTTTTGCCATATCTTCGTTCGCATAGTAGCCGATATCAGACATCGGAATGTATCAATCAAGGCCCTTGTTCTTATTTATTGCACCGTAGATCACATCTTCACTTACCACCAGGTGTGAGATAGTGATGAAATAACTTGGGCAATCCCTAATGATAAACATAAAATGGAAATTAAAAATATATATATTAATTTACCAGTAGAAAAGTTTGCTTCCATCCTTGATTCAACTCTTTAGGTGGTAAATTCCACAAATCAATTCTTTAAATATCAGATTTAAAAAGCGATATAGTGTGCTTTTCTCAAACTTATTAGTGTGGAGGGTCTGAAACAGAAATAAGTAGGTGCTTTTCGAAAAATAAATAACCATTAAGTACTCGAAGTTAGCTTTCAAACCATTTGGATGTGTGAAATGACATAAAAATAACTTTTTCTTCTATTTACAGATGCAGTTCAACAATACGCGATGTTCCAATGACCCAGAATAGACTTACCTGTACATTTTCGTAAAACGACTAAGAAAACATCTCTGCTGTCCGGTACAACCACAGTACTGTAGCAATGCAGTAGTTACTGCTGTTGTGCCAATTGGGGAGTAAACCCTCTGTTCAATTGGTTTTGTTGTTAGTTTTTGTTTAAATATTATTGAACAGTCAATAAACTTCAAATCACACTACCAATACTTTTATTTCCACTCCCTTCGCACAAATGACTGATTAAATATTCACTAAGTGCAGTCGACCACCCCTCTCACATGACCGTTACGATATACACGTTAAGTCCCAACTCGTGTTTGCAGCCCAAAAACGGTCAGGTTTTAGAGCCGGCAAAAGTACCGTACCTGCCCTTGAAGTCATGATATACTAACAATGACTGAAGCAATGTTGGTCCTATTAGATAATTCTCGGGCATTTGAAATATAAGTACTTACGACGCTACTTACTTACGCCACTTAAGTCTTAACTTACTTACCGCCGCACTCAGAGACGTCAATTAAAGTAGCTCTAAAATTACTCTAATGGTTCATTAGAGTCAAAATTGCATTTTTGAAAAGAGACTTTATAACAAATTGAATAAAGAACTTTTAAGAATGAAAAATTTTGACTCTAATGAAGCATTAACGTTAAGTGACGTCTCTGAGTGCGGCGGTTACTGTGGATTTAATGCTGAAACACTAAAATGTTTTTATGTCAGAGTTAATATTTTTAATTAGTTTTTCAGAACCGTTGAAAATATCAATTGTCAAACCATTATCATTCTTTCAAAAAGAAGGAGACAAGTCAGATTTAGATAATTACAGACCGATAACAATAATTCCAATTCAATTAATATCCAAAGTGTAAGAAATGGCCATTCACAAATGAATAAATGTTTTTTTATAAAATTTAGGTTTTTCCATACACAGCAGTTTGGTTTTAGAAAAGGTAGCTCACTCACCCTCGCCTGCTTTGACTTAGTTAAATTTATCACCGGAAGTCCTAATAGCAAAATACCATTTTTTTTTCATTTTCTTCGATATTATGTCAAAGGCTTTCGATTTTGTAGAACATAATCTATTACTACAGAAACCAGAAAAAAATGTTATTAAAGGAAAAACTTACGAATGGACACAAAGTTATCTAAAAAATCGACTGTAGTACACTGAAATCCAACAAATAAGTAATTATAGAAACACCTTGGTTAAAAAACGTACCGGCGTTTAATTGTGTTTTACTTTTCAGTGGAGTAGTTATTTTGGCTCTTTCCGATATCATCAAGTGGCTGAAATTGAATACCTAACTTATTAATCTTACTAAACAAAAACTACTTATGGAATTCCATTCTTACCACACTAACCTAGAAGTACAGGAAAACATAAAAATGTCGACATAAGCCAAGTCGGGAGCTTTAAATTGTGCTAAAAAGGTATATTTAATTTGCAATAAACAAATTCATCGTCATCACCCGGCAGTAATTTTTGCACTAATAGCCCTTCCTTAGTGGGACGGAACAGGCTGATTTAGATTTAGATTTAGCCCTTCAATGTAACTTTTGAAATTATATTTTTTTCAGTACACGTTTCGGTACACGGTGTATTTTGCTTTTCGAAATTCCTATTACTTCTTCACCTTCCCTCGCTGAACTTTTAGGTTTTGCCGTTTCATAATAAATCGAGATGGCGTATTTCTATCAGGATATCTTTCGCGGTGCTATTATAAGGCTTATGTTATGTTTTTGTGATTCAAAAAGTATGCTCCCATTAAGTCAAATTTATTTTGAAACGCCATGGATATGTGAAAAATTCCCAAAACATTGCAAAAATTCCACAATGAAAATCATAGAACCAAAAGAATAAAAGTTTGAAAATGGAACACATTTGAATTTTTTCTTTATAGTCAGGCAACAACAAAATAATTACGCGTCTTTCGGCTCAGGATATGGCGAGCCATATCCTGAGCCGAAAGACGATTTGTTGCATATAACCTGCTAATTATGTATCTCTTTATCATTTTATCTTATCACGCACTTAAATTATAATAGGAAAATGATGCATTTTTCTCTAGTGGGTACATTGATTAGTAATAGGTACTTATGATAATTTCAGTTGTATGTCCTTACGACAAAGTTAGTAGCCCCCCTGAATACGTCTTCACCTTGTCGTGGTAGGGGGGCTCAGTACCCGTAGCACGTTTTGCTCCGGGGAAGCGAAGAAAGACAACCCGCGAGCCCAGTGTGGCTGGCCCTCGTCGGGCGGGGCCGTAACCGCCATTGCGGTGGTTACCGCCATGAAGAAAACCTGTTTAAAAAACCCCTAATCCCTCGGAGTGTTGCGCGCCTAGTGGTGAAATGGCTGGAAGGGTGAGACCAGCCGCAAGCGGATAGCTGGCCGACTTATTCGGCCAACATAAAAACATGACTATTGGACCTTTGCAAAGTACTACTCAGGTGGGTCCCATCGTCTCCGCAGGTGGGGAATCCCTCCCCGCTTCAGCGGGCAGCTCAACGTAATCTGGGAGGGGGCTCAGATGTCTTAGTAGCCATGTTACCGTACGTAGTGAGGAGGAGTTGACTGTTGGAGAACTCGAGAACAAAAAACTCTCAAAATGGCTTAAGCCCAAACAGGAAAAGGCGGAGGTTAAAACCTCGAACGTTCTTACAGTGATTTATCTTTAGACTACGCGTGTTTCCTGGACATACGATTGAAGCCATAAACTGCTCTGATGCATGATACAGAAATTAATAAAAAAACATATTTATAACCTGAGGTTATCATAACCTATCCTCTTTAATTTATTATTTTTATATCTCTATTTTCCTAACTTTTAGAGGGTAAGTTTTAGTATCATTTTGGTAGCAGTGTTAAATTGTACAAATCTTGGTTGATTTCTTTCATAGACGAGGCCTATTATAGTTGGGGCTCAAACTCAAGGAACCCCACGTCTCGTCGTCTTCTTTAATTACTTATCTGACTAAATAAAAAGTTGTAAATTCCTCCGTATGAAAAAAATAAACTATGTCTTTGGATATATACCATTATTAAGTATCACGTACTTATAATTTTGATACAAATGACTCTGCTGGCTCGCACAGGTAGCATCAGCCTACACACACAGACCTGACCGATGCACTTGCAGCGTACTGCAGCGTCACTGAACTCTACATCGACGATCAATACCAAATATTTTTGTCTTACGATCTTTATAATAAACTAGATTGCAACCGATCGTGTTGACTTCTCATTTCCACCGCTGTGGCAAAGCCAACCTAACCGGCAGTAACATGATCTATAGCGTGTGGCTGTGCTACTGGTAGCGGATCCTATGACCTCGCTGTCTTCACTCCACCCCCTCTCGCCGGTAGTTCACTTCTGATTCTGTCAAAAATATTTGAACATAATCTTACTTAAGACAAGTAAGATGTTCGACTTCTTGTTTTATGATGTCACGTATCATTGAAATCCTTATGATGTGACCTATGTGATATAATTTGATTAGGTTTAGTCTAAAACGCGGCCTAAAATCGAAATTTCATAAATATAAAATGTCCTAGAATGTATCATTACTTAATGTCAATTCAATATTATTAAATTTTCAAAATGAATTGCGAACAGTTCTTTCTTTTATCCGTATAGTTATATAAATAGAAGAATTACTATTAATATTAATAAATAAATAGGTTTTTAAGGAGTGATTTGAGTGAAGGGATTGGAAATAAAAGCATTGATTATGTGATATGAAGTTTATTGACCTATTTAAAAATAGTTTAAACACAACAATTTAAAACAATAGCAACAATAATAACTGAATAGTGGGTTCACTTCCCAGTTGGCACAGCGCATTCACTTATAGCGGATGTTCTGTGTTCGGGCTGGTCAGGAGTGATGGCTTCTAAGCTTTTTAAGAATTTAATTACCAAAATTTAAAGTTAATTTTACTCTGGGTCAGTTAAACATCGCGTCTTGTTGTACTGCATCTGTTGATGAAAGAAAAAAGTTATGATTATTTCAATTTACACAATCTATATACTTGTGCATGTGAAACAGAAGAAGCTTAAAAGATTGGAACATTGTAATGAATGTATCACTTCTTAATGAAACTCAATAAATTCAAACCAAAGACTATGCAAACAAAGACGTGGGCTGATGCTATTATTAAATATACGAGTTAGATCGATTCGTTCTTTCTTTATAACGAAGATATTACTTAAGTCCTTACAAAACATACCTTCGAAAATTATTCTCATGCCGCTTAAGACGATCCTGAAACTAAAATAGGAAGGTAAGTAAAAACACTTGTATAAACATAAAGAGTTAATCACGTTATATCTGTTTTCTACTTACGCCGTGCGAGGATATTGTTGATGAGCTCCAGAACGAGACCAATAACACCTAAAGAAAAACAAGTGTGTTAAATAATGAAGAAATAACTGACAAGTGAAATCCTTGCCACTGCAGTGGGATAACAAAGGATGATAATAAGAAAAAATAAAAACATGAAATTAAAAATAGGCAAAATGTTCAAGGAAAGTTTAAAGTTACAGTAGAAACGTAATTAAACAATCAATTTTGTAAGGAAAGATCTCTCTAAAATAAGCAGGTTTATCATTCAACACGCTGTAGAAAAGCTCGGTAAATAGATATTCGAAGCAACATTCGTTGCAGTGCAGATATTGTTGAAAGAACATCACAAATATATGCATATTTATGAATTAATTTATTAAATAATGAGGTTCTGACCTCGAGCTCCACCAGCTTCATCTGAAAGAAAGAACACAGTATTAATAACACACTTATCACTTTGATATCATATTGGCACAATGATGTGAAAACCAAAGATTTTTTTTGTATGAAACTAAATCATTCATTTATCTGTTTATGTATACATCGACAGAACATATAAAGTTTAAGAACAGAGTGAAATGTATCCTTATTGAAGTGAATGAGTGCCTAGATAAGAATATACGCAGTGACTTACGGATGTGATTATTGCAAGTAATTTCACTATTAACAAGGAAATTGAATGGACCCTTGAATGAGCTTCTAACCCTTCGCAAATATAGTTAGTCAGATTACTCATCCATGTCATGCTTGTATGTACTTCTTCACTAAATAGCTGTGAAATATGTTTCATTCACTTACTTCCTTGAATCAGCGTAGTTAGGATATCCTGAATCTTCACCAGCAGATCTACAAAGAAAAAATATCAGTCATAAGTAAAACTAAAGGCGTTAGATGTCAGACATAAAAGATAATCCTCTGACATGCACTTACTCATAGTCTATTTAACATCTTTCATTTATGAAAAAAACTTATTCAATCGTGCTACAAAATTGTTTCTTTCGACATTATTCACCAGATAAAATATGACTTTACTTAACTTGAAACAGACAATTTTATTATGCAGCCCAGAAGGTAGGCTGGTAGCATTATTTTAATGCCCAGCTATATCTTAGAGCATTTTGGTATCGAGTATAGAATATAGGTAGATACGAACAAGGAATTTTATTATATAGTATTAAAATAATACTAACCCTTTACTGCGGTTGCCGAGTCCTCACCTGTAAAGATATTCGTAGAATTATTACTTTTTCATTCGAAACCTCGCTTTTTGGAATGAGTTTTAGATTTGTCAGCCCAAGATTGTACATTGGACCGCATTTGATCGGTTAAGCGTAAAAATATTATTTCTATAATTTCGTATACTCTTTGTCTCATCAGGGCTGCGCTGCAGTGAGCAGCTATTCAAAGGCGATGCCTCAATTATAAGTTGCGTTGCTTGGTCCTCTTGATTTATTTTAACATAGCGTAGGACGTCGCCACGCACAATCTGACATGTCGTCTATATATAACATATTAAGTAAAATGATGCACAAAAGCGCGTTGCTTTGCGTTGTGCATCATGTGTCGTCATGTGCTAGTGAGATCTCACGCATATCGAATAATGTTGAAGCGCAGACTAAGTGCGCGCAGACTTGATTTTAGTGCCCATTATTGACAACGATTACTCACCGGTGTTGGCGACGGCGTTAAGAAGGTCGTCAATAAGATTGCCGAGGTCCGAAACCAGACCTTTCTTCTCTGTAATAAAATATCAACTAGCATTATTAATGGATACTGGTTATTATAAAAGTGTTTTTGTACTTATGCAGGAAGTAACGAGAGTTGTTTAAGACTACTCATCATTGGCTGTTCCTTCATGAAAATTGGTAGAGAAAGCTCTAAATGCGCAAATCTTAGCCAGACTGTAGTTATTTGTTATTCATTTATTTCTTCGTGTATAAAATGACAGGTAAATGTTATTGAGCTTTTTATTGAGCTTCCTGTGGATGGACAGCCTTTATACGTCCCACAGCACTGGGCACAGGCCACACTTCAACTATGAGGTACGAGCCATACTCGAACACGCGGGGTCAATGCGTATTGTTGAACGAGCTTAAGCCTAGTAAGAAACCTCACTGCCAGATTTTATCAAACTACGTTAAGGTCTAAAAGACTGGCATTTATCGACGTCAGCTGGGACGAACTACCTCTGCTTCCGAAACACGGAGATGTCAGACATTTGTATGATGACCACTGATTATCCATCCCATTTTATAGCGCAAAAAAAATCCAATTAATAAATTATTTTAACCCTTTACCTACGGGTGTCAACCATGGTTGATTTGAGAAAGGCCCACTGCAATACGGGTGTCAACTACTGTTGATTTCGCAAAGATATTTTTCATTTATTTTTTTCAATTTCTGTGTCTATGGTAATACTGTTTTACTTGCAGATTAAAAAACTAGAGGAGTTAAACTCTATGAGAGATTTTTTTTTAAAAACATTTCTACGTGTCTTTGGATTGAAAAAACAGCGCGAAAATACCATTGATTCTAGTGTCAACAATAGTTGACACCCGTATTGCAGAGGCATCATTTTTAGTAACCAACATGGCGTACTGCTAGTGAGGTATGATGATAGAAGTGGGTCTATCGAAATATTGTATTATAGATTTCTTGAAAGTATTTGCACAAAATTAAAGTTTCTGTAGATTTATGTGCATCTACTTAAGCGCGATCCAAGAAAAATAAAAATGATCATATTTATATGTTACGAATGTAGTGTTAGTCGTTGTGTACATCATTTTTTTGTTAGTTTAACACTTTATTACACCATAAACTATAATTTTTATATTAATAAATAGTAGACACCGATACAAAAACATAAGATATAGCTTTTTGAAAATAAAAATACATAATTGATAGGCGATTTTCAATATTACCAAAACCAGGTTGTCGCAATATCGATAAAATATCGATTAAAGGGGCATCACTAAAATGTAGCAGAAAATATTGTGTTTTTTAATGTATGTTTTATTCCGAATTCTATACGATTTTTTATCATATATTACTTTAGAAATATGAATAGTTTGATAAAATAGTTGATTTATTAAGTCTTAGGTTGAAAAAGTGTTTTGGTTGAAAGTTACAGCACTATCTTGTTTGTGTGACAAATCTTTTTTTTCCTCTATTTTCTGCAAATAATTTGTGAAAAATGCGTGTGAATATGAAATTTCATTAGTTGTTCCATATACCCTCAAAATTTCAAAATGGTAAGTCATTTAGTTTCTAAGATATCATCAAGTAAAGTTCAGCAAAATTTTTGACCATGCGAAAAAGGCCCCGTATTGGGTGGTGACATCGGTTTCTAGCACCCCGTAGGGAAAAGGTTAACTTACCATCTCCAACGGTGCTCTCAAGCACCTCTTGCACCGTTGCAAGTAGAGCTAAAAACAAACGCGTTTTCAGTTTCATTCCAAGTCTCTCAAATTGTATACTCATTACATTAATATACATATATTCAGGACGCTAACGCACAATTTGTAAAATAATATCTAAAGTTCACGCGGACGAAGAAGACGCCAGTCAAAAATTATATTGATAAAATGTTTTTCGTCAATTCATTAAAACGGTTTTTTCAGATTGTATGGTTCAAACAAATATAAAAAGTTGCTTACAAGCTACAGAGCCTGTGTAGGTTGTCGTGTGACACAAATATATCTACTTGTCCAATAATCTGAAGCAGTATATTACCACACTAATCTTACATTCTCAATTATATAGTGTCTTATGTTTCAATTCTAAATTCACTTTTGGTCTCTAAGTTTTATTCTCATAAATGTTGGTGGTATACTAACCTGCCACTAGTTCTACAGCTGCATTTGTTGTCAATTTTCCTGAAAATGATACGTTTTATGATAGATAAATATCCCAACAGCATTATAGTTTATTAATAAGTTTTTCGATGAGTACAGAAATTATGTAAAGTTATGTGATCTGCTCTGGCAGGTGCAGTCGAGATCACATACTACTACACACACTTTCCGCCACTTGCGATGATTTTATTACAAAATTCAATGACTTACCAATGTCACCGACGGAGCCAAGTAAACTTTCAACGGTATTAGCAACATTGGACGGCAGGTTTTCTGTAAAAATTGTGAAAAATACTTAGTCTTCAACCTTGCTATGCCCAAAAGAGTCATGTTTGTCAACTATTTTGATGTATTTATTGTTTATTGCACAACAAAAAAGTATGATTAGCAAAATAATTCTCTACTTGTAAACCATCGCGAAGCAATAAATAAAGTATATTGCTATAAACATACACAAAAGATCAAGATGTTAATGTTTTTGTGTTTCTGGTAATAGGCGTCAAACCGGAATGCTTATGAAATTTGTAATGTAGATTCTTGGGATGCAACAATATTTTACTTACCAAGGCTATCAAAAACTGATACTAAGGCATTCTGAAGAGTGCCGAGAAGACCTGTAAACAAAAGAAGAAAATCACACCCATGCATACAGAAATTCAAGAAATTCTTCTTCCTCATCAGTTAAAAAATGAATTAAAAAACATGCTTATAATTTAAACAAATAACTTGATGATACTGACCACCTACTCCTCCAAGGACACCACTGACAGTATTTCCTGTAAACAATATAAATATTTAAATCAGCAATGTTCAATGCTGAGACCCACATAAATCACAACCTATTGAACAGAATAAAATTGTGGATATGGTCTTCTTGAGATAAGATCATCAAACAATCTTGTCATGGGTATGTGCAAAATGCTTCGAAATATACATTGGTACTACACGTCGGAAATATCTGTGCACCTCCCTGAAATGTGCGCTTCCCCTCGCGCTACCCCGCATCTCGCCTCATTCTGGCCTGTCTTGTACTGTATATAGGCCAGAACGGGGCGAGATGCAGGGTAGCGCGAGGGGGAAGAGCACATTTCAGGGAGGTGCACAGATATTTCCGACGGATTACATTCCCGAAATGAATAATGTCAGTTGCCACTCACCGACACCTCCAAGTATACCACTAACTAATCCACCTGTAACAAAAATGAGGAAGGTTTAAAACATTTCCTACGGTCACCAGTATTCAACCACAACGAGGTGGTAGAGGCATTGTAGACAACCGATTCAGTAATGGTTCAGAAGTTGGCTACTAAACCTAGAAAAGGTTCAGTAAGGATTGAAACCCTGCACAGTACCTACAACCATTCGCGGGCTCATGTACACGAATAATACAGTTTATAAAGATACCATTCGAAAACCTTAAGTCCACGGCCAGTCTTTAACTGTAACCAGTCTCTAACTCACGGCCTTTTTCAACTTAGTAACCAAGTGAAATAGAGTTCTGTCTTCTAAATTCCCTCCATACTTAGTAATAAGTTACCACATCTCATTTTTTTTTCTTCATATTTAGACGAATTTAATATGTAGCTCAATTCCTAAAATAAATATGGCACATTTTCAAAACAGCAATAAAAACTAGAAATAAACTTTGGGTTTCTCACCAGGGGTCTCCCGCGGCCTGAAAAGTTGCGGTGAGCAGGAAACTGCGCTGACCTGAAGATACAGTAAATATTATGTCACGTATCGGATATCGAAAACCTATACCTATAGTACGATTAATAATTGTAGTCAGCAAAATGACAACTTCAACAGTGACTGATACAAAAAAGGGTGACCCGCTACAATAGTGACGTTCGGCAATCACTAGACTTAGACATTTAGTCATGCTTTATTTTATTAGGTATCAAAGCCTTTTTTAAATTGTAAATATTTAATAGGTACACAACGAATTAAATAATACGATTTAAGAAATATGCCTCCATATTAAAACTTCTCACTAAAAAATTATGGTTATATAAAGCTAAAAAAGATGTTCAAAGAGGTTCTGGGGAATTAACACTTGATAGTCAGGAAAATACAAGTAATTATATACCTTTTTTATTCGTTACGGTTGCTATTGATTCCGACTCCGATTCTGAATCGGTATATTCAGAATCGGAATCAGTTACATTTATAACGAAGGAATCCACATATTGGTCTATAATGTGGTCGAGTTGACACATTTTGTCTTCGACTTTTATGGCATGGTGTATGCAATGTCTCCAATTATCAGGCGTCACCTCTCTCAGGCCCTCTTCAAATATTTTTTTTACCTCTTTTATTTTAAAAGTTTTATTGTTCCTGGCAACGTGCCCCTTTGCTTGAGCCCAAACTAACTCTATTGGGTTGAGCTCACAGTAAAAAGGTGGCAGACGCAGGATTGTGACACCGTATTCAGCGGCCAACTCTCCCGCAGCATAGCATTCGTAATTTGATTTTGTAATTTTACTATTTCGATTAATTGAGCTTTTATCATCTAACCACTAAACAATATCAGCCTTCCGCCAGTTTGAAGTGGGGATACGCTCGACTTTTCATGAATGGTACGGTGCGTTATTTAATACCAGCACCGCATTTGGCTTCAATCTTGGCAAAATGCTTTTAAGCCATTTCTCAAAACACTTTGAATTCATCTCTTCATGATAGTCCATACTATTTTTCTTCGATTCGAAAATAAGTAAACCGGAATCTACAAAACCTTCATCACTGCCTATATGTGAAATTATAAGGCGTCGTCCTTTGCCGGTTGGGCCCTTTAGGCCCGTAGTCAAACCTTTAGAAAACGCTTGTTTGGAAGATTCTACTGTTGTATCCTCCCAAACTTTTCCAGTTGTATGCCTTTACTTTACCTGTTAATAACCTACCTCTATGTCTCAAGACGAAATTCTGACCAGTGTGTGTTGCTAGTAATGACATATGGAAGTGAGACGTGGTCATTCACTACGACTTTTTTGCCAGGCTGTAATGTCGACTAACTTTTAATTGTGAAACTCGATTTACCACATCACTATTTATTTGGGACTGAAAACCTGCCACACTGAAAATGTCATTTCACTGACTACAATTAAAAATCCTAGTATAAACAACGTTAGCTACTTTAACAATATCCAACTGTCAAAACCGTCTCTCGTCATGGTGGTTATTTATAATGAAAATGTTCACTAGTGGACGTCTTGCGTTTAATGATGATGAACGATGAGATCATACACATAAACCGCCTAGTTAAGTATCATCAGAAAATAACTAGACACTTAAGTATTTTTCTTTTTTATTGGTTTACAAACGCTTATTCAGACGGTCTCAGTCATTTCTGTCTGCCCCGACAGACGTCGTACCTACTGTCAAATGCTATTGGAATGGACATTGGGCATAGACTGTGAAATTATTGTTAAATAAAAACAATATTTGACTGCCAACAAATATGAAAATCCCCTACTGTTCGACGTATAAAAGCCAGAAACATTTTGAAATATCATCTTTGATAAAGATGATTTTCATTTTTTAAATGTTTATTTTTCTTCGAGGAGGAGACAAATCCAAAAAAAATAAAGCTATGAAATGCTGTCCAACAGATCTCGAGTTATAACTATTGTAACAAACCCGAGTTAGTTTTACATACATTTAGATTCATAAGAGAAAATGTTAAAGGACTTACCAAAAGAACAAATGCGAATGCGGCTTTCATGGTGCTGGGTATGCTTCTTCGTGAGTAGATCAAGATACACTTGGTACTGACTAAGGAGTACGTACCATTTTTATACTCCTAAGAGATCTAATTACCATGCGTTGATCGAGAAAAGCTACGTCAAACACATCCTTGTATAGAAAAATTTGCAAAACAAAATAAACATTAATACTAATTAAACATTAAGTAACAAAACGAATATTCACTTGTCCGTCTTTATAATTAAGATATTTAAGTTATTTGTTATGAGTTTTGAAGAACCTATTGACTATTTTACAATGGACGGACATGGGTTTTCCCGTCGAATCTGTTTGGAAAATGGCGGTCGCATTTCTGATTCACTGTTACGATTTAAAAATTACCAAAAATATTTAGTTATCAAATTATAAGTGCCCTTTTTTACAAATATTTGTGGCGGGACAACAGGCTGTTTTTTTTTTAGTTGGAACTAGTTAGTCATTTGACTACTATGTCGCCTGATGGAAAGTGATGATGTGGTCGATGGTGGTACACATTATGCCTAGCAAGTGCCTATTCACTCTTTTCTTGAAGAGACCCAAGTTATATTTTTCCGGAAACACATGCACAGGAAGCGAGTTCCACTCCTTAGCCGTTCGCATCACAAATGTGTCAGCAAAACGCTTCGTGCGGATGGCCGGAACATCGACAACGTACGGATGGAGAGCTAACGTGCGTCTAGAGGTCCGGTGGTGGAAAGGCGCTGGCGGAACCAGCTCTTGCAGTTCACTCGAACACTCTCCAAAATGCATCCTATAAAAGACAGCCAGACTAGCGACCTTTCACCGATGTCTAAGGTCTTGTAATTTTGAAATAAGATGTCGGTCCCCAATCAGCCTCCCGGCGCGTGCTTCCACCGAGTCCAATGCGTCCAGTTGGTAGGCAGCTGGCCCGTCCCATAGGTGGGAGCAATACTTCATACACGGACGGATTTGCCCTTTGTACATCTGGAGCAGCAGTGCAGGTATCGCTTAACTCTAGAAAGCATACCGAGTTTCTTGGCCGCAGTTGACGCAGCAGACTCGATGCACCTTCCAAAGTTGAAACTTGAAGACAACTCAATGCCAAGTAATTGTATCTTGTTGGCAACTGGTAACGATACATCTCGAAAAGTTGGAGCCAGACTGAAAGGATTTCTTTTGGCAGAAAACAAGTACGCTTGTGTTTTAGCCGCGTTGAAATCGACCAGGTTGGCCTCTCCCCAGCTGCTAACAGCCTCCAAGACCGAGTTCAAGCGGCCTGCCTGGATTTCCTCTGCTGTGGCTCTTGCGCCGGACTCATATCTAACTGCAACTGTGCTGTCATCGGCGTACCCAAAGGTACCGGGCACCAACAAATCGTTGATGTGGAGCAAGAAGAGCGTTGCAGATAAGTCTGACCCCTGAGGGACACCCGCATCAACAGCCTGTTCAAGAGACGCGCTCCCTTCAAGCACGACTCGGATGGACCGCCCAGTGAGAAACAAAGGCCGGGGGGGATACCAAAGGATGTAAGCTTGCTTATAAGGCTGCCGTGCCAGACCCTATCAAAAGCCTTAGATATATCGAGTGACACAGCTAAGGCTTCACCATGTTTTTCGATGGCCTCGCTCCACATGTGAGAAGCATACACTAAAAGATCCCCAGTAGACCTTCCTCGACGAAACCCGTACTGGCGATCACTGAGAAGATCGTTGTAAAATAAAAGAAATAAACACTCTTAACAAAAGTTTTTCTCAGAGCGTTTTGCATTCCTCTAAAAGAAAGATACCTAACTGTCCATAATTCGACCTACATTTATAAAGAAGTTCAGGAATTTTCTTCTCCTCCTCACCTCAACCAGGAGGTGGTGCGAGCCATATTCCAAAACATGCAGTATCAGTGGGGATTGTTGGAGGGATGTAAGGTCAGTGAAAAACCACATCACTAAATTTCGTTCGGGGTGGCCCATCCCATTTCCGACCCGGTATGTGTTGCTTTATAACAACTATCGTCGCCGATCCACTAATACAACTGCGCTATTACGGGCACCTCAATTTTCTTCAGATATAATTCAATATTTCGACTTCCAAGCATGCATTACTTTTTCTTAGTTAGGGTCTAGTTTAGTTTTGCAAATACTCCCACCAGAGCAATCATCGTCTGTCCTGTGATGTAATATAACATTAAAACATACGTACTTAACTTACAAAAGTAGCTTGCGCGCGCGACTATGTCCCAAACAGTTTGGTCTGAGGCAAATTGACAGAATACCCAGAAGCCCACACATAGCCAAGTGAATTTAAGATTATTTCCGCCTTTTGTGCATTAAAGATTAAATAAATAAATATTCTCCAGCACTAGAACGTTATCCACAAATTCTTCCGGGATAACTTCATTAATGACAGAAAGAGTATACAAATCCTCCATTGTAACGTTACCTTGAGTAGGTACTCACACCCCAGCTTCGCCATGAAAATACCTCTAGATAAGCTCATGCCATGACAATCGCCTCGAGAAAGAATTAATAACCAATTCAATGAATGGGGGATGGGACGGATTGAGGTAGAGATCGTCTAAGCTGAAATGACGTGCCACTCCACTGCATCTACGCTTAGAAGCAAGCACTCTTGTATGCGTAGACGCGGTGGAGGGGCGCAACATTTCAGCTTAGACGATCTCTACAACCTTGGCTGCCGTTTTTTGTTCTCGAATGCACGAATCGGAACAGTAAGTATTTATTCCATTCCAGTTATTCCCATATAACATTTTTATGTTCCTACATTGCAGTAAAGCAGCTGGCTTTAACTATAGGAACTCGGGAAATGCATACATAACTTTATAAATTCATTTAAAATCATGTGACTTCCTAATTTAGTACTTTAAGTAGCCATATCGCTTCTGTAACTTGCATGAGATGTGCATAATCAATTAATGTAGAAAATGCGACTAAAGGTACCTAATATTGTTACCTACCTCATTTGATACTAAGTAATTGACTTTATATAATTAAAAGAAGACTGGCGAAGTTCCATGAGTTTGAGACCCAACTATAATAGGCCTCGTTCATGAACAAAATTATACAAGATTTGTACAACGTAACACTACTATCAAAATGATACTAAAACTTACCCTCGTAAAGTTAGGAATATAGAGATATGAAAAAAATAATGAAAGAGGATAGGTTATAATAATATAAGGTTATGAAGAGTTTTTCATTAATTTCTGTACCATGCATCAGAGCACTTCATGGCTTCAATCGTAAGTCTGGGAAACACGCGTAATCTAAAGATAAATCACTGTAAGAACACCACAAAATCTTTGCGAACGCAAGCAAACACGAAATCGAAGTGAACAACAACAACAAACAAACAATGCAGTATGCACGCATGTCAGTCTGACTTTGACGTATGACACAATTTGACGTTTAATCGTTCCGTTACTGGCATTTATTTAATTTCCTTTGCTGTTTGACTTGCCATTGAACCTTTAATTGAAATCTAGTCACTTGAAACATCGTAATCTAGTAAGAGATGCTTTAATAATAGTAAAATAAGAACAGCAAAACTTGTCAGATCAATACAACCTAGCTATTTGAAGGTTCAGTTTAGAAAGAAAGTAAAATGACACTGATGCATGAACAGGAACTTCCTTCAATTATCCGGATCCGGTTTCTGTTTAGTTTCATCATTATTTACGACGTTTTGATAATAGACTGCCGTAAATTATTTAAAAACCAAATGCCAGCTTTGCAAAATCCTATAAATCATGGATAGAAATCTACTAATACCATTTTATAAAGTTATTATCAGTCTCAACGTGAACGTTACCAAATAATGGCCGGGTCGACATTCGCCGTTCTTCTTTAACAGCTCTTAATCGTTTTATATTGGGACTTGTAAATACTGGTATGTCTTAAAGCCAGTGGGTATGGGATTAACTTTGTGTGAAAGTTTGCGATGGCTACTACCACAGTGATAATACTGTCTAAATAGTATTGTGGTAATTGTACTCCGAAAATAGCTACTATTTTAAATTTCATTCTGTCGCACACAAAAAAACTTGGATCCACAACCTTTGCGTTCGAAAGTATGCGTTCAGCTGGTCACTGTGGCCTTGGCTTTCTAATGAGAAACGATTTGATTGGTAGGGGGCGTGCGTGGGAAAAGTATGAAATCACTGCATTCTTAACGCGAACGGACTATAGTGTAATCAGGTGTAATAAATTGTCTATCTATATATTATATGCTTTTTGTGCTGACCTACTCTAATACGAGTAATTGTACATTTATGGAGCAGAGCTTGTGGGCCCATGGTCATGATGGTCATGCCCCACGTATGTCCAGGGGTTCCCAAAGGTTCACCCTTGTTTGATCGAACAACGTTTTGTCGAAAATCAGTTGGTCGAATTTCAGTTGGTCGAATTTCAGTTCGGAGAATTATTCATTTGACCGAATATTTAATTGGTAAATTTTTATTTGATGTAATTATTTGTTTGAACGAATTTCATTTGAACTAATTTCATATTATCGAATTTTCAGATGCACTAATTTTACTTGAACGAATGTTTCATTACACTAATAATGGTTTAGTCGAAACATCGTATCAAATATTTAATTATTTATTTTTTCGTCACTGCCCTATACTATAGTTTGGGCGGAACCGACTCGGTTAGATTAGGTTAGAAGGTTTAAGGCGGGAGCGAAGCGGAGCGTAGCTCCCGCCTTAAGCCTTCGTGGTTATTTTTTTTTTAAACCCAAAAAATGACTTGCCGCATTACATGCTGCTTGGCATGTTATACCATTTGAAAATTACATCAAATGAACATTCTACCTTTTGATCATTAGTGCAAACGTTGTTATAGCAAATAAACATTCGACGAACTGAAAATTTGATCAAATGATATTATACAAAGTGATGATTTTCTCAAACGTTGTTCGACCAACTGATTTTCGACGAAACGTTGTTCGATCAAACAAGGGTAAACCGTTCCCAAAGACTCCAAGAGGAAACACAACTGATTTAGCCTTGGCGTGCTAGGCTGCCTGTGCACCCCTGTGTAGCCCTACTCATGGAGAGTGAGGTCTCCCTGCTGAAATTTACATACAATATGTTTATAGCTCCTTAGTCTATCTCCTCAGTTGAGTCACAGATTCGTCCTTTCTCAAAGAAGAAGTACCTAAGTATTTAAAATAATGCGCACTTTCATAATCATTTATTCAGTTGCAGGTATCTAAGTAAAGGTATTAGATTTTCAGGTTTGTGTTCTTCATAGTTTATCAATTTTTATGTGAGCCTCGAAGAAATAACGCAAAGTTGAATTAAGTAAAAAGCGGAAAAGCTAAAAACCATTTCTTTTTCCCTCCATCTTCACATCGCTGATCAGCACGACGACGGAAGTCCCTCTCAACCTCGGAGCGGATGTGAGGTACCTACCTACTAGTTGTTTTATTACTTTTCTGAAATTTGTCCTCGATCAGTGATCTTTCTCTTTTTATGAAGCTCTGATATTTATTTTCTTTATTCATTTGACTATCGAATCCCAATCAAAATGAAGGCAACTCTATGTTTTATTGGCCTTTATTTTGATTTGGATTCGATTCGATGTTGTGGAATTGTTATGGCTTGTTTGAGGAAGGAACTTGGTCAGAAATTGAATGAACTAGCAAAGGAATCTGAAGGCCGTGTACGTAGGTATTGCGATCCCGCATCCCGAGTGATAAGTGAGATTGATTAATCCTTGCTTGGGATCCAACAGGATTCCTCACCCTTACAAATTGTTGCAGACCGCAATTGAAACTACAGATTTATATTTAGGAGCACATCGAAAAGATCGGAAATAAAAAATCTGTTCACGCAATAACATTTTTTGACCAAGGTGTTTCTATAATTACTTATTTGTTGGATTTCAGTGCACTGCAGTCGGTTTTTCAGATAACTTTGTATCCGTTCGTAAGTTTTTCCTATAATAACTTATTTTTCTGGTTTCTGTAGTAATAGATTATGTTCTACAAAATCAAAAGCCTTTGACATATCGAGGAAAATGGAAAAAATGGTGTTTTGCTGTTAAGACTTTTGGTGATATATTTAACTTAGTCAAACCGACATCAGTCGAAGGATTGCATCGTTGAAGTGGCAGTGGGCGGGACACATAGCGAAGTGAACCGATGGCCGTTAAGGCAGAAAGGTTCTCGAATGGCGACCGCGTACCGGACGACGTTCCGTGGGCAGGCCTCCCACAAGGTGGACCGACGATCTTGTCAAGGTCGCGGGAAGCCGCTGGATGCGGACAGCGCAAGACCGATCCTTGGGGGAGGCCTATGCTCAGCAGTGAGCGTCGTTCGGCTGACATGATGATGAGTCAAAGCAGGCGAGGGTGGTGTAACTACCGTTTCTAAAACCAAACTGCTGTGTATAGAAACCTTCAATTTTTCATTTTCAACATTAATTCTTTTGTGCATTTTTGTTCTAACACTTTGGATATTAATTTAATTGAAATTATTGTTATCGGTCTATAATTATCCAAATCTAACTTGTCTCCTTCTTTTTGAAAGAATGATAATGGTTTGACAATTGATATTTCAACTGCTCTGGAAAACTAACATAAAATATAACTCGCGGTCTTATATTTTCTTTCATTTTCTAATAGTACAATTTTTTAGCAACCCTCACTTAACTTAACTTAATAAATTGAACTGTTTTGTGAAATAGAACACCTTTGTCATCCCGTGATCACGGCTGCTTTAAAGTACTCGAAACGTTGGGTTAGAAAATGAAAGAAAATATGAGACCGCGAGTAGAATCCGTAAAGTTGTTTTATTTCGATAAAATATAACTCTAAGATAAAAACATTTTAGTGTTTTAGCATTAAATCCACAGTAAGAAAGCTAAGGCATAAGTGGCGACGTACTTAAACTCGTATATTAAACGCCCGAGAATGATCTAATAGGACCAACATTGCTCCAGTCATTGCCAGAATATCATGACTTCAAGGGCAGTTGCGGTACTTTTGCCAGCTCTAAAACCTGCCTGTTTTTCGGCTGCAAAAACGAGTTGGGACTTGAGGTGTATATCCTAACGGCCATGTGACAGGGGTGGTCGACTGCACTTAGTGAATATTTAATCAGTAATTTAAGCGAAGGGAGTGGAAATAAAAGGATTGTTAATGTGATTTGAAGTTTATTGACTGTTCAATAATATTTAAACATAAACTAATGTAATAACAACAAAATCAATTGAACAGAGGGTTTACTTCTCACTCGGCACAACAGCAGTAACTACTGCATTGCTAATGTACTGTGGTTGTTGCCAGCAGAGATGTTTTCTTAGTCGTTTTTCGAAAATGGACGTGTAAGTTTACTGGGTCATTGGAACATCGCACCTTGTTGAACTGCATCTGTTAATAAAACAAAAAGTTATTTTTCTTTTGTTATTCCACACATCCAAATGGTTTGAACGCTATCTTCGAGTAGTTAATGGTTATGTGTTTTTCAGAAAGCACCTACCGACTAAGTTTCATACCTAACACACTAATCAGTATGAGAAAAGCACACTATATCGCTATTCAAATCTGGCATTTAAAGCAAAAATTTGTGAAATTCATTACTTCAATAGGTGAATAAAGGATGGAAGTAAACATTTCTACAAGTGAATACCTATAACTATATTTTTTTGAACTAGGGACTGATCAGTTATTTGATCTCTATCTCACACCTAGTGGTAAGTGAAGATGTGATCTACGGTGAAATAAACATGAACAGAGCCTTGATTGATACATTCCGTTGTCTGATAGCGGATACTATGCGAACGAAGACATGGCAAAAGCAAGTATTCAATAAATGAGTAGTTGAGACGTCTCTAAGACTTAGCTTACCTTCTGAAATCTCATTACGCTTTTGATGATCCTGCAACTAAAAAATGAAGGTAAGTATACAAAACTAGTATAAACATTATGGAGTATATTATGTTGTCTGTTGTGTTGTTGTTACTTACGGCGTGCGAGGATATTGTTGATGAGCTCCAGAACGAGACCAATAACGCCTAAGGAAAAACGAGTGTGTTAAGTAATGAAGAAGAAATAACTGACAAGTGTAACGGAAGGCCTTGCCATTGTAGTGGGATAACAAAGGAAACATGAAATTTAAACTAGGCAAAATGATCAAGGAAAGTTTAAAGTTCGAGTAGAAACGTATTTTAATCATCAATTTTGTAAAGATCCCTCAAAAATAAGTAGGTTATCATTCAACACGCTGTAGAAAAGCTCGGTAAAATAGATATTCGAAGCAACATTATTTCGTTGCACGTTTGTTTGCAGTTCAGATATTGTTGAATGAACATTACAAGCATTCGCCTATTTATGAATTAATTTAATAAATAAAAAGTTCAGACCTTGAGCTCCACCAGCTTCATCTGAAAGAAAGAACACAGTATAAATTACCCATTTATCACTTTGATATCAAGTTCGCTCAGAACGCATAATGATGTGAAACCTTAAGATTTTTTTTGTAATTAATTGTATTATTCAATTATCTGTTTAGATACTTAGACAGTTTATACTCGTATAAAGCGTAGGAACAGAGTGAAATTTAATCTGATTTAACTTAATGAGTGCCTAAATATCAATAAAAGCAGTTCCTTACGGTGATGATAATTGCAAATAATTTTATTAATAACAGAGAGGTTGAATAGACCCTTGAATGTGCTTTTAGCCTTTACAAATATAGTTAGATTACTAAATCATGTTGTGTGTGTTAGTATTATGCCATAATGTACTTTGTATCTAAATAACTGATAAATATGTTTTATTCACTTACTTCCTTGAATAAGTGTAGTCAAGATATCCTGAATCTTCCCCAGCAGATCTACAAAGAAAAAAGAAAACATTCATAAGTGAAACTAAAGGCGTTAGATGCCAGACTTAAAAGATGATCCTTAGACATGCTGAATGCATGGATAGCTGATATTTCCGATACCAGTAGCTATTTTATAACGAGATCATTTGAAATTATACTTTTTCCTGGGGGATCCCCAATCCCCATCGTTAGAATGCATGATAAGCTCTTATCAAATCTCTCCTCAAACGGATACAACTTGGACAAACTTCTGTAACGCAGCGCTTCACACCACAGTCACCTTATTTCCCATATTGTTCAGAACGCGGTTGCCTTTTAGATTTGACAGACTATTTAATGTCGAAAAAAACTAATTGCATAGGATCAAAATTTGAAAATTTCATTCGACATTATCTACCACATAAAATATGACGAAGGCTCGTCACATTATTTTACTACCCAGCTACATCTACGAACATTATGGTATCGAGTATAGATACGGTCAACACATTTGATTATAGGATGAAAAAATAATACTAACCCTTTACTGCGGCTGCCGAGTCCTCACCTGTAAAAATATTCGGGATTTATTACTTTTTCGTTCGAATCCTTGCTTTTTGGAACGAGCTTTAGATTTGTCAGCCTAAGATTGTACATAGGGCCGCATTTGATCGGTTAATTTCGTATGGCCTTTGTCTTCACATAAGAACACTCACATTTTTCATGAACTATTGTGAACATTCACAATAGATATAATGTAAAATGAGCACAACGCAGAGCAACGCGCTAATGAGATGTCACCCATAGCGAATAATGTTGACGCGCAAACTAAGTGCTTAGAGACTTGACTTTGGTGCCCATTATTGACAACGATTACTCACCGGTGTTGGCGACGGCGTTAAGAAGGTCGTCAACAAGATTGCCGAGATCCGACACCAGACCTTTCTTTTCTGTAACAAAATATAAACTGACATTATCAAAACATATTGGTTACTATTAAAGTGCCTTTGTACTTATGAAGGAAGTAAAGAGAGTTGTTTAGTACTTCTCATCATTGGCCGTTCCTTAAAGAAATTTGGTTGAGACAGCTCTAAATGCGCAATCTTAGCAAGACTGTGTTTATCTACATAAACGGCCTATATACGTCCCACTGCTGGTCACAGGCCTCACCTCAACTATGAGGTGGAACGAGACATACTCCAACACGTGATTGTAGGAACCTTGCTGCCAGATGTTATAAGGCTACGTTAAGGCCTTCGGCTAGGCTAAAAGACTGGCATTTAACGATGTCAACTGGGACCAACTGCTGCGGCTTCCGAAGCACGGAGATTTCAGACAAATACATCAATTTTAGTCGGGTTGGTCCGTGACCAATTGTGACCGCTTACAGCGCAAAAAAATTACAACAAATGAATTATTTCTAACTTACCATCTCCAACGGTGTCCTCAAGCACCTTCTGCACCGTTGCAAGTAGAGCTAAAAACAAACGTGTTATCGTATCAGTTTTATTTCAAGGCTCTCAACTTGTATATTCATTACACCTTGATTACACCCATATACATATTTTCAGGAAGCTAACGCACAATTTTTAAAATCATATTTAAAGTTCACGAGGATGAAGTAGCGCCGCGCGGTAGTCAAAACTTTCATTGACAAAATAATTATCGTTAAGTTTTTAATACAGTTTTCTCAGATTGTATGGTTCAAACAAATACAAATGGTTGCTTAAAAGCTACAGCGCCTGCGTAGGTTGTGGTGTGACACAAAATGTAACTACATGTCCAATAAGTATAAGCAGTATGACTACCACACATTCTCAATTATCTAGTGTCTTAAGTTTCAATTCTAAATTCACTTTGGTCTCTGAGTTTTATTCTCTTAAATGTTGGTGGTATACTCACTTGCCACTAGTTCCACAGCTGCATTTGTTGTCAATGTTCCTGAAAATGAAACGTTTTATGATAGATAAATATCCCAACAGCAGTATAGTATGATATTAAATAAGTTTTTCGATGAGTACAGAAATTTTGTGAAGTTATGTGATCTCGACTGCACCTGCCAGAGGAGATTTGGGAATAGAGACCACTTGCGATGACTATTCCTAAATTCAATGACTTACCAATGTCACCGATGGAGTCAAGTAAACTTTCGACGGTTTTAGCGACATCAGACGGCAGGTTTTCTGTGAAAATTGTACAAAATACTTAGTCTTCAACCCAAACGAGTCATCTTGGCATCTATTTTAATGTATTTATTGTTTATTGCACAAAGAAAAAGTAGAATTAGCAAACTCAATTCTCTACTAGTAAACCAGCAAGCAATAAATAAAATATATTGCCATAAACATACACAAAAGATAAAGATGCTAATGTTTTTGGTAATAGGCGTCAAACCGGATTTATGAAAGTTATTGTGTACTTAGATACTTGGGGGAACGTATGCAACAATATTTACTCACCAAGGCTATCAAAAACTGACACTAAGGCTCTTTGAAGACCACTGAGAAGACCTGTAGACAAAAGAAGAGAATTACACTCATGCATACAGAAATTCAAGAGATTTTTCTCTCGCGTCAGTTAAAAAAATACTTATAACAGGCTTATAATATAAACAAATAACTTGAGGATACTGACCGCCTACTCCTCCAAGGACCCCACTGACAGTATTTCCTGTAAACAATATAAATATTATAGCAATGTTCAATGCTGAGGGCCAAGTAAATCACAACCTATTGACCAGAATAAAATTGTGGATATGGTCTTCTTCAGAGAAGGTCATCACACAATCTTGTCATGGGTATGTGCAAAATGCTTCGAAATATAACCAGAAACTACACGTCGCACATATTATTATTATCTCTTCGTTCCCTGAAATGTGCTCTTCCCCCTCGCGCTTCTCCGCACCTCGCCCCGGACTCGCCTATATCACTGTAAACATATACAGTACTAGAGAGGCCAGAACGGGGCGAGGTGGGGGGTAGCGCGAGAGGAAATGGACATTTCAGGGAGGTGCACAGATATTTCCGACGGGTAATATTCACGAAATTAATAATGTCAGTTGCCACTCACCGACTCCTCCAAGTATACCACTAATTAGTCCACCTGTAACAAAATTTAAGAAGGTTTCATCAAAACATTTATCATACATATCGCCAGTATTCCACCACAAGGAAGTGGTCAGAGGCATGGTAGACAACTGATTTTAGTATAATGGTTCAGAAGTTGGCTACTGCACCTAGAGATCGTGGGCTAAATCCCCGCAAAGTACAATTAATTGATACAATTGATAAAGATACCATTCAAAAACATAATGTCCACGGCAAGTCTGTAGGTACCTCTTTAAGTTTCTTTAACTCAGAACCAAGTGTAATGGAGTTCGACGCTAAACGCCTTCAATACTTAGAATATGTACCCCCATCTCATTTTTTTCTTCATATTTAGACGAATTTATTATGTAGCTCAATTCTTAACATAAATATGACACATTCTAAACAGCAATTAAAAGTAGAAATAAACTTTGGGTTTCTCACCAGGGGTCTCCCGCGGCCTGAAAAGTTGCGGTGAGCAGGAAACTGCGCTGACCTGAAGAAAGAGTAAATATTAAGTCACGTATCAGATATCGAAAGCCTATTCCTAAATATCGTTAGCTACTCTAACAATTTCTACTAACGTTAAGCCTAGTCAGAGGCTTAGGGCGGCTTGATAACATCTGACATTATGGCTGCTCACTAACCTTTCACCCCTTCAACAATCCGCACTGAGCCCGCGTTTTGGAGTTTGGCTCGTTCCACCTCATAGTTGAGGTGAGGCCTGTGCCCAGCAGTGGGGCGTATATAGGCCGTTTATGTAAACATTTATTCGGACGCCCTGTCAAAAGTTATTGGAATGGACATTGGCATTGGACTGTGGGATATTGTTAAATAAAAACAATATTTGACTACCAACAAATATGCGATGGCGCGCATTAGGGGAGGCCTACGTCCAGCAGTGGACCAGCATAGGCTGATGATGATGATGATGATGATGATGAAATATGAAAATCTCCTAGGGCAAAAGCCAGAAACATTCTGAAATATCATCTTTTAAAATGCCGGTTCTCATTTTTTTATATTTATTTTTCTTCGAGGAAGCCATGAAAAGCCGTCCAACACTTCTCGAGTTATAACTGTTGTAACAAACCCGAGTTAGTTTACATAAAGATTCTTATGAGAAAATGGTAATTGACTTACCAAAAGAACAAGTGCGAATGCGGCTTTCATGGTGCTGGGTATGCTTCTTCGTGGGTAGATCAAGACACACTTGGTACTGACTGAGGAGTACGTACCATTTTTATACTCCTAAGAGATCTAATTACCATGCGTTGATCGAGAAAAGCTACGTCAAACTCATGCTTAAACAGAAAAATTTGCAATACAAAATTTTACTCATTACTAATTAAAAATTAAGTAACCAACCGAATATACACTTGTCCGTCATTTTTAATTAAAAGACTGAAGTTAATTTGTTATGAGTTTTGAAGAACCTATCGACTATTTTAAAATGGACGGCCATGGGTTATTCCCGGAAGGAAGGGTCTGTCTGTAAAATGGCTGTCGCATTTCTGATTCACTGTTACGATTTCCTAACTTCGCAAAACTCCTAAAAATTACCAAAAATAGTTACTTATCAAATTATAAGTACCCTTTTTCACGAATATTGGTGGCGGGACAACGGGCTGTAAAGTGAAAGAGATAAACACTCTCAACAAAAGTTTTGCTCTGAGCGTTTTGCATTCCTCTAAAAGAAAGATACCTAACCAAAATTCGACCAACTTTACAGAGAATTTTAGGAATTTTCTTTTCCTCCTCACCTCAACCAGGAGTTGGTGCGGGCCATATTCCAAAACATGCGGTATCAGTTGGGATTGTTAGAGGGATGTAAGGTCAGTGAGAAACCCTAATGTCAGATGTTGTTACGCCGCCCTAAGGCCTCCTCAACGACACCGACCGGCATGCTTGATAAATACATCACTAAATTTCGTTCGGGCTTGCCACCCATCCCATTTCCGACCCGGTATGTGTTGCTCTACAACAACTATCGTTGCCGATCTACTAATAAAACTGCGCCACGGGCACCTCAATTTTCTTCAGATATAATTCAATATTTCGACTTCCAAGCATGCATTACTTTTTCTTAGTTAGTGTCTAGTTTAGTTTTGCATATACTCCCACCGAGAGCAATGATCGTCTGGCCTGTGATGTAATATAACTTTAAAACATAATTCACTTACAAAAGTAGCTTACGCGCGCGAGTATGTCCCAAATAGTTTGGTCTGAGGCAAATTGATTATGCTGTATGCATGTTTAACGGAATACCCAGAAGCCCACACATAGCCAAGTGAATTTGAACCCAACGTGAGCGAGCTGTCAGGGTTGTTCATCGATATTCTATGGTTGACTAGTATAGAATGCTTTTTTCATTAAGTCCGCCTTTTGTACTGGTTTGTGCATCATCAGCCTGTTGTAGTCCACTGCTGAACATAGGCCTCTCCTTTTGCACGCCACTGTACTCGATCTTCGGCTGCTCGCATCCAGCTCCTGCCAGCCATCCTGCGCAGATCATCACTCCACCTTGCCTGAGGACGTCCTACACTACGCTTGCCGAGACGCGGTCTCCACTCAAGAACACGTTTACTCCAACGGTTGTCGGTTCTACGGCTAACATGGCCAGCCCACTGCCACTTCAGCTTGCTAATCCGGTGGGCTATGTCGATAACTTTGGTTCTCTGCCGTATCACCTCATTTCTGATTTGATCTCGCAGAGAAACGCCGGGTTGGCGATCGCAGGGCGAAGCTTCTCGCACCGGTGACGCTGCTGCCCGTCACCGGCCTGTGGTATTTAGCTCGCCTATTCAGGACGGATATACCGCCGTCGGTCGGTCGCCAGAGCCTCGTTCGTTACTCAGCAGGATGCACCGCGTGCAGGTGAGGTTGACTTGGTGCGATAGATGGAGGTTTGCCCCCTTACATTCCATCCCTGGTTTGTGCATTAAAGATTAAATTAATAAATATTCTCCAGCACTGGAACGTTATCGCTATCGCAGAAATTCTTCCGTGATAACTTCATTAATGACAAAAAAAGTATAAAAATCCTCCATTGTCGTATCTATCTATAACGTAATATAAGTAAGATTTTTGAGAAAATTGTCTAGGAACAACTTCTATGTTACTTTAGTGAAAACAAACTTTTCCACAGTGAACAATACGGATTCACTAGAGGTCGTTCCACCACTGATGCTGGTATTGCGCTCCTAAAACATATCTTTAGGGCTTGGGAGAATTCACAGAACGCTCTTGGCGTCTTCTGTGACTTATCCAAGGCGTTTGATTGCGTCGATCATGGGACTCTCATACGGAAACTTGATTTTTACGGAGTGAGGGACACTGCGTAAGATTTGATTCTTTCATATCTTAGTTTCAGAACCCAAAAAGTAGACATTAATGGGGTACTATCTTCTGGATCACCAGTCAAATTAGGGGTTCCACAGGGATCTATTCTTGGTCCATTTCTGTTCCTAGTATACATTAATGACTTACCTTTTTATGTTAAAGACCTATGTGATATAGTATTATTTGCAGACACATCCACACACACACATCTTTACTTTTTAACATTGATAGAAATAAAAACGTCTTCGACGATGTTAATGAAGCGCTTTCGAAAGTTTTGCATTGGTTTACAGTTAACAATCTGCAGCGAAGAAAATGAAAATGTGTTAATTTTAAATTGCCTAACGTAAATAATAACGACATAAATTTAAAAATTAATGATGATAAAATGGAGCTTGTGGACTCCACAGTTTTTCTTGGAATAACCCTAGATTCAAAATTGCAATGGAACCCTCATTTGACAAGTCTTTCGGGTAGGCTTAGCTCAGCTGCTTTTGCTATTAGGAAAATAAGGCTATTGACAAACGTTGACACCGCTCGGTTAGTTTATTTTAGCTACTTCCACAGTATTATGTCCTACGGAATAGTACTTTGGGGTCAGGCAGCGGACATACAAGCAATTTTCGTTCTTCAGAAACGAGCTATTAGATCCATTTATAAGCTGCGAGCACGGGCCTCTCTTAGGAAACTTTTTAAGGAAATTGGTATTCTAACTGTAGCTTGGCAATATATTTACAATTGCACTGTCTTGGTAAGAAAAAATATCAATCTTTTTACCAAACACAGCGATATTCATGCTAAAAATACTAGGAATAAAGATAAAATTGCGCTACCATTTTTCAGATTGCAGAAAGTTTTAGGGTCATTTATGGGGCAAGGTGTACATTATTATACAAAGTTCCGGAAGCAATTTGTAAGCTGCCATTACATAGATTTAAAAATCACATTAAAGCTACGTTGCTGAAAAAGGGATATTACACCACTAGAGATTATATCATGGATAGAAATGCTTGGGAATCAGCTCTCTGCTCCCGACGGAGTCTAATTAACTATTGTTATATTAACACTCATACTTATGTTAAGACACTAACAATGTTTGTTTTGTTTTATATAGCTTCTCGTCGATGTACCAAAGAGCGTTATTCTTTTCATAAATTATACTTAAACTTTATTATGCTATCTTGTTCTAAGTAATTATTGTAAAAAAGAGAAACAGTTGAAAAGAGTAACTGCTGAGTTTCTTGCCGGTTCTTCTCAGTACAGAAACAACTTTCCGCTCCGGTGGTAGCATCACATTTATTTAAGTACAGTATATTTATTGTTTACATTAAATATTATGGTATTCATGTCTATTATTAAGTATGTTTTGTTTCTTAATTAGATTTGACGATTTAAAAGTACTCTGTAACAGGTCTATTTAAATAAAGCTATTTTTGATTTTGATTTTGATTTTTATCCTCGAGTATTCCCACCCCAGTTACGCTATGAAAATACCTCTAGATAAGCTCATGCCATGCCAATCGCTTCGAGAAATAATTAATAATCCATTCAATGAATGGGGGATGGGACGGATTGAGGTAGGGATCGTCTAAGCTGTTATGACGCGCTACTCCATAGCATCTACGTCAAGAAGCAAGCACTCTTGTATGCGTAGATGCGGTGGAGGGGCGCGGGGTGCGTCATTTCAGCTTAGACGATCTTTACAACCTTGGCTGCCGTTTTTTGTACTCGAATGCTCGAATCGGAACAGTAAGTATACAGGGTGTTACAAAAATACCCCTAATAACTGAAGGGGGTTACACAAACTCCTGAAAGGAGTACCTTGTTAATTTCATACAGTCGTAGCTCTTAATTTTAATTTCGAGTAAATTAACGTAAAATAAAAACATCGATCATAAAAACACCCAGCACTAATTTGAGTTTATGGACTCAAGTTGACCCCAACCGGGAGTGACCAGAAGCTTCTCCTTTGTTCACGCCCCTAGGTTTTATATCGATAAATCGAATTAATATCGACATTTTTGTAAACATTTGATGTACGTTTTTATCGAAACCCTTAAAGATATGAAAAAAGGGACCACACCTACTATTTCAGATTCATTAACTTTCTATGCCATTTCAGTCTTTAGGGGTATTTTTGAAACAGCCTGTATATTCTATTCCAGTTATTCCCATATAACATTTTTATGTTCCTATATTGCAGTAAAGCAGCAGGCTTTAATTATAGGAACTCGGGAAATGCATATATAACTTTATAAATTAATTTAAAATAATGTACTTTAAGTAGCCATATCGCTTCTAACTTGCATGAGATGTGCATAATCAATTAATGTAGAAAATGCGACTAAAGGTACCTAATATTGTTACCTACCTAATTTGATGCTAAGTAGGTTGACTTCGTGTAATTAAAATTTTAACAGCTCTTAATCATTTAAATTGGGACTTGTAAATGCAGGTTAGTCATTAACACTAGCTATTCCCATGATGAAATTGAATGAAAACCCAAAATCTGTTTAAAATATAACTAGTTTGTTATAAGTAAGACTAAAACACGAAAATATGAGCTCTTGGAAAAAAAAACTCGTATGTCTTAAAGCCAGTAAGTATGGGATTAACTTTGTGTGAATGTTTGCGATGGCTACTTCCACAGTCATAATACTGTCTAAATAGAATTGTGGTAATTGTACTCTAAAAATAGTAATCTAACCCAGAATCGCCAGCAACGAAATGTATAAAAATAGGTTCACTGAAGTAACGGTATTACGTATTCCAAAAATCAGCCTCCTAAACCATACAGTATAGAAGTTATTGTACTGTATAACTTCATTAATAAAAACAAAAAAAGGAAGCTACGGCATCCACGTACCAAAAATGACCACTTAAATAACAGGTCCAATGGACCTGTTTGCGAGTCAATACGGCAGCGACTTTCATACGCCAATGTCATTTGCCAGTTTCCGAATATATAAAGAACATAGAATGGAATGGCAATGACAAATAGGATGATGAACATTGACATAAATGAGTAAAAAGTAAAATCACAATGTGTAACAGAAAAGATTATTCTACTCTTTAACACTCCTCCCTAAATACACACGTGTTTTGAGTTTGATCACGATTTTAACATACATTTATGCGAGGTGAGTTTTTCTAGTGGGCATGGTAGGCGAAATCCTAAACTATGAGGAATTCAGAAAAATTGTGAATGTGAAATGTAATGAAAATAAATATTTTATGAAAATAAAATGTTTTATAAAAATGAGACCTTTCCTTCAGTTTGCCATATAATGTTACTTCTCATTATTTGACCCTTAGAAGCGAAACTACAAGATGGCATTGTAATACAGGGTGTCATTTTTTGAACCTCGACTACGAATGAAGTTTTAGTGGCTGAGTAGGTTTACAGTTTTAGTTTTTCTCAAAATCGGGCTAAAGACTTCCTCGACAATTTTTCTGAATTCCTAATAGTTTAGGATTTGGCCTACCGCACCTACTTAAAAAACTCAGCCTGTATAATATTTTCATAGAATGTGATATGAAGCTTTAAAATAACAACTTTTCTTATACGAGTATTAACCGACCCAAAAGAGTTCATATATCACGGCTACAATCGATTTTTCAGAATCTAAAAAATACAAATATTGATTTCATTAATCATTAATATCTAGAATACCGCGTAGCTTTTGCAGTAGATTTTTATATATTTCTGATCTACACATTATGCTCGTTAAAATAGCATATATGGCATTTCTGGCGATTCTGGTTTTTTTTTGATCAAGTCCTTTAATTCTGTCGCACACAAAAGAACTCAGATCCACAACCTTTGCGTTCTAAAGTATGCGTTCAGCTGGCCACTGTGCCCTTGGCTTTCTAATTAGGAAAGACTTGATTGGTAGGAAGCGTGTGTGGGACAAGTATGAAATCGCTGCATTCTTAACTATAGTGTACATAACATATAACACATCATCATCAGCCTGTTGTAGTCCACTGCTGAACATAGGCCTCTCCTTTTGCACGCCACTGTACTCGATCTTCGGCTGCTCGCATCCAGCTCCTGCCAGCCATCCTGCGCAGATCATCACTTCACCTTGCCTGAGGACGTCCTACACTACGCTTGCCGAGACGCGGTCTCCACTCAAGAACACGTTTACTCCAACGGTTGTCGGTTCTACGGCTAACATGGCCAGCCCACTGCCACTTCAGCTTGCTAATCCGGAGGGCTATGTCGATAACCTTGGTTCTCTGCCGTATCACCTCATTTCTGATTTGATCTCGCAGAGAAACGCCGAGCATAGCCCTCTCCATAGCCCGCTGAGTGACTTTAAATTTGTGGACCAGCCGTGCCGTTAGTGTCCACGTTTCGGCTCCGTATGTCATGACGGGTAGGACGCACTGATTGAAGACTTTTGTCTTTAGGCACTGTGGGATCGACGATGTGAAGACTCGACTTAGCTTCCCAAACGCTGCCCAACCCAACTGAATTCTTCTGTTCACCTCGTCCTCGAAGTTGTTTCTACCTAACTGCAATGTCTGCCCGAGGTATACATATTTTTGAACAACTTCGAGAACGGCGCCGTGTATCGCAATCGGTTCCGGTAGTACATGTTCATTGAACATGACCTTGGTTTTGTCCAAGTTCATCCGTAGACCGATGCGCACAGAAGAGTCAGCCAGGTCATTCAGCATCTGTTGTAGGTCCTGCAGCGTTTCTGCCACGATGACGATGTCGTCAGCAAATCGCAAGTGAGAGATGTACTCGCCATTGATGTTGATGCCACGTCCTTTCCAGTTCAGCGTCTTGAACATATCCTCCATTGCATTTGAGAACAATTTCGGGGAGATAACATCCCCTTGTCTCACACCTCGATGCAACGGTATAGGACTTGTTTGCTGATTCTGGATTTGGACGGACATAGTGGCTGCTTCGTAAAGGCATCTCATCACTTGGATGTATCGCCAATCTACTTGGCATCGCTGCAGGGACTCCAGAACAGACCAGATTTCAATCGAATCAAAGGCCTTCTCATAGTCCACAAATGCTAGGCACAGGGGCTGATTATATTCTTCAGTTTTCTGTATAATCTGCCGCACTGTGTGGATGTGGTCTATGGTGCCGTATCCGCTCCGAAACCCAGCCTGTTCCGGTGGTTGGAATTCGTCGAGTCTTCGCGCAAGACGGTTCGTGATTACTCTTGAGAACAGCTTATAGACGTGGCTTAGAAGGGAAATGGGTCGGTAGTTCTTCAGTAGGGTTTTGTCTCCCTTTTTGAAGAACAGGACGACCACACTCCTACTCCACGCCTCTGGAGTTCTCCCTTCAAAGAGGACAGCGTTAAAAAGCTTTTGGAGCTCCCTGAGTACGGGTCTGCCTCCTGCTTTTAACAGCTCTGTTGTAACGCCGTCCTCTCCAGGGGCTTTTCCATTTTTAAGCCGCCCAATAGCGATCTCGATTTCGTCAATGCTGACTTCTGGCAGGTCTTCGGTGTAGTGGCGTGTTAGAGTGGCTCTAGAGTCCTCATTTCCGGGGTCAGGTCGAGATGCATGCGAAGCGTATAACCGGCCATAGAAGTTTTCTACTTCCGAAAGGACTGCCGGCTTCGAGACAACGACTTCTCCACTTTCTATGGTCAACTTCGTCAGGTGGCTTCTTCCAAGAGATTGTACGAACACTTTTGATCCCCGGTTTTGCTCGATCGCTCTCTCAATAGAGAGAGTACTGGAGCAACGGAGATCGCGTCGCACGTGCGTACTAATCTCTCGGTTTAGAGTCCGTTTCCCTGACGAAGTGACGGGTGGGTTTTCCCGTCGTCTCTTCATTAGCCCCAAAGTCTCTTCGGAAAGCTTCGACTTCTTGCCTTTACGCTGCATTTTACAAAATCTCGTACCTTCTTCCCTGAGGACTCGAACCACATCTTCAAGGTTCTGGTTAACGTCAGTTGTGGTTTCCACGGCAGCAAATCGGTTCTCCAGATTTGACCGGAACGCTTCAGATCCCATGATAGTTTGAAGCAGAGTTGGTCGGAGCCTGGCCTTCATCAAGCGGACTCGTTCAGCTCTGAAATCGATATTCAGAGAGCCTCGGACGAGTCGGTGATCGCTACCGGTATTAAACCTGTTGATCACGGAGACGTCTCTGAATATGTGCTTTTTGTCCGCCATGATGAAGTCGATCTCATTCTTTGTCATAGTGTCGGGGCTTTGCCACGTCCACTTCCTTTGGGGTTGCTTCTTGAAGAATGAGTTCATCAAGAAGAGCCCCTCCCGTTCGAGGAAATTGACGAGCATTTGCCCCCTATGATTTCTGCTTCCATATCCATGGGATCCTACTACCGATTCACTGCTATTTTGTACTCCCACTTTAGCGTTAAAGTCCCCCATAACAACGGTGAAATGGGTCTTGGTAGAGGAGTGGAGGGCCCTCGATATGTCATCGAACATATCCTCCACCTCATCGTCCGAGTGTGACGAGGTCGGTGCGTACACTTGCACCACCTTGAGGCTATACCTCTCGGTGAGCTTGATGCTGAGGTACGCCACCCTGTTCGACACACTGGACATTTCCACAACGTTGTTAGCTAGGGACTTATTAACCAGAAACCCAACGCCACCTTGGGATTTTTGGTCTCCCTCTCGGAAGTAAATCAGGTGGCCTGAATTGAGAGTTATGGTGTCCTCTCCCTCTCTTCGGACTTCACATAACCCAAGTATGTGCCACCTGATGTTCCCAAGTTCCACCTCGAGTTGCGCCAGATGCGAGTCAAGCCGCAGCGTG
Source organism: Udea ferrugalis (assembly GCA_950022985.1). Lineage (NCBI taxonomy): Eukaryota > Metazoa > Arthropoda > Insecta > Lepidoptera > Crambidae > Udea > Udea ferrugalis. The sequence goes on from OX465525.1 coordinate 14,772,060, forward strand.
GGTCCGTTGTACGTCGCCAGGGTCAGTCGGTTGTGGTGGCCTCCCGTAGCCCGGAGATTCTTTGCACCCCCCGCCCCACCGTTACCATGGTCGCCACCATAACCAGGAATAGTGGGGCTGCCGGGAACTGGGGGCCGTGGCCTTTGTTGTGCTTCCATAGGAGGTTATGCCCATAATCGCCACGCTGGGCAGGCGGGTTGGCGATCGCAGGGCGAAGCTTCTCGCACCGGTGACGCTGCTGCCCGTCACCGGCCTGTGGTATTTAGCTCGCCTATTCAGGACGGATATACCGCCGTCGGTCGGTAGCCAGAGCCTCGTTCGTTACTCAGCAGGATGCACCGCGTGCAGGTGAGGTTGACTTGGGGCGATAGATGGAGGTTCCGCCTCTTACATCCCACATCCCACATATAACACATAAACGGCCTATATACGTCCCACTGCTGGGCACAGGCCTCACCTCAACTATGAGGTGGAACGAGCGTCGCAACTGCGCTGCTGCATAGCTGAGGTGCCCGTGCTGCGGGCACCTCAGCTATAGTGTAATCAGGTCTAATAAATTATCTATCTATCTGTTTGTGCTGACCTACTCTAATACAAGTAATTGTAAGTTTATGGAGCAGAGCTTGTGGGCGACGATCAAGGCCACTATGATCATGTCCCGCGTATGTCAAGGGGTTCCCAAAGACTCTAAAAGGGAACACATCCGCTTTAACCTTGGCGCGCTATGCCGCCTGTGCACTCCTGTACAACCATACTCATGGAGAGTGAGGTCTCCCTGCTGAAATGTACATACAATATATTTGTAGCACCTTAGTCTATCTCCTCAGTCAAATAACAGATTCGTCCTTTCTCAAAGAAGAAGTACCTAAGTATTTAAAGTAATGCGCACTTTCATAATCATTTATTCAGTTGCAGGTATCTAAGTAAAGGTATTTGATTTGCAGGTTTGTGTTCTTCATAGTTTTTGTCATAGTTCGTAAATTTTTTATGTGAGCCTCGAAGAAATAACGCGAAGTTGAATTAAGTAAAAAGCGGAAAGCTGAAAATCATTCATTTTTCCCTCCATCTTCACATCCGCTGATCTGCACGACGGAAGTCCCTCTCAACCTAGGAGCGGATGTGAGGTACCTACTTGCTTCATTACTTTTCTGAAATTTGTCCTCAATCAGTGACCTTTCTCTTTTTATGAAGCTCTGATATTTATTTTTCGTACCACTTGCTCAAAGAAGTGACATTCTAGCCCGCAAAAAGAGAACATAACAATAGTCATTTTTAATCTGTTGAAAACAGGGAAAGAAAATTGTAAATTCAAGGGAGAGAATGTGATTCAAATTTGGAATACTGACCGAGGTTTTCGAGCGCTCATTTGAATAAGAAGTTTTAATTCTTTCTTTATGACCTGCCAGTATTATGTGACATAAACAAAGTCGCTTTCTCTGTCCCTATGTCCCTTTGAATGCTTAAATCTTTGAAACTACGCAACGGATTTTGATGCGGTTTTTTTCAATAGATAGAGTGATTCAAAAGGAAGGTTTTTATGTATAATAACATCCTATTGCACCCGTGCGAAGCAGGGGCAGCCGAAGATCGAGTTCAGTGGCGTGTAATGGGAGAGGCCTATGTCCAGCAGTGGACTGCAACAGGCTGATGATGATGATGATGATGAAGCGGGGGCGGGTCGCTAGTATGTGAGAAATAGAAAAAGTTTAATAACAAATGTTTTTTCGCAAATGGTACGAAGAGTAGAGTATTTTCCTCGGTGATAAAGCTGTCTTAGTCTTGGGTGAACTTGAATCCCTCGCTACACTCAGGCCTCGTATTAAATCCCTCGCTTCGCTCGTGATTTAAGTTTTTAACACCCTCGCTGCGCTCGGGAGTTAACCTCGAGTCCTTCGTTACGCTCGCGATTTCAATCGTCACCCGCGACAGAAGACACTGCTTTATCCCCTTGGTTAATAATCTACTATTCTTTATTCATTTGATTATTGAATCCCAATCAAAATGAAGGCAACTATCTATGTTTTAGTTGCTTTTATTTTGATTTGGATTTGATTCGATGTTGCGGTATTGTTATAGGGCTTGTGGGCTTGTGGAAGGAACTTGGTCGGAAATTGAATAAACTAGCAAAGGGGCAAAGGAATCTGAAGGCTGTGTAAGGTATTGCGATCCCGCATCCCGCTCAGGTGATAAGTGAGATAAATTAATCCTTGCTTGGGATCCTACAGGATTCCTCACCCTTGCAAATTGTTGCAGAACTCAATTGAAACTACAGATTTACGAGGAGCACATCGAAAAGATCGGAAATAAAAAATATGTTCAAAGTAACCCGGACGCTGCCCAGCAGAGTAGGATTCGACAATTTACCTCTTTTTCGAAGTTGGAACTACCTAGTTGGACCACTTGTCCTAAGAAGACATACTCGTCGACAACTTCGAGAATCGAGCCTCCAACAGATATTGGAATGGGCGTGACACAGGCGTTCGACATGACCTTTATCATGGTCATTTTTATGCCCACTTGTATAGAGACTCGATTGAGGTTCTCGAGCAGGCTGTCAAGCTCTTCCAGCGATTCTGCCATAACTACTATGTCGTCGGCAAACCGAAGGTGAGTGATACACTGGCCGTTTATTTTGATGAAGATGATTTGACAGATGGGTAGGTATGCAGGTAAGGTTGCTTGGCCAATGTTGTGATAGTGCATAAGGCGTTTTGCCCTGTGTTATAGAGCGTTAGAATGCTCTCACGGTTCGGCACGGCACATCGTTATCTTATAACTTAATGTCATAGTAGACAAATAGATGAGGACAAAACGACTTCCATAAAAAGTTTTGGGCATAAAGTTGTTGTTTACCCATCGACCTTACTGCCACTAGACACCTGATGTTTGATCTCTTGTATGAAATTAAGTGTGTTAACTACCTAAGGTGGAGGGCAACAACATTATCATCGTTGTGGCTTGACGGCCCACGGAAATACACATTGGGTGGTAGATTCCGGAATTCCGACGTATTTTTCTGACTTTGTGACCATATCCTCTCGTCTGTCATTAGGAATCTAATGGCTATGAGGTCGATGTGTCCATGAATGTCTACCACTTGTGCTCGTGCATTACCTTTAAGCTCTAGGAAATAATTTGTCACTAAACAATAAGAAACTTTGAAAAAAAAAACAAACTCATTGACATTTATATCGTTGAAGTTATCAACTTCAAAAGTTATTAAATTATTTCTTTCAATGTTTGTTGTAGGTACCATTTTAAAAATTATTGTATTATGATATCCATTAGAAAATCTACAAAATGTTTATCAGGGTGGCAATTTCTTCATTGATTCTGGTGGTTTTTATTAATTATGCCCATTTACGCGAACTTTCTAAGTATAATTTGCCTGCGACAGATATTATAGGTAAGTGCAATAAGAGCTTTGAGTTTAAAGATAGTAAGTAGCACTGAGCAAGTGATCACTGTTAGTAGATCAAGTGTATCTACTCTTAAAACCTGAGGAGTCAATTTTAGTTAAGCAATTGAATTTACCCTTTATAGGGTAGAGCATGTTGTACCTAATTTTGAATTGGTTTTGGACCTTATGTCAAGGGGATAAAGTTAAAAATATATTTTCTAATATATCGACAGTGCCCCAAAATAATGTTTCAAGCTCTGATGGTTTCATTGTAATGAGGCTTGTTGCTGTGTTACAGCTATAGAAAGTTGAAGTGTTCTTGAACAAAAACAGCACTGATATACAACTCGGCTTATCTCTCGGCTTTAATCATATAGTTTGCGTCTAACTCTCCGGTGATGAAAAACATAGTAACAAAACCCAAGCTACTCGGAGAACGGCTCTAGGCTCGCCGCTTACCACCTTAGGTTCAAATTTGCTCTCCGAAATATGGGTTTCTAAACGTTCCGTTTGTGATATGGTCCTGAGAGTACGCTTTGTTGTGTTATGTCCCTCAGATCCTTTCAAGAACTGCAACGTAAGTGTGTGCAGTGTCCCCTGTACCGGCTACGGCCACTCGCCGGTCTGTCCCACGGTTGTCCCGCAGTGCGGGTCTGGGTGTGCGTGTGTGATGCTGTGCGGGACCCGCAACCTGGTCTGCTACGAGACACAGTACTGCATGAATACGCGCCGCCGCTTCTTGAAGAGGAAGAAGGCTTCTGCTGTCCAGAAGTAGGGGTGATTTGTTTTGACTTTTTTTATTAAAACAGCTAATAAGTAAATTACGTAGGTTTTTTTTTAAAAACACATAAAGCTTATAATACGTTTTGTTTTTAGGAGATCTTAGAACAATTATTAGGTTATCATCAGTTAAAATTTAACTTTGTGATCATAGTCATAGGTCTTCTTTCTCCGGCGCTGAAGACTGTGCTGTAAAACATTGGACGATTTAAAAAGAGCAACTGCTCTTTCTTGCTGGGTCTTCTCTGTATAACAGCCTTCCGACGCCGGTGGTAGAGGTCACATTATGTACATGTATTTTAAGTATTGTTTACATATCGTATTATTATGTGTATGTTTATAAGTGGTTAAAATTAAGATTCTTGACGATTCGAAAGTACTGTGTAATGGTCTACTTGTATAGAGAAATATGGAATTTGAATTTGAAAGTGAGAAACGTCTTCATTAGAAACTTGCAACTAATTCATATAAAACAAACAGCTCTAGAGCATCACTTTATATACTGTCACGTTTTGTCTTTTTCATTCATGAAGCTGTCGACATTTTGAGTAAGTAACAGGGCAATTCAAGAAATAAACTTGCTGCTGCGTTGTTTAAATTTTCATGATTATGAGGGTTATTCTCTTTAGATGCAGAACATACGAAATCGAACAAAATTAATAAAGATTTAAACTCAAAATCATTTATTTCACATAAATCTCCATATTTTGAATAGTGACACAGGCAACTTTATTCCGCAAACACTAAGGAACTTTAAATACTTATTTCGAGTGTCAAAGTTTTTCTCATAAACATTGATAGAATAACCCTGGCTTACCCGTTGTCCTAGGTGAACGACAAACACAACAACGCGACGCGATGCGACGCGACGCGTGCATATTAAATAGGCGTTGTGTTATAGTAGTGTCCTACATAATTATGTGGTGGCAACGTCGTGTCGCGTCGCTACATGTCGCGTCCGGTCGCTCACCTAGGACATTGCGTAACTGTTGAAATACACCAGATAGATTAAGCCGATCTATTAGGGCACGGTGAAGGAATAAGTATAAGGTCTCGGTAGCTTAGTTGGTTAAATCAGCTGCCCGGTATGCGGAGAAGGTGGTTCGATTCCTGTCTAAAGCCTAGACCCAATGCGCATTGATAATGCTAAATAACAGAGAAAAAATAATTTTAGTTAATTTATGTAGAGTAAATGAGATGTAGATAGTACACACGATACGTTTCGCACTAATGCAGGTGCATTTAACGACCCACCAAGGGAATGCAATTACGCTGCCGAACTGCCGGCAGCCACGCTAGGGTTGCAAACTTTTTAACCCAGAAAAATAACGGATATTCAGGTCTATGAAGGATATTAAACAGTACTTTAGTGAAATGAACAATTATTACATATTTTTACAGTTTTTCGCACTTTTACACATCATAATGTGTTTGCACATTTTGATGCTGTAAACAGTATTTTGTATACTTTTTTGTTTAACAGTAAAAATTGGTTGTTTGTAAAGTAGGTTTACGATCGAGATGTTTACGTGATAACGTCTTATTGGTGATTTGTTTCACTGTTAAACATTCAACGCTTAAAACTTAACCGCACGAGAAAATCTCCATTCGTTTGTATGCCGCTAGAGTGAGAGAGACGGAAGATCGGTCCACTCACTCGAACGCTATGCCTGCCTCCGCTCGTGAGGATTCCGCGTGACAAGTTTCACGGAATGACTGGCAGCGCTCGAGATGAGACGGGAGATCGGTCCGTCTCTCTCTCTCGTTATACCTGCGATCGCGCTCGTGAGGTTTTGGTGTGACACGAGTTTCTGAACATGTCACCCGACTAAAACGATTTTAAAGACGTTATCACGTCAAAAAGTATAATTTGGCGAAAAGCAGCAAAATACTGTGTAAAACAGTATGATTGGCAACCCTAAGCCACGCCACGGGGATCGAGGGACACCAACAATACTTACTTAATACCTAAATAACGATCGTATTAACATAGTGAAACTACGAATACATAAATAAAGAAGAAAGATCACGTTTATCACAATTATTATGAATTTCAAGGAGATTTGGAAATGCTAATAGACTTGCTTGACCAATTTTTTGGTTTGGAACTGGGTTCTCTTTCCAATTAAAATATTTTTTTTGTCATTGTAAAAAAACATGCTATTGGTTGTAGTCACAAAGATAATTCTAGATTACATGCCAAATCTGCAGTTAATACTTTAAAAAAAAGTATAAAGCTGACAAAACGTCTTCCAACTATGACTTAGGAAAACTTTATTATGTTTGTACTATCTATGTATAATGGAAAAATGATTTTTTCATTACTCATACTCTGAAAGTAGGTCATTACTGACCTGAGAAGCGGGCTGAAAGTAACACTTTTCATCCCTAGGGAGAATCACTTTCGACTGACAGGTGTCAAATTATTTTTAAAAAAACTAGTTCTTTTTCACATATCTATTGAACCATGTTCCAACTTTCTATACAGCCACGATGTAAAATTTGAAATAACTTAAAGTTAAGTATTGATCAGAGAATATATATATGTTTCAAATAACTTTATTATAATTTAGTTTCAACAATTTCTTTAAAATAACTTAGCTTTGAGTAAAATATTTACCTTTTTTCTAATGATGAAAAAAAGAAAATTGCTGAATAGCGGGCCGGCCACAGAAAAAAAACAAACAAAATAGGCGGGAAAGCGGCAATTCGATCTTCATTTATTTTCCTCATTTTTTCTTAAGCTAATTCATGTTTTTATTTTTACTTTCCTCGTATTTGTAATGAAAAGCACAGTGTTTCCCTCGGGTGAAAGACTTATTTAGTCCCTCGAACTATTGGCGCCCTCACTTCGTTCGGGGCGCCAAACCCCGTCTCGGGACTATATAAGTAACTTTCACCCCTAGGATAACAATGTACTATTACAATGACATAGTAAAATAAACGAACGATGCGATCGAAATTATAAAGGGTTTCTTTTTTAACATGTTCAATAAAATTACTAAGTATTACTCAACCAAGTGACACAAATCTTCCTTTTTTAACCAGCTATGGTATTCCAGTGGGCGCCAAAACTCACTACGCTCCTGGTAAGTTATCTTCAAAATTCAATTAAGTACCTACTTTGCCTCAAAGTAAAAGAACCAAGCAAGATATCATTGTTTTATTATTTACATACAAAATGAGAGAAAATACTAATTCAGAGCGATGCAGATTGATGATTGAAGTAAGCGTGAAGCACCGAGGTGTGAAGTGATGTCCGCCGGCATGCCACCCCTGAAACAACCTGCCGACGCGGGGGTTGGTAGAGTCATATTATGTACGTATTTTATGTATTGTTAATAAATCGTATTATTATGAGTATGTTTAAATTTTGATTCTTGACGATTCGAAATTGAAACGAGTTTCGACGAGTAAAATGGTTCACTTGAATACAAATATATTTAATTTTGAATTTTGGACTGTTATAAGATATGGCCTATCGCCCTGTGCTCGCTTGATTGCACTAGTTGAGTTTCGAGACTAATCGAACACGAGACATACTTATAACTAATTAAAACTAACACGTGAATTTAATGCACTAGGTATTATCAATTATTCTAAGTATGTAGTTTTAAGTGATTCAAGAAATTGAAATATTTAAATATAAGATAAATATTCTTAAATGCACAGAAAAAAACATTAACATTAATTACTTATACCTGATAGCCTTCAAGGTCTAGTGCACTAACATTATCTGTTCAGCAAAAGTTAATATACAGGGTGGCCCAGCGACAGTGGTCCAAAAATTTTTTTTAGGTAGAGGGCATCATAACAAGTCATTTAAAAAAAACTTTAGTTCAGCGAAAATCAATACTTTAGAAGTTATGATTTTTTCAAGTTTCTTTTGAAATTTCCCAACTCCAATCACTTAATTCACTCTTGTTTGGAAACTATTGCACTGTATCAGTTCAAATTTGGTATAAATGTACAATAGTAATGTAGAAACCATATTATGTGCGAGTTTTGAGTTTATTCTAAGACAATTTGTTTTTTTTTTAATTTTCGTCAATAATTTTACGCAATTTCAAAAACTGATACAATTTTCAAAAAATCACTGCTGCAATAATAGTTTACAAACAAAAGTGATCTATGTCTCTGAAGTTTAACTACTTAAGCCCAAAATTTAAAAAAATAATAACTTCTAAACTATTGGTTTTCGATTATTTTATGTTTTTTAAATGAGTTGCTATGATGCCCTCTATCCGAAAAAATATATTTTGGCAATTTTTTTTTTTTAATTAGGGTAAGTGCAGAAATGACCCATTCTGAGTTTTAGCGACTTACCGTACATGATGTTAATTATGAAAGTGTTCCATTGGTTGCATCACTTCAAGTTTTTGCATAGACTATTATCATACATATGGTCAGTTTTTAAGATCATAAACACATCATAAAGTGCACAAATATTGCAGCAGTGATTTTTTGAAAATTGTATCAGTTTTTGAAATTGCGTAAAATTATTGACGAAAATTAAAAAATAAACAAATTGTCTTAGAATAAACTCAAAACTCGCACATAATATGGTTTCTACATTACTATTGTACATTTATACCAAATTTGAACTGATACAGTGCAATAGTTTCCAAACAAGAGTGAATTAAGTGATTGGAGTTGGGAAATTTCAAAAGAAACTTGAAAAAATCATAACTTCTAAAGTATTGATTTTCGCGGAACTAAAGTTTTTTTTAAATAACTTGTTATGATGCCCTCTACCTAAAAAAAATTTTTGGACCACTGTCGCTGGGCCACCCTGTATATAGCTGACTAATGCAGTCTACCTACCAGACAACATCCGTTACTTAAAACGAGGGCATAAGTAAGAAAGAATGAAAAAAAAAGCAAAGACACATTAATTGAAGTCATCGCAACTTTCAGAAATTACGTTAGGTGAATTGCAATTTACCTTACCTTCCTTGCAATTTAAGTACAGTCAGCCAAAAATGTGGTCTACCACCCTACGGTTGAGATTCGTTTGATCGTCATGAAATAACAAGGTCAATTTTCCCTGGCAATAAGTTTGTGTCAGTGACTATTGCTCTCTTTGTCATTTATGATCTAACGTCATGCCAAGTGTCAAATTTGTATTATCATAATGTAAGTACAGGCCTACCAACTTATCTGTGAAATGGCGAAAATTGGAACTACGACCGCCATGTTGAAAATGTTGAAATGTCATTTGATTTTCCGTGTCAACTATTCTTGTTGTTTTATTGTGATATTACGGAATTAATGAAGTTGAATATGCCGAAAGCCATTAAAAGTGATGCTCGAAACATTATTCTTAAGGTTAAAACCTTTTATAAAGAAGAAGCTCGGGCGGGGTCTCCGATTATTCCATTTACCAAAATATACAAACGAATTTCGGCTGCAACAGGTTAGTGTTGTCAACTTTATTTTTATAAATACCCATATACTTAACTAAATGTTTAAGTCCACGGCATATTTGTATATATTCTTACTGTCGGTTAACGTAACGGTAACGCACATCTATTAGGCTACCTGTTAAGTGGGTGAGCCTGTCGGTTTTTAAATTTCGATGAAAAAAATAATCCTGTGTTTCAGGTGTGAGTCAAGGACTCATTTCAAAAATAGATAAAGAAGGGCATGCAGCAGAAAAAACTGTTACTAAAATTCGGACACCAGGCAAGGACGCAAAAGTGGAATCAAACACGTTGATGATTTTGACATGGGAGTTATACGTAGGAGAGTACATGAATTTTATTCTGCTAAAAAGGAGGTGCCTACTGTTAAAAACCTTCTAGAGGTCTTAAAGACAGAAATAAATTACACAGGACAGCGATGATGATGTCGATAGTGCAGCTTCATCTAAAGATCATAATTACTGTAAATCTGGTTTTTAATAAATAAAAGTAAAGCAATCTGTTTTTTTTATTACATCCATTAGGTACTCACCACTGCGAATTATTATTAATATATCGTTGTTAGGGGTTAGGTACGGTCTTAACTAAAAGCTGTAAATAGTACCAGGTACCTGATGCATGGAGGGTACATTAATCATATTGAACGGAAGTTTAAATTTTGGAACATTTAGTATGATTGTTAAGTTTTCCAGATTCTAGTTTATCTCTCTAGTAACTGCTTTAGCTATTAAACCTTAATATCTGCAGGATTTCCACTTTACTGGATCAGTTTCTAAATAAAGCCATTTTTCAATCCTGAAGGACAACTGTTTAGGGTACAAACATAACTACAAATAAATATTTTTTTTATTTTTAATTTATTTATAATTAGAATATTTCATTCTATTATTTTTATTTAATACTTATTTCTTATGACAAATTACCTACTTGTAAAACTTACTCAATTTTGGGCACCTTTTATTAATTAGCAACACTGAATCGACGGTGTCGTCCTCTTTCAGTTCACAGATAAGTTGGTAGGTCTGTAACAGATTGATATTAAGTTTCAGTGACGGAAATACTTGACAGTAGAATTGTCACTGAGACTTTCTTTTACAGTAGTAATAAGTTTCTCTTCAAAAAGATCGACATGGTTTTAGTTGAGCAAAATAGATAATCGCATATATTGAGGTTAAACTAAGTCACCCAATGACGTCAAATGTCAGGCATCTCAGATAACAGACAAAACGTCATAACATAATTGTGCATGTGTTAGAAAAGTCAACCTTAGCGGTCGTTACATCTCGCAGAAACTTTTGTCAAAAGTGGTAGACCACTTTCTTGGCTGACTGTACGGTGGCCGGCACATCACGTTACCCATTTCCGGTCAGTCCTCCTTGCTCTATTGCAAAGAGATGTCATTTGGCAAGAGCGAGAGACAAAACGGAAATGGGGTAACTTGATGTGCTGTTGACTGTACCTACTAAATTCCAGTGACACTTTTTGCTCCTCTATATTTGTATTGAATTAACTGTACCAAGTGGCACTGTTTTTTTTTTTTTTTCAATTTCAAATTGTCAGGAATCTTAATTTAACCACTTAATAAGCATACACATAATCATATTATAAACAATACAAGTACATAATGTGACTTCTACCACCGGCGTCGGGAGGTTGACTTTTGTCTGGGCTGACCAGCTCAAACGCTGGTATTCAGTGGGTTCAGCTGAGTGGACCCACGGACATTTGCAGCAGACATCAAATTGCTTCACAAGCTTTAAAAAGTAAAAAAAAAATATGCGGTAGTCTTACCCACCTGAATGATATTTTGTTTTTGTCGCATCGCCTACTGTACTTTTCTAACCATAACCATATACCTAAGCTTCTGCTTAATCTTATGGTTCACTGGTAGACAATGCGTTTTTGGCAGTAAGTCCGTCTTTTTACTAGTTACATTTAACTAGCCATCGGTGATATTTTTCTCTTTTTTATCAACTTTCGCGCAAACGGTTTCGTATTATAGTTCAAAAATGTTTCTACAATTTCTACTATTTTATCAACTTTCCTTTGAATAAACTAAAACAAATCGCCCAGTGGCTTTGTTCTCAATGTGAGCCTTATTTCTGTCGCCGTATGCAGCACAAATAGATTATTTCTATAACGCTGAGCAGCGATGCACCGAAGAACACCCCTCCTACTCCGCCGATGTCCACTGAAATATGAATAATTACTCGGTTAAAAGTGTATGGGAAAGATGGAACGACACTTCGGGTTCACAGACGAAGTTAGGCAGCCCTCAAAAGAAAGTTCTATTGAGAGATGACCGATTTGGTGTAATGGTTAAGAAGATAGCTACTCCACCAAACGTAGCGGGTTCAATCCACGCACAGTAAAAACTTTCGTGTGCATGAACATGTCTGTTTGTACGGGTCTGGGTGTCTCCTACGTATAATTGTATGGACATGGCTCATGTCACGTCGCTTTAAGTCAGTCCATGTATGCAATACTAGGAGGCTTCAGGGCGGCTTGATAACATCTGACATTAAAGTTTCTCACTAGCCTTAAATACCCCCCACCAATTCGCACTGAGCCGGCGTGTTGGAGTATGGAGCATTCTTATAACCTTATTTGAGGTGCGGCCTATGTCCAGCTGTGGGCGTATAAAAACTGTTATTGTTGTTGGTGTTGCATATTAATACAGTTACCATTTTAGTTGCCTGCATCTACAAACACTTGCGCCCCAGGACACCTCTTGGCAAGTTTAAAACATCAAATTATTATTTCTCAAATGAAAACTTTTGTACTCATTCAAAAGAGGGGACGTAGTTAAAATGTGGAGAGTTCCACAAACATTTATCCCAGTTCCAGACAGAGTGCAAGCAAACACTGTAGTGTGTTACAGGAAAATAACGCCACAGCTTGCTTATTTTTGTGTAATTTTGTGTGGAAAATTTCACGAAATGGGGTCACCGGTTTACGACAAACAATTGTTTTTTTTGTCTCACGCCCCTCTGCGGACATTAGGTACTTAGAGTTAAGCATCTGTTATTTAACCGTAATTTTCAGGTTACCTGACGCAGTTCGAGTCAGCATCAATTGGAAGGTTTCATTACTTCATCATTATCATTTATTTATTTATTTTGCATGTCACATGGTAATCATAATTTTATTATCCTCAGTCGAATAATGGTCACTGTTCAACATAGGCGTCCCCCATAGACTTTTAAAGCGGCCTGTTAATTATTCAATAGAAATGCTGTATTTTACTTTACACATATAAAGCTACAAGTATTTACTGCAGCTCTTCTTAAGTCGGAAATTTAAGTATACCAGCCTAAGTAGCATGCGCCCTTCGACAAAGTTATCTCGCGCTTTCACGCGCCTAGTGACTCGTGCGAAAATGTTGTCACACAGAACAGTTACCAACCGACAAGTCCCAAGATATGCCTGATGGCAGTTCGCTGAACCCGAGTGTTGGGCAGCTGAGCAAACCTCACAACAGCCTTTGTCCCTCTCCTCGCCAGTTCTGGTGAAGGCTTGGTTAGGGTGCGGCTGAAAATTGTTAAAGATATTTCAAGGGCTGATCTTTTCAATACTTGATGAATTGCAACACGGCAGACTTTAAAATGTATGTCGAAATGTCATTAGTAGATTTTGTCAATCCACATTTAAATCTGCGAGTTTTAATTGTAGGAAAAAACTACCTTCAAGAGACTTCCGTGGTCTCTTCAGGGTTGATTTAAAACAAAAAGTTTTAAATTTCTTTCCGAACGTAACCCCAATTTTCAAACTAACCTGCGGTGACCCGGCCAGCTCGGTAATACGAGTATTGTGTGTAGATGCTTTTTAAGGAATACCTACCTGCCATTAGTCTATGTTTAGTTGGATGGTAACCAAAAAAGAAACGAAGCTTCTATGAGTATCAGAGCTAAATATACTCGCATCTAAAATCATGTGCGAGATTAGGTACGTAGCTAAAATAGCACTACTTACTTGATAAACATGTGAACTGTCTTGTAAGCTACCTCCTCACAACTCATGGGACAATCACAGCTGTCAGTTCCCATTGAATCTGTGAACAGCACACCAATAGAATAACATTCGTTTTACGTTACGAAAATCCTAAATATTTTTTGGTGATCATTGCTCCAAAAAAACCAACCATAGAACTCAACCAAAAACCTACCTATACCTATTTAATTGTTATGTTTAGTGTCCAATAAAATTTCTTTCTTTCTTTCTGTACCCACCTACGCTATATGCCTAAGGCCTATTTTTACATAACGCTACATAAATCATCGATACGAATGTTACAGGTTTACAAACCTATGTCGCGAATATTTCGGCTGATTTGTTTACGAATATGTGTGAATTTGAATCCGTCAGTCGCTCAGAGAACAAATTCATCGAGTACCATCGAATATTTGCATGTAGCCAAATACTTCCTGTTCAATCCACAACACCGGTGAACTATTTCTCTGAAGTTCCCGGATAAACCTGGCTTAGTGCAATGAGAAACTCCGCAAATACGGATCGGAATCCCCCAAATCTGACTTGATCTCAACACTGATTATCTCATTGATTTAAACGACAAAGGCAGCAAGAAATCTGAAGGTTTCGTTGGTAGGAAGACTTTGTTAATGTCACAAATCCTATGTCGAGAATATTAAAAGATTTTGTCGTGTGGCTGATAGATGAGATAAATGCAAGAAATAGGTACATACACACATTCTCGAACACATACCATCACGCCTCAGCAAGAAAAAGTGACAAAATGAAAGAAAAAACGTTTATTGATTCCGGGCATTGCAAAAGACAAAAACAATCAAAATAGATAGATAGATAGATATTCTTTATTGTACAAAAACATTACATTTGAAGCAAATTACAGAGAACAATGTACAATTTAGGCGGTCTTATCGCTAGAGAGCGATCTCTTCCAGACAACCTTCAGGTAGAGGATCGTTAGTGAATTAAATAAACCAAATGTGGGTGAGCTAAAATAGTAGAGGAAAGTACTAATAAAACTAATATAAATAAAATAATTGAAATAAGGTCAGAAGATACGGACTAAACACTACAGATACATAATTAAGTTACTACAAAAATATACATACATCATCATCATCATCATCAGCAGCCACATGTTGTCCACTGCTGAACATAGGCCTCCCCCATAGATTTCCAGAGCTGCCGGTTGGAGGTTTGTAAACCTGTAACATTCGTATCGATGATTTATGTAGCGTTATAATACATACATATCAATAATATTTTATAACAAACGTACATATACCATACATATATACATATATTCAATTGACAAGGATTACGCAGCATACCGAACAACCAGCACAACAAAAAGAAAAAAGAAAAAGGAGTGGGCGATCACAGTGAAAGGAAATAAGCTTCAACTCGGGATTTGAAAATAGGTAAGGACTGGGCTTGCCTGATGGGCAAAGGCAAGGAATTCCACAGGCGAACGGATTGGACAGTGAATGAGTCAGTGTAGTAGGAAGAGGAGTGTGGTAGTTACGCCAAATAAATAAAATTAAGGGAGTTCCGTCGTCATAACACTTTGGCAGCCGTTGCTAAATGCTAAAAAAATTCACAGCTCTGGGCTTTGGCTGTGGATATAAGTTCCAAAGAACTAAATGTAATTGTTACTTTAAATACAACAGGTTTTCTGCGGTGTATGCTCCAATCACGGAAATTTTTTTCTTATACAAAAATACAGGGTGTCCCGAAACGTGACGTCAAGCGGGTACGGGATGATAGGCTAAGTCATGCCGGCTCTGGGAAAAATAAGGAAAAAAATCTATGTCACTTGGTTTAGTAATAATAATAATATTTTTGTTTTTTTTTGGAAATCGACACCCTTGACTAAGTTTTTATGTACTGTACTCAGAAATGACCAAATTTCGCAGCGTTTTATTTTTTTATTTTTTCCTAGAAAACTATGCTTTCGACTATAGTAACTTTTATGATGATCAATTTTGGACATTTAGTAAAAAAAAATAAAGTTCGACTGAGTCATGGTCATGAATTTTTATGTCAGCTAACTTCATCCCTTATTTTCTTCAAAAAACATTACTAAAGCATCCTTGGCAAGTTGTCTAGAAAAATAGCCCATTTAATCAAGATTTCAAAAAGATAAAATACTAACTATTTCCTTGTCTTATGTTTCCATGAAAAATATTATGAACCATAATGGGTCGTTCAAAACTTGAACTAGGTGATGTCTAAAGTATGCTATCATTGGTTAATGAAACAAATAGTGACTGTAGGCTGGTAGCGGCAGCAAATAAGAAATGATTGCTGTTGCTAAGCATCCCATGCCTGGTCGGTTAATGTGATGGGTGACCACTCCAAACATTTTTTTAAAATATCTTTTATAGCTTCTCCGTCCTTCGAAGGCACGTTAAGCGGTTGGTCGCGGAAGACGTTGCGTGTGCCCAGTGTTGAGCATAAGTGTCACCAGTTGAGGTCAGACTTATGCTCAACGTTCACGCTTACGCTCAACGAAACTATCCTGTATTGCTACAATGTCATACTCTAACACGTCTGCACAGTGAGCTAAGTGTGGATTGTGGTACAGTCACCGGCATCTCAGGCTACCTATTTCCATTTTTTATCTCGCTCTTGCTGAATGGCATTTCTTTGCAATAGAGCAAGGAAGACTAATAGTGTATTTTTCCGACATCTCTGCCTAAAGGAAGGCACGTTAAGCAGTTCGTCCCGGTTGGCATCGTTAGATGTTAGTCGTAATGCTTAGTCGAAGGCCTTAGGGCGGCTTGATGACATCTGAGTTTTTTTTATATCACTGAATTTACACTCCTGCAACAATCCGCACTGAGTCCGCGTGTTAGAGTATGGCTAGCGCCCACCCTTATAGTTGAGGTGAGGCCTGTGCCCAGCTGTGGGACGGATATAGGCCGTTTATGTATGTATGTAAGGAGGACTGAACGAAAATGGTAAGGGTGATGTGGCGTTTATCGTAAAAGTAAGATACCAGAGCTACTATTGAGCCATGTAGTCAGATGATATTAAGGCGCCCTAAGCCCTCTGAATAAGTTTCGCGGCTGACTTCTGCTAGCACCTTCAGCTGGGGACAACTGCTTAATGTCACGCACGGAGATACTATGAAAAAAAAATCGGGCTGGTCCCCATCACATTAACCGACCAATCATGGAATGCTTAGCAACAGCAAACGATTCATTTTTGCCGCTGCCACTAACCTACGGTCATTTTCCTTTTAACATCCAAGTAAGGCATATTAATAGACTTCACCTAGTTCAAGTTTTGAACGACCCATTTTGGTTCATAATATTTTTCATGGAAAGATAAGACAAGGAAATGGTAAGTATTTTACCTTTTTGAAATCATGGCTAAATGGGCTATTTTTCTAGACAACTTGCCAAGGATGCTATAGTTATGTTTTTTAAAGAAAATGAGGGATGAAGTTAGCTGTCATAAAAATTCTTGACCATGACTCAGTTGAAGTTTATTTTTTTTACCTAATTTCCAAAATTGATCATCATAAAAGTGACTATAGTCGAAAGCATAGTTTTTTAGGATAAAATAAAAAAATAAAACGCTGCGAAATTTGGTCATTTCTGAGTACAGTACATAAAAACTTAGTCAAGGGTGTCAATTTCCAAAAATTTCAAAAATATTATTATTATTACTAAACCAAGTGACATAGATTTTTTTCCTTATTTTTCCCAAAGCCGGTATGACCTAGCCTATCACCCCGTGCCCGCTTGACGTCAGGTTTCGGGACACCCTGTATAACTTTTAGTTATTGCAATAAACTTCATGATACAGTACCTTTGTTTTTATGAAGGCAAGCCAAACCCTGGATATTGCACTGAGGAACGTCGCCTGCGGGCAATTACATTGTATTAAATAAAACAAGAGCGTCGTGGCCTAGTGGTTAAACACTCCGACTCGGAACCCGATGGTCCCGAGATCGAATCCGGCCGGAACACACCTACTTTGTGTTCATTGTAAAATTTGCGGCTAACTCTCCGGTGATGAAAAACACCGATATAAAACCCAAGCAACCCGGATAACGGCGGTAGGCTCGCCCCTTGCCACGTTGGGTTCAAATTCCCTCGGCGAAATGTGGGCTCCTGAATGTTCCGTTCACCATGACGGCAACAGTCAGTGTGCCTCTGACTAACCCATTAGGGATATGGTCGTGAGGGTATGTGATGTGTTTTGTGAAATAAAACAATTCTAGGCCTTGAGTAAGCTTGGGTTCGCCCATTTGAATTCATTTACTTGTAATTCCACATTCGCTTTACTGGCCTTAAAACCCAAAGTGAACTGCAAGTATATTTGAGCCTTAGGCATTTTAAAGCTAGGATTAAACTGAGCAAATATGTAATTGAGCTAGGCAGAAGTTTGTTTAGGTTGCAAAGATACAATAACACATGAAAGGGACCAGACCAAAACATAACAAAGACTAAATCTTTGCAAGTAATTACAAGTTTTTTGGGCTGCTCGTTAATAATTAAAACATTAGCTTTGTCTCCAAAAGAATAAAAGGTACACTTGTCAGTGAGTTCGGTGACAGCGACAAATGAAGATGGGTTGTCTTCATAGAAAAAACTTAAGCAGTAAAAAGTGGGAAAAGTTGGTGGACAAAATACTTTTGTTCGGAACAAAATTAATGATCTTAGGTGTTTCAGCTGAACATCACTCTCTGATACTACTAAGTTCATAAAGTAATGGTAATGCATTTATCTTTAATATTTAAATGATAAACACTGCTACCCATAGGCCTTCCCTAGGCGGCCTACTTGCTTGATGTAGTAGTTCCGCTCGGACCGATCCGAACATTCTTAGCACTTCCTGCCCCGCCCAAACAACATTTCCTGTCCTGGCCCTTAAACCCTATCAGCTACCTACTCAATTAAAGATCCTTTTCCTTGTGAGTGCTTCACAGTGCTGCTATTTTCTTCGAAACGAAGGAGAAGCATACTTATTGAATGTCTATTCACATAAATAAAAACGCAACAAAAGCTTACTCATCTTCGGCATCAAGTGGTGAGTGCAATTGCAGGCCGATAACTGCGACAAAACCCTGCAGTACATCAGACAGGTGTTGAACGAGTACCGGTTGGAAGGCCACTCAGTCGCGAAACCTGGTCTTTCGTCTTTGAACAGACAGCCGCGGACGTGGGGTGGCATGTTTTTGATAGACTTTTCACTCACAGTCTCTTCAGCCTGCGGAATCAAGCATACAAAAAATACCTGTTGAGCGACTTCGAGTTAAAGTGACCTCTTATTTTAAAATAAGAGGTCACTTTAATTCACACCACAAAAATGAAGATAAAGAGGCACACGTTGCCTCTTTATCTTCATTTTTAAGAGAAATCGTCGATTTTCAAATAGAAATACGCTTTTTTAGAACACATTGTCATTTTGTCGTTCCGTTAAAACCGCCGCTGGAAAACCATCGCATATTTTAGTCATTAAAAATGACGCGTGCTATGGGCCTCGAATGAAATAAGCGAGACCTCAATATAAAACGTAACTACGAAAATAAACAATTATTATATAAACTCTTGAAAGAACTTAAGTAAAAGGGACGAGGATAAGGCTACATCAATAGCTGTCCGAACGTTACTACGGCTGTCACGAGCCCGGAATGGAAAATAACCCCTTCTTATGTAATTTGGCAGAATAACTGTCGAAACACGCGAATTGCGGGTAGCCGGATACCAATCGAAACACTCTGGTTTCGTTTTCGATTTCCACCCTAGCACAAATGTCTGCTGAGATATTCACAATAGGTCGGCATTAAGACTGCTTGATAATAGAGTATTTTATTAGCATTTAGACCACAGTAGTTCCCAGAGTTCAGACAACCACGCGTCGCAAACACTTAACTAATGTAATAAAAACTCATGTGTTACCCTCAAAATAACTTGGAAATCAGTGATAAGCGGCAAAACAACCGGCCGGCCATGTTTTATGAGTATATTCTCCATCGGAACTGAAACCATGTCATCCGGTGAGTGAATCCTTATCTGAAAGGCCAAAATTCAATATCAGTCATCATCAGTCACAAAGTTTGGTCGTGAAAGCTGATTATCCTGCGGCCAGAAAAAGTTTACCCCAACTTCTTCAGCAGCCAAGAAGACGAGGTATGGTAAGCCAATCTTGCGATTTACGATGAGGGAGGTATCGTTGCCAGTCAGCCTGGAGTTGAACACGAAGCACCCGCCGTACTCCGTCTCAATGGGGAGGAACCTGCCAGAACAGCAGAAAAAAGCATTGACGAAATTTGAAAGGACCTCGCGTCGTCGCTGACTAAAATGGTGACAGCGAAACGAGTTGGACTCGGATTGGAGGATTAGTTCATTATTATGGCTCTGTCAGTGGAGGAGGGATAGTAAAGCCTTAAAACCGCAGTGGGATAGCGCTGGTTATGATTTCGATTTTTTAACAATGAGATCCGCTGGGAGAGCTACTGAAGTTGAGTGAGATTTGAGTTACGAGAACGTTGATTTGAATAACCGTAATATGAGCATAACATAACCCATAACCCATAGAAACACTTGTTTGCTCCTGTACTGCCGCGATGTCGCTAACAGCAGAGTTGTCGTTCATTATTGTCCAAATTTGACATTCTAACAAGAGTCCTTTCATGAAATCCTCTCAAATATTCAATGGTATGGTCAATAAATAATTAGAGATTAGAAGATAAACAGTATTAGTTACACGTAGAACTTGCTGAACAATAAACATACTAAACGCTGAATAATCTTACTGTTTTCAACGTTTGAACTTCGGTAACAATTTGCCATAGTCGGGGCAAGAGTCCTGAACTCTTCAAAACCACGTTACAAGTTACGTGCTGACTTAAACCGGGTAGGCACTTAGTTCTATTCGGCGGGTAATCTAATTTGGAAGTTACTGGCAACTAAGTAACGCTACTTTGCCAAGTTAATACGAATATGAACATTTTACCTCCGGCAAAGCATTATAAAGTGATGATGTGTGTGATGTGTAAAAATTTTATTGTATATTTATTGACTATTTAATATTGATAACTGATACTGATACTGATAGATGGTAATTTTGTAATAATTTATGGACTGTGTAATTAATAATTGATAGTAATTTGTTTAGTAATTGTATAATATGAACTATTCATTTTAATAATTGACATAGTTTGGACATAATTGTTAATATTTTTGTTGTCTATGTGACTTATTGTATTTAGATCTTTCTTTTAGATTATCTTTGGTCTGTATCTTGCGGAGCTACTCGCACTGAAATGTTGTAACTAAATTGTATTTACCTGTTCACATTTTATGTAAGCCATGCTTTTATGTGAAATAAAAAAATCTTTGAACCTATGTGAGATCGACGCGTATGAAGCTCATGTTTTTCATTAGCCGGTTTTTGGCGTATTGGGTAGAGTTCGTTTCCTACTCAGGACAAATATTGTGGCGAATATTTGTGTTTGTGCTGACATTCAAAACGCTCATATCTTTATCCCAAATGGGGTGGTCAGAGCCACACTGATCGTTGCCGTAATGGTAAACGGGACATTCAAGACCTTTCCTAGGTAACACAAATTAACATTTCTTATTCAAACCTGTCACAGCAAGAAAAGTACTCGCCCCCCCACCAGCAGTCAGTCAGCAGCTCTTTGCACTTCACCCTTATGCTTTGGACAGCTACAGCGAAGTCTTCGATGCAGGTCTGATTAGGTTTGCAGGACACACAGGTCTTACAGAACTTCGAGTTCCAGTGAGTAACGTCTTTAAGAAACGCATTTTGGCTCGATGGAAGTTTGTGTCTGCAATGAAATTGTATGTTAAATGAGTTATTTTAATCTAATCTATCATAATATATCACTGAGAGAATTTGATCAAATAAATATCTACATATTCAGAGGTGTTATAATTATTAATAATTTTCTAGTCAAATGAGTCACACTTGACTCATATCAATTGATTTTCTTTTGTTATATTTTCTGATCAGTTAATTCGTTACACCACTTACTGCTGCATATAAGCTTTGATCCTCTCAGGGCTAGCAGGACTAGTGGCCTGTTCGCAGATGGTCACAGCCGGGAACTGAGTGTCCCACTCCAAATAGTCCGTTTCGATGAAGTACGAGACTGCTCCTCCTGAGTACAACTCGAGGACTTTGAGGAGAATCGATGCAGAGCATACGACACTTGCTGATAAGATTAACAGCCAGAATATTCTGGAAGGGGAAGTTGAAAATAACACAATTTATTCGTTTTATGTGTGTGTATGAGTGTCGATCTATCTCGCTACGCGCTATCAACTATATCGATGAGTTGTGAACTGCGACATCTGTTTTCAAGTTAATGCATTAGTTTTTTATAGTTAACTAGCGACTCGCCCCCGCTTCGCACGGGTGCAATAGGATGTTAATATTATACATATAAACCTTCCTCTTGAATTACTCTATCTATAAAAAAACCGCATCAAAATCCGTTGCGTAGTTTCAAAGATTTAAGCATTCAAAGGGACATAGGGACAGAGAACGCGACTTTGTTTTATACTATGTAGTGAAATCTATTCAAGAATAGATTTGACGACTTGTCTCTCGATGGCAAACCAACAAGTCGTTTTTAGGTAAAATAAAAGACCCACAAAGCTTCATCTTTCAACCAATTCGACTTCGCCTCAACTCTGATTATAGGGCCTGCCTTAGAATTTTCCGGATTTCCGATAATCCTCAAAAAAATGCAATTGATCGTGTCCGTCATAAGCTTTATGCTTTAAACCAAAACAACAGCAATAATAGGTAAGTACTTAGATTTCATCAGTCATTGTATCGGGGTATCTACTTAATCAAGTATTGGTTGATTTATAGTCTACTTAATAGTAGATTATGCCACAAGGGCTTAAAGAAGTGTATTATGTCCCGGGCGTGATATTGGGTTCAAGACCGCCCAAGACAAATACACTTTTAAGCCCGCGATGCATACTCTACTTTTTATACTTTCTGCGAGGCAATCGAAATTAGTGGCTGAAAAAAGTAAGTGCTTAAATATTTATTTCAAGTGAAAATAGGTAGGTAGGTAATTAAATATGAGAAATTAGGTATTTATCAAAAATTAAAAGTGATGTTAGAAACATAAGACAGTTGTGCGAAGACATTGGAAAGATGATTTACAATCTTTGGTACATTTATTTTATCAGCATATGACTCAGGAGCTATTTGAGCGATTGGCGCCTTTTTTCTTTCTCTGGCATCTATTTTGTTAGTGGCCAGTACGACATTCGAACTCAGAACTCATTGCACCTAAACATTTTTAACTACACGGTTGCATTCCAAATTCAAATCACTTTAATCCCTAGGGATTAATGAAATTCAGTACAACATTATTATTATTATTTTTTCTTTCTTCTGGCTTCGCACGGTTTGTGCATTTGCCACTGACGAGGTGATGGGCGACGGTTGCGTTTGGTCTGTCGTTTTTCATAGCTTGGTTTTTTCGGTTAAGGAGAGGTTTGGTATGGATTTTATTTTTAAAAGGTAGGGAAACGGTTAGGAATGAAAACAAGTTCGGAAAATTAGATAGGATCAAATCAGTAGGAAAGATGATAATGTTAAAAAAATAGATATAACAAAATATTAAATGGATATCATATTTTAATTTTATTAAGGCTTATAAATCTAGATAGAATATTATAAATATCAGTATTGTTCATATGTAATAGAATAGGAATACAGGTTGGAAGAGGAATACGGAGGGATGCAAGCGATGCGAAAAAGGACGTATGATCATAAAAAGGGCAAGCAAAAAATATATGATTAAAATCTCCAACACCAGTACCGCATTCACACATTTCATTGTTTATAATATTAAGTCTAGTTAAATGAACAGGTGTACAAGCATGACCCAGTCTCATGCGGATGATAGTGGATGTGGCTATTTTGCTAAGTCTTATTTTATGGAACCAAGGTTTCGGAGGAATAAATGGCTGTATACTGCGGTAGTATTTTCCCTTTTCAAGATTTTTGTTTTCCCAGTTTTCTGACCACGAATTTAACAAATCAGTTTTTGGCAATGAAATTAAATCAAAAGTATAGTTTTTATAGGGGAAAATATCACCACAGTTCACTGCTTCATTAGCAAGTTGATCTGCTCTGACATTTCCAGCAATGTTGTGATGTCCAGGGATCCACGCAAAGTTTATAGTAATACCTCTAGTAGAACATTTCAAAAGCAAATCCCTGCACTCCAAAATAACAGCATTACTTGAATTACATGCAAAGGGAAACTTGCTCAGAGCTTGTAAGGTACTTTTTGAGTCTGTAAATATTATGGCTTTATTCAACTTCATGAGAAGGACATATTCTAAGGATTTAAGAACGCCATAGCATTCTCCAGTGTAAACTGATGATTCAGGAGGAAGTTTTATCTTTTGAACTATTTTATATTGACAATGAAATATGCCCACCCCAACATGACCTAAAGAGGAGTGCTTGGAGGCATCGCTGTAGATATGATGCCAATCATTCCAGTACGTTTCAAGAATGTTATTAAATTTAGTATTGGTTTGTTTGTCTTTTTTTGAAATTCCTAGGTCAAGGTGTACAATAGGAGAAATTACTAAGGATTCCAAATTATTGCAAAAAATGGGAAGATACTGCGTTCTGTGAGTAGGCGCTCGGAGGGCTAAGAATTTGCGAAAGCTTATTATCAAACAGGGTAGCTTTTTGTGTGACCAATATGACGACATTTCAATTAATTGTGAAAGGTTTTCTAGCTTAGAGAATAGTGGATGGTTCACAAATTGGAGAGGTCGGAACAAGAATTTATCGCTTAAAAATTGCCTATGGAATGTCAATGGAGGCTCCGAGCATTCAACCTGTAAAGCTACAACTGGGCTGGACTTCATAGCACCTGTCACAATTCTAAGGGCTTTAGACTGGGTAATATCAAGTTTATGCAAACCAACTAGGTTACATGGTTCGAGAAAATGTATTCCATAATCCAGGACACTTCTAACCAAAGCATTATAAAGTAATTTGAGAGTAAGAGGATGTGCTCCCCACCAAACACCAGATAGACATCTTAATATATTAATAGTTTTTTCACATTTGGCGACAATGTGATAACAATGAGGTGTACCGGATAGTTTTGTATCTAAAATAACGCCTAAAAATTTTGCTTCTGTGTGTGAAGGAATAACAGAACTCTCGTATAGAACGGAGACGGGCGGAGGAAATCGTCTTCTAGTAAATAAAACAGTACTACTTTTTGACACTGATAGAGTTAATCCATTAGCATCAAGCCAATTTTTCAGAAACTTCAGTGATGACGTCAGTGAGCTAGACAAATCTTCAATAGAGTTACCAGATATATATAACAGTAAGTCGTCAGCATATTGTAATACTTGACATCCATTCTTACCAATAATATGAGATTCTAAGTCGTACGTATATATATTATAAAGCAAAGGACTTAGGACGGAGCCCTGAGGTAGTCCTTTCCAAACTATTCTAGACTTAGTAGTCATGTCTCCTTGATTTATATGAATTGACCTTTCTGATAGAATGTTTATAATGAAATTAATAATTAATGACGGTATTTTTAGAGCTTGAAGTTTAGATTTAAGAATTGTTAGCACTACGTTATCATATGCACCCTTTATATCTAAGAAAACTGCTAGCACCGACTCATTACGTGTAAATGATAAACGAATATCAGTAATGAATAAACTGATACTATCCATGGTGCTTTTTCCTTTTCTAAACCCGAATTGACTATTGGACAGAAGTCCTTCACTTTCAACAATCCATTCTAACCTATTCTTAACCAAATGTTCTGATAATTTAGCTAATACAGATGACAATGCTATCGGTCTGTACGATGACGCTTGAGATGATAGTTTGTTTGGTTTTAGGATAGGTATCACTTCTTGGGATTTCCAAGAAGGAGGGACGCTGCCAGTGCTTATAACGGAATTTATAATATTAAGGAAATAACTAAGAGCAGAATCACTAAGGTGGGTAAAAAATGAATACGGAATTCCATCACAGCCAGGTGCTGAGTCTTTAACTTTGAACAATACTCCTTTCAGTTCGTAAAGACTAAAAGGAGCATTTATACCAGACTGATTCGTATCTGGTGAATTCAAGCAAATAGGCAAAAACAGTTCAAGTTCAGGAACAAATGGAGGAGCTAAATTATCAATAAAAGATTCTAAAGCAGCTTCTTCAATTAAAGGGGGACTGGATTCTTTAAATGCTGATCTAAATCTGCGGATATTATTCCAGACAGCAGAAGGTGGAACATCAGGGGATAAAGAGGCACAAAATGACCTCCAGCTTTCCCATTTTTTCTGTTTGAAAAGTTTTCTGGTTGAAGTCATTAAATCACTCAGGAATTCAAGATTTTCAGAAGTTGAATGTACCTTATATTGTTTTTCAGCTTCCTTTCTTTGTTTAATTGCTGCAGTACATTCTTTATCCCACCATGGCGGAGAAGGGATACCCTGGAATGAATTATTTTTGAAAGGGAATACTTCATCTGCAGTTTTGATTAATAAGGATGCTAAAGCTTCAGAACAAGTAGAATGGTCATTGCCATTTACATTAGGGAGTGATGAGACGCTCTGTTCGACTTTTTCTTTGAATACGGTCCAGTCAGCATCATTTAGTTTATATTTAAGACGTGGAGATCGCTTGGTAGGAGGCTTATAAAAAGAAGTCGAAAAAGTAATAAGTATAGGGAAATGATCACTGCCGCATGATGAAGGTAACGGAGACCAGGTAAGGGTGGATGCTAAGTTTGGAGTTGTGATAGTAAGATCTGGAGCACTAATGCCTTCGTGAGGTTTTGTCCTACGTGTAAGATCACCAGTATTTAACAAACAAACATTTTGGTTATCTAAAATATCTACAATTCTAGCTCCATAATGATTCGAATTTGAACTTCCCCAAGAGGTATGTTGTGCGTTAAAATCACCCATGATCAAAAATGGTTTGGGTAAACAGGAGATTACATTTTCAACTTCATTGTAAATAAATGATGAGGGGTGAGGTATGTAAATTGATACAAAAGAAATGTTATTGATTTTGACAGCAATGATTGAAAATTCATTACTATGTGCGGGTATCGGGAGTAACTTAAAGGGGACATAATGACTAACAAGGAGAGCAACTCCTCCCCAACCATCATCTCTATCTTTTCTCACACAAGAATAACCTGGGATTTTAAAAATCTTGTTTGGCCTAAGCCAAGTCTCCTGAAGGGAGATAACAAAAGGGTGAAACGCGTTGATTAAATATAATAAATCAGTTTTCTTATTGTTTATGCTATGGCAATTCCACTGAATTACTGTGGAGCTACCAGTCATAAACAATTTCAACATTTTCACTCTGAGCATTCATATTAGATTGGGCAACGTTGCGTGTGGGTGGTATAGATATTTCACTATAATGGGACAAAGTGTTAATTAAAGTTACAATTAGCTCTTTGACAGACATATTAAGCAGAGGGTTTCTTAAATCGCTGTTAATAAGTGCACATCCATTTTGAGGAGAAGGGCCATCATATTCCTTAGTTAATGCATCATGTGCTACACGGTCATAGCCTTTACCTAATTTAGGTAGGCTTTTTGGTTTTAAAAATTTTGTTTTAATATAGGATGTTGTTTCCGGAGGACTCTTCTGAGAATGAATATTTGCATTTAAATTATTTGAACGAGCCGGTGTAGAGATTAAAGTATCTGCATATGATTTTGACACTATGGGGTGTAATTTTAATGCCTCTGCATAAGAAATACTCATTTTTGCCATAGACTCTTTGATTTTCTTTTGCCTTGAAAACTCAGGGCATTTTTTATTGTTTGCGAAATGAGGACCACTACACAAGCAACACTGTGCATCATCACTATCAATAGAACAACTTTCACCGGTATGATTTTGACCACATTTGAAGCACCTAGGCACAGATCTACACTGACTCTTGATGTGACCGTATCTACAGCAGTTGAAACATTGCAATGTTGGATAAATGTATAAATCTACAGGAATGGAATTGTAACATATAAATACACGTTGAGGTAGTACTTGGCCATCAAAGGTCAACACAACAGTTTCAGTTGGCAAATACTCTGCTTTTCCGTTTAAAATGTTCTTTCTATTAAAACGTCTTACCTTAAGGATTCTTCCACAGTTAGTAGGCACTTGGACATTATTTATAATATCGTCATCTGACCAGTCAGTCGGAACGCCTCTAATAACCCCCATTCTTGTTACGTTGAAAAGTGGTATGAATGACCTATATTTATTATTTTTTAAGGTTGCGCTCTCAATAAATGCATTTGCATCCCTAAAATCGGTGAAAGCCAAAGCAATTCTATTTCGAGATATTTTCTTAACACTCCCATCTAGAACATTTTTAAAATGGTATTTTTTTAGGAAAAATCCAAACGAAATCGCATGAATGGAAACATTCTCGTTTGGTTCTGATTGTACCCGTTGGACATGCACTACATAGGGTGAAATGTCTGAAGCTTGATATATTCTAGCAACAGTAGGTAGTGGTTTAGATTGTGGGTCATGCTGTACACCTGACATACTTGTTGAATTTATTGGAGGATTTGAATTCAGTTCTGGCAGTGGACACTTAGCACTTTCTAATTCGTTGTTAGTTTCTTTTTTGCTACAGTTGCAGTGACAATTAGAGTTACTAAGAGCACATGAAGAGGGTGATATTTGGTGCTTGTTCCTTTTTTTGTTACAGTGCTTACAAATTTTGCGAGATGAAGTTTTTTTACGTTTTTTTGGTATGTTTACACCGCTCAAATTGGTGTCGGTTTCAAAAAAAGATTCCTCTGTATCCAATTCTGACCAGTTATTATGAGTAGGAATGGTCACATACTCTGATACTTGGCTGACCTCAGGGGGTGTGCCCCCAGGGTCTTCCGGCTCCTCCATACGTACTAATAAAATATATTCATGAAAACTTACCAGAAGCCTTCAGATATCAATACACCACTTATAAATATATATAAATATCTTGACTAACTACTTTAAAGTACTTATCTGATCCCAATTACAAATTAATTAGAAATTAAATTACGATTGGAAAAAAACACGACCGCTCAAGTCAACGTTTCCCGCGCTTTTTTTCGTACAACATTATGTCCCGGCTAGACCGTAGGGCTATAATGACTTACTTTAGGACAGCTTTACATGACACATAATGTGGCATTTACGAGCAGGTAGTATAAAAAAAGATATATGGTACTGAAAATTGTTATTTCATTACTCATACTCTGAAAGTAGGTCATTACTGACCTGAGAAGCGGGGTGAAAGTAACACTTTTCATCCCTAGGAAGAATCACTTTCAACTGACAGCTGTCAAAGAATTTTTTAAAAAACTAGTTCTTTTTCACATATCTATTGAACCATGTTCCACCTTTTTATACACCCACGATGTAAAATTTGTAATAACTTAAAGTCAAGTATTGATCAGAGAATATATTATATGTTTTAAATATCTTTATTATAATTTAGTTTCAACAATTTCTTTAAAATTACTTAGCTTTGAGCAAAATATTTACCATTTTTCCAATGATTGAAAATAAAAAATAATGGCTGAATAGCGGGCCGGCCACGGAAAAAAAACAAACAAAATAGGCGGGAAAGCGGCAATTCGATCTTCATTTATTTTATTTTCCTCATTTCTTCTTTAGCAAATTCATGTTTTTATTATTACTTTCCTCGTATTTGTAATGAAAAGCACAGTGTTTACCTCGGGTGAAAGACTTATTTAGTCCCTCGAACTATTGGCGCCCTCACTTCGTTCCGGGCGCCAAACTCCGTCTCGGGACTAAATAAGTTACTTTCACTCCTAGGGTAACAATGTACTATTCCTGCTGATTAAGTATCCATTCATCGAGTTCAATTTTATTTGAGAGATATTTTTTTAGTACCGTACATAAGTACAAATAGTTGACCAAAAACCAAATGTAACTTTTATTTCTGAGATCGTGCAACTAAAACTCACGAAATAGTTTTATAGCAACATTTAAAACCAGCCAGCTACTTTAACCGCCAGAAAAAAAAACAGTTACTTTTTTACTGTCATTTGTTTTCAGAAAAGAAGCGTAAACATACGATTGGCATTGGTTGAATGCTACGAATATCAGATAGGTATAACACCCAAATTGAAGTGATTTTTGTACATGTGAGTGTCATTACCAGCAAATAATGTAGATAGGTAAGTGGTTTTATTTCTTTGATTGATGTGCAATTTGTGATGTTATTTTTGATGCGTAATTAATTAATATCTTTCTTAGCTTGTCTTACGTAGGTCGTGTTAGTACCTCTTTTTCGTTTAGGTACACACCTAATTATTTTATAAATATTTATTATACTTAATATGAATTAGTACGACTGCATTTAAGAAAAATGCAAACGATGTATTAATATTCAATTAAATACGCTATCTATCTCTCAATTCAAGGCTACTTTTTTAACGTACAAAAAATATAAAAATTCGTCATTATTTCATGTTAACCAACTGAATGTATACATATTTAGTATATTGTTATTCAAATGGGGCAATAGATAGTAATGACATGACAAGTCACTCTCCAGATTTTCAAACAAAAACAATTTTTGGTATATTGAAGCAAAATGCTATAGGCTTGTTACGCAATGGATAAGTAGGTACTGTCTAATCCGCTGAAGGTCGTGGGTTCAGTTCGGTAACAAATTAAATATTTCAATTTTGTGGTTGTATCGGTATCAGTTAGCCACAGTTACATTTAAAAGTCACTTGAGTGCCTACGCAGATGAAGTTTTATGATCCAGACCCTGAAAGCATATTTCTACTTTGAAACTCGTACTACGAGTATACCTAATGCAAGTGCCTACTAGAAAAAAACTCTATTAATTTTAATCTACAAATAGTAATCACCAACTCTTTACCAATCAGTTGTAGCAATGAATTCATTTCAATGATCAAGACCTTTGACTAGCATTATCACTGAAAATAGCTGGTAGGTAGGTACTTAGGTACTTTACCTTTTATAAAATGGAATCGGAGTCAAAGACACCACGCGAGACACACCATGTAAGTTTGAATTGTCGCCAAAATAACCCAAAGAATATTTTAACTTCTTCAAATAGGTGTAACAAGGCATTTTTTGGATACGATTCATCTTCGTCTAGGTTTTTTCTACTGAATTTACGGTTATAACCATAAAATGTTTTATTCATTCATTGAGAGCAAAGATGCTGAAGATAACATTTAACTACATCACGTTCTTGAAACTCATAATAACACCGTTTTCCCACAAGAATAAATATTGACTCATGTGGTTCTGTTGTCTGTATGAGTCCAGAATTAATAAACAGTATCATTTAAAAAAAATATTATCTACTAATGGATGTAACATGTTACTAAATTACCTAATTGATCAAATAATTAAACATAATGCTTTGTTGGGGGTCTGTTATCAGAGCGCGATACTTAGTTGCTATGCTGTTGCATGTCAAAATATATTGTTAACAAAATTCTTATCACTCGGCCGTGCTATCGTTATCTCTTGTTATTGTACCATCAAAGTTAAGAGTTTAATAGTTTTTTATCTGCAAAACATGTGTATGTGTATTAACTCTTTGACTTGCCCGTTAGCGTATAGGTATCCAATTGAGGCCAAATATTTGCGCCACTGTTCCTGGATTTGATTCCCACACTCAAATAAAATTTTGAGTAACAACATTTAAGTCTGGGTGTGAAAACATTTTCTTTATAACAGTGTCTCTCTAGGTGACGCTTTGTTAGTTTAAGTTTCAAGATAGGCGGTAGAAAGCCAACTGCAAGCGAAAATTCTGGGTTTCTATGAATTTCTTTGAAACACACCGTCAAGCGAATTTCCCGCCACGCATGGAATTGATTTCAAAGAAGCTCATATAAACCAAAGGTGTCGCTGCGGTTTGCGGTTGCAATTACCGGTCTGAGCCCGACTCGAACTTGCACTTAAGTTCACAATTGTATGCGTGTGTGCGTACTTCTCCCATGTAAGTAATGCATCAACTTCAAAATCATTTCGATTGCACAATCTCACGAACAATTATTTGAGATCATTAAGAAAACACAGAATCCTTAGGTATCATTCAGTTATCGCTATCATTCAAATATAACGCCGATTTATCAACAATAATTCTTTGTAAACAACTGAATTATCAACCCGCTGCCGCGCAGTGCCGGCCCGGCCGCGCGTTTGGCCACTCCTGCGCATATCCTTGTTATATTTTTAGAATATGTGAATTTCGACGTAACTGTGGGCATAAGTGATAATGTTGGGTCTTTTTAAAGTGGGACAGAGACATGTGGCCTTGCTGAAGGAGTGGAAGGTATACAGAAGGTCGAGTTATCATTCTGGACTTGGTGTCTTCGGGCATCGACCGCGGCGTGCGAGCGAGAGGGAAGCCGGTATGTAAATGACTGCTGAGCCACGATTATTCCTTTACTGTGGCTGAGCTGAGTGCCGGCCAATTTGGTTATCTGTTGACTTGTGTTTTGACGTTGAAATCACTCGAACAACAGTGTGAAGTTCGCGACATTTGTTTCATCATTTTGGATGCTGTTCAAACTGTTTGCATGCGAGTAGTTTTAGTGGGTTTTTAAAGAGAATAAAATATAATAGGTGGAACGAAAAACTAAATTTAGCTGTCGTCAAACTATATTGTAGATAAATTGCAAAAAATACAAGATATTAACTACAAATAAAATTGTAAAATTCTGGACGCACTTGAACTGTGCTATGACCAAGCCTCAAGAATCAATCTCAAAATTAGTGCAGTAGCTACCTATTAGCTTCCATGGCGAACTATTTTGAAGGCTTTGATTCACTTGACGAAATAGTCGACACCTTTTTTGTTAGCTTTCTTCCTTTATTTTACTTTAAGTGGCCAAGGGCCGAAATATTAGATCCCATGAAAAACAATACTAGTAAAAAAAACAAGCCTCGCAACGCCATCTACCGGGAAAAGTTGTAAGATACATGTCATGTTATTAATTTATTTTATGTTTAAGTAAATAAATAGACTCGGCGATCGCATAAAGACACAATTTAAATACAAGTAATACATAATGTCAATTTATTTACTGACTTAGCGGGGGAAAAATAATTGTGACAGGCTCACAGACTACACCGCATACTGGGCGGCTGCTCTACCCACTAAACTAGAGATCGTCTGAGCTGATATGACACGCCCCTCTTCCGCATCTACGCGTCCAAGAGTGCTTGCTTGTAAGCGTAGATGCAGTGGAGGGGCGGGTCATTTCAGTTTAGACGATCTCTGCCTTTCTTAAAGACTTTTTTCTGATTTTTTCCGTCTTATGAAGAAAAAACATTGATAAGCAACTTTTATAAACCAGAAGCGG
Organism: Udea ferrugalis; assembly: GCA_950022985.1. Classification (NCBI taxonomy): domain Eukaryota; kingdom Metazoa; phylum Arthropoda; class Insecta; order Lepidoptera; family Crambidae; genus Udea; species Udea ferrugalis. The sequence continues at coordinate 14,805,062 of OX465525.1, forward strand.
GTATTTTTAAATTAAGGAACACTGGTAGCTTTGAATCTCTTTACTACAAATAATATTAACTTCTAACAATTTATTTAAACACTAAAAGTATGTACGCATAGCAGTTAGGGCTCTAGGTCTTAAGTCAGTCTAGCACTATAGCGATAGAGGGTTGGCACGTCCGTCGAGTCCGGTGATCAGCAGAAAAGTGAGCGCTCGTCGGCAGCGCTCCCAATTGTCAGTTCGGTCACCCCGCGTCACTACACCGGAGTGACGTTACGGCTGGGAGGCGCCACTATGCAATTTTCTTCCAATACAACATTATCAATGTTTTTTTTTTATAAAACAGAAAAAAATTTTGTTTTAGCATTTTCCATGCAGTATCTTTACTAAAGATCTGAAAACCAGAAAAAGACATTTGGTCATGTTGGCATCAGGCAGGACAGTGCAAGACAAGATGCGGATTGATAATGTTATTATTATTTTTAGCATTTTCCATGCAGTATCTTTACTAAAGATCCGAAAACCCACAGCACAGTAGTTAGTTGCGGAAAACGCGCGGTCGATTCCCGCCTGCAGCCAAGACCGATTGTCTTTTTCTGGTTTTCGGATCTATAACATTGATAACGCCAAAAAAACAGAAAAAATATCAAAAAGCTAGTTTCATCTTTATCGAAAGCAAAAATATTCCTTTTGAGTGGTAAAGGTGATGATCAAACAATGCACCGCTAACAGTTATTCTGTCTCGCCCTATGGTTGCTTGGTAGAGAATGCTTATAGCATTAAGGCCGCCTTTGTACTGGTTTGTGCCTTAAAGATTAATTAAATAAATAATAAACATTGATGGATAAGCCTGGCTTACAGTCAAAAATACACCATAAAAATTCGATCTGTTAAGGCATCTGTAGCTCAGTGGTGAGAGCAGCCGCCTGGTATGGTTCGAGTCCCGCCTGCAGCCTAGACCGAATGTATTTCTGTCTACCTGAGGATAACGTTTAAGCGCTCCGATCATGCATTTTCACAAATTAAAATAGCCATAAATATTTATAAACTGTTTTACATTTTCTTGATTAGAAACTAATTATATTCTATAAAGATAACGTGTTTGATTAATGCACAGTGTTAGACATGGTGATACATAATGATATTTAGGTAGGTGCACTTATTAAGAGAAGATTGAAGGTGTTATTATAAACTGGAAACATTTTAATTGAATGAGTGAGTCACTTTTGGCAAGTACTCCAACTAAAAGCTGTTGAGTCTATGAGAGATGGGCTCAAAATCAAACCAAAAAACAACAGCATGTAGGTACTTTGACTGTTCTTAAAATATTAATACACTGTTTCAATGTTACACTGAAATTCAAAGTTACCCAACTTGACCTAAGATGTTTTGTTGATTATACATTTTCAGTGAAACGTTTTGGGCACTTTAAACTACTGCCATATTTGCAATGTTTTCTAAACGTTAATGTGAGCCTATGTACTGAAATTTATCCTATTTATTAATTATGTTTAACTATTCTGTAATAATCATGACCAATTATTAACAAAACTCAGCCTAAATAAAATTGTAGGGCCATTTTGTTTCACAATAAAGTCATCAGTAAACATAAAATATGTTAACGCTAAAATATTAATCATTTGTTTTTCTATAAACCTCCTAGAAGTGCCGGCTGAAGTGATAAAACGAAGATACGAGAACTGCCGCGCGCAACAACTAGTCAACGCTTACCGCACTTACGGTCACCTAAAAGCTTCCATCGATAATGTTGACTACAGGAATGAGATAAGGTATGCATACGAATGGTACAACTTATAACATGCGCTCACGATCCCGAGGTAGTGTTACTTACCGCCGTACTCAGAGACGTCAATTAACGTTGATGGTTCATTAGAATCAAAATTTTACATTCTTAAAAGTTCTTTATTCTAATTGTTATAAAGTCTCTTTTGAAAAATGGAAATTTGACTCTAATGAACTATTAACGTTAATTGACGTCTCTGAGTGCGGCAGTTAGAGCACTTACCCCCGAATTCACAAACGTCAATCACCGCTAATCATGCGGTCAAGCTTATGCTGTACCGTAAAATGTCAATATAAATGAAAAGGACAACAATACTTCTAAGAGATATTCAACGTTGATTTGCGTTTGTGAATTCGGGGGTTAGAAAGTCTGAATAACACACACTCGAACAACACAAGGAAAACCTATTCCACGAACAGTGGACATGTGCTGTTCCTGGATTAATCAAAAGTAACTCATAAATGATTTCGAATATTGTGCTGAAAGGTGGATTATGGTTAAATACAAGCCAACTTACCTTTAACCTTTAAAAATACAATGTTATGTTTCCAGGGACATCAAGGAGCTTCACACCTCAAAATACGGTCTTTCCATCGAAGACCCTGTGGATGTAGGTTTGCTGTACGGCTACTCAGGTACACAATCGGTCAAGGCCCTTGTTGAGGAGCTGGAGAAAATATACTGCGGTCCCATTTCATACGAGTTCGTATATTTGGAGGTACGCCAGAAAATTTTGTATCACTTAGTGGAAACTTTACTTAATTACTTGTGACTTGATTTAGTGCTTGCTTCGTTTACTTATTAGTGGAGAGAACTTCGGTACTTTAGGTTTTTATTTACTTCACCACAACTAGAGCGTCTCTATGTCCAACATAAAGAGAGCTCTCATTACTATGAACTTGCATACTGCACACAGGACAAATTCCACAGTCTACTAGCAAGCGCAATATTTTGTCCATTGAAAGGTCAGGGTAAATGGCGGACACAATGATGGAGTAAGAGCTTTTATGTTCGCCTAGTGTATAATTAATAGAGTGTTACAAGCTCAAGCTACAGAGTGATCTTCAGAGTGGTGGTTTTTTCACATTGTCAAAAGGTATTGACGATACTATTACTGTAGAGATCGTCTAAACTGAAATGACGCGCCACTTCACCGCGTCTATGCATGCAAAAGTGCTTGCTTCTAAGTTCGTCATTTCAGCTTAGACCATCTCTATCACAGCCGTATGGCGTTTGAAGCGTCACTAAAATCTCGAACAAGTGAAACACATTTTTTATGCTGAAGTGAGTTATGAAGTAGCAGTCCTCGAAGACTTCAGACATATACGACAAAAAACCATTTGATGCGGACTGTACTTTTTTCCTCGGACTCGAAACTTATTATTTTATTGAAGACAATGGCATTTCGAATACTGTAATACATTTTTTTCAGACAGAAACAGAAAGAGAATGGTTTGCCCAGCGAATAGAAAGCTCAACAGATGTTCTAGAAAAAGAAAGAAAGATAGAATTAGCGAAGGAGATGCTGCACTCTCAAGCATGGGACAAGTTCCTGAGCATCAAGTACCCGACGGTGAAGAGGTATTGCGGTGAAGGTGCGGAATCGCTGCTGACCTTCTTTTCCACTTTGTTCCGGCTTACGACCTCAGGTAAGTACTAAGTTGCTGACTTGTTCTGCTTACTCCTCTCATCTTAAAATTTTTACAATCCTCGACAGTAGGCCTGAGAACGATATTAAGGCCCTACCACCAGACCTGTTCTGCATAGGTATAACCACTTCGTTCAACTCTAGTAAACAGGCACTAAACGTGCACTTCCGGTTAAATTTTTACGGGGATTACCTATCCACTTTTGAAAAACCTAAGTACCCATTTGACAAAGTTTAACTTGGAAATTAATATATTTTCGTTAAAACATTGTTTAACTTGTCTAGATACCTCAGTGAACATGATTATGGGTATCGGCATAGAAATATCCTTTCCCATGGTAGGTTTGATATTGCCTGCCTTATTGGATTTATCCCATATCATTGAGTTTTATTCTACGGGTTTCAATCAACACAATACAAATACATACGATCCAATATTTAATAACTTCCAGTCTTGCTTTTTCTTTAGAAAGTTTCCACAGTTGTGTAGACAATTGTGTAAACAATCTACGACCCGACGAATTTGTAGCCTGTATTAATATTTAAGTAGCAAAAAATAGCGTACAAGGGCTTTCTCAACGTTAATGAAACCTCTAGGGCTCTAGGCAATAACCTGCACAAAGAGGCTTTAGCTGCAAAGTGCCACGAGACAGAAGGAGTTAGCGGTGAATGGAGAGTAATTTGCGGTAACTGTACCTTTGTGCCATCAGGGCTTCCATAGCTTTTACGTAGGTAAGATACTCACATGCATAGCGTTTACTTAACATCAAACTAAACGCGCCTCTATACCATTACGTCACTTTAGTCGCCGGTTAGATAAAAAATAAGAAGCATATTATGTGGTTTACACCGCAAAGATGCTCTTACAAACAGCATGGAAAAGAAAAACTCTATTTATTTATTAGGTTGTGTACAAAAAGACAGTTACAATAGAAAGCATTTAACTATGTGGAGTTTGAACACACCACCTACGTTATATAAATACTGAAAAGCATCGAGCATGAGGTTGATAACACAATAATTTACGATTGATTCGCCTTGACCTTTGAGAAAACTCATTAACCTGCCAAATGTTCAAGAGAGGCGAGGAGGAGAAAAGAGAGCTAGAACACATTTGGATAGGTTTCAAACAAAATACTTTTTAATGTGAGTCAGTGTCAGATTTCTTTACATAAAAGCTATGTACAAGACGAGAAAATCACCAGAAAATACTTTTTTTTCCGTGTAACACCTAATGTGTTAAGAGTATCTCCTTTGACACTTACAAAAAAATAAAGACGCATTAATTATAAGCCTTTTGTATGTAGTTGCTCAGATGTCACTCTAGTTCCGATGTACCCATAAAATCCCCATCTGCAGAGGTAAAATTTTGACGACCCCTGAAAACAGTGCTTGTAGGCTCTAGCTGAAACACGGTTAGTTTGATTCCCGCACCAAAACGAATGTATTTAAAAAAAAAATCTGAGTGAGTTATCTTCGTTGTTTCTGGTTTCAAAAGCTAACTGTTTTGCAATACTCAGGTGGTGTTGGTTATATTAGGTCCCTAACATTTAAATTTCGAGAAAACTGCAACATATTAAATTATGATGAATTTATTACATTAAAATTTAGCCTACATCTGAAACCTCTCATTTGACTTGACCCTTCGAAGCTTTACTTCAATTTTAAAATGCACAAACCGGTAACCTCGCCGTGCTGTCGCCAGGATCCATTTTCCGGATAACATCCGGGTGCTGAAGCGTGAATGCTACCGTATTTTATCCGGGAAGTGTAAAAAGGGTGCAAATAGTTGCACAACGATAAAGCTCTTTGCTGGAATCTTTACGTTGTGACGGATATCCGGATCCTATCTTTTGAAGTAGATGTAAAATTAACATGAAATAGAAAAAGCATAATAAAACTTATTTCAGCGTGTCTTGGAAAAGACAAAGATTAGTAATCACCAAAAACGTCTGAGAATGACTTTTTGTTGTTGCAATTTTGAAACCCGGGGGCAACTGCAACCCTTGCGCCTTTTTCAAAGAAAAAATATAAACTCTCCGTCCCGTGGCAAGTCTTTGTAAACAACATACTCGTTTTCATTAATTTGTGAATTACTGATAACGTTCCAGAGGGTGTGGAGCAGGTGATAACATCGATGGCGCACCGCGGCAAGCTGAACGTCCTCAGCGGTCTCCTCCAATGCCCGCCAGTCAAGATCTTCCACAAGTTCAGCGGTCAGCCAGAATTTCCTGAAGAAGCAAACTCTGCTTGTGATATCTCTACCCATCTCAGTAAGTTCTTATCTTTCGGTAAAATTCGAGTAATTTTGCGTCCGCCATCTCAACACATCTCTCGCCTTTACGAGATTTTTTTAAATATATAGACAAGTATCTTAATTTTGCGTATAGTGGAGGCTTAGATGATAGTCGACGGCTTTATTGTATTTGTAATAATGTAGTTGTATTGTAATAATGATACATACATATTGCAATAAATATACTAGAAGGTATTTATTCTCTTAGCCTTGTTTCTTGGAATTAATTGAAGTGTGCTTTTGATTTCACTCAATTCAAAAGAGCTACGGTATCGAAGAGGCATTTCCGACATGCCTGAAATATTAATTTTATCAATAAAGACGTCCATAAATAAACAATGGGATTTTCCAGAAAAGCAAAAAGATTTCCATCGAGTAATTGCTTATTTATACACTTTCAGGTGCCTCGGTAGACATCACAGTTGATGGAAAATCTGTCCGGTTTTGCCTCCTTAACAACCCTTCGCATTTGGAGGTGAGTTTTACGAGTAAATCTCATTAACTGATTCATTTAGTTTGTTCGACGATTGACCCACGTTGGGTTCGACAGGTTGTTGTATAGTAGATCTATAACAATATACCGTAAGTACCAGGCCGACTCCTTTCTTCACCAATGAAGCATTTTGAAGTCCTAATTCAAAATCTGAAATCACGATGATTAACCCTTGTCTCAAACGGAAGGAAGTTTTAAGTGTGATAACGTAATGAGTGAATAAGTGTGGTACTTACATAAGTACTTTGAAGGATATTACTAGGAGACATCATCATGTTTCAAATGTTCGAATAACTTATCTAAGTTTATTTTTAATAAGCTGAACTCTCACAGAGTATGAGATTCCATCTGAAGCATAATTGTACAACTAATTAACAGCTTGAGTAGTGTTTTTCGATATCTACACAAAGGTACATTTTGCCAGGTTCAAAATTATTTAGGTGCTTTCATTTCACTGTATGTTGTGGACGGTTTAAAAAAAATATAACAGCAGCTTTAATATTTGTAGTGCCATTTTATATTAACCACATGTAAGGGTCTAATGAAAAAAAATGCCCATACAATAAATTTTGTTGTGCAACCCCCACGTTTTTTCACGTTGTCGTTTATTAATTTTACGATGAATTGAGACCCTACAGAGTATTCAAAAGAGCACCAACTGGCATTAGTGATTGCAGTCGTTCCGTTAGTAATTTCATCGAGGGTTTACTTTCGATATTTACGCGTGGGATGCGATGCGATCCCAAATGTTGCGCTTGGACTGTGGTTGGAGTAGCTCTAAACTTTAACAACAGATGCTTCAATGTTAGCAAACTTCTCTCCTGTGTGCTCTAGCCACACGGCTTTGCTGAACTTTGTTAATATGTACGTTATTAATATAATATTCCAAAAGAAGCTCTTGCGGCTACTCGGTCAACTCCTTTTATTTAATTGAGAGGGGTAAAGTCAAACCAAACTAATAAAAATATCTAAACAGTCAACAGTGTTGCGCTCACATTATCGATTTGATTCTTTAGTTTCCTTCTTGATAATCGAGTACGATATCACAGAGCTGCGTTTGACGTGTCGTTTCAGCCCAAAAAGACAATAAGTACTTAGTTAGCTATGTTTTATCGCTATTTAAGAAAAAGGATCTAATGTTTTCAAGCTTTTTTTGTTGTTAGGCAGGGAACCCCGTGTCTATGGGCAAGGCTAGATCGAGGCAGCTGAAGTTACGAGAAGGCGATTATTCCCCCGATGGCTCTTCCATCATGGGAGACAAGGTTTTGAACCTTCAGGTAATCAGGAAAAAACACATTTTGTATATCTCTGTAGATAATAATATTATTTACCTACATATCTTCACATTTGGATAAGTACTTTACGCTCAGGATAGCAAATACATCACCTATTTATTTTGTTATTAAGAACCGGCATTGAACAGGATAATTTAAGAAGTGTATGGCGATGAAACTTACTGGCTGAGTTATCAACCCGCTTAAACGTCTCCAACTAGGCTTGAGGACTGACACCCAGCGACGTCAGCTTTACCAAACTGCTGAACAGGAAAGCACGAGGATCTGGGGTGGCATTTCCAATGCAAACTCAACCATTTTGGCGTTCTGTAAAACTCAATACTACCTACTACATTAATGTGATCGTTTGAGTGAAACTAACTAAGACGCATAAGGCTTTAAATTGTTTTTATACAAATAAAGGGGGGGTAATAATTGAGTGTGAAGCGATGTTAGGGAACCGCTAAGCTGGCTGGCCTCGTCCAATACTTGATATTGCGGCATGTAGCTTAAACATCGACATCGTCGGTCTACTAAACCAAGATTCAAGAAATAAATATCCTTGAACTTTATCTATGCTCACCTATCCTCATACCTCTAATCTGTGTCTAGGTACACGGGGATGCTGCCTTCACAGGTCAGGGAGTGAATCAGGAAACGCTGATGCTATCCCAAGCACCCCATTTCAATGTCGGTGGGGCCTTGCACGTTGTGGTCAACAATCAAGTAAGCTATTCTTGATCATTTCTAGAAGGTGTTCTTGTTTCTTTCAAGCTATGTTTTTCTTTATTGGTAATAGAATCGACATCGTGGTTACAAGAAATAGTTGAGAGTTCAAAACACATGGTGAATTGTTTCTAAAGGTGACATGGTTTGCCGTAATTATTGATGGTTTAAATTCACTTGCTTACTTACAACTGATTTGACCAGTTTGTATTGTATATTTCCTCAGGGTTGCCATAAAAAATGGAATTTTTTCGTATTTATCGATAAATAAAACCTCTTCATTCAGGTAGGTTTCACTCTGCCCGCGTCAAGAGGGCGCTCTAGCCTGTATGCGACGGACTTAGCGAAGATGATATCAGCACCGGTTATCCACGTCAACGGGGACCACCCTGAGGTATGTATGAACGAGAGGTCGTAGTGCGAGTCAACTCGATTACAGTAACCGCTTACGTTATGGTAATCGAAAGGTAAACGATACTTTTTTTCTCTTTCCTGTGTCTTTGAAAGAAAAAAGTATAGTTTACTTTTCGATTACCAAAACGGTAGCGGTTCGTGCTAGGCCTACAGTGGGCGAAAGAAAACGGTTAAAGTAGAAGAAACACATGGTGCTCTCAAGTTAGTTAAGTGACGGCTGCAAATTTCGTTTTTTTAAGGATCTCAATTGCCAGTGTCATCTTCTTTGAAGGTTTTCGTCCTTTATACTCGTATGAATCTAAGGTACCGCAGGCACCGCAGCAGATGTTAGACAAGCCGTTATAGTAAACTGTCTAATATGAGATGAAAGCTACTGTTACTACTACTGGAAATTTAAAAAAAAACTTTAGTTACAAAGTTCTATTTTTTTCATATTTGTATTTGATCATTTGTGTAGTCACAATTCGAAAATATATTATTTCGAAATGAAAATATATCGGCTATTCGAAAACGATGGTTTCCTTAGTTTCTTCTATATACTTCTTCATTTTTTCACACAACAGCTCGTAGCCAAGGCAACCAGCATAGCGTTCGAGTACCAGAGGCAGTTCCGCAAGGACGTTTTCATCGACTACAACTGCTTCCGGCGCTTAGGACACAATGAGCTCGATGATCCTACCTTCACCAATCCGCTACTCTATCAAGTCATCCGGAACCGGAAGTAAGCAGTATCTTTGTTTACATGTTATGAATAAATCAACAAAATAAAATTGTAGTATTTCGCGCACCGTGCGGTGTACGCCTTCCTTACCACAGGGCCCACGCAACGGTTGGAGTTAATACTAGTACTTATAATATCACTATAAGTGGGAAGAAGAAATAAAACTGAAATTATATGGTGTTTTTTTATAGTGGCATAAAAAAAAGACTTAATCCAGATTATGCAACGAATACAACATGCTTAACGGTAGGGCGAATTATCTGGATAAAATTGCATGATTTCTTGCTGTCTTTGAAAAAAAGGTGCTGGAGTCACACCTTGCACGTTAAGTTTTCTCTAGATTTTTCTGTAACTTTATGGTTTTATAGTCAAAGGTTAGTGATGTAAGTACAGTGTCAATTTTGTCAGTTTGGCGCATACACAATCTGTGCTGTGCGCGCTTTTCCTGGCTATTGTGTTAATGGACAATATTTCTTAGGTCAATTCCAGACGTCTACGCTGACAAACTGGTGTCAGAAGGCGTGCTGACGCAAGAGGAGGTCGACACGATTCTGACGGAATACACCAAGTTCCTGCAAGCGCAATACGAATCTGTGTCATCTTACAAACCTGAGGTAAATCATTTTGGTTGACAGTGCTATTTTCTTGAGTTATTGAATAATTTAGTTCTTTCTCTTCTCTCTCTTTAGTCCGTTCTTAAGTCCGTCCTTTAGTCGCCTCTTAAGACAGGCGGAGGTGACCTTGGCTGAATTCTTACGCCCCAGACCACATGGCGAATTTGTGCTCGTTTAACTCTGGGTAACCTATGAACTATTGAACTTAATGCTTAGAATAATTTTCTAAGACTTAATGGCATTTATGTAGGTATCATATTATCAAGAACAATGGTCGAGCATGGGAGCAGCACCCCGCGCTGTGGAGACCTGGGATACTGGCGTAGATCCTGGACTACTCAAAGTCGTGGGGTTTGCTTCCGTTAGCACGCCGGGCGACTTTGTGAGTAGACAATTGGTTATTATTGAAGTTATTGATAAACCTGAAAAGAGTGACTTATTATATTTATTTTCATGATATTGATTGCAGAACATTCACCCACATCTAGCAAAAACTCATGTGAAGAATCGACTAAACAAATTAACTGATGAAAGAGAATTAGACTGGGCAACGGCTGAAGCTTTGGCTTTTGGTGAGTGGGTATTTTATGGTGACCATTCATTGTTTTTGAACTTGATTCTGACAAAGTCTAGCTTAATATGGTTGCGAGATGAAACTTCACAATATTCATGCTCCTCAAAGGCGCGCTTCGTCTGCGTTCTTCAAACTTATTACGAATTGCAATAAAGAAAGTCTTCTTTTAGAATTCAACTTTCAAATTAAGTTTACAGGATGGTTCTGCAGCAAGTCTGTAAAATGGAATAATAATAAGCGATCACATGCTGAAGAAGTCACTACTTAGTGACATAGTTTTTATATCCGTTAATTTCATCTTACTCAATTTCTGAATCGTACAGTCAATTTTAGTTGTTTGGATGCTCGAAATGAACTCCTGGATTTCAGAGAAAAGAATTTAAAGTTATTGTCCACGAAGACTTTTCAAATCTGCCAATACTTCCAATTGCAGGATCTCTGCTAATGGAAGGGCATCATGTCCGACTGAGTGGTGAGGACGTTGGACGGGGGACGTTCTCCCATCGGCATGCCATGCTGGTGGATCAGCACACGGAGCAAATATACGTCCCACTCAATCATATCCACAAGGACCAGAAAGGATTTTTAGAGGTAAAGTTTGTTGGTTTGGTTTTCTTTGGTAGGCCAACAGCTGTGAATGTTTATACGCTTAAAATATACGATATTGTGATTGTTTGCTCGTATAGCTTATTGCATTTTTGCTCCTTCTATATCCGCTTTTAACCCTACTTATTCATTAAAAAACATGAATACCTACTTGAACTCTAAAGTGAAATGAAGATCTGAGTGTGTCGTAAACTGCACTAATATGAATTATTATTTGATGTCGGCCCTGAATCTTGCCGGAACTAATAATTTGGAAAACAGCAATGAAAACCCAAACAACCTGGATAACGGCAGTAGCTTTGTCCATCACCGAGTTGGGTTCAATGTTTACTCGAAAAAATATACCTAGCCTTCTGAATGTTCGGCTTACGGCGAAGTCAGCGTGCTTCTAAATACTGCAGATATTGTCAGCGTGTTATGTTTTTGTTCAGGTAGCTAACTCCATACTGTCCGAGGAAGCGGTCCTGGCGTTCGAGTACGGCATGGCGTACGACGACCCTCACACGTTGTGCGTGTGGGAGGCGCAGTTCGGAGACTTCTACAACGGCGCGCAGATCATCGTCGACACTTACGTCGCTTCTGGGGAAGGTAGGATCAGCGCCGCTTTCAGATGTAGCTGGTTGATAGTGGACTATCAATACTGGGCAATTGTAAGACAATTGATAGTTACACCGAGAATTCGGTCACTTCTCGAGTTTTGTGCCTTTTGGCCATGGTACGTATTTTGCTAAGAACAAATTAATCCGTAGAAAAAATGAAGTAGCCGACCTATGTATAGCTGGGTAGGCTTCCACCGGGGGGTAAGTTGAAATGGAAAGTTTTGCAATGCAAGACCATTTGATGACAGTTTCCCCTTTTTACGGTCGCAGGATTTCAGTGGATGCAGGCCGCCCAGTACCGACCCTGTAATTGCATAAGTCTATGGGATCAAAGAATCAACAGCCTTACGGCCCTACGGCGTGTATTGCTGGTAAAATAATAAATAGATATAAACAATGCTGGCGTTTGTGTAGGTAGGTACCAGGTACAGCTTGGCGTACGACGCGACGACCCACAAGGGGGTTAGGAATGTTGTATCGAGGTTGTTACCTACATCTTGCCTCATAAAGGGAATTTTCATCAGCAGTATTGCCGGCATCTGACCCTTCAAGAAAAGACCATAGGTATTCCTTCCTAAAAGGCAAGCAAATCAACGCAACAGGTTCCCAGTTGTCCATAGCCGAAGGTGACTACTGTCGATGAGGTGACCCACATGCTAGCTCGTTTGCTGTTTATATGATAAAAAAACAGTTAAAACGTTTTATATTTCAGCCCCGTAATTAATGAACAACCACTTATCGCCTATAAATACATATTTGTAATCGATAGCTTTAACCTCATCCATCACTCAGCAGAAATGTTTACCCTACAGTTCAGCCGTTAATAACGATCTCGTAAATCACGAGAAATATAAGTACAAGAGCAATTTGAAGTAAGTATTCTCGTAGAGTGATTATAGTGAGAATTGCGTGATCTCATAGACAGAGCAACGACGTGTAAGCTTAAGAATATGACTAAAACTAAATTCTGAGGGAAATGTTGCAATTCTAAGCACCTCTATTCTCTCCCTACATAAACGGCCTTTATACGCCCCACTGCTGGGCACAGGCCTCACCTCAACTATGAGGTGGAACGAGCCATACTCCAACACGCGAGCTCAGTGCGGTGTTGGAAGGGTGTAAGGTTAGTTAGCAACCTTAATGTCAGATTTTATCAAACCGCCCTAAGGCCTCTATTGTCACAGGCCTTTTACTTTATTATCGTATAATTCATAAGAGTTATCGTCAAATGAAAAAACATATTGTTATAGTATCTAATACAGTTGAAGGTATGAGCCTATATAAACTCGGTAATTTTCTTTAACTGATTGCATTTTAGGAGATCAATACAGCAGGAAAAAAACGATTTAGCCGATATCGTTTCAAACAGGGTATAATTATTAGCCAACAAGTCCTTAGCTGTCACATTTAGTAAAGTTGAGGTTTTACCTGTGCCCAACAGGTCGGCCGTAGTTGCGCTGTTCGACGTGACTACACCGACGTCTTCTACGTTTTCAGCAATCGCTGCTGTTTGCTCACGTACAGTCTATACACGCTTCTGAACATGCTTCATTATCGCTCAGTTTTTTATTTATTTGTACAATAACGATTAACAATATTCAAAAAAGCTTGTCTATAAGAAAAAATACTTTTCATTAAAGTATGATTATGGACGTGGAAACATGAGAACCAAAAGCTCTGCAAGAGAAACAATGAACAAAAAAATTAACTATGATATTTTAGACGATTCAAAAATGTCAAGCGTAAAGGCAGCTCTGATGAAGAACATAACTTAATGTGTTTCTGAAGGTTTCTTGTTCTATTTTTTAGCAAAATGGGTCCGCAGCAATGGACTGGTGATGCTGCTGCCTCACGGGTACGACGGCGCCGGCCCCGAGCACAGCTCCAGTCGGATGGAGCGGTTCCTGCAGATCACAGACAGTCTCGAGTCCGCGCCAGACTCGGAGGATGTCTGCTTGCACGTCGCCAACCCGACCACGCCGGCGCAGTACTTCCATTTGTTGAGGAGACAGGTATGACTTGAACTCTTGATACTTGAAATCATCTCAACACAAATACAGCATAGTTGGATATATTAGAATTGAAAAAGTTTATTGGTAACTTAATATGTATGAGCTTAGAGAATGAACTATTCAAACATTCCTTGGTATAAGTAGTTTAGCTGAAAAGATTTTTCAACAATAGCTCTACCAGAAAATATTGTGCCTAAAATGGGAATTACTTATCACAAGTCGAAAATATAAATAACTAAATAAAACAATATTTAAAAAAAACTCTACTGTATTTGTACTGGGTGACTGAATCTCAACTATGAATTACAACATCACGATTAAATAATATGACTCCCATATGTCCCGGTTCGAACGTCCGCGTCAGTGCCATGTTCACAAATTCCCCAAATTTTTGCAGATAGTGAGAAATTACAGAAAACCCTTGGTAGTGGTGGCACCAAAGTTATTACTCAGACTTGCTGATGCCGTATCACCTCTAAGGGACTTTGCACCGGGCACACATTTCCAACCAGTAATTGGTAAGTAGATGAACAATCAGCAAACACCTAACAGAAAAGCTAATTAATATAACTAATTAATAAATTTAAATATAATGGACGGACAGTAAATTATACGAATAGATCAGCCAGCGGGATTCTTTGAAAATAATATGCATTATAATCACAATCATTCATTTAGTCGGCTGCTAAAGTTTTAGCAGCAGCCACCCCCTTAATATATTTTGAGGATTTTGGAAATCAGTAGTTTATTCCAACTCAAAAGACAAAATATGCGTTAGCTACATGTATATATACAAGAAAAGGTAATTCAGACTCCCTCATTTCATTTTGTCAAAAAAAAAGCTGTCTTTTCTTTTTTTGGTGTCAAACTCGGAGATGAAGGGTTGAAAGATGGGTTTATTATTGTCAAGGTCAACGAAATCGTCTTCATTCACCTATACATAATCACACCTTTTCCAATGGGTAATTCCGGACTCCCAAAGCGCTCAGTAGAGGACCTTAGAAACTTCTTTAACAAGTTTAGTTCGTACTTGTTGAATTTCATTCACAAGACATCCGACTAGTTCTGATCAACAGTCTTTGATCGTATAACTTGCGAGCCTTAACTCGGCGAAGTTTCATGAAATACTTGAAAACTTTGAGGAGCCTCTAACAAAAGTGTCTTGGGAGCTTCGTTTCGTAATTACTTCTAACATCCAACGGCAACGGAACAAGGAACTATTATACCTATCTACTCATTTTTGGACTTTATTCCTAGTGCTTAGTTCAATGAAATCTGTTTCTTCATTAGTCCAATTTTGACGCGGGATAAATAACTAACGTGTCGTAGAATAAAGGCATAATGATGGCTTGTTAATTTATTCAACACATACATACAAAATTAACATTAACAAAATACACCTAGTACTCGTATTTGCCAAGCCATGAAGCCACCCATGGTTTTTTGCTTAAGTAGTTGAATAATCATCCTGTTGGTTTGCAATTTGCTTTTATAAGGCAAGGTGTTCAATTGAAGACGTACTCGTACATTTATGAATGAATAGTAGCCGCCTTGACTTCGTCCGCGTGGACTTAGGTTGAAAAAAAAAGATTTTTTTTTATAAATTGTAGCCTATGTGCTATTCAGATGCATAACCTATATCATTGTAAACTTTTATTGAAATACATCCAGTAGTTTTTACGTGCAAAGAGCAACTAGGCACATTCACACAAACAAACTTTCGCATTTATAATATAATTAATAGGATTACCAGCTCGAGTAGTTATATGATAATTATCACAGAATTCCAGCCCCACGAATTTTGTATCGATTACTGGCTTCAAATTGATTCTTATTTCGCATAATGACTGTTGTTTCATTTTCTGTTTCAAAGTAAAGGTCAAGTAGCAATAAATTTCTGTGAACAGAAATTCCAATTTCACAACTTTGATTAACATCTGATGCAAAATGAACCGCGAGAGCTCGACCAAAATTAAGAGCAAATTAAAACTTCGTATTTCTTGCTACTTACATTTAAATAAATAGGTAGCGAGGTTGAATAGATATCTACCTACAGGCTGCTTGGAGAGAGTAGGTATTATCAAAACTCTCTAGGCAAAAACTTGGGTCTATGGTGTTCTTAATGCTGGACAGGAATTGACTGTTGTGCCAGAAATATCGTATCATTGTCACTCAAGTACTACCAGCAGGTGATGAATGACGCCATAGTCGAAAATATTTATAAATTCCCATCGGGACGGGACAACCTCCGCCGCAGTGTCGTTTAAGAACATCTTTTACCCACCCCACCAGCATACCATTAAGTGGGCCAGTAACCCTTTTTTTTGACCTGCCTCATCCATTTACGGACGTCTCACCATTCGGTAGGAATTCCGTAACACCGTTGAAAATGTCCTTATAAATAGGTTTTTAAACTTTCTCGTTGCATTTTTCACTAACTAAACACTAAAAAACCGTTTTTTCTACAACATTATCTTAAACTGCGGTAAAAAAAAACAGGTAAAAAAAAACATTTTACCGTAGTTTAAAAAATGTTGCAGAACACCCGGATTTTAGTTTCAAGGACATTAACCTTCTAAACCATCTTTCTTCACCAGGTGACAAAACTGCAGACCCCCTAAAAGTCCGGAGGGTGATTCTAGTGAGCGGCAAACATTACTACGAGCTTCACAAGGAGCGGGTGAAGGCTAAAATAGAAGACGTGGCTGTTGTAAGGGTCGAGGGCCTGGCGCCCTTCCCTCTGCAGGGCCTGCAAAAAGAGCTGGACAAGTTCCCTAACGCTAGAAGTAAGTTATGTGCTATACTCGTCCTTTTTTTTCTCGGCAGAATCAACACGTCCGAACCGGTGGTAAAATCACATTTTTTTTTTAATTTTATGTTGTGACTTGTCATAAGTGCTTTTTTAGTACATTGTTATCCTAGGGGTGAAAGTAACTTATTTAGTCCCGAGACGGGGTTTGGCGCCCGGAACGAAGTGAGGGCGCCAATAGTTCGAGGGACTAAATAAGTCTTTAACCCGAGGTAAACACTGTGCTTTTCATTACAAATACGAGGAAAGTAAAAATAAAAACATGAATTAATTCATGAAGATCGAATTGCAGCTTTCCCGCCTATTTTGTTTGTTTTCTTTTCTGTGGCCGGCCCGCTACACAGCCATTATTTTTTATTTCCATCATTGGAAAAATGGTAAATATTTTGCTCAAAGCTAAGTTATTTTAAAGAAATTGGTGAAACTTAATTATAATAAAGTTATTTAATAAATATATATTCTCTAATCAATACTTAACTTTAAATTATTTCAATTTTACATCGTGGCTGTATAGAAAGTTGGAACATGGTTCAATAGTTAAGTGAAAAAAGAACTAGTTTTTTTAAAAATAATATGACAGCTGTCAGTTGAAAGTGATTCTCCCTAGGGATGAAAAGGATTACTTTCAGCCCGCTTCTCAGGTCAGTAATGACCTACTTTCAGAGTATGAGTAATGAAAAATAAGTTTACATGAATAAAGATCATTTTTACTTCACTTTCCCACACACACACACCTACTTTTTCTCTCTTACACCACCATATCGGTTGCGGGAACTATTATTTCGTGACCAAAAGTTACCTAGGTAATCAATGATTTTGATTAATAATCTGATACTAAGTAAGTATTGATACATTATTTTGGGCTCCTGTAGGAACTTTCAACTTAGGTTAGATGGTATTTGGCATTTTGGCAGTTGAAAGGCAAAGGCGCTCACTTTCTGTCATTGGCAATATGATTGCGCGAAAGTTTAATAAATCTAACGATGATATTAAAAAGATTCTGTTTCAATCATATTGTCAGTCGTTCTATACCTGCCAACTTTGGACTAGATTCACGAGAAGGTCTCATGATCGCATAAGAGTACAGTATAATAACATCTTCAGGCAACTGATGGGATTGCCGAGGTATTGCAGTGCCTCGGGAATGTTTCTATCTGCCAGAATTCATACTTTTGATGCGATCATGAGACATAGAATAGCGTCATTCTTGGACAGACTTGGTGGGTGTCAGAACACCATAGTTAAGGAGCTGTACTGTAGACTGACAGAGACCAACATGTACAGGTGTTGGCTGGACATGGCTGCGTGATGCTTAAGTGTTCGGCCAGCAGCTGTCAAGCCAATGTTCGTCATGACCCAAACCAGTGACCCGAATAGCCCCTTAGTAGTGCTCATCTTGTTGTTGTTTTTTTTTTTTTTTTAAGTGTGTACAAGTTGAAAGTGCCAAATAATGTTACATTTTAACCATTTTAACCAATTTTTAACCATTTTATTTTATTTTATTGTATTTTCATTTTTATTTTATTGTATTTTAATAATTATCACCAATTCAATATTTTTGTACTATTGTACTATTGTACCGACTATGGATTTTATCTGAAATAAAGAATTATTATTATTATTATTATTTTCTTTCTCTTTCTCTCTCAGCATTATTTTCAAACACTGGTTTAATGAAATGCACGGGCCTAAGCCAAGTGAATTTCATGTAGGGTTGTACTGCGACTTGGAGTGTCTGTCGGGTTTGTAGGTGTAGCTGTTGGAGGTAGTGTGTTAGGTGATTGAATGTCAGTTTGGAGAAATTTTCTCACAATTCTGCACGTGTTAAGGATGACTGCTTTCTGCATTAAAGTATAAGTTAAAGGTGGCAAGGCAAGAGTATTTATTGAATTGTGTATTTGTGATGGGATTACACCTGTAGTTGACAGCACCACTGGTACTATTGTGACGTTACTAAGTTTCCACATACGGGTTATTTCATCTTTGAGTTCTGTGTACTTGGTCAATTTTTCTGCTATTGTGTTCTGCAGGTTATGGGTGTTTGGGATAGCTATATCTATTAAAAATGCTGTTCGGTTTATTTTATCTACTACTGTAATATCAGGTCTGTTATAATGAGTGGTCCTATCTGTGAGAATAGCTCTGTCGTAATATAGTTTGAAATGTTGGTTTTCTAAGACTGTTGCAGGTATGTACTTGTAGTAAGCGATGGGTGGTGAAGGTAGGAGCAGGCGCGGATCCACCGTTGTGGGCACTGTGGGCATGCCCACAACCCTAATTTGCTTGTTGTATTATAATAAGTCCATGATTGTTCATGAGTAAGTTCGTAACTCTCACTTTGCCAATTTTTGGTGGCTGTGCCCACAACCATCGGCGGATCCAGGGGGGGTCATGCCCCCCCCTGAGCTGGTGCCAGCGCTCCTGAGAGGCCCCTAGCTATACAGAAATTAAATTAACTACTAATAACTAACGCTATTTTTTAGAAAAAACCGCGCTCGCTCCGCTCGCGCTATACTACTAATGTTCCCAGTGTTCTGGAAGTAGTTTGTATGCGCATTTTCTTCTCTAACTGAAAATCATTCAGAGACAGACACACGTGGATAGCCGTTACGGCCTTGTCCACCTCCCAGAAAGGCAATCTGTTATTTTAGAATTAATTTTAGACTAAATAAGCAAAACGTAAGAAATGCAAAGAAAATAATGCGAATCTCCTAGATTGTATTGCTCTTTCTTTCAAGTCTCTTACGCCACTTAATAATCTAGTCGTTTTACAATCGCAAAAAAAATCGCTCCACTCGCGTTCACTTATTTTGAGAGCGCGCTGTTGCTATAGTCTTCCTGGCTCACCTAATTTAATTTAAGGCACGGTACTATTACCGGGCCTAGGGGGACTCCCAAAAAAGTTTCACAATTTGCCTACCTATTTTTGTTTCGCCAAACAACCTGACTCAGGTAGCCGACTCCTAACTATTAAGGTAAAAAGCAAAGCACTTGATATGATAGTAACTCTTATTTATCACGAGGAGCTTTCTCTACTTTGAAAAAAAAAATGCGCTCCCTTCGCTCGCGCTTGTCTAGTACATTATGTTCATTTTAATTAACGAAGACGTTCGCGCAATTTGTTGTCTCAACTGTGGATCATTAAGACAGACAAATGTGAATAGCCCTAATGACAATGGCCTCCTTGCTCAAAAACTATCAAAACAGCTTAAAGCAGTTTAGTTTAATTCAAGCTAGTACGAGTAGTAGGCAAAGTGAGAAAGACAAAAATATGATAAGATAAGATAAGATAAGATATACTTTATTGCACAAAGAAAACAAGTTACATAACGATGCACATAGATATTTAGAATGTACAATACAGGCGGTCTTATCGCTAAGAGCGATCTCTTCCAGACAACCTTCAGGTAGAGAAACTGGAAAGGGAAGTAGATGCGGTGGTGCAAGATGGTATTTAAAAAGAAAATATGAATATATTAAAAACAAAATTTAGTTTTCCAGTTTTAGAATAAACATACATACAGTACTACAAGCGAAATAATAAACTTACATATACCTACATAAATATAATACAAACAATTCGGTATGGATTTACAGGACGATTGCGTTAAGTTGAGAAAAGGAAGATTATTGGGTCAAGGCGATAGAAAGTGTGCTTTGACACGGGATTTGAAAATAGGAAGGGATTTGGATAGCCTTATGGATGAGGGTAAGGAGTTCCATAGGCGAACGGATTGGACAGTAAAGGAATTAGAGTAATAGTCAGTAGAATGAGGAGGAAATTTTAGGAGCAGTTTACGGCAAGAACGCATATCATTACCTTTGGCAGATTGCTGAAAAGAGAAACGCTGCTTGAGATAAGGGGGTGACCTAGGATCAAATAAGACAGTGTAAAGTAGAGAGAGGACATGGAGGTCACGTCGACGACGTATCGGAAGCCAATTTAATTGTGCACGAAAATGGGAAACATGGTCAAATTTACGTAGACCGAAGATAATACGAATACAGAAATTTTGAAGTCGTTCGAGCTTATTGAGGAGGTTTTCAGTAATATCGAGATAACAGGAGTCTGCGTAATCTAGAATAGGCAGTAGCAAAGCCTGCACAAGTGCAATCTTGGTGGGTATGGGCAAGAAATTCCGGAGCCTACTGAGCGAACTAGCGGATGCAAACATTCGCCTACTCACCTCGCCAATCTGCTTGTCCCAGTTTAAAGAGCTGTCAATATATATGCCTAAATCCTTTACCACCTTACTGTACGGAACTTGAACCCCGTCAAATAAAATAGGAGGCATGGACTTCCAGTCGATTCTCGAGACCAGCTGTGAACCACCGACCACCATAACCTGCGTCTTATCAGGGTTTACCATAAGGCCAAAAGCCCTGCTCCATTCCCGAATACGCGCGAGGTCATCATTCAGGACTTGAATGACTCCATGAATGTCTTCAAGGTGACCCTGATAGTATATTTGTAGATCGTCTGCATATAGGTGGTAGGAAGAAAAGAGATTATGTGTTATAGCATTTATGAAAATGGCGAAGAGAAGAGGAGACAAGACACCACCTTGAGGAACACCGGCGCGTATGTTACGCCAGGCAGACGACGAATCCACCACGCGAACACGTTGCCGGCGTCCACACAAGTAACTGCGAAACCAGTCAAGCACCGCTGGAGATACGTTAAGAGAATGAAGTACGCCGAGAAGAATGTCAAAGTCGACGGTATTGAAAGCATTGCTAAAATCAAGCAACGCTAACACCGTCAGACGCCGATCATCCATTCCAAGACGGATGTCGTCGGTAATTTTGACCAATGCAGTAGTCGTGCTATGACCGGGGCGGAAGCCGGATTGTAAAGGATTCAGGAGATTGTTTTTGGATAGGAAGTAGCCGAGCTGATGGTGTACGACACGCTCAAGGATTTTGGATAGGAAAGGTAGTATGGAAATTGGGCGATAATCAGAAAGAGATTTAGGGTTGGTCTTCTTTGGGAGGGGAATCACTTGGGCATCTTTCCAGGCGAGAGGAAAGGAACTGGATGCCAGTGAGTGGTTTAGGATGTGGGTGATAACTGGAATTAGGATGTCAAGGAGAGGAACGATCATATTACGGCTAATGCTATCGCTACCGACAGCATTAGAAGCCACCGACAAAATTATTCTCTCAACGTCACAGCCGGATACCTGCGCGAAATCAAAAGGAGAGTAATCAGGAGTTGGAAGAGAAGAAAGTGCTTGTTTTCTAGGTTGCCTGTATTAATCTAGTTCATTATGACCTAAAATAAAAATCGCGCTCGCTTCGCTCGCGCTTTACTACCTACCCACAGTCCTTGTAAGCTTCAATAGCCGAGATATTTGCCTATTTTAATTTCTGTTTGTAAACTTTTTTTGCCATCATTTGATTTTGAACAATCAAACTCGTTCACACGTACCAAACATTATAATTTGGCTCACGTTATTGTTTTTCTGCGAAGTACAAGAGGCCTCGCGAACATGATGTCGCCGAAGCTCACTAAGGTGTCGCCACCACTGTCTTTAATTATCAAAATTAAATTATAAGTTCATGACTTGACCACGACTATGTGACCCCCTCTTGGCGCCAAAGCTGGATCCGTTCTTGCCCACAACCTTTTTTGAGGGCTGGATCCGCGCCTGGGTAGGAGTTGGTACTTGATGGCAAGTTTTTGATGAATGATATTGGCTACCTGGTCGTGTCTGTGTTTGTAATCGGTCTGAACTATTGCTCTGCAGGCGCCTGTTATGTGCTGTATTGTTTCAGAAGAACTATTGCATTTTCTACATGTATCTGTTACTCTGGTTTTGATAATGTATTTTTGGTAATTACGTGTCTCTATAACCTGATCCTGGATTGCCATTATGAAACCTTCAGTTTCCGGAAAGAGCTCACCACGATTGAGCCATGCGTTCGACGCTGCTTTGTCGACATTTAGCTGGCCCAGATCATGACGGTGTCTTCCGTGTAATGACTTGGCGCTCCACTCTGTAATTTTTGTTTTTTCATCTACAATTTTTTCGTTTATTTGTGCGCTATGGTCACTCAAGTTCAAAGGGGAAAATTTAGAATCGGATTCTACAACGGCTCTATGAATGTAAGATGACTCTGCTTTCTTGTGGAAGTACTGTCTGAGTGTCGTAATCTGTTTGTTATGTAGGTTGCGGATGTCAATAAGCCCTCTACCTCCTTCTTTTCTAGGTAGGGTTAATCTTTGTACACATGATCTGGGGTGATGCTTATTATTATTATTATTATTATTTTAGGAATGCAACAGAAACTAACATCCATTATTTCACAGAATTCATATGGAGTCAGGAAGAACACAGAAACATGGGGGCATGGACGTTCGTGAAACCAAGGTTTGAAAACTTACTGGGGCGAAAGGTGAGTAGATAAATAAATAAATAGGTAGATATGTTTATTCAAAGGTTGTCAACAAGCCCGTATGTTAATCTGCCACGCTTGAGTGAATCCCGAAATTCCGTCTTTGCCTCCCCTAATACACCCCACGTGTAACCAATCCAGATACCTACTGAATGCATTAAAAAATGAAATATTGTTAAATGACTGCAGACGTCGAGTGGCGCCCTCGTGGGTTCAAAAAAAATATTATAGAAAATAAGATATAGATTAAAAACTCTATGTACCTACCACCTAGTTTATCACCAATAGAAAAAGTATCGATGCCTTGCTGAAACAGAACTCAAAATGAGTAAACCATTTTGAGTTCATCAGCATAGTATCCAAAAATACCAAAGTCAGCAGGGCAGTATACCGGCCTTAACAGTGACTGACAGTTCAGGCAGTGAAGTTTAATTCCATGTTCTAACTTACAGTTACAATACGCGGGGCGGGCGGAGTCAGCGACGCCGGCGGTGGCGGCGGCGGTTCTGCACCGCAAAGAAGTAGAACATGTCCTCAAGGAACCACTCTACAACATCAAGTGATCTTTGAACAAATACATCAAGCCCTAGTTAAGCCTTACGCTTGTCGACTTTGGACAGATAATTATAGCAAGGAAAGTTCTGTTCATGCCGGCGAACAGGAACGCATTTATTTTTATCTGTAAAGCGTCTTTTTTAATCATGTCCTAACATTTCCTTATTTATTTAATGAAATAAGATTCAAAAGCATGACTTATGCAACTAATTCATAAAATCGTGTAAGTTTAAATTTTGAAACTTTTATGCCGTCTCAGATCCTACTCGAATACACCGTTAGAACATACCGTTGCTTGTAGCATAACAATAGATATCTTACTGAGTTAGCTATGTGGCTAAAAATCTTCGTAAAAAGAAGTATAATGTCGCAATAGGTACTCACTGTAAATAAAAATACTATTTTTAATAATCGAGTAATCTTTATTTTCAATGTTATTCTCTATTCCCAACTCCCACTTAAATGACTAAATTAGTTGACAACGATCAAAACATTATGACTAAGAATCATTGAGAACATTACAACATAAAAGCTCGCAGACGACTCGCTACATTCTTTTGCTGGTAGCAATACTGGCAATCTATTAAAACTAGTTTTAATCGCAGAACTAATTCAAAGTTATGGAATAGAAGTGGAAGCTGCGGCTAGCAAGCGGGCGGCGCGCGTGTAGGGAAAACAAATTGAAATTCGAGACAAACAGTTTTCTTACTAGAGGAATTTTGTACTTGAGGTGCTCTTAATTCTTGTTTAAATTATGAGCCAGTAAAGCAAATTGGGCGAGATTAATAGTAGATTATGCAACAAGGGCTTAAAGAAGTGTATTATGTCCCGGGCGTCATATTGAACCCCGAGCATGAGGGATTCTACGGTTAAGACTAGAATCCTGAATACGAGGGGTTCAAGATCGCCCAAGACAAATACACTTTTAAGCCCGCGATGCATACTCTACTTTTTATACTTTCTGCGAGTCAATCGAAATTAATGGCTGAAAAAAGTAAGAGCCTAAATATTTATTTCAAGTGAAAATAGGTTAAATAAATAAAATATAAATATGAGAAATTAGGTATTTATCAAAAATTCAAAGTGGTGTTAGAAACATAAGGCCGTTGTGCGAAGACATTGGAAAGATGAGTTACAATCTTTGGTACATTTATTTTATCAGCACAGGACTCAGGAGCTATTTAAGCGGTCGTCGCCTTTTTTCTCTCTTTGGCATCTATTTTGTTAGTGGCCAGTACTACACGACATTCGAACTAGGAATAAAATCTCATTGCACCTATACATTTTTGACTACACGGTTGCATTCCAAATTCAAATCACTTTATGGCCTAGGGAAATAATGAAATTCAGTACAACATTATGTCCCGGTTAGACCGTAGGGCTATAATGACTTACTTTAGGACAGGTTTACATGACACATAATGTGCCATTGACGAGCAGGTAGTATAAAAAATGACCTTAGCAGTGCCAAAAAAATCTGAATTCCCCCAAACAGCCAAGAAAAGCGGAAGACCAAGCGTGTGGAAAAACATAATAGAAGTGGTGGCGAAAAAGCAGTAATAAAATCAAATGGGTATTGCGTCTTGTCCAACGTCTAACTCAAATTCCAAATCTGCACAACGCCCCGCTTCCTTAACAACCCTGACTCGTAACTTCAATTAATAACTCAAGTATGATCACGAGATCATTAGGTAGCACAAAATATTATCTCTAAACTGAACAAAGCAAACTAACAGAGCTCTTTAGACTTAGTCAGAGAGGCACTGTCAAGCTTACTAGATTATTTGAGCTTCAGCAGAATGCTGCTTCGGATCCATCATCACCATTTAGCAGCATTCGCCTATCTTTGAAATAGTGCCACAGCTCCAAGTGCAAATCGAAAAACCTTATCTATACTCTAACTAAAAATAATCGACTCCTCGGCTAGTGGTTTCAGTCCTCCCACAAGTGTAGTTCTTATCCCCATGACTGACAATGCCGGTGATGAAGAAAAAGATAAAAAAGATGGTGGCGGTAAGAAGAAGGGGAAGGCCAAAGGAAGTGGAGACATGCTGAGCGAAGCATCCCTGGACAACGTGTACTACGGATGCCACAACGTGCAGGAGCTACTGGAGGCGAGAGGCTACTTCCATCCTGATTTTGTTAAGAAGAAAAAGGGAAAGAAATAAATACCTCTACCGAAATTAACATATCGTCGCAGGAAAGGCAGAATTACTGAAGCGCCAAAATAGGCAAATTGAGTTATATATATATTCGGAATCAGCGTTTTTTTCTGCGTCGATCAGTCTGGGTCTCATAGCGATACGAGCACTTTTTTGGCGTTTAAGTAAATGGAAAAAAGAGGGATTTTTCATCAGCCCGAGTTCTTAAGCGACACTTTTTTGGCATTTTATTTGTGCCTGTCTTATGAGCATTTTTGGACTACTCTAAAAAAACTTAAAAGTTGGTATAAGTAATTTTGAATTGCTGTATTTTTACTAAGCAAGGCTTGTAAGAATATTAGTCTTTCCATTTTTATGCACGAAGTGGCGTATAAGTAATTTTGCCTTACTGTTACTGAGCAAGTTTTTGACTTTCAGTATTTTTACTGTGAAGTAATATTTTAGCAAAAGTTATAGAAGTAAAAATAGAAAGCTGGCCAAAACCTCATTTACATCGCTAAAGTAAAAAATATGGAGCTACAATATTTATAGCTCCATATGTAATTTGCCTAATTGTCATTTGACGCTGGGATGTTAGGGGGTGAACCTCCATCTATCGCCCTAAGCCAACCTCACCACAACTGACTGACTCTGGCAACGCACGCTGCGGCTGACTCGCTCTCTGAATATCAACTTCAGAGCTGAACGAGTCTCCGACCAACTCTGCTTCAAACTATGATGGGATCTGAAGCGTTTCGACATCTTGTAAAATGTCGAAGCTTTCGGAAGAGACTTTAGGGCTAATGAAGAGACGACGGGAAAACCCACCCGTCACTTCCCCAGGAAAAGGACTCTAAACCGAGAGATCTCCGTTGCTCCAATACCCTCACGATTGAGAGAGCGATCGAGCAAAACCGGGGCTTAAAGTGTTCGTACAATCTCTTGAAAGAAGCCACTTGACGAAGTTGACCATAGAAAGTGGAGAAGTCGTTGTCTCGAAGCCGGCAGTCCTTTTGGAAGTAGAAAACTTCTATGGCCGGCTATACGCTTCGCATGCTTCTCGACCTGACCCCGAAATGAGGACTCTAGAGCCACTTTAACACGCCACTACACCGAAGACCTGCCAGAAGTCAGCATTGACGTAATCGAGATCACTCTTAAAAAATGGAAAAGCCCCTGGAGAGGATGGCGTTACAACAGAGCTGTTAAAAGCAGGAGGCAAACCCGTACTCAGGGAGCTCCAAAAGGATTTTAACGCTGTCCTCTTTGAAGGGAAAACTCCGGAGGCGTGAAGTAGAAGTGAGGTCGTCCTGTTTTTCAAAAAAGGAGACAAAACGCTTCTGAAGAACTATCGACCCATTTCCCTTCAAAGCCACGTCTAAAAGCTGTTCTAAAGGGTGATCACGAACCGTGTTGCGCGAAGACTCGACAATTTTCAACCACCGGAACAGGCTGCGTTTCGGAGTTCCGGATACGGCACCATAGACCTCATCAGTGTGGCAGATTAGACAGAAAACTGCAGAGAGTAACCAGCCCCTGTGTCTGTGTCATTTGTGGACTTCGAGAAGGCCTTTAACTCGATTGAAATTGAGTCTTTTCTGAAGTCTCTGCAGCGATGCCAAATAGATCAGCGATACATCCAAGAGATGAAATGTCTTTACAAACCGCCACTTTGTCCGTCCAAGTACAGAATCAGCAAACAAGTCCTATACCGTTGCATCGAGGTGTGAGACTGTGGGATGTTATCTCCCCGAAATTGTTCTCAAATGCAATGGAGGATATGTTCAAGATGCTGAACTGGAAAGGACGTGGCATCAACATCAATGGCGAGTACATCTCTCATTTGCGATTTGCTGTCGACATCGTCATCGTGGCAGAAACGCTGCACGACCAACAACCGATCCTGAATGACCTAGCTGACTCTTCTGTGCGCATCGGTCTACGGATGAACTTGGACAAAACCAAGGTTCAATGAACACGTCCTACCGGAACCGGATTACGGGAGACGGTGCCGACCTCGAAGTTGTTCAAAAATATGTATACCTCGGGCAGACATTGCAGTTAGGTAGAAACAATTTAGAGGACGAGGTAAATAGAACAATTCAACTGAGTTGGGCAGCTTATGGAAAGCTGCGTCGAGTCTTCACATCGTCGATCCTGCAGTCCCAAAACGCTAACACTAACACTAACGGCACGGCTGGTCTACAAATTTAAATTCACACAAAAATAAAAATCGAAATATTTTTATTTGAATTGCCAACGACTGAAAAGAACAAACCAAACAATTAATAAATAAAAAAAATATACGAAATAACAGCTGTAATCTCATTATTTCTTGAAACTATTTCCTTCTTATAAGAGGCCTTTGCCCGGCTATCTATTCAATTAAAGACCTGAGCTCTTATCAGAGAAGGCAGCCCAGCTCAAACCCATCTCATTGCCCTACTAGTAAACGTAATATTTTAAAAAAGATATTAATTTTCATTATCTTAAGCAAATAAGACTTTACTCTTACATATTGGCAATAGAGTATACGTTATTATTTATGGTTCAAGTAACTTTAATTTTGGCACTTCTGTATCTAAGTAGCTCTTATTGTGTATAAACTGGAGTTACAAGTAGTTTTAAAGGTATGATTAGACAAAAGTGGTTATCTCTTACGTCGTTTTACTCGAAATGACTAAAACAATAACCTATGTTGAGGATTTTTAGTGATTCAACATAATGAGCCGATCACTTTATAAGTCGTTTTGACACGATGACATCAGACTTTTAAAAGTCCTTTGAGTAATTTAGGATAGCAAACATTAGATTATGGTTATAGTTCCAGAAAATTTGACGTCTTCCATTTCATATACGTAAGAGTTTTAAGTGATTTTGATCGCTATAAATAGTTGACTCAAATGGCGGTTGAGAAATTTTGCTTTACTGTAAATTGGAGTCATTTTTACTTAAGCGCCACTATATCGCAAACCAGCTTTCTCATTATTATGGTTTGTACTTCTGGACATAGAAAATGACATATTAATAAAAGTTTACCTTGACCTCATCGAAATTCGAATGCTGGGAAAAAAGTTATGAATTAAAAACGAAAAAAAAAAATTGGCATTTGGCGCTTCAGTAAAGTTGCCTTTCCTGCGACGATATATAGTTAGCGTGCATCAAAAATGACACTAGCCTATTTTTTTAAATTGTGTTTCTTTGATGACTTCACTCCACCTGATGGGAAGTAGCTGAACCTTGTAAATAAAAAATGTATTTGGCCAACAAGTACAGTCGGATTATATTAAGAGGGAAACACATGCACTAGAAGAGCTGTTCACATCTGGATGGCACGACACAGGAACGAATTGCCCAACCTTTCGTTGCGGGCTTACAGTTGCTGAATCATGTGTGGATGTAGACAGTACGGGAGTAGAAGGTGAGAATCGGGTCAGATGGAACATCTTGTTACTTGTTTGAGGATACTCAACCTGGCAACGTCTCTACGCAGTTGGTGAGACTAGAGGATTATAGTTACCTCTGGGCTCCTAGTGATAAGAATAGGATAGATTTATTGTTTTGTTTCGGTAAAGAAACAAAAAATCTCTGTGTAATAGATAGATAGATAGATAATATTCTTTATTGCACATTAACATTAAAAAATTAGTTTAGAAATACATTGAAAGTAATGCACAATTTAGGCGGCCTTATCGCTAATAGCGATCTCTTCCAGGCAACCTACGGGTAGAGGAAAAAATAAATAAAGAAGAGGTAAATGTGCATAATTACATTACATAAATAAATAAATCTAAATACTTCGGACAAAAATAAATATGACCAATTAATTTTATAAAACAATACATGTATAGAATTTGATCTGTGTAATCTGGGTAATGTACAAAGCAAACACAGATCTAGGAGCCTATACCTTTACTCAGTTCATCAAACGTAACTATGGAAAAAAACCCGCTAGCTGGAAGTTGGTTAGAAACCTCATATCTCCGTTTCCAAAACGGAACAAATTCTGGCATCAGCATAATTTAATAGAACAAATCCCGATCAAATTCCTTGTACCACACATAAGTCTCCCAGACAGGTAATCCCACGGTGTGTAAACACATCGGATCTTGTTGTAAAACCTGTTTTGTAAGCTGAAGCTGGAAATAAGACATTCTTTATAATTTTGAATGACAATGATTTGAACCAAGTGTCTTTGCTTTTTTTGACTACTACTGAATTTTTAACCTTTGTATAAACAAAACCTTGTAATGTAAATATTTCTAAAATATATCTTTTATTCGTCAATCTAACTATTTATTTCAACAGATCTTTTTGTTTTAGGATTTGTACATTACACAGAAAAGAAATCGGGTTTTGTTTTTTTCATTACCTTTTTTTAATCTATATTTCTATTAAACTTTTTTTCATTTTGAAATACTCAGTGACAATTTCGCAGTAATTACGAATCTAACGACACCTCTGAAGCTAAAATAATAAGAGCAGCCGTTCAGGGTGCACAGCGTGCCAAACACTATTACATCCAAACACCTACATAGACTCGAAAAACATAACCCTCCTTCTGGCGCAGGCGAGTAAAAAAGTTTGGCACCTAGAGCTCAATACGAGAGGCTACCGTTAAAACTGCCCCTAATGTTATATTTTTAACAATATTGTGTAAAGTCTATTGACTTTATTGCCAGAGTCTTCGTGCGCATGGACACTATCGTACAAACTGTTAATTATCTAGAGTAAGTTCTCTAAATATGGACTACCATAAGGATTTCTTTAAATAAAACTCAAATAATACGAGCTATCAAAGTCTTCATTATTTCAAACAGTCAAGAAACTATTATGTAACTATAAACTAGAAAAAAAAGTAACATTAGAGGAACTTCTCATGAATTATCTTAAGTTTTTTAAAATATGTCAAAAATAACCTTCTTAAAATAGGTAATTCAATATGGACCACTAGGTTTTTAATATGGACCTAGGGTGTCTAATATGGACTAAACAATTTGAGGAATTAACAATGCGCTAGATCTGTAAATAAAAGGAGAACAATTTTTGATACGAACGCTACTTAACTATTTTAATTTAAACATTTAAATTAATCAACCTAGTAGGTATATCAACAATTTGTATATGAATTGCTAATCTCTATAACTATCGTCTTCAGAAGTAGAGGCTGACCTATGTTGCTTTTGTGCAGTTTTTCTTTTCTTCTTAGCTTTTCCTGTCGCTTTTCTCCCGAGTTTGATATTGGTTACTTCTTGCAAAGGTCTATCTCTGTTCTGGCATAAACGAATCAGAGTGGTTTTAGAAACACCATAGGTTTTGGAAGCTTTTAAATAACCCATTTTTTTTTCTTTTATAGCAAGTGCAATCCTTGCTATCAAAGAAAAAAAAATGGGTCATTGGCATGGAATCTTTGTCCTATTGTTGTCTTTTTCCTTTTGCACTTGTAGATGCCATATTCTTAAATAAAAATAAATTAGGTTTATTATATGGACTACATTATTATAATATGGATATTAAGGTATTTCCTGGCAATGTGAAGTGCGCATACACAATGCCACCCCAGGTCATTAGGTAATTTATTATATGAAATCACAAAACCCAGAACCAGTACTAATATCAAAAAATCACGTGGAAGCCGAGTGACATTATTTATTGTTTTCGTTTCATCCATCCCAATCAAGTAACACACAACGGACCAACCTACAATTACTAGGTATTACCGACTTAGTAGGAGAAGAGGATTCCGAACGATGATTCTGAATTACCAAGCTATGATCCAAGTCCGATTATAATGAAATGAACTACCGTACCTATTAGTTTAGACACTAACACAACCTAATACCTTCTGTAAGCCTACGATGAATACCTAGAGTACCTGTAAGCAATATCTTGCTTAATCAATAACACCTAACAACCGCTCCGAAACTTCAGCCTTCAGGGTTTATTCCGGATTCAAGCTGAAGTTTAACTCTCACAATGGCTGGAAAAGGCAAAGGGAAGAAGAAAGAAAAAAAGGAAAAGGATGAAGGCGGTGACGAGAAGAAAGCTAAAAAGGGGGGGCGCGGTAAGAAGGGCAAGTCCAAAGGCAGGTGCAACGTGGACATGCTGACTGAAGCAGCGATGGATAATGTGTATTATGCCTGCCACAACGTCCAAGAGCTGCTGCAGGCCAGAGGGTTCCATCCCCCTGACTTCACTAAAAAGAAGAAGAAGGGAAAGCGATAAACTTTCATTTTATAATAGTCAAAGTTAAAGTAAGTCATAAGTGTGAAATAAAAAAGTGAATTAACTAAATAGATGGTCAGTTTGTTCAACTCATTTTAAGGTATAATTCCAAGACGGACCGCAAACCACAAAACTGCAACCGCAAACTGCAAGCGACACACTTGTTCCCAAGGGCGGCGCTGCAGTGCGGCCACGCTTGGAATCACTTTCATAGAGATTCATAGAAATTACCTAGTAGTGTCACTTGTCGCTTGCAGTTTGCGGTTGCAACTTGCGGCCTGCGCAGCGGTCCATCTTGGAATTCTACCTTTTGGGTTTCGCAGTTAACGAGTCCCTTACCTATAGTTTCTCCTTGTCCGAATTTCAAATCTGAGACTACATAATTACGAGAAAGCTGTAATTTTACAAAAAATACATCTAAAAAGACCACAATAATGTTTTTGATTACTTTTGCACTTTCCACTCTTCTCGCTCCTTAGGAGCTAAGGAACTTCGGAAACCAAGCATAAAGAAAAGC
The DNA here is from genome assembly GCA_950022985.1 of Udea ferrugalis. NCBI lineage: Eukaryota > Metazoa > Arthropoda > Insecta > Lepidoptera > Crambidae > Udea > Udea ferrugalis. Next base: position 14,837,471 of record OX465525.1, read on the forward strand.
ATCAGTGAACATCAATCTTATCAATAAATTCATTCACGCGGAGCACAAAAGAGGATGGTTAAAAGGAAAGCTTTCAATCTTTTTCTAATAAAATTTCAAAAGAAGTAACTGGCGAGATGACAGCTAATGCCACTGTCACAAATTCACAATACAAGTTAAAAAACGTATTTCTTTGTTAAAATGTAATAAATTCTGTGTTCCTATCATCAAATCAACATGGACGTAAAATTCAAAAGCAAAGCGGTATCGAAAAGTTATTGGTTCATGTCTCGCACGCTTAGCCCCAGAAGACCTAATACATCCAGCACAAGTTGAGTCCCAACCCAGTAGGTACGTAGATCTGCGTGCATCCACAATTCCACACCGCTGTTTTGTTCTTTGTGCTGCAACATTATTCAATATTAAAACATGCCAGTTAACCTACTTTATGTTTTCATCAAAGGAGTTAACAAACTTTTGCCTATTGCCCAGTGCTACTGAGAAAATTAGCTCAACAAAAAGTTATGTCTAAGCTTTAATGACCGAAGTTTTAACTGTGACACAATACTGTTCATAATAGTTGTTAACTGTTTCAACCCACCGTAAGGTTATTGCTCGCAATGTATGTATGAATTACCTACCTACAGTACTCCACTTAAATACATATCTAAGTACATACTTATCCTACCCACTTACCCGTCTGAAGATGGCTTCAAACTTACAAAATTCAGCAAAACTAAATTATAATATGCTAAGCTAACCGCTCAACTGCAAGCTTGTTTGTAGTAGTTATACAAAAAGACTTGTATGAACTGTTTTAGCATCTGAAAAGAGAAATGGCTATCCCAGCAGTGGGTATAGACCTGGGCACGACGTACTCGTGTGTCGGTGTGTTCCAGCATTCGAAAGTGGAGATCATTGCCAACGATCAGGGAAACCGCACCACTCCATCCTACGTCGCCTTCAACGACACCGAACGGCTGATCGGGGATGCTGCTAAGAACCAGGCTAGTGGAACTTTGCACAAATATCTGAATAATGTGGTATGGCCTAACTGACTGACCAATCCATCATCGCACATACTGATTATTTAATTTTGGAAAATAGGTTCATTTCGTGACGTCGTCAGTTAGCACGGAAAAGGATCTTTTGTGAATGGAAATTACATTTAGAAAAAATACATTCAGTTCCATTCATTACATTCAGTGGAGACTGAATAATTGTAAATATTCTCTTGTGAATAGCAAAGCTTTGCCGCATTTCCTATTAGGTTCTTTTGAGCGGAGAGGTACTGGGTATGAGTAGATCGTTCACTTTCTCGTTTTAGTTAGGTATTGAAATTTTACATCATGATTACATTAGAATAAGCATAGGTACACAATAATAAACACACGGATATTGACTAATTGAAGTAAATAGACGTGATCTTTTCGAAAAGTACACGTGGTTGGAACCCATAAATAAATAATCGCAGCCAAAAAAATATTTACCCCTAAAATATTTAACTGATGCTATGCAAGCAGTTAAAGTTTAGCCAAGTAAATGAAAAGGCTTCGGACTTTCTGAGACACAGTTCACGAGCTCGTTCTAAACTAGAACGCACAGCCATCATTGACAAAACTACTAGTTAAAACTTTGGCGCTGCCCTCAGCATTTCCCCAACTTCCGCTGAACTAAGTTTTTCCTGTCAGCTTTAACTGGAAATACGATATTGTGAGAATTGGATAGTCAGTAGGAAAAAACATGAAAAGCAAGCAATTCAATCTTAATCATTACAGGCGGCTATGAACCCGAAAAACACTGTCTTTGATGCCAAAAGACTAATTGGAAGAAAATTTGACGATCCAAAAGTACAGCAAGACATCAGGAACTGGCCATTCGAAGTAGTCTCTGAAGGAGGAAAGCCTAAAATAGTGGTTAATTACAAAAACCAAACACGAAAATTCACTCCGGAAGAAATCTCCTCCATGGTTCTCACTAAAATGAAGGAAATTTCAGAAACATATCTGGGTGGAACCGTAAAAGACGCCGTAATTACAGTACCGGCCTACTTTAACGACTCCCAGCGACAAGCCACTAAAGATGCAGGAGTTATTGCAGCTCTAAACGTTGTGAGAATCATCAACGAACCCACTGCGGCAGCCCTTGCTTATGGGTTGGACAAAGACCTGAAAGGAGACAAAAATGTTCTGATATTCGATCTCGGAGGTGGTACGTTCGATGTCTCTGTTCTTCAAATAGCTGAAGGTTCTTTATTCGAAGTGAGATCAACTGCAGGAGACACACATTTGGGAGGTGAAGATTTCGACTGCAGAATGGTAGACCACTTTGCCCAAGAATTCGAGAAAAAATACAAGAAGAACATCAAAGTAAACCCTAAAGCTCTCAGAAGACTACGTACTGCCTGTGAAAGAGCGAAACGAACGTTATCGTCTAGTACTGAAGCAAGTTTAGAGATAGATGCTTTGCATGAAGGTATTGATTTCTACTCAAAGCTTACTAGAGCTCGGTTCGAAGAACTATGCTCGGACTTGTTTAGGCAAACAATTGGTCCTGTTGAACGAGCGTTAAAAGACGCAGGTCTGAATACGAGAGAAATACACGATGTTGTTATGGTTGGTGGATCAACAAGGATTCCGAAAATTCAGAGACTACTGCAGGTATTTAAAGTTCGTGCAGACTAAAAAAACGTCCAGAACGTCCTAAAAAAACGTCCAGAAATAATCATAGGTTCATTCTTTCAGGAGTTCTTCAGCGGCAAAACTTTGAACTTGTCTATTAACCCTGATGAGGCAGTAGCCTACGGCGCCGCTGTACAAGCCGCTATTCTGACCGGTTCTAAAGACACGCGGATCCAAGACGTCCTCCTGGTAGATGTGACTCCGCTATCCTTAGGAATTGAAACAGCGGGAGGTGTTATGACTCGTTTAGTTGATAGAAATTCCAGAATCCCTACAGCACAAAAACAAATATTCAGCACCTACGCTGATAACCAGCCTGCAGTTACAATTCAGGTTTTTGAAATTACTATTTCATTTCAAATTCGTTAATAATATCTACTAGCCGAACTATTAACAATGATCAAACTCATTTTTAGATTTATGAAGGAGAAAGAGCAATGACTAAAGATAACAACATTCTAGGCACATTCAACTTAACTGGGATACCACCCGCTCCAAGAGGAGTGCCACAGATCGAGGTAATTTATATTTGTGTTCATCAGGGTTCAGGGTAGAAATCATCAAGACTATTTTAATAGTAAAAATAAAAAGTCACCCCTATTGCATTAATGGGATACTGACAACTGCCGCTACTGGCACTGAAAACTTCGAAGCTACTTGTTAAGAACAATGAATTTAAATTTTAGGTAACCTTTGACATCGACGCCAACGGTATTCTAAACGTCAGTGCTCAAGACAAAAGCACCGGACGCTCTGAGCAAATCACCATTTCGAATGACAAAGGACGCCTCAGCAAGAAGGAGATTGAGAAAATGCTCAATGACGCAGAAAAGTTCAAAAATGAAGACGAGGCTGTCAGGAAGAGGGTTGAAGCGAGGAATCAGCTGGAAGGATATCTATTTGGATGTAAAACGGTAAGATATGGAATCTGTATGTTAATCATAATACAACGAGAAACTTCCAAGTATTCGCTTGACCTTACCAATGTAGCACCTTAGGACATTCGCGAAAAACTTGTTGGTCCTTAAACTGACTTATTTCCGGCAGGCGGCTGAGAACGCCAGCAGCAGACTGACTGACGACGAGCGAACCACCGTCCTCCATGAGTGCAACGACCAGCTGCAATGGCTAGAATTAAACCCTGAAGCTTCCAAAAACGAGTTAGAACAACGCCTCAAAAGGGCCCAGAAAATCTGCCAGCAGTCAATGATGAAACTCCACGGTGCTGTGGGCGGTGGAGGACCTAGCTGCGCCAGGCCTGCTAGCTCTGGCGGCCCTAGGGTGGAAGAAGTTGACTGATAACTAAAATAATACCAAACCAGCTCGTTAACAGCCTCTCTTATCAGATTACAAAGACTCACTTTTTAAAACGTTAGTGTTTAGGTAACTTGACTTATTTCTTAAACAATTTCGATTATTTTCAATGAATTTAGTTGTTCGCTATTTTAAACTCTAATGTTCTCACGAAATTAATTCTTCGTTACGTAACTCTTATGACGAGTAAAGATAAACTAACCCGTCGCAAAACAGAGTTGTCTTCTTTTCAAATCCGCAACGCAACTGGCTCATTAAAAAATCCCAGCTTAAGGCCCAGACTCCACCAGAGCTAAGCGGAGATGTGCGGCGTCGAGCTGTGTTTTCAACAACCAATAGAATCACATCCCCACATCTCCATGTGTGAATAACGCAATTCCATTGGTTGTTGAAATCACAGCTCGACGCCGCACATCTCCGCCCAGCTCTGGTAGAGTCTGGGCCTTAACCTTGTCTTGAAAAGCGGCAGTTGTTGCGCTGAAAAAGTACTTCCATAGGTGATAAACCGTTCCCATTTGTATGTAGAATGCGCAAACTGACCCTCACTGCACCAACTGCGCTTCGACTATGTGCCGAAATCTGTGCCTGCAGCGCGACAGTATAAAAGTCACTGTGCTTTCAAGGTAAATTATTATGGAAGTAATATAATTCTGCTTATTTGTTAACGCGAAACTTTTGTTACATAATTTTAAGACTATAATTTACGCAAATATATGTAATATACACAGAAACGCCATTTTTCATTCCAACCAATCAAAGACGGGTTTTATATAAAATGATTTATTACAAAAATATAACAATATGTCCGAGCATAAAATATTTGGTGAAATAATAGGGTAATTGTGCAAATCACTAAATTTTGTCTATAGTTTCACTACTTCCTTCGGTATAGGTCTGCTAAATAAATGCTTCAAGACCGTTAGCGAAAAGGCGTGCTCGAAAACCAATGGCATAAATGGCATGGCTCTTGTTGTAGAGTCAACAGCACATCAGACTACGCTTTGCTTTTATTTTTACATTTCTTAACAATAGAGCAAGGAGAAACGACCGTAAATGTGTAACCTGGTATGCCGTTGACCGAACATTCTCGCTCACTTGAGGCAGATATATTCAGATATGCCCTGTACTCTAAAGCAAACATTAGGGAATATGAATATCGTGCTGATAGCGGAGTACAACGGGTCACACGACAAGCGTAACAAAACAACAGTTTGTAAGATGATGGAGAAGTACTGTTAAAGTGTATATATACAGTTGACCTGTGGCCTTCTGTACTGATAATATAGTACAGCTAAGAATAATTATACAATAACAAACATACTACAAGTATTTTAATTAGAAATTAGGTAGGTAACGCAATCTACAAAAAAATACATTATATTTTTAACCCCGGAATCCTTAAGCAACACTCAAAATTAGGAAATCACAGAACAGATTTCAGCAAAACTATGAATTGCAGCTATAATTGAAAGGTCTGCTCAACTTTCAAACATCCCTAAAATTTTTACAAATGTCTAAACTGGCCAATTATTCTCCTTATTGGCAATTAACAAATATTGACGACAGTTTCTTGTTTTCTTTTGTTTACTAACCCCCTTAGTTACTAAATGCTACTAACAGTATGAGCTGTAATAGTTCGTAATAAACATTATTACTATTCCCGAGTTCTGTGACGACACTTAATGTTAAGCAGTATTTTCAACAACAGACCACTTTAAGAACTGTTCCACTTCGAGTAGTGTTTAAGAATTTGGGGCCAAGTTTACTTTCAGCAATAGCTATTTTAAATCTCATGTGTATCAAATAAAATTGCCAAGCATAACATTATCATAGTGCTTCTAGTGTCGCCCTCGGAGCTTTAATAGTATGTCATATAAATTACATACGACTTACGTTATTATCAGTATTATTCTACATAAAATACTTAATTAATATTGCTCATTAACTTGTGATCATGTTTAAATGACGAATTTTGGTAACTTGACAAGAGTTTTAATACTTTGTCACAAAATGTGTCAACACCCAGCGGGATCCCCTGTCTGGGAGACTTATGAGTGATACAGAGAATTAGATCTGAATATGTTCTACTGAATTATGCTGAAAACAGAATTTGTTCTGTAAAATAAACGGAAATATTCGCTTCTTTAACCGACCTCCAGCCAGCGGGATATTTTCTTAAACTACGTCTGATGAACTGTAAATTGATATCAACTTTTAGATCTATATTTATTTTGTTTATTTAAAGAAAAATCAGTCTCCTAAAGTCCGTAATTCGGTCACAATCAAGCTGCAAAGAAACCTCCATTCAGCGGACTATTTCTTCTCAGGATGTTATTATTGCAGCTTTTACGATAAATTAATAGAATTTAAACTAATTACAGCTTACAAATGATGATGAAAGATGAACAAATAGGGAATTTAAGTAAAATGAGCCGTAAATAGTTTAAATTGTATTAGGTTGTCTGGAAGAGATCGCTCTCTAGCGATAAGACCGCCTAAATTGTACATTGTTCTCATTGTTGTTTTGTTATTTGCTTGAAATATAATGTTTTTGTACAATAAAGAATATCTATCTATCTATCTTATCCTAAAAGCTGCAATAATAACATCCTTAGAAGAAATAGTCCGCTGAATGGAGGTTTCTTTGCAGCTTGATTGTGACCAAATTACGGACTTTAGGAGACTGATTTTTCTTTAAATAAACAAAATAAATATAGATCTAAAAGTTGATATCAATGTATAGTTTATCAGACGTAGTTTAAGAAAATATCCCGCTGGCTGGAGGTCGGTTAAAGAAGCGAATATTTCCGTTTATTTTACGGAACAAATTCTGTTTTCAGCATAATTCAGTAGAGCATATTCAGATCTAATTCTCTGTATTACTCATAAGTCTCCCAGACAGGGGATCCCGCTGGGTGTAGACACATTGTCACAAATATTCTTTAAATTAGTTTATTCAATCATTTCGCAACCATTAGCTCAGGCACGAACTGTCAACTTCGTACCATTCGAGTGTAACAATACGACTCTAGTTGTGATTTACTATAGAATATTATACTATAAATAATGAAATGTAACAATACTTAATTGTAAGTACAATGTTGTTTTGTCATGCGTAATCTGAAACACTTTTTTCTAACATTACATATTTCTATCTAGCCAATTACATTATTAATGGAAGTTACTTACATCTATTTTGATCCGCGAGTAGAATGCATAGTTTCAAATTTTTACTACTAATTCGATGTACAATTTCTTGATAACAAATGCAAGCTAATACTTATAAAGTGCGTAGTATAAATCATTATCTAAGTTACCTGGGACACTAAACTTGTTTACTTGTATAGTCCCTAGTGCTTTCCTACCTCATCTGTTCCTGAACCAGTCTATAGTACTCAAACACTCGTTTTTGGCAACTTGTTCTAATCATCAGAGGAAAAAAGACAATATAGTCCCTTATTTCCGAAACTGCACTGTCTATAGTGCAGTTTCGGAAATAAGGGATAAAACACATGTTTTCTGCAAGATGTTTAGTTTCTCGATCAGAACAAAATCTTAATAGGTATACATTTACAAAGATATTATCTTGCTACAATGCACACTAGTTATTTACAAAAGGCAATAAATAGGTATTTCTACTTACATTTTAGTCTTCTTGTAAATACAATTTCCTTTCAACACATTATTTGAACTTTTGTTGCTTTCTATTTCTATACATTATAGGGCTAAATATACGATACAGCGTTAAGTCAGCGAGAGGTTCATCACATACAGGTACTTTTACCTCGTCAAGAAATACCGTGTCATGTAGCCGACTAACACTAGAATAAGTTGCGTATTATTAACCGACTTAAATGATAATCCCCTTTTAATTATTTTGGCTCCTCTTTTAGAATTTGATATACTGTTGCAGCTTTCTGTTCACCAAATCATATTAAAAATTTAAAATAATAATAAAGAAATCAATATTCTTACTTTTTACAGATACTATACAAACACCATTTTACTTAAATTAAAGAACCTAAAATGTAGTTCTCATTCACTAAACATGATGAAATATGTTGCTCGTTAGAAAATCTCTGTTCATTTTCATTTACTTAAAATTTTAATAAATTGTTCGATATGCAAGAATGCATATTTACACAGAAAACAAAACAAACAACATCAAAATGTCCTGCCACAACTAAAATCATGACTTTTTACAAAACAAAGTTTGATTTTAAAATAATCAATATATTAAATAGTAATCTAAATATTCCCTGTGCCGCAAAACGAATAACATAGTAATCACAGACTTCATAAATTAAAATTGCGATAAATTATTAATAGCTCCCGCTAACCTTAAGGTTGAGTTCGAAGCAGCTTCTGCACGAACGCAGCCTGAATTTCGTCAGCTCTGAAAAAGACATGAATAAATTTATTTATGAAATTCGCTCAACAACATAATATACCAGCAATAAAAACTAAACACAGGGTACAAGAGAATACTCTTTACATTCAACCATGATGGAGATAGTTAAAATTACCTTAATTAGCCTTTTAGGGGACACCATAATAACGTCACGTTTGTTAGTAGGAGGCTATACATTTTTTCCATGGTCCTTTGACAGTTCTCGTGATATTTGTTCTGTGTGTTATAATTGGATGGTATGGTCAGGTAAACGACATGATAAGCTATGAGGTTACTCATCTACAAATGTCATTTGGCAAGAACAAGATAAAAACGGGAATAGCCTGATGTGCCGTCTACTGTACAGAGGCGCTCACATCAACCTTTACATAGGGGCACCTTATGCCGCTGAGATAAGACCCATTTTTCAACGGTTGTGTAAAGGTTGGTGTGAGCGCCTCTGTACATACGAAAAGCCCCCAATGTGTGACTGCTGATATTACTAGACGGTGCATATTTATCAGACCACAGATATCTTAACCCTGTAACGGGCACAAGCACTCGGAATATTAGTTGTGAACCTTATTTCGCCCAACTTAGGGTTAATTTTAGGGGGTTAAAGACAAACTTACTTGTTGCTGGTAACGGTGTGCATCAGATTGATGATGTACCGAGGGCAGACGTCCTCGTGCATGACCCGCGCGTGGAACAACAGCCCTTGGCACACGCAGTACAGCAGCTCAACTAGCGGCAAGTTCGCAGGGATCATGCCTTTCTGGTAGCCCCACGAGCCGAGGATCTGAGGAGAATTAGCAAGGTGAAGACCGATTTTCACTAACACTCAAGTGTTTGGTGGAAGTCTGTGATAGTATCGGTAATGTAACTGTACCACAGTCCAACTGATATAAGAAATACACTTCGGCAGCTGCCAGTGTCATTGGTAATTGAACTTTATGCTGAAAGGGTTCAAGTGTTTTGTCAGGCTCAAAAGTCAAGCCACAGCTCATGAATCGTATTTATATTGGGTTAAAGTACAATTTTCAATGAAACAGGCAGCTGTCAAGGTGAATTTATTACATCCGTAGGTCTGTAATAGGGTATAATGCCTTTTAAGTTCATAAGGTGCACTTCCCAAATGGTAATTTTCTTACAAAGGTCACCTCTTTCTTACCAATACCAATTATGTAGTTCTATCGCCAATTAGTTAATGCTCGAAAAAATACAGCGTGAGTCTTCATAAAGTGCAAATAATTTTAATAATGTTTCATTTTGTCAACAAAAACCATAAATAAAGTTTTTCAGTGTCATTTCTATTTATTGTTGTATAATTATATTTATTAGGTACTTTGACCCCAGTCTACACAAACCGGTCTACACAAAAAAAGCGGTGATTCTGGGAAGTTCACTGACTAACCTTCAGTGTTTTGCAAATCTTAAATACGACATTTATATTATGTACGTTGGACGGCACATCACTCTACCCATTTCCGGCCAGTCCTCCTTGCTCTATTGCAAAGAAATGACATTTGGCAAGAGCGAGAGAAAAAACGGAAATGGGTTAACCTGATGTGCTGTTGACTGTTCATCACTTTGAATTTGTACAACCCTATCGGTAAGCGCCGACCTGCATTGACCTAATGTTTTAAGTAAGCGTTTGAGCGAATGCATGTCTGCTTGATAGTATGATAATGGGATCATGAATTATTTTAATTATTAGCTAACTTCATTGTGTTGTTGAACTCGTCGGTAACATGTTTATGTTCGGACGAGTTATCAGGTGTGATAAGAGCATAATGCTTACAAGAACCAGTGCCATCTGTGGTCATACTCGGACTTTTAAATAAGATGCAGTATTTCAACAGGTAGTCTGGTATTTTAGTAACAACACCTATTTAGAAGTCCGAGTATAAGCTTCTAGCTTCATTTACAACGCAGTTACAGTGGACGAAAGTGCCCTAATGGTTTTGAGATAGGTATGATACAGCTGTTCTTATTTGTATTTATTTATTCATTCATACAAATGTTATTCTACACAGCGCCATCTACACGCATGTTTGTACAGTGCGGGGATCGAACTCGCGACCTTTGGTGTGGTAGGCAACTTCTTAACCATTACACCAAACCGGTCGTTTGCCTAGAGGCATTCTTTGCCAGTCAACCACACGGCCATGCTTGGTGTATGGTGTTACTAACTTACCTGCAGGGTCGAAGTGAGCGGCGCCAGCGCAATAGGCGTGGAGGGCGACGCGCGGAAGGCGGCGCCGGCAAGGAAGCCCGCCGGCAGCGCATATAGCGCGCTGTCCCGTCCGTGGGCGCGGCAGAGCAAGCACACCACTAACTGGAAATAATCACTCGATGTCATGAAACACTATTACACAAGAATACCGTTAATATTACTTTAACTACCGTTACATTCCACTGGAAATTCAACAGATACTTACAAAACTAACTATAGTCCGTCAGCGTTAACAATGCAGTAATTTCATACTTGTCCTTCACACTCTGTCTTTCATACACGCCCCCTAACCAATCAAATCATTCCAAATTAGAAAGTCAAGTCCACATTGACCAGTTGAAAGCATACTTTCGAACGCAAAGGTTCTGGATCTGAGTGTTTTTGTGTGCAACAGAATTAAAATTTAAAAGGACTGCATTCTTAACGCGAACGGACTGCAGATTCACAGGTGTTGAACACTATATACCGGGATGTCTGCAACACTATAGTTTCGTTTATCGTTTTAAACTATCGTGGAAGGGAGGAGTGGCTTGCGTAAAACAACAGGCCGTTTATATGCTTCTTAAAATGAGGACTTAACTTTTGGAAGTTCTTCTCTCAATTAAATAATGTTCAATTATTAGTGTGAATGAATAAAATACGAGAAATACAAATGGGACATTGTCACTACTTTTTGATCTCTTCTCGTATTTCTATCGGTTTCATTTCTCATCAGCAAATTGAATATCTGAAGACTGGGTAACAGATTACAAATTCTAAGTAAACAACAATATTTATTCTGCAAATAATAGCAAGCTTACCCTATACAGTCCGATGTACCCTCCAAAGAACAGTCCAAGTTTCAAGTGTGACAACTTGAGCGATTTAAACGCTTTAGTGGGAGTCAAAATCTTCGGTAATATTGTCCGAAGTATCGTCATTGCACAACCGACGCCAAACAGTTGCGCGGTGCCCTGTAACAAAAAAGCTGTTTATAAGATCTTATTAGCGACTCTGTCCGCTTACAGACAACATACTCAAACAATTGGAATTATAAGTTAAATTGGAAGTATGGCCACATTTGGACCAGTCTCGACCATAGAAACTAAATAATTTTTAATTTTAGATAGAAACACCACATAAAATCAACTTCATGTACTGAGGGCTGCTGTATTGCCGTGAACGAATCACTAGAAGCTCACACTTCCTCAAGCGTGACTGGATCCCAACGAGAACGGTTGAGGTAAGCTCGCGAAAAGGGCGGGATCGAATTGTTCCTTACACAGAATGTCATCTTCCATACATATGCAGCGAGCGCAGCTTGTTTGTAAGCGCGACCTAGCCGTCCCGTACGTACGCGTCGCCGCACGCACACATTGAATATTTTCTTGATTCTAACGATACGCCAGTCGCGGCCGTACGTAAGTCCGCGCGCACCTGTTTGTTTCGTGTAGAAATTAAAAGCGACAGCCCTAAGTGTTTAGGCAATTATCGCTGCTCGGCGTCCAAGTTGCCCTACTTTATTGTACTATGCTACTTACCTTTATAATGTAGTTGGTGCAAGGTCCATTGTGCGGACATGCTGGACTCCTGCCGTTAATTCCTGACACTGGTTCTCCTACTTCTTTTGAAACTCGGGGTGGCGTGAAGAACCTAAATATTCAAAAATAATTAATAATTTACAACTCGTTTATTGATGTATCAGATTCGATGCAACATTGCTATTTAAATATGAAATAGCCTTCATTTGGATCGTAATACAAAACTTGTACCAATTCGGAAATGAGTAGCTTGTATGTACAAAGCTACCTATTTCCGAATTGTCATTTGACAAGACCGTGACTAAAAACGCAAATGAGTAGCCCGATGTGCCGTTGCTATACACAGATTTGTACAGTCAGCGTCGAAAGTTTGGAATTTTAATTCATAACATTTTATCACAGTGTTAATAAGAAGTAACAACTTTTTTAAATAACGATATCCACCAGAAGTAGGTACTACCGTACAACTAGCGTGTACCATCATACTTTTAAAATTTCTTTGGAAAGGTGTTCTAAGTTCGCTTTATGTTCGATAGTTTTTGAAAGTTTTATGATAACAAAAAGACCTTGGTAAATTCTTGAAAGTTTTTGTCAGATATAAAGTATGTACCATGAATAACGTGAATTACTCAAGCATCTGGTAATTCTGTGCGCATACACGACAACAACCTTTATACGCAACAAACAAGCACTATCGTATTAAGATAAATACTAAATATTTATCATAATCACTCTTGATCGCTAAGGATTAGTGGACATACCAAAACAGTGGAGTGCGTTTATTGTTGTCTCTGTCGAGTCGCATGAGGTAGAAGAAGACAGCACTACCCATCATGAATATGAGAGTCTCCTTGCCTGGCGACCGCCGCAGCCAGCCTTTCATTTCTAACGTTCGTAGCCAATACTCAAAGACCTGAGGAGATAATGAAAATAAAGGTTGAAATAATAATAAATAAATATCTGTAGACTTCTTTACACCTAATTATATCATTGCCTAAAGCCATATTCAGCTGATTCAGTGGGGCCACCACGAACCGCTAACGTTTCGGTAATCGAAAGTAAACGACACTCTTTTACCTTTTAATGTTCAAAAAAAAATACGTTTAGTTTTCGATTACCCAAACAAACGTTAGCGGTTCGTGCTAGACCTACTGAACTGCGATGTCGAGCGATCCGCGATCCGGTCATTACGATAGATAGATGTTTTTTATTTTAAACATTAATGCTGTATTCAATCACAGAGACCACTGTACAATTTAGGCGGTCTCATCGCTAGGCTGCGATCTTTTTCCAGACATTATTTTCTTTTGCTGGGGTTATAATAATTAAAAACCGGCCAATTGCGAGTCGGGCTCGCGCACGCAGGGTTCCTAAGAAATAGAATGCTGCTACAAGAAGAATTTATTGTATTTTTGGCCTGATCTCAAACTGCGTAGACTGCCGAATTCACAAGTGCCAGACTCACAAGTAAAGCTGTCACTTTCAGTTCTATAATAGACAATTTAAAGGACAGCATGAGTTTGAGAGCTACTAGAATAACTTCTTCTAGAAGACAGGTGACATGTCGCGTACTGTGCTAGGGTATTATTGATTTTATATTGTTAATAAATATGTAAATACATTACGTAACTTAATCATATGAACTTACCAGATTAACAAATAAGTTGACAACCATGACCCTTCTGTATGGTGGCTCAAAATACACAGCCAGGCCACTAATAGTACACGGCAGTAGTACAGTGGTGTAGTATGAAAATTGACTAAAGAACAGCTTCCTAGGGACAAAACATAAGATTTAGATTTAATAATGTAAGTTTTACGAAAAGATATTAGTGTCAAAAAACAGAAGACTGCAGATTATTTATTATTATAACACTGAAAACCTTTCCTCTTTAATGTCTTTTTAATTTTTGAGATCACTTTTGCCAGTTTTCAAATTGGGGATGGAAATACAATAGAAGTGGACAATGAAAATTGGAAATGGGTAGCTTGATGAGCAGTTGACTATACACATATGTTAATTTAAAGAAAAATATATAGGAATTATCAATAATTCATTTTTTTTTACTTCCTTCTGTTTTTTATGAAACTAAAAATTATAGAACTACTCTGCAAACATTCATTCCCAACTCAACACAAGCCCTATGCATGAACATACACCCATGCTAGGGTCGAACTCAAACCCACAACCCTTGGATTCTCAACCAGCACCCACAACCACTGTGCTAAATTGTGGAAAGTGATCTAATTCCTTGTTTACCTACCTGAATATGCAGTTTAAAGTAACAAATGAACTGCCTACAGTCAAGCCAAATATACCTGACTTGAGATACAATTTGAACTGTTCCATCATTTCTTTTTTGCCTAGCGATTTGCCCCTCATCAATATTTGGATCTGAAACAAACAAAAACACACTCTTAAAATATCATTGGCCATTCTTCCATGAAGTGCCATCTAACCACAAACTTAACAAAGCTTGTTTATTGGTTGATACAATGAATAAACATACTTAAATACTTTTTAGTAAATACATAATAATATACATTAGAAACACCCAGACCAAATACAAACATGTAAAACATGTACACAAATAATACTATATGCAATATAATGGTGACTGAAAATAATTTTGTGATTGTAAAATCTAAATCATATTTTTATAATTTAATGAAATAATAAAAAATAATATTAATGAGTACAGACAGCCAAACATGTGGTCTACCACCCTACGGTTGAGATTCGTTTGAACGTCATGAAACAACAAGGTCAATTTTCCTTGGCAATAAGTTTGTGTCAGTGACTATTGCTCTCTTTGTCATTTATGATAAAACGTCATGTCAAGTGTCAATTTTGAATTATTGATATTATTATCTCAATGACAGAAATACTTGACAGTAGAATTGTCAGTGATACTTTCTTTTTCAGTAGCAATAAGCTTCTCTTCAAAAAGATCGACATGGTTTCAGCCGGTGCTCTAACTAAACTAAGTCACCCCATGACGTCAAATGTCAGGCATCTCAGTTAACAGACAAAACGTCATAACATATTGTGCATTGTGTTATACTCTCGTTAGATAAGTCAACCTTAGTGATCGTTATATCTCGCAGAAACTTTTGTCAAAAGTGGTAGACCACTTTCTTGGCTGACTGTACCTACATTCTTTGTGATATTTTCAAGGGTTGTAGATTTCTCAAAATGTTTCTTAGAATGCCTAAATGAATGAATGAATGAATTTTGTTTTAATATATTCATTTTTTCTTTTTAATAACCGTCTTGCACCACCGCATCTACTTCCCTTTCCAGTTTCTCTACCTGAAGGTTGTCTGGAAGAGATCGCTCTTAGCGATAAGACCGCCTGCATTGTACATTCTAATGTCTATAAGCATTGTTATGTAATTGTTTTCTTTGTGCAATAAAGTATATCTTATCTTATCTTATCTTAATGCCTGTGAGACTGACAATTTAAGAATGTTCATCACTTTTTCAAACATATAGCAAAAAAAAAACTAAGATTAATGAGATGGTGAAAAAATGTTACAGAAAATAAAACTGTGCATTTATAGCTTTTTTAATTTTGAAGCCGCACTGCATTAGTGAATAATAATAATTATTATTATTTATTTATTTCAGGCAACAAATCACATTGATAGACCTTAAATAACATAATCGCCCATATTATTCCTACCCTGAAGACTAACATGCAAACATAATATAAAACCAAAACACTAGTACTTTATTTATATATATTTGCATTGACAACGCATTACGTTGAGTATTGTCAGGTAGCCTCTATCGGGATTAGAACCTAGTAGCCACAGGCATCAGTACTCTGCCAATGTATGCTGGTGCAATTAAGTACCCTTATTATAACCCTTTATTAATGTTATTAATTAGCATGTTCATTGAGCTAGCAGGTTTTTTTTTGCTAAGATAAGATGATGATTTTAATAATGTACTATCTATCTTGTCATGTTGTATCTCCTGCCTTAATCCACCTGTGATCATAATAGGTCAGCAGGTATAATCAGTAAAATCTTACAAATGCATGGTGCCCATGTCTTTGTACTTAATATGAGGCATAAAATGCCTTGTTTCTTTATCAGATATAATCCAAACATGTCACATATTATAATCTAATCTCCACTTACTTATAGTACATACAAAGTACTGGTTACTAAGGACATTTTGAAGAGAAACTTGTTTGTGTTGTAATACAACAACAATTATCCCAGTGTTTTCAAAGCCAACTCAAAGTCCATTACTAGTTAGTTGGCTCCATTGGAGCCTTAATTTCATAAGTTAGATAGATAGGTATCAGTAATTGTAGATTTATTTACATTACAAAGAGTGACAAGGTTTACTGTCAAGGTGTCTATCATTTCAAAGAAATTTTGATCAGTGAAGAATCGTCAAAGCTCAGGCACTATCATTTCCATGAATAAGACTCTAGACACTATAAAATAAATACGTTATTTAACATGAGGTAATAGAGTTAAAAATGTAGTTGTTGTTGACCTCCATGTCAAAGGAGCTAGCCTTATTTTGACGAATATCAACAAACAAACTATGCTATATACTTACAAGATAAACCATGGCATAGAATTTGTAACTCCCTTTGAGGCAACTTAAGAGCATAGAACTCGTCGCATCAGAACATCTATCAGTCCATGGATGAATAAGAGCACGGCACTCACTTGTGCTGCAGGCTTTCTCAAACCAAAACTTGCTTGCTTCAACCATTATGAACTCAGAATGAAATTATTAAAGATACTGTGAAGTTCATAAGCAAGGATTTTCTCTTTATTATTCTATGTGTCTACTTATCGCAAAATTCCATCTTGATGTCTTGAACAAGGCCTCAAGAAGTTAGTAAATTGGTGTCAACAAAGAAAGGTAAATAAAACTAAGAATGAGAAGAGAATAGCAACCGCCTGTGCTCTTAAAAATTACGCTAAAATCTGGACTTTGACATTTGAATCATTCATTTATAAGCTGCTGCGGTCCGACTTGCAACTTCAGCGCTCACAGTTCTGATGAATATTATTGTCAGGTCCGAATTAAAAAGCGTGATTAAATCGGACAGATAAGCGCACGGTGCTCTCAGCTTTTTAAATGTTGCACCAATATTTTCCAGAGTTCTTTTAATTTGACATGAAATGTTACTTCCCAGAATTCGATCCTTACAAGCGACACTACGAGATGGCTTTAATGCCGGGTGATCTTTTTTTTCTAAACTAGCATGTTCGATTCACGGCTGGGAAAATGATTAAATCTGGGTAACCAGTAGTCTCGTAGTGTCGGTTCAAAGAGCCAAATTCTGCGAAGTAATTTAACTAAAGGATAAAAACATGCTTATAAAACCAGTTTTTTTCTAATGAATAAATGTTTCGATAGGTACCTAACCCACCATTGCATTTATTCCACTTATGCTGTTCTGGCTAACGCCAAATCTCATGTCGATCGTGATAAGAAAAAAACGCATACTTTAACCGTCCTTTGGCTCCATCTTGGATTAGTATTTATTCTTCCTTAATTGGTATAGAAATCCTTGAAAATATAATATCGCTTAGTTCTTTTCTCTTAAACAATCACATTCACGTAGTAATTGAGCTTACCAAAAACGCCAAAATACAACTAATATAACAAACAAAGTTATGTTATGTTGGACGTGTAGCCTACCAGGCTCCAGTCAGTATTTAGATGGTTAATACTCACGCGATTCAATCGCAGGGGAGTGGTTGGGATAAGGTGAATTGAATATAACGAGAACACTGAACACCCTGTGAGACTCCTCGTCCATACTGAAAGTTTGATACGAGTACTTACTAAAAGTACTGGTGTAAAGAACTTGAAAGATCCTTGTGCGCAGTGGCAAATCATGCTATAGTATGCATCAAGGCAGCTACTAGTCCATGGATGTAGAAGCTCCACACACGACATTTGCCCGGCATTTGCGTTTTCTACTAAAAACTTGCTAATTTCCACCATGTTTTTGTAAATTTTGTTCTAAGGCATTACATCGATTTAACACATAGGCACGTTTAAACAACCAATTCACTTTAACTAATAAAATGTCTCGTAGGAAGTTACTGAACAAGCGCTGAACAGAACTTAGCGCTTGATTGCTTACTTCTGACTCGACAACGAAGTACTGTCGTAATTTTCATGTAATGCTTTTAATATTAATTAGATTTATTCAGTATTTTGAATGTTACAGGGTCATTTATATTGCAAATGTGACTTTACAATCACAAAGATGGTCAAAGTTCAACTCATAGAATACAATAAGACTCTTGTAGGGGTGTCAAATACTGCTTCTAATTTTTCATTGTTTAATTTTAGTTCAGTGCAAACCCATGTTTTATTTTTTTTTTAGTATGAGAAGCTCGCTCAAACACTGAAACAAAATACGCAAACTGTAAGGATGATATTGCCCCTGGCTCCACCATCCCCTACCCTAGATGAACCCTCGCTTGCTCCCTCTTTCATAAAAAACCTTACTAGGTATCAGTTGTTAACTTAAATCCAGAGAAGTCAGGCGAGGCGGACCAACTAAAGCCAAAAGTCTGTTCCAAAATACCAAAAAGATACATGATGTTTCGGATGGGGTAATCACCAATGCCATCACTTATCTTTGCAAGCGAAGCTTAAGATGGTCATAGTCCACATTCGGCTATATAGGGTTCCGTACCACGTACGGAAGAAACGGAACCCTTAAAGGATGATTACGTTGTCTCAGGAACGCGTCGAGGTATTCAGCTGGAATTTAAATATAGACACATTTTTTATGCAATCATGTATCGTTCTTTTACTTACCCCATGTCTAGGTTTATATTCATCCAGTAAATTATTTGGAGAAGAAGTCCGCCAACTAATTGTCTCGACAACCCTAGATTGTAAGAAATATAATCACAATGAATGAATAAAAAACAACGCTTTTTGGCAACACAATCTTACATCTTATGTAAATTTTAACTTGATAATTACTATATTATGTAAAAAACGCATTCTACATGCGTTTTTATGTAAAAGTTGATTAAACTGGAAACAACATTTCTAATTACAAGTAAGGTTTTTACTTCTAGATTCTTTACATAATTGTAAGGTTTATTAAACAACAGCACTTTTCATAAAACTTGTTAAGTTTGCAACATGTAAACAAAATTGACTGATTGTTATGTTTAATAAACGGCGCGGGCCTTATCCCTAAGAGCTGTAAAAAAAAACTCATAAGCAAAGCAGTCAAAAGATACAGCCTACTTAAAGAAGTAGCAAAAGTTTGACACTCGCTTAGGAAGGAATACCTACATGATCAATACCCACAGGGTACCGTGAAATTCATATCAAATGAACAGGTCTTCAATACCTACCTTCAAGCTATAATAAAATAAAACTTATCGTAACACAATCGAAAGAAAAAGCAATGCTCAAATTGCTTTTTCTTACCTATGCTCACATAGGTATAGGTATTTAAACTCGCAACTTGGCACTCGCGAAAAAATGTAGACCTGAAAGGTACTTAATTCCAGTAGAATTAGACTCTTGATGGCATGAAGCTATGTCTTATCTCATTTAAAGGAAAAGTTACGAAAACTTTAAAATATTAGTACATACATCGGATACATCACACATTTTTAACTAAAGTTGCTAAATTTGAACCCAGAGGTTTGTACCGAACCCTCGGTGTGCGAGTCCGTTAAGTGCATTATGCCACCAGTCGGATCAACCAACAGTCGAAGCGCGGGCTGGGGGCTGGCCACGCAGTGGACCATGCGTGGGCGCATTATGCAGAACGCGGCAACTAGGTTTTTATAAATAATAAAATTGGTAGTGCGTTGATTAAGGGTTCGATACGACGTCATCGTGAGAACGCTAGCAGTAGGTAGATTCTAACGAAACGACGACGTGATGGAAGTACAGGCAGGAGCTGCGGAGGGAGCTCAAATGTGCCCCCGCGCCACAATCGTACGCGGGTATTTTCGCGAAACATTGCACAGTGGAAAAAACGGTTGTCCTCTAACTTCAACAAGGCACTGTATACGATTAATAAGATATTAGACAATATTGTTATTTTCTACGAAACGGCCATTTTCTCATTTAACTAAAAAAAGGAAACATTTAACACAAAGCTCGTACAGTTAAATAAAACTATTTTTTTAAATATGAAAATGTTGCAATTTTACTGTGTCCTAAGGTATACTTGAAAATTTCAAATCCTTTTTTTTGTCACTTCATTTACTTAAAATGTATTTTTACGGACTCTGTGTGATAAACATATGCTTGTTTTTGTTTGGAAACACTCTTTAAATAGATATCATTAGATAAATACTGAAAATGTATCAAAGAAAGTCTGTCCTATGAAATGGTATAAGTGGAAATTCCTAAATAGTCACGACATTAAAATTGATGTTTATCATTATTTTTGAACTAAAACTATCAACCACGCGATATATTTTTGTTCTGGTAACAATATTTCGTCATAATAGCCGCCTCCATGTTACCCAGCACTATTCGACGACCGAAAAAGTGTGACGACGTGTTTGGTCAAAAGTGTTGCACAAAATTTTGTTTCCACAATAGTCATCGTGTTTCTTGACAATCGTAAGTATTTTGCAGTTGGCCTGTATTATATTTCAGCTGTTGTATATTTGTGAACATGTTTATACCCATCAAACTGAAGTAAAAACAACATAAAAGAGTTAAAAAATATTAATTGTTGCATAGGTTGGATATCGTCACGTCCACATCGTTACGTTACATACAAGTGGAACTATATTCGTGACGATGTGGAATGTTAAGCTTAGTTTACATAGTATATTTACCCGACTAACACTAAGTGAGGTTATGTGTTTGTACTGCTGACAGTGAACAAAGTTACACAATGAGAGTACACGACTTACAAGAGTGAATTATTATGAGATAGTAGTTTTGACTTATGGTAGTTTTGGCTTATCGTAATTTCTATGGTGCTGCGGCTTAACTAAATACCTTTCTTTAGAATGCAACATGTAGAGCAATAAAAATATTCCTCACCCATACACAAAGGCCAATAATGAGCTTCACGATTTGTAAAGGGAAGTAAAATTATTCTTCGAGATATTGGTTTATAGATAGGGCACGATGGCGCGCATTAGGGGAGGCAAACGTCCAACAGTGGACCAACATAGGCTGATGATGATGATATTAGTTTTGGTTCCTTAAAAAAATATTTGGGTACCAAAAACAATCTTTGAAAATTGTGCACTTAAAATAATATAAATACATTCGGCCTTGCTAATTTAAATTAGAAATAAACACTTAATTTTATTGCAGATTTGAATGTCATGCCTCTTACACCGGCAGAAAGATAAATATAATTGAATGAGAATAAAGCTGATCAAATTTAACTGTGGTGATAAATGATTTAAGTGAAATAGGTCAGGAAATGCCACATTGTAAACTAAGCTTAACATTTCCATTAAGTAACAACATGTTTCAGCATAGTCACTGTCCCAGGTTTGTTATGTGTTTTATTCTTGATTCTGTGTTAGTTTAATTATCAAAATTATTACAAAAGAAGTTATTTTTATAATTTGTTGATTAAAGTTCAATATTTTCGAGAAATACTAGTAGGTTATTTTAAAACCGTTTTACAATATTGAAAAAAAAGCATAAGATTGGCCGAAATAGTGACGATTCTGAAACAAAATGTTTGATTATTGATGTCTGATTAGGAATTAAGCTTATAATAACGGAATAATTAAAATAATCTGATTCATCTTCTCGTTTCATTACAAATATCCTCTGAATTCCGTGACTAAATGGAATGATTTGGCCTTTACTGACACGAAAAATAATTAATTTCTCGACGTTTAACTTACTTATCCACTTTATATTATGACAATCTTATAGTTTATTAGTCCAGTGATTTTATTTAATAAGTTAAACATAAACAATTTCGAGTTAAGCTATAATTTTCCACCTTCGTCACTGGGGCAACATTTCGCGAAAATACCCACGCCGTCATTTGTTATTTTGATTCGTTCATCGTTCATGGTTAATGGTGAAGAAATCTTGAAGTTTTTTGTCACAGTAGCTGTTACGATATATTAGGTAGCGCATTGGGTGAATAATATATTTGTAAGAATGGGTGTGTATAGGTCAATGGTGTGAATGAAAAAATGATAAAAGCCATCAACCATACAGCCTATGAGGTCTATGAGGTCCAAAAGCAAAATGACATGAAGTCGGTGCATAAAGTATAGCCATTGGCTTTGTTACGGCATGGCAGGTTCTCCTTTTCTAGTTTATCTTATCACGCTAAGGTAAGAGCAAGCCAAAAAAGAGAATATGTCTGAAGAAGCCGTTCCCAGCAAATATTATTTTCAAACAACAAGAAAGCGCACCAAAGACAAAAGTTTTGCTTAAATAAGATCTATTTTTAATTAATTAAGATCGCTATTTAGCTAGCCAAAAATGGTCCGGCCTGAGAAGGCGCCTGGTGGGTGTGTGTCCTTGTCTAACGTCTTGCCAGCTCAAGTAATAATTTGGTTTGGTAGAAAATGATTGAAGATAAATAAACGCAACTATCCAGACAGGACAGGCGAAGCGATTAGCCAACTTGAGTTGAAAGCTCTCGGGGTATTCGATATGGACGCGAGTAGGTCGCAGCGTAGACTTCATCAGATGAAACTATCTCATTTCTCGAGGATCCGTCTTGGTCCACTTCCTGTGAGGCGGCATCTGGAAAAATGTGTTCATCGCAAAGAGCTAAATCCGCTACTATTACGGCCAAAGATCCCAGAGCCAAACTAACCTGGCACTACACCGAAGACATCCCGGACATAGCCGCTATGAGATTACGATGGCTCTTAAACAGCTTAAGAACAACAAGGCGCCGGCCGATGACGTAATTACCGCTGAGTTTTTGAAGGCAGGCGGAAGGTCGGTTGTCAGAGTACTTCACAGGCTGTTTGATTCCGTGTTGCTCGAGGGCACTACGCCAAAGGCATGGAACAGAAGCGAGGTGGTACTATTCTCCAAAGAAGGAACCAAGTCTCTTTAGCTCCCCTAATGACCCCTCGCGGCCCATTTCGCTTCTGAGCCATGTCTACATAATTATGATAAAAATGTCACGAAAATATTTAAATCTAAGTTAAAATGATGTCGGAACAATGCGGAACAAATCAGAATGAAAAAGAACTATGAAATAAAGGGCGTAGAGAATATTTGGAAAAACTTGTATTTGTCTATGGTCGCCACAACACCAAAGAAAAGTTCTAGAACTCGCCGCTAATGTCGATTGGCGCTGCAGTCGGTAAATGGACGTTTGATGTGGTGTTTGTCAAGATTGTGCTTTTGTGTGTTTACAGTGATTTATTTCCCGTTACTATAATCATACTTCCAGTAAAACCAATTAAGGAGTAGATGAAGGTATGAAATACTCTATCATTTACTATGATTTTTGTGTTCATAAGTTCATAACTGTTATGTGGCGATTCTGATTTGGCGCTTTAGAACTATGCGTCGAGTCGACCTATCGTTCTGATGTCAGCTGTACACAAAGATGCTACGCATTTACCTTCTAATCGTTATAATAATGAATTAAATATGTCGTTTTACCGTGAAATAACCCTTGTGTAGTTAATAGATTGCTAATTACGGCTGTTCTGTAGGTCTCCCTCCCTTACGACGGAGGTTATGGAACTCCTCAGTTGTACTTATTTCTCAAAAGAAGATAATAGTATAACGAACCAAGTCTCTTTAGCTCCCCTAATGACCCCTCGCGGTGTTCTCAAGGTACACACATTGTTTTTAATTTACGTAGAACCAGTAAAGTTGCATTACAATAACAACCATTATCAGTGTTTATTTAGATAAGTATGAAAACCTGATTATAGCGTAATGAATAATATAGCCTGATTTGCCAAATCTATTCGCGATTTCGTGGTCTTTCAGTGCTTTTCGAATACGGACTGTATCATGATCCCAAAGTATAAACTTTGTAGTTGATAGCTGTACCTATTATTAGGCTCATCTCATTTTCATATTTATATCCAGAAGCTATGTAGATCTTGATCTTATGATAGCAAAATTAGCAAAAACACAAATCTTATGAAATATCTAAAATATGTTGGTCAATTAATCCAAGCCGTTCAAACTTAAAAGTAGATATTATTATGTTGTTGTCTTCAGATAGTTTCACCACAGTGGTTCTATCAAGAAAATTAATCCAAATGGTAAAAATTTTGCAAACTGTTATGAAACTTGTTTCCAACTGTAATTTTGAGTCTGACTAGCATGGATTAGAAATTGACCTACTTACATACAAAACATTCATTGTTCAAAATTTCAATGTACTGTTACAAAACAGTTTTTGTAGGCCTAAAGGTATTTCATACTCAGAATTCAGATTTAGCCTAACCCATGTATCTAATTTAAAAAAAATAAAAAAAAATGTCCTACATAATGATTGTACATACTATTGTTTATTTGTGTGATAACATACAAAAATCACTCAAATAATGGTCTGAATTCGATCTAAATTAAGTTTGTAAACTAAACCTACGGAGGCGTTTTCATCAACCTTTACATGTCAGCATCCCAGCATAAGGTGTTTCTATGTGTGAAGGTTGAACACCTCTGTACACTGTTGAAAGTGCCAATAGCAGCTGTATAATAATTTTTAATACCATTGATGGAGCCTATAAAATCATTTAGTTAATACCTTTTTAGCGTGACCACAATAAACTTTGAAAACTAAATGTTAAGCAAATATTAGGATGTGATTTGAATTAGGAGCAGTTATTTTAACTTTAGGGAATTCACTCACCAAAATTATGTAGTAATACTACCTAACTAGGTGACATTATACACATTACCGGATATAGGTATTACAGTTTGTAGTAAGATACAAACAATAAAATGGTTGCTGTGAAAATTATTAAATTATTAGATTAGATTATTAGACCCAAACAAGAGAAAGGCCACATACATCCACAAAAAAACGTTAACAATGGTTTTTTTTAGATATTAGAACTATGGATATTCAAGTATGAGCTCACCTCACTCTCAATTATTGGTAGTTGGTAGGGCTTGTAAAACCATTCATTTATTATTTTGTTGTTAAATTATTGTAGATGTTTTTAAAGTTAGTTAAAGTTAAGCATCTAGTAGTTTTATTTATAATCTTAAATGACAATTTTGTCTCGCCATTCCATTGGAGTTTACTGGTAAATTATGATTTTATCACTTAGTCTGCCTCTTTTACTTTTTGTGCATTAAGGATTAAATAAATAAATAGAATTGTCATTAGGCCTATTCTTTACTTGTCAAACTCTGCTATCAACAGTATTGAATTGGAAATACAAAACTTACTTAGCCATTATTCCTGGCATTTGATTGGAAGGTTGATTAAAACTATAATCAGTTAAATCAGTGACCAAATGCACAAAGAACTGATTTCTTTGAATGATTAAAGAATCAACACTTGACACGCCTTTGATAACGGTTTACCTTACTATTGCATTTTTCACAGGACCTAGTAGGACCTCAATGAGTGCGTGAATTTGCATAAAAATAACAGTTGTTGAGTACCTACTCATTGTGTAACAAATCAAAATGTTTCACTTTCATGGCACTATCCAAAAGTCGTTAGTTATTGACGCATTCGATTAAGTACTTCATACGAAACAGTTAAGAGTCCTGATTTAACAACATAAAATATGATCCTCTTTGTAACAAACTGTATAGGATTCTTTAATCTTCATTTTCATGATATGCTTTTTAATTCATAGCCTATTGCCACTACAAAATCCACGTTCACGCGCTCGCTGCGTTGCTCTAAAAAACATGTTAACTCATACAGTAATAAATAATAATAAAAAATAAAGCGTTTATTTTCTCTCCAGTGTATACTAAGATGGCTAGAATGAAGTCTGTGGCCTGTTTCAGTTGACAGCATGTCTCGCAACAAAGATAAGCATGAGGGCGCTAGTGGGCGCACGTACCACATCATGTCGGAAGCGGAACGCGCCTCTGGTCGGCGCGGGGGCTGGACCACTCTGGAGGTAAGTATTCTAACTAACAAGAACAGCCCTTATCTTCCCACTGCTAGGCACAGGCACAGTAAACAGAACAGTTAAATATCTACATACAAAGGCCTAACCTCAAGTATGAGACGGCGCAAGCCATACTTCAACGATGGCTCAGCGCAGATTGTTGGAGGGGTGTAAGGTTAGTGATAAACCTTACTGTCTGTTATTTTCGAGCCGCCCTAAGGCCTCAGACTAGGCTTAAGAACTGACATCTAGCAACGTCAGACTAGATTCCCTTCATAAGGTGCCTTACCTAGCAAGACGGTATCCGAAAAGTACATTTCTAAATTTCGGTCAGGGTGGTGACATATGCTATTCCCGGCGTGCGGTCGTTGGCGATCCATTGCCATGGACACCTCTCAACTATTTCAACTACGTTCCCTGCCCTCAACTTCCCTGCGTTCAACTTTCAAAGGCTCAAAATCTACAAAAACCGATTGTGATGCCCAGTGCTGGATTTACCTAGTAGCAAGCACAGCTGTAAAAGTTACGACTATGTTTAGCCATTTGCATTCGTTGCTGAAACAATCGGTACTCGTTGCTTTGTATCGTTACGTTACTCGTTACTTATACAATCGAGTACTCGCATGAGTCATGGCATCGCGTTCGGTGTGGGTTCGATCGAATCTAGTCAAAAAGACAAAATTGAAAAGGGGGTCATTTTTAACTTTAATTTATAACTCGACTGATCAATTATTTTTGCATAAGTAAATTTGAAAGAAAAAGAAAAGAAAGAAAAAACCAAAGAAACAACAAAAGAAAAAAATACATGCAAAACAAAATAAAAAACAAAAAGAAAGAATACTTAGCTACAACAAAACGGTTAAGGGCCAATCAGGACCCTACCTCAGCATATGCCGGTGCAGTAAACAGTACAATTGACACTGCAGTGACGCTAGTACTCGTTTGTTATCACTAATTTAGGGTTTAACAGGACAGATATCAAATAACCCCCTCTCATTCCAGGTAACAGGAGGTGTGCGCGCCCTCGCGCCCCAGCTGTTCCAGTTGACTCACCTGACCGCTCTGTATCTGAACGACAACTCCCTGCAGAGGATCCCGCCGGACATCAGCCATCTGGTCAACTTGCACACCTTGGATATATCCAATAACAAGTTGCGCTCGTTGCCCGCGGAGCTTGGGGACTTGATTCAGCTCAGGTAATAGTCCCTTTTATTTAGGCTACATTCCAAACTCGAGTGCATCTAACATTGTTGATATTAAACATTTATGTCACATGAACATCTGGTCCAAACTGGCTAAACAAGGCCAAAAACAGAAACTCATGGACGGCTCTAGAGGAGGCCTATACTCGAAAGGGATCCCTAATTAAGTCAAATATAAATTTTAGTGTAATTGTAAAAACTAGTTTTTAAGGAGCATAAAAACTAAAAAAATAAATAAATAAAGAATGTTTGTCCAAAATAATGCTCCTTTTGGTTGCCCTTTGAAGCAAGTGAGTAAATTCCGATACCATGATGGAACGCTTTTAAGTTAAGTTGAAAAAACTGGTAAACTTGTAATAAGTTGCAGTCATGAAAGGCCAAATACCTAGTTATAAATAAATCTAAACTACATTAACATAGTGTGACTACCATTGTGATTAACTTGCCTTGAATTCCACGAGAAGACTCTCACACATTCCTAAATACTATAAATCACATACATTTTCGTATGATTTCAATCAACATTACAAATTTGGTTCTGAACGACCTTAGTTTTATTCGACGTGATGATGCTATCAAGGTTGTGGCCTATTGATAGCGGTGACGAAAACTTTCTTGGCTCCGCGTAAATACGATCAGAGTCTAGTACCAAATTACCATAATCTATACTATAGCTTTCCAATAACTCTTACCTTATCTCGTAAATTAAAATCTTGAAATAACCGTATACCTGTATGAATTAATTAATATAATTTAATTTGGTGACCTATCACAGGTCAATGTTATCTGTCTTTATCTAACATAATAAATACGATAGAAGGCGGAGGATAAATCACAACATTTACATACTTTGAAACTTGAATTTCTCCATCTAAAAACGTCATCATTCAAGTGAAATGGAAAGCAGACCTTAGTCAGTGAATAACTGGTGTTGGCGCTAGTGAAAATCGTATCAAAATAGAAAGGTTTGCGATCGGATAGGAAAAAGTAAACGACAGCGTTGCTAGGCAATTACGGTTTGTGCCAAATAAACGTGCAATAAAAGTCACTAACCCCCTTTGACGTCAGAGTGACCCAGGTTCGCGACACCTGAGGCGAAATTTCCTCAAAACCGACGTAAATTAGGATCACCCTTTTTACTACTTTGCCTGTATTGTCACAGCAGGGCAAAGGCCTCCCCCATATCCCTTCAGCTTTCTCTATCCTGAGCCTGACCTGAATAGAGTAGATGTTTATCTAGTTAAATGGAAAGTTAAATGGAGGACGGATATCGTCAGAGGTAGGCCAAAAAAGAGATGGCGAGGTGATCTAGATTGATACCAGTTAGTTACTAATACCATTTAATACCATGACAAAAAAAAGTCTTGAAGGTACTTTTGATTGTTGTCATAGAACAGTGACACGGATAAATAATACTATAAGCTTTCATTAATTGATGTTCGGTGTGTTTATGCCAAACCATATTGTAAATTTCCATTTTGCCGAATCAGAGGCATCTGATAACCTTAAGGGAACAGGGGGCTTAGCCAAAGTAACATTTAGAAAACGACAGCGAAGTTCGAAAAGAACAAAATGTATGGGATAGACATAAGCCATCGTTCAAAAGTCATCGTTTTCGATGGCTTAGCCAATGTACCATCCTTTCGCGATCGTTGTTTCGAAGTTGTTAGGCCTTAAAAAGTAAAATATTGGCTATGGTATCGAAAAATTCGGAAATTTTGCTGTCACTGTCAGTGTCAAGCAGATCAACAGGGGCTGCGGTCCGAATATCGCTGGAAGTACTATAAGCGCTTTTAGCACATTCGTGCGGTCCGAATTAAAAAGTGCGATTTTATCGCTTAAAGTGCTTTCAGTGCAGTTAAGTACAAAATGGCGAAAGTTGGTGATGTCATTTATGGCGTCGCAATATCTTTCAAAATCGCGCTCGAAGTGCGTTCGGCGCAATTCGGGACGCTTTTATGGGTGCCAAAAGTACTTTCAGCTATATTCGGACCGCAGCCTACCAGAGTCTGGTCAAATCTGTCAGGTAACCAGACAGATTTGTCTCTTTGTGACAAGTCTGTTAATAGCAAACCCTTTTGGTATATATTTATCTTTCCCTATGTAACAAACTAAAATGGCAAACTAAAAGATAAATTATTAATAAGTTTTGAATTTTGTATAGTTTATTAACTTTGGTTCTATTAATTTTATTCAAAGCTTTAATCAGTCTAGGTTATCATAAAAGGAACTTATTCATATTATATTTTGTTTGTCTCTTACTCATTAGGTAATTAGAAAGGTAAGTTAAGTTGACTGCCTGTATTGAAATGTAGTTTAAATAACTTGTATTTGTGCGGGTCTGCCTGACCGCGCTTGTTTATCGGAGATGTTCTGTTTTTAAAAATGAAATGCTGGATTGCTTCGCGAAACTTGTAATTCTTCACAACGTTAGATATAATATTTAGGAATTTGCCGGTTAACATTAATGGATTATCGCCTCTGCGCGCCAGGAAAAAGTGGCTAGGCTAAGCGTCACTTGGCATAGACACACCTCAATCGCTGTAATAGAAGATTGAGGTGCGTTTACAATAATGCGCACCACATCATTGAGGTGCGTCGACAATAATGCGCACTACATCATTGAGGTGCGTCGACAATAATGCGCACCACATCATTAAGGTGCGTCGACAATAATGCGCACCACATCATTGAGGTGCGTCGACATTCATGCACGCCACATATTTATAAATTACTTTTTTATTTCAATCGTTTCCAACTGGCGTCGTAATTTTAATCGCTTTTGGCGTCTTTCCCATGTGTTTTTGTTATGTGCAGCCTACAATAAACGTAACGCATGCATTTTAGGCTCTGTTAATTTATTAAGCCGTAATCAAATTCTTTTGAGAATCACAGCTGATGAATGAAATCGGCCATTTTGTTTCGATAACTACAGCATCCGAGTGTTCGTTTAAATATCATTTCTGACGATCGAAATCGTAATGAAGGCGAACACTGAAACTGCTGCTTGTCTACGCATTTGTATGACAGCGGCATGGATAGCGTTCGATAACAACTCGCTATCTATGGTTACGTTTCGCTCACAAGAGAAGTTACTTTGGCTAAGCCCCCAGGACTTTCGTTGCGATTGACGTCGAAGGGTCTCCACTTTGTAACTTTTCGGTCCCAATGGCCATCATTTCCTTGCCATCACTGCATGCTTTCCGCCAAAGACTAGCTGCCAGCCAGAGCCCTCAACAAAACCCCACCAGTCTCTCTGTATATCATAGCATTCTGAAGGCCGTCTGTGATTAGTTGTACTAATTACTGAATGAGTACAAATTACTAGGTAACTGTGTCGCGTTCGTCGCGTGCTTTTAATAGTGGCTGTGTAAGGGCATTGTATTTAAACTGTTACAGTCAACATGTTTAATTGCAACTTAATTGGGCTGAATAGCGTTTCGTTCTGCCCTTATGCCTTAGCCACTTATTTTGATGTCTTATTCATTTGTGTAAAGAAAAAATCACCTATATGCTCACATTCGGGCTCTGTGGAAATTACCTTTGCATGAAATTCATATAGTTTGTAGAACATGCTACATAGCCTTGATATAAATAGACCTACTTTCCTGTGGTTTTTCGCAAACAAATGGAAATCAAACTAATCGGTAATATTATGTATTATCTACTAGGCTCAGTGTGAAAGTGAAAATACGTGAAAATACGAATATCTTATTGGTGGTTCAAAACACAGATTCCCCACTTCGAACCGCTCAGCTCTGATGAAAGCTCTATGACCAATATTGACTGCTCAAATTTAATGATTAAAATTTCGGCCGATTGATTGCTTTTGTACCAAAACCAATTCTGTTATACCAGTCAGACCAGAAGTGTATGAACTTGTTAATACGTCTCAATTTAACAAATAAGTAATAGGTATTGTTATGATACTCCGTTATCGTTCTAAGGTTGTAGAGTTCTTACCTGTAAGGATAATGTAATTGTTAAATAAATGAATTAAATATTCACAACAGGCTCGTGCAATCTTCAAACAAGCCTTCAAGCCAAAGGTTAAAATAATTGAAGAAAATTTCTTTATTTTTAAAGTAGGTATCAAAGCTATAGGAGCCATTTGGTGGTTGTTTCTTTAATGAGATTTTTATCGGTTTATTGGAGCTGTCATAAAGGCTTCTGATGTAGGTAATCTAATTTTATTGAATATTTGAATCCGCGAAATGATGGGTCAGTGGCATAATTATGGAGCCCAAGTTTATTGAGATTCAAATTGGCATTTTTTAAAAGTCGTTTGTTGCCTACAAAAATGATACTAATGAGCTGGATAACTGTCTGATATCACAAGATCTTATCTTGTATACTACGACACTAAAGATCAAAGTAAAGAAACTTATTATAACCGCAATAAATATAATTAAAACTTGTTATCAGATTTTTAAAGTATTATTTAGGAAGTACACCAGAGGTTCGATTCCCACACAGCACAAACATTTGTTTCCATGAAAATGTCTGCTATTGTTCTAGGTGTTTTACATGCATAGTAAGTTTATCTTTAGAAAAGTTTTTTTTTTAAGTAGGGATGTTAATCCGTTGTCTAGTATCCCATAGTACAAGTTTGCTCAGTTTCAGGCTAGACGGCGCTGTCTGGAATAATATCCTGTGATATTAAATGTAGAAATATTATACCTATTTATTCATTGTACAACACTTTTAAACATCTACAGTGTTTGAATAAATAAAAGTAATAGTGCCTAAATATCGGAAACATCCATGAAGTGGCCACGAAAGTACGATTAAATATATTCAGCTAGTAAATTTCTCACAAATCCAAACTGATGGTAGTGTATGTGTATGAGTAAAAATAAAAGAAAATCACTAACAAAACCATATCGCCGGGCAAATAAAATAGGCTAATGAATGTGTTATTTTATTGGTTTTATTTTAACATACAATTAGCGCTCGTGACTTGTCCACTATTGCATATTTTGTTTCCTTGCAAGGGACCTTTGTTAGTAGGCGATTTAATTCCGATCACCACTACACACTGGCCTTGTTTATGTTCAAACATTGAACTATTTACTCATTAGCTTGCAAAATGGCGACCTTCTCCGTATATTCAATGCAACATTGTCTATTTGAATGACCAAAGACGTGTCTCCGCCATTGTGTCGAAAATGCCCTTCGTTGATTAATCTGTTAAATCAATGATGCGTCCACGCAACTTTTGTGAATGGGTTGAACTTTGCTTTTTCGAGAGAATATTTTAACCTACTGGTTGGTACTAGCGACTTCGCCTGCCTCATTCAAATATATGAACATTTTAACTACAACATAGAAACTTGCTTTCATACAAGTTACATTCCATATTTCTGGGAGGGTAAATGACGAAAGATGGATGCGGACAGCGCAGGACCGATCGTTGTGGTAATCCTTGGGGAGGCCTTTGCCCAGCTGTGGGCGACGTTCGGCTAACATGATGATAATAATCCTTTCTAAGCTGCTGCGTAGGGTATACAATTAACCTAATGTGGTAGATTTTACTATCGCGTAATCGATGTCGAAACTCTGCCAAAGAGGGTTCGTGAATATTAAATGCTTACTTTTATAAAACTTTGTTTTGTCGTTATGTTTTCAAAGACAAAAACGGTGCATTTGAATTGTAAAACCGGTATCTCAAAGCCACATCGAAATAAACACTGGGCGTTTGTTAAATTCTTTTTGTTACATTTTTCTCAGCTTGGCGGTCACCTTTGAAATTCTTCAAGGGTAATTGAAGCGAAAGTGGCAGTAATTATCTTAAGGAAGGCAAATTTAAATTCGCCATAACACGTTTTTAGCTCACTGAAATGATTCTGGGATGGTGGCGTTGTCTGACGGGTCATTCCACACCCTAAAATATGGTTGAGTGTATAATAAAAATTGAGGGTGCTGAATGGCTTGCACGCCCACTTGTGAACCCTCCAGGAACTGGTCTGCGCATGTTAACATAATTAAAATAGTATTTCTGTTGTGTATTCGAAAGTATCGTTCAATGGACTAATGGTCTACAAAAAAAAACTTTACATTAGAATTGCTGACAAACCTTGAAGCAATAACTTTATTAATTAGTCACCATAGTATCATACCTATGCATTGCTTTTGTTAACTGTCCCTCAAATTGACGTTGTTGAAACTAACTAACAGTTTTTGGACCGTTAAAAGTATTATCCTGAACAATACATTGTTTGCGATGCCATCCTTATTTCCATGTTAACATTTGGCACTGCAATAATATCGACAATATGGTACTTTGCTTTGGTGACAGGTAACTAACTGTAAGCTTCTAAATCGGCGACTTGGTTAATAATTTCTTGACAAAACACTACAACAGTAAAATTGTGCAGCTAAAATTACTTTTAATTACTAATTTATGTCTGGTAGAGTTGTGAATTTCTGCGTTTCCTACACGGGTGAGGTATATCTTTTTTTGAGTTATAATAATATCAAAGACAATAATGTATTTTTCATTTTATAAATATTTAATTAATTTTGATTTCTAAAGAGGTGTTTCGTCCTATAAATCATTCAAAGTGCACACATACAAATGTTGAAATGGTTAAACAATCTTAAGGTTGTAATTATTTGTACCACCATAAATAGACTAATAGCATGGCGTAGAATGTTTCTATGGCGTGGGCTGAAACTGTCGTGGTGAGCCGTTTTCTCTCTACCATCAATGTTATTGTTCTCGATGGCGATCCGTACTTAATTGGTCAAACAATGGTATCCCATCATTTTAGTTGCACAACAAACAAATGATCTTCGTATGTTGTTTCGTCTTATGAAGCGATTTTGTCAACGAAGCGGCTGCTGGACTTAAAAATAAATGTCATTGGAAAACTTGAAAAACAACCTTCCAAACGCGAAACTAACACACGCACCGAGAGTTCCGTACAATTGAAGGAGTTATTCAAATTTCTTTAAACTGCTTACTGTTTAAACATTGAAATAAATCCTTGTCGATCCTCCTGTTGGCTCCCTTGAAGGTTATCGTGTTTTGCAGAAGAAATCTAGTCCATACATTTCATTATAACTCAAATATACAAATATTGGAAAAAATAAGAAACTGGTAACTGGTGGTACAGTAAAAAAAAAACTGTCGTAGTCCCACTTCCCTAGACAACTCAACAATGTGTTTGAGGCCTTTGAATGAGCAGTGGCTGCCTCATACATCAACTTGCAGGCAATTACTTGCTTAGTAAGAGTTTCCTACCAACTGGTCCAGTGCACAAATTTTACTTTAAGTATTTTAAATTCCTTACCCGAAACTCGTAGGCTATTCACATTCATGTCCAAACTAGAAGTAAGATGAGAAAGGGTGAACCCGGTGGTAATCACATTATCTACATTACATGTTTTATTTCTTGTATTTGAAATAGATCAATTCTGCCTATGCAAAGCCAATTATTGTTTTAAAATAGTAGTACGCAACTCTAAAACGTCCTTTCATAAAGAAGTAAATATTTTGAGACGCCCATAGCGCAAACAGCTTCATATTAGAATAACAATAAACCAGTCGTTTAGTATGCGATCGAGGTCTTTGAACCCAGCCACGTTATGATAAGTATGCAAATTGGCTTATATTTGTAAACAAGTCGCGAATAACTTGGCTGTTGAAACAAGTCGCACAATATAGTTAACGGACCGATTATGATATTAAACCTAATTCAATAACCTGTATAAGCCATTGCAAGCGAACACCCACGTCAAAAACGAGAACAAGTGTTTTTGAAACTTATCTCCTCGCAATAAGGTTCATTGCATTTCTTTGGAAGCTACTGTACATACTTTTAAGAAAACAATAAAGGTGGTTACTAGCTAGTAATAACATAAACCAGTATATTTGATCTACTTGATATTAAAACTGTAATTGAAGTTTGAAATTATGAAAATTAACCAGAGATTAAATTTAATAAGAAAAACTTTCGTGAAAAAAACACGCTGAATATTAAACATTTAATTACGTATGTAATAGAGTCTAATGATATTCAAATGAAGCTATAATTTATTGCTAAAGCCTTTGATTGGTTTGGCCTTGTTACCATTTGTTTACGCTTTTTATAATCAATTTCCTTGCTCTCAAGCTCCAGGGCACGATCTTGTAATTATTAATATTCATAATGATTCTGTCGATTGCAATCTTAATGCCATAAGCAGAGGTCTGTCCCCTGGTGGGGCGGCCTTAGACACGTTATGCGAAGGTTTTTGGGCTGTCAGAGTCGTCTGGGGCTGATTCTGTCTAATCAGATGGAAGGACCTTAATTGTCTCATTATGTGGCCAATGGTCCAGTTAGGCAGATCATTCTTAAACACCTTACTAAAATCTTCCTTGGATGTGATATGACCACTTGCTCTACACTGTAACTTCAATAATTTCAAACGAACTATGTTCAAAAGAGTAAAGCTATCAAGTTTCTTGCCAGATTCTTCTTTACAGAAACAACGTCATCGGTTCCGATTGCAATGTTACCCACATTATGTTTACCTTATTCTTATACTTACTGTAGATCAGGGTTTCTCAAAGAGGGGTACGCGTACCCCTAGGGGTACGCCATTCGAAGGCAAGGGGTACGCGACAAAATTTACGTAATGGCGGCTTGATAACTGGCTAGTTTGACTATCAAGCAACAGGAGTAATTAATAGAAATGTCCGCGGATGGAACTCTTCATTCTGATTCTGCTAGACAGGCAGAGTATTCCGAACTCTCACGCAAAGCGGTGAATTTCCTTTTACCCTTTGCTACAACATACTTATGTGAGAGTGGATTTTCACTCCTGGTCATGATAAAAACTAAGTACAGAAATCGACTTGATGCAGAGTCAGAATTGAGGTTAAAATTGACCATTACACCTAAAATTGAATCCCTTTGCGACAAGAAACAAGCACATCCATCACATTAATATTTAAAAGACATTTCTTTTGGCACTATGTTTGTTGCCTTTTATTTAAAATAAAAACCTTATTTTCTTCAATAGTCAATTTTATTATTTTCTTTGGGGGGGGGGGTGGGGGGAGCAATTAATTAATAAGGGGTACGCTGTCACCTGGAAATTTTAACAGGGGTACGTGGTGCCAAAAGTTTGAGAAACCCTGCTGTAGATTATCCACTGACTTTTCATAAACACTGGCTGTCCGCACTGTCTCACTGTCCTTACATCTCTCGGCTCTGCAAGTGATTCATAACCTGCTGACCCTATCTCAATGTCTTCTGTTGTTACAGAGAACTGCACCTGCACAACAACTACCTTCGAGTTCTTCCTTACGAGCTGGGCAAGCTGTTCCATCTGCAGATGCTCGGCCTGCAGGGAAACCCGCTTAGCAAGGAGATGCTGTCCATCTACAACGACAACAACGGTACTGCGAAGCTGCTAACATATATGCTGGACAACTTACAAGGTCAGTGGAGTTTTCTAAAGTATTTAGGGTGCCTTCCAAAACAAGTGATGCGTTTTTTTCTAGAGAAAATCAAAGCTAAGGCAAACTTAAGAACGCCGAACGGTATGTAGTAGAAAAAAATAGCACTTGTTAGTGCGAAAATCATTGTCCCCTAGTTGTTTTAAAAAGTGAAACCGATGGTACCTGAGTACCATCGGTTTCACTCTGTTCATAAGAGCTGGGGGGCAAGCCAAGGGCAAATGATAATTATGTTACCAAGTAAAGCATTTTTGACATCCAATCGTAATAAAAACAGCAAGTTTGATCCCTAAATGTGCTGTTACCGATCAGTTACATTTTACAATAACACCGTAACCCTTTCTTGAACCTTAAAATTTTATATACGACGAACAATGTAGCTCTTAATACTCATTGAAATTAATTTTACCTACAATATATGGATTAAAAAAAACTTCCCACCTACTGTTCGAAAGCCTTTTGCTACCACTAGCGCCATCTATTGTCATGCTTAAAAAATTTGGTTTGACCAACAATTTACTAGATGTCGCCCTCAGCTATTAGCAGTAATCTACTATATAAAAATAAGTCGGGTTTTCCTTCCTGACGCTATAACTCCAGAACGCACCAACCGATTTCCACGGTTTTGCATTCGTTGGAAAGGTCTCGGGCTCCGTGAGGTTTATAGCAAAGAAAATTCAGGAAAATTTCAACAAAAAAGCGGGAAAATCTTTTTTTACATACAGCTAAGTACACGCGGACGAAGTCGCGGGCGGCTGCTAGTAACACTAATAATTCTAACAAATGGTTTTTCAAAATAATTTAACTACACTTGGAACTTTCTAACTCTATGCAACAGTTCCCATTAATGTAAGTGCAGAGATATCAGTGCAATCTTGTTTTCCGCTCGGGATCCTCCAATCTGCCTTACAAGAGCATAGCGATTGTTTTACAACAAAATCGTTCTTTATATCGTCCCGTCGAATCTTGGCCACGAATTCCTGCGGTGACCGGGTTAGTTGGATTATATACAGGCCAGTCATCGTGACCTCGTCCCTCTTTGTGCGCTTTTGTCTCGATACTTTAGAGAATGTCAATCGGCGGATTGTCACGCAGCGCTGTGGCGCCCTTTTGAAATCATTTTTGGAGCAATTTGTTACGACAACCCCTTTATGAAGGGTAGACGATGTCACATCGATGAATTGTTTCTTCCTTAAAGTAATAGTCTTACTTTGGGACCCAGGCAATTTTTATGTTGAATAATAATTTGATGTGACAAGCTGTGACAGCTTCCCATGTTCAACTGACCACACGCTTGTATAAACAAAAACAAATTATATGGGAAATAATTCGCTAGATTACAGAATATGTTAATAAGTTTATGAAAAGCTTAACCATAAAAATAACATATAGATTATAAAGTTCCCATGTAAGTAAGTGAAACCGATTCTAATTGAAAGAATAAAAAATAACTTTAACCATAAAAGTACACTTTTCAAATGTTTTGCTTGTATTTGTATAAAGCTATAACACGCTTTCTAAGCTGTCACAAAGCGCTTAGTGGAATTGACAAACTATAGTTGAGCATTTTAATTTATCCCTACATAATGTAAGTTAGGTCGGAAACGTTCTGTTGTTTTATAATGACACGTTAGTAGGAAATGTGAGACAGTTGTTATTAGAAATGGAAAGTTGCAGTCCTAGAGCTAAGCCGAACATTATTTACGCTAACCACTATAACCCAAAACGGATAAGTCAGAGGCACATCTTCTACGATTAAAGCAAAAAAAGTTACTTTGTCCCCACACATTAACAAACTTGACACTAGTATCAAAACGAATATGATTAAAGTCATTTATGAAGACCAATAGCTATTTTCAATAAAAAAAATGATGAACAGAGGTTACAAAAAAACCTCTTTTGAATTAGAAGAATGATTTTGGAAGTGAGACTCAATTTCGATTCACTGAATCCGGAACACGTAAACTCAACTGTGTTGTCCAAAACTCGAGCAAGAAACTTCCTGAGTGGCGCATACGCAGCTCGGGGAATAAACACAGCCCGCATTGTGGCCACCACGTGCATAATGTTGCAATGTTCCCAGTAACCGATACTTATTAAGTTATCGCTGTTTAATGACTAATAAGCAAGCATATAATGTGCTATTAATTTTTATGTAAGAACTTTTTATAAAATATCAGCACCGCAAAACCGCTACAGTGAATTTCATTGGTATACTCCATTTTATTCGTTTCGGCTGTGTGGTTGGCTGGCAGAGAAAGCCGAGAATCTTTCTTGGCATTATTAAGGCTTTTTTTGGCTTGAGGATACTAAGTTTACATTATAGAAGCTAGTAGCTACTACAGAATAGGCTAGATAACTCTTTTTTACTATCGAAAGACCTTACATTTATGGAAACAAGCTAAAAGAATCATCAGTACCACTACTACCCGAGACATTACCATTTGGAATGCACATTTTTGGACTTACCCATAAACGCTTCAAACGACTCGTAAAATAACATGCAAAAGAGTCATACTCGTCTAACCCCTTAGCCTTAGTCTTGATTTCAACCTACTTATTTCAGTAAAAGGTTAAACAATTCCTTTGTCTAGTCAAACAACATTAAAGCCAGGTAAAGTTGAATTGTATCTTTTGAACTTGAGCTTTCAGTTAATCTGAATTACACAGTAAGTTCGCAAGACTGGGAACTCCTAAGGCGTATCTTTTCGTACGAATTGCCCAGCGGACTGGAAAAAGGGTTACGAATGTAACAACAGACAGAGGTGAAAGTAAATGTCTCAATACCTGGGGTTAAGTTTCCAACAAAGGCTTGTTCTTTTACCCATAGTAAATGAGGCGTTTTTGGGAAATGTATATATCCTACCTAACGTGTAATCAATATTGAAAAGGTTCTTTTTAAGGTTACGTTGCCAACAACCCTTATTCTTAGTTTCGCCATGTTCGTTGTCTTTCCTCGAATGAAAGAGCTACCTTTCTGTTGAAAGCTTAAAATTGACATGGGTATACATATTAATCACGCCAACAAAGCGAGGACTTTTATCTACTCTATTCCATGGTGTAGGATGTGGCTGGATACTTCGTTTTAAAACAACCCGGGTGCGTGATAAGTACTATCCCATAGGGATAGGGATCAGATTCGCAATCTTACTTAAAATAGCGCTTTAAAGCCTATTTGAAGTGCTACTTTGTGCTAGGTAAATTACCGTTTTCTAGATGTGTAATACATGAAAACTAGTCCAATTTATACGGTTAAAAGGATAATTTCATACAAACTCCACTGAAAATTACGTAGATTATAAGTCGTGTGAAACATTGTGAAGCACGGAACCCTTCACTGCGCCTAGGCCGGCACACGCTTAACCTGTTCTCATAGAACTGTGTTAGACAGTCATTTGATCACAGTCTCTCCTGGGGGCTTTCTGAAACGGAAAGCGAGTAGACCGATTGTGTAAATTTATTCTATCTGTAATTTTTGTGTGTGTATGCAGTGTGCTCAATTCGGGACAAAAGGCTTAATAATGTGGATTTTCGAACCGGTACAGGCAAAAACAGTGTTTGGAATAGGGAAGGAATGGGTTACATACGAGTAGAATAATTACTGTCATGAAAAAAACCGAAACCGTTATCACGTTACCACATTTTTATGGTAATCTTTTTAATTTATTCTGTATTGCAAAACAACAAATTGCAAACTTAATGCCGAAAAGAAATTATTGAGTATGTCGAATCTGAGGTCTAATCTCGATTTTAAATTAATTTCGTTTCTTTCCGCGTGTTTTTTTCGTAAAACCCGCAAAAGAAAGCCAAATAACATCCGGATTTATTGTTATTCAAAAACATCGTGATTAACGCCGGAGCCTGTATGACAGTAAATAAAAGATAATAATATGATTGTCTCACTCGATACAAAGGCGTTAGAAAGTGTGGGAAGACGGTCGTGTCTGGTATTAATTGTTTTAGACGCCGAGAATCGAGACCGTTACCGTGGCTAATCGGTAGAAATGTTTATGAAAATGTTTGTTGTTTAATGGCGTACACCGTTTATAGACTAGGAAAGCACTATTGTTGAATGACCTTATAATATTCAATAGGCAACCTCAGGCAGGTCTTGATTGTTAGTTTATTGATATTGTTGCTATATTAGAGATCTGTTTAACCATAAACAGATCCAAACTACTTACCAAAGTATGCTTTCGAATGTTTATCTAAGTGATTCAAATTTATTGATAGGATATTAATAATGCTGATTGTCTCGTTCTACTGTGTCGTGGATTGGATGGTGAATTTTCGGACATGCCTTTTTACCTGTAATACTATGAGTATTTCAAAAATCGAGTAAAACTCCGTCATTTAATTGACATAATTTTACTAAAGCTGCATTTTACATGGAGATTTACCCATTTTGAAAATTCAACTATTCGCTTTTCAAATAAACAAAGCATTCACGAAAATGAGACTACGGTATACGGCCTAGCTCCGGCTAGGAAAAACGAGACTTTTAGACCTTCCAATTACTCAGTCACATTGCGTGAGTCTGATAACCGCTTTTTGTTGTTGAAATTCCATCACAGTCGCTTTTCGCTTCATCATT
The DNA here is from genome assembly GCA_950022985.1 of Udea ferrugalis. Lineage (NCBI taxonomy): Eukaryota > Metazoa > Arthropoda > Insecta > Lepidoptera > Crambidae > Udea > Udea ferrugalis. The sequence continues at coordinate 14,878,875 of OX465525.1, forward strand.
CATAATGCTAAAGGGGTTCGCTGGTATCCGCATGCCCAACAAAAATAACGTGGGCCGTTCATGACCAGGATGAACAGGCATTATTTAAGTCGAGAATAATCCATTTTCCTTATCCTATTCTCTGTCATTTAAGATGCAGGTTGAATTTATTAGCACATATTCGTAAATGATTTTGATACTGTCTTATCATCCCGGGTACGCATCGCCACGCTATAATTTGATGACTTTGACCGATCATAGTTTCCGCTATCCATGCTAAAAAGTGGAAGGTCATAAGATGGTCAACTCCTCCGTATGTGATATCAAAGGAAGATCCATTTGTGGTTCCTGTTAATGTAGGCGAACGGAAGTTGAAAACGGTTGTATGTCTGTTACAGCCTCGGTCGTCTGCCCAAGTTCCTCCTTTTTCAACTTAAACATATTTTGCTTAAAACATCACGACAGATTTAAGTTACATAGGTGCCTAAGGTAGTGCTATTATTACTTCAATTTCTACATGTTTTAAATAGGCACTCGTAGGTTCCAACTCTAGCAATGTTTGGAATCTAAATCAAACTTCATAATCATGCTAGACTTAAATGATAACAACGAAAGTAAATAGAATGTAGTGTAATATTGCGTTCAAAACACATGTTACGAAAAACTTGCGTGATCAAAGGCGTTTATCCGCGCGAAGCTACTCACCAATTTGGCCGCCATTGAGTTACGTAAGCAACCTTTTATAATTATGGCAGATATTGGACACGCGAACATCCGGAGAAATTCAGCTCTGCTTTCGCTGCACTGTTCGTAAGCAAGATAGAGTTCTGATACTTCGTCTTTGTTTTGGGATACTGATTGTGCAAGAATCGCACTAATAAATTTTGGTGAAATTATCCGCGTGATTTGATGTTTTTTTTTTTATTCATAAACATCGGTACATAATATTAAAAATTGTTATCACAAAATTTTTGAGCTCTATGCTTCACCTACGTAGAATATGTAGTACGTATATGAATATATAGCAATTCAGTCAAAAAACACAAAATTAAAGCGAATAGATTCTTATTTCAAGTGGTCACAACCTTTTCTTCCAAATGCTGTATAGTTGCTGATGCCCTTCACAACTCTGCTGATTTGTAGGATGAGCGCAGAGAGTTCTCTACCTTAATATTTATGTATCGTGCCTTAGGGCGTCCCAGAGGAGGGCACCGAGCCCGGCTTTGGGCGTACTGAGCAGGTTCCAATCGAGGGCATGTTTAGGGATAATGCGAACCGGCACGTGCTTTATGGGCACGAAATGTGACTAATGATCAGGCTACAAAATAAGCAGAATCACTACCTAGCTAGCCATGAACCCCAAAGTTCGATTTCTCTGAAGTTTGAAATCTGAGAGCCAACTACGAGTTTTATTCGATCACACGCATCTAACACGTATACGTGAATTTGTATGGCATGTTACTGATTCCTAAATAAACACATAATCGCCTTTTACCATACTTTAGCTAGTAAAAGAGGTTTAACATCAAAACAACATAGCCAACTGATGATATTCATCTCTAATGTTTTTTGCACCGAATGACTACTCTGTTTCGCAGAACAAGGACATTCGTTTCTGCTAAACAAAAAATATGTTTCGTCTTAATCTGTTCTATTTGTCGTAACATCCGCGTGTCCGCCCGACAATAGTCTGAATAAATTATCAATTCGGTTTTAACTGGTCATTGGATCTCGCGAGCAGAATGACAATCATCCAGTATGCTTGACGGATGAGTTCATTGCAAAAGTGTCCGTATTGCTTAACGAATAGAGTGCGTCGTCTGCGTGTGATGGAGCGTTGTATCGGCGCGTCCCGGTCGTCGGCGCCGGCGCACTGGTCGAACTGGTGAAAGTGTTCGCGAAAGTGAAGCCGGAACCGAATGCGGTGACGTCACTGCGATTTGCGCAAGACCGACTCCTATACACAGTTGTTGCGAAATGTTATCTCGCTCTCTTGAGGATATAACTTGTGATGTTATTTTTTAGACCGCGCTCGGACTGTGCTCCACTTTTGTTGCTGAATTGGATCGGTTTATTCGCGTTACGATCGCGAATGTCACTCGTTAGATTCGTAATGGTTATTTCAGAAGGATCATTATCAGTTTTACACGTTCCAAAAGAAATAATACCGCGATTTAAGAGGATTATAGCAGTTAAGTTTGGGCCAGACGCAAAATCAACGATAATAGTGTCTGAGGAGACACATTAATGTTTGTTTTTTAACACAAGGATGTTTATTGCAGCTACAAAGTTATTATTGCGTAATAAAGAAATCTTTTGCATTGTGAATGCGAAAGTTGAGTGTTACTCAATCGTGTCGTAATGGCGGCGGTAAGCTGTTAAAAATTTTGATGTTCGTTGCTATGCCGTGGCTTGATTCCTGTACCAAGAAAACCGTATGGATTGTGTAGTTCATTTATCTGGTCACTAAATAAACTAAGAATCCTACTTTTTAAAGTTTTGAGCTAATCTGACGATAAGTCTTATTTATGATCTAAATATCTGAAAATGTATGATTTTTTTGCTTATGTAGCATTAATAATGCTGTACATATTTCTATATTCAGATTATCGTGTTCCTTGAAGGTTAAAGAAATGTCACGCAGATTCATCCATGGCCTAAGTTCAAATGTCATTGAAAATATACTTACCATTTGTCAAACATGTTCCGACAAAGAAGCCTGAATTGCACCAAAATTGATAATTTGTTATAAGAATTGTCTACCCCACCCACGTAAATCCACAAGCCTACCATAAAAAAATACCGGAAGTGAAAGCTCCCCTCGAAAATTTCAGCTAACATTCAGTGGTCGAATACAAAGAGACGTTAAAAAGTCACCCTGCACCCGTTGTTCCCTTCTCAGCTGAAGGGCGGACATCGGAGTGCAAGGGCGGAGACGCGCCCTTGTCCCGAGGGCGCAGTCTGGAGGTCGCGGATGTACCCTTACTTCGTCCCTTTACGCAACTCCTGTCATTGGTGGACTCAGCTATAACTTGCAGTTATCGCAATCCGATATCTGGATGACTGGTTATTAGGTAGCGTATTTGTGTAAATTAACATTAGTAGTTCGGTAATGGGCAATAACGGATTGGTATGGTGTAAGGTGAGATAAATAGAGGTAGAACTAGGATGAAAAGTTAAACCGGAAAGCTTCTTAGGCCCGGGCAGCATTAAATCTCATGTTACCTGGTTAATGTAATGTTTATGTCATAGTGATATCATGATAAGTTTCACAATAATGTACAAGAATAAGGAAATTCGACAGAAGATAGCAATCTCGGGATATTCATCCAATACGTGATAGTGTACGGGGTGTCCAAGAATTGACCTCTTGACATTCATATAACATGTGTCATGTCTTAGTTGTAGTATCGCCTTTTTTAATTGTCAGTTTAATTTATACAACACATAGACAACCAACCAATAAGTCGTTCCCGACCCGAAAATATATACGTTTTCCAGTCTCCATATTT